>BTPG01000008.1:115602403-115752403 GCA_036245525.1 Semisulcospira habei
CCGAGTAAAAGGCTGAGTGGAGGCGGGTGCAGCTGATGCTTCTGTCGATTAGTGATTAACATGCACTCTGTTTTTGTTGGGTTAGGTATCATATTATTTTCATATTACCATCTTGAAACATCGTTAATACTGCGTTGAAGTGAGGAATTAATTTTCGAGATGTCGGCTGATGAAACGTCTAGGGTAGTGTCGTCAGCAAACATGCTGCACCTTACATTTGGCTGTGAAATATGTAGTGGTAGGTCGTTAATGTAAAAACAAATAATAAAAGAGGACCTAAAATAGAACCTTGAGGGACTCCATGCTTTATGGCACCTTCCATAGAACGTCTACCGTTAACAAACACATACTGACACCTATTGTTCAAGTAGGATCGAAAGAAAGCTAAGGAATTTGTGTTTATATGATACGTCGCTAGCGTCTGCAGCAAAAGTCCATGACTGACTAGATCAAATGCTTTTGAACATTTTAAAATACAGTACCTGTCATCTGAGCCTTATTAATAGACGTAGGCCAAGTATTTATTAGGTGAGACAGCGCCGTGTGACAAGAGTGACGGGGTCTAAATCCTGACTGCAAGGGGTGAATTAAGTTGTGCTTCTCTAGAAAATTGCTCGGGTGTCTGTGAACATGTTTTTCTATTGGGTTTGACAGGGCTTACAAAAGGGAGATCGGTCTAACTTTGTTAGGATCTGTGAGGGCCTTACTTTTAGGCAAAGGAATAACTTTTGCTATTTTCCACCAGGTCGGAAAAGTACCGTGTTGAAGGATGAGATTATAAATAAATGTCAGAGACTCAACAACGTATGGGGCAGCCATTTTTAGAAAGTATGTATTGATGCCGTCATGACCTAGTGAGCGCTTATTTTTTAGCTGACTTATCGATTTTCCAACATCACACACGGTCATAAACGAAATATAGAAAGAAACATTTGGTTTTAGCATTTCCTCACAAAAGCCTTTAAGTTTCTCAGAGAGAGAGAGAGAGAGAGAGAGAGAGAGAGAGAGAGAGAGAGAGAGAGAGAGAGAGAGAGAGAGAGAGAGAGAGAGAGAGAGAGAGAGAGAGAGAGAGAGAGAGAATCAATGAATCAATGAATCTTTATTTTACAATGGTAAAGATATTAACAATGCCAGAGGCAATGCCATTTTTCAAATCTGCCGTTGCTACATCTACAAATACAACAATTACATTACATTAATACATGTATAGGACCAACGCCTACGGGCGTGTTGGGGGGAGGGGGAGTAATGGTAAGGGAAAAAAAGGATAAACACAGCAGCACTATACTACACGGCAGTAGAATGGGTACATTACTAACAATAATATCTACGTATAGATAGCAACAAAGCTTGCAGATAGTTATGGCTGTGAAAATAAATGTTTAAAAAGACTTTTCTTCAAACATGATACCCGTGTGGGATGGAAGAGAATTCCACAAAGACGCCCCCGAGAATGCTAGACTGGTTTTAAATAAGTCTATTCTGGTTTTGGGTAATACATACAGGCTTTTTGTATCGCCATAGCGGGACTGTGACCGGACTAGCAGCTGGGTTAGATATTCCGGAGTGTTGTCATTCCGAATCTTGAAAAGGAGAACACCTTTGTTGAATGCAAACTGATTCTTGAGAGAAAGAAGTCCCGCTTTGCTAATCTTATCATCCGTTGTCAAAGTAGGATCAGGTAAAATTAATTTCGCCGCTCGTCTGTGTAAGGAGTTCAGTCTTTTAAAATGTACATCTCTGCAGCCATCCCACACCGTCGAAGCATAATTAATGTGGGACTGAATATGTACATAATAAAATAATTTTCTGGTTTCAAAGCCAGTGAAGTGCTTCACTTTGGACAGCATGAAAATGTTTCTTGAAGCAGTTTTACACATTTTATGTGTGTGTACCTGCTATTTGAGCTGATCATCTATGATAATTCCAAGGAGGCGGTGTTCAGACACTTGCTCAATAGAATTGCCTTCGAAGGACAAATCAAGTGAAAGGGGGCTTAGTTGGTGTTTTTGGCGTGTCGCAATTACCATTGACTTAGTTTTTGCTGGATGGATACTCATTGAGTTACGTTTACACCAGGCGGACACCTCATCAAGGCTCTGTTGTAGGTTTTCTGCAACCACATTAAGGTTTTTATTTGCCGTGTGGATTGAAGTATCGTCAGCAAACAAGTCACATTCGACAGATTCGGACGTTAGGTGAAGAGGCAGATCGTTGATGTATAAACAAAATAGAAGAGGCCCTAAAACTGACCCTTGAGGTACTCCAAACTTAACCTCCTTCACTTCAGAGTGTGATCCATTAACTACAACCTTTTGCTTTCTTCCCTTTAGATATAAACTAAAGAAGGAAACTGCTGAGACGTTTTTTTAAATAATGACTAAGTTTGCTTATCAGAGTGTCGTGGTTAATCAGGTCAAACGCCTTCTAAAAGTCAAGAGAGAGAGAGAGAGAGAGAGAGAGAGAGAGAGAGAGAGAGAGAGAGAGAGAGAGAGAGAGAGAGAGAGAGAGAGAGAGAGAGAGAGAGAGAGAGAATGACAATGACAATGACAATGATTCTTTATTTTACAACGGTGAAAGTTTTGGTGAAACCATTTTTCGAACTTGCCGTTGCTAGAGAGAGAGAGAGAGAGAGAGAGAGAGAGAGAGAGAGAGAGAGAGAGAGAGAGAGAGAGAGAGAGAGAGAGAGAGAGAGAGAGAGAGAGAGAGAGAGAGAGAGAGAGAGAGAGAGAGAGAGAGAGAGAAATGAAATGAAATGAAACTTTATTTCTCAAGGGATGAAGTAATTAGCACATGTGCCATTTTTCATACTTGCCGTTGCTACTCTACAAACACAATGTAATAATTGTAATAGTACCAAATTACACAAAAGGAAAGATTAGGAGACATTAAACATGTTGAGACATCAAATAAGATTCATTCATTCATTTGTTCACACAAATATATTTGTTTTCATTCCTACGTCACACGACCAATCCCTTGGTTTGACGAAAACGACGTAGAGATCCAGGAACTTCTAGCAAAAAAAATAAAATAAAATAAAGAACCGCCCACCAGGCCCAACTAGCCCAGCCTTCCTGCCCTTTAAAGAAGTCTGCCTTCCGCCTTGTCTGCAGCCGTCTCCAGCTCAAGCTTAGAGAGCTCCAGAACGAGTGGTGGTCCAGACTCTCACAGAGGACCCAGCTTTGCGCTGACAACTGTGACTACAGGGGCTTCTACGAAGCACTGAAAGCAGTGTATGGCCCCAGGCACCTGGTACAAAGTCCCCTGCGAAGCGCTGATGGACAGGCACTCCTCACAGATAATACCTCCATCTTGAACCGCTGGTTGGAATACATTCAGGACCTCTTCAGCGCTGAGCGCACTGTTCAAGAAACAGTCATCCTCCAAATCCCACACCTCCCATTAAAGGTTGAATTGGACGAACCGCCCACCGCCGAAGAGACCCTCGCAGCCATCCACCAGCTCAAGAGTGGCAAAGCAGTTGGCATTGACGGAATCCCGCCAGAGATCTGGAAACATGGAGGCCCAGCACTGCACAACAAGCTCCACAACCTCTTTCTCTGCTGCTGGGAGAAAGGAACACTACGAAAGGATCTCCGTGATGCAGTCATCATCACCCTGTACAAGAACAAAGGAGAAAAGTCTGCCTGCTCTAATTA
Organism: Semisulcospira habei; assembly: GCA_036245525.1. Lineage (NCBI taxonomy): Eukaryota > Metazoa > Mollusca > Gastropoda > Semisulcospiridae > Semisulcospira > Semisulcospira habei. The sequence continues at coordinate 115,606,066 of BTPG01000008.1, forward strand.
TCGTGGAATTACCCTGCTGTCCATTGCCGGGAAAAATCTCGCAAGGCTGCTCCTGAATCGGCTGGTACCTGTCATCGCTGAAGACCACCTCCCAGAGGGCCAGTGTGGCTTCAGAGCCAACAGGAGTACCACCAACATGGTTTTTATGCTGAGGCAGCGTCAGGAGAAGTGCCGCGAGCAGAACAAAGGGCTGTACGTAACGTGTGTTCACTTAACAAAAGCGTTCGACACTGTGAGCAGGCAAGGCATGTGGCAGATCCTGGAGCGACTTGGCTGTCCCCCAAAGTTCCTCAGCATGATCGCGCAGCTCCACGAGGACCAGCAAGGCGAGGTCAGACTCAACAGTGACCTCTCAGAACCATTCCCCATTCTCAATGGCGTGAACCAGGGCTGCGTGCTGGCACCGACCATCTTCACCATCTTCTTTAGCATGATGTTGAAGCAGGCCACAGTGGACCTCGACGATGACGACGCAGTGTACATCAGGTATCGTCTTGATGGCTGCCTGTTCAACCTCAGACGACTGCAGGCCCACACCAAAACCCTAGACCGACTGATTCGTGAGCTGCTCTTTGCTGATGACGCTGCCCTCGTTGCTCACACAGAGAGAGCATTGTAGCGCATCACGTCCTGCTTCGCAGATGCTGCCCAGCTCTTTGGATTCAAGGTCAGTCTGAAAAATACAGAGGTCCTTCATCAGCCGGCACCCAAAGAAGAGCATCACCGTCCCCACATCACCATCGGCGAGTCCGAACTGAAGTCTGTACACCAGTTTATCTACCTTGGCTGCATCATCACGTCAAACGCCAAGCTGAACAAGGAGCTGGACAACAGGCTGGCAAAAGCGAACAGTGCTTTCGGGCGACTATTCAAGCGGTTGTGGCACAATCAACAGCTGAAAAAAAGGCACCAAGATCAGCGTGTACAGAGCTGTCGTCCTCACCACCCTGCTGTACGGTTCCGAGTCCTGGGCCCTCTACCGCAGCCAACTACGACTCCTCGAACGCTTTCACCAGCGCTGCCTGCGTACCTTCCTCAGCATTCACTGGAGTGACTATGTCAACAACGTAGAGGTCCTTGAACAGGCGGAAACTGTGATCATCGAGTCTTTGCTGCTGCGGACACAGCTTTGCTGGGCGGGACACGTCTCCAGGATGGAGGATCATCGCCTACCCAAGATCACTCTGTTCGGCGAGCTCCACTGGACACCGAGACAGAGGGGCACCAAAGAAGAGATACAAAGATGGTCTCAAGAAGTCACTTAGTGCCTGCCAAATCGACCACCGCCAATGGTCTTTGCTTGCTACGGACTGTGACACATGGCGCTCCACCATTTACAAGGCAGCGGTCTCCTTTGAGGACTCTCGCAGAGCGAACCTTAAGGACAAGCGGCTCAGGAGAAAAAACAGAGTTGTCGTAACCCAGAACCCTGACCAGACCTTCCTCTGCAGCCACTGCGGTCGAACCTGCCTAAGCCGGATTGGCCTCCGCAGCCACGAACATTCCTGCAGACGACGTGGGCAAGCCCTATAGAATCTTCGTTCGCGAATTCAAGCCAAGACCAAATTACACAAAAGGAAAGATTAGGAGACATTAAACATGTTGAGACATTAAATAAGATTCATTCATTCATTTGGTCACACAAATATATTTGTTTTCATCCCTACGTCACACGACCAATCCCTTTAGGGCAAACTGTATCACATGACCGGGCTACAAAACCCGTTGTAGCGAAAAATGGCGAGCTTCTTGTAGCCCTTTTTGTGACGCATCGTGGATGCGAGTTTTGTTCGATAAATGATCACCAAAACATTCTAAAGTAAAAAGTTACTTAGTGTTGTTTGAAACAACAGGGACACTACTGGAGACGGCAACGTCATGAAAGATTTTAAATTACGTCATACGTCTATTATGTATAAATATATATTCCTTTTACGTCAGTCATGTCTGGCGTGATCCAGGTCGGAAGATTTCTTCTTGATTTCTTTTACGAAAATATTGGAGGAATGAAAATACGTTTGCTGCAGGGCTTGCTACACGGACCCTTGCAGGCCTTCGGGAGGTCAAACACATACACACGCGCGCGCGCACGCACGCACACACAGACACACACAGACACGCGCTAATGATAACCTATATACTAAGCAAACCATTCAAATTATAGTGAAAATTCACTTAAGTCTGCAAAAGTTATGTAGATTATAATAGAATTATAATGTGGGATTTGACATGTGTATTGTAAAATAACTTGCGGGCATCAACATCGACAATGTACTTCAACTTTGAAAGCCTAAAAATATTTCTGGCAAAAGTTTTACATACAACATTTATGTGCGATTGCCACTTCATCTGGTCATCAACAATTACGCCAAGTAATCGGTGTTCCGTGACCTGATTAACGGTGTCATTATGGATAGTCAGGCTGAATGAAAGTGTCTTGAGCTGATGCTTCTGACGGGTTGATATCGTCATGCATTCCGTTTTGGAACGATTTAAAATCATTTCGTTGTTTGCGCACCAAGTGGAAATTTTGCTCAAACCCTGCTGCAAACGGCCATTTAAAGATCAATACTCTTGTCCGTGGTGTGAATTGTGGCGTCATCAGTGAATAAATCACACGAAATTTTGTCGCTAGTCAAAATGTAGCGGCAGGTCATTTATAAAGAGGCAAAACAGAAGAGGCCCTAGGACTGAGCCCTGGGGCACTCCCCGTGTCACTAATCCGCTTGAGGAGTATGATCCATTGACCATGACGCGCTTCTGTCTGTCGCTAAGATAGGAGGCGAAAAGTGGAGTTGCGCCATAGTGGTAAAAGGATTTTTGGCTGTAGTTATTTTAGGAAGAAATGCGTTTATTGCCAAAAGAATTACCGAAGTACACATTTAGCTTGGAAAGTAAAAGTTTATGGTCCACAAGAACAAAAGCTTTCCGTAAGTCAATGAATACGGCGCCGGTAAATTCGACCTGGTTCATTGAGCGTAGCCACACATCAGTAAGACGTGCTAGCTGTGCTTCGGTCTGAATCCCGACTCGACTGAAGGGGATGGATTAGTGTATGCTGTTCTAGATGTTCCAAGAGATGCTTATGAAATACCGTTCAAGTGGTTTACTAAGACTGGACAATAGTGAGATGGGGCGATAGTTATTAATATCAGTCATATTATCTCTTGTTTCGGGAAGAGTATAACCTTGGCTTTTTTTAAAAGTTCCTTTGGGAAAATATTCGTTTGAATGCACAAATTATAAATATAGGTTATTGTTTCAATAACATAAGGAATAGATAATTTAGTTGGGGCTGATTTCATCTGGCCCGGACGATTTCTTATTCTTCATTGAACTAATAGTCCTACCAACTTCGTGCACTGCCAGTGGTTGAATCACGAAAGGATCAGATTCTGCAGTTCGCTTTCTACAAAAGTCAACTAGGCTGTCTGGGCAGGAGTAGGGCTGAGAACTTGCTTCTGAAGGGACAAGAGACTCGGCAACTGAGAGGAAATGGTCGTTAAAGGTGTCGGCAGTCAGGTCAGAGGGGATTAAAGGAGATTTGTTACACTTGCCTCCAGTCACTACGGCCATAGCGCGCCAGTACGTGCACATGTCATGCGATCCATGAACGATTTTTTAGCCTGTCGCACTAGAGATTTCACGCGATTCAGCTCACGCTTAAATTCAGTGAAGCGCCTCTGCTGTCTCAGATCATCTCTCACCCTCATGGCCTGAATGATGTCTTGAGAAAGCCACGGCGGGAACGATGCGTGTTTGACGCGTCTCCGCCGCAGGCGCGCATGTTTATTTAAGATCTTAAGAAAGATGTTATACCAAACACTTGTACACGCAGCCTCCGGTAACGCGAACAATATCGGTGGCCGCACGCCTGAGAGGGTTAATTAATCTGTTGGTCTTATCTTGAAGCGGACGAAACGAAGCCCACGTTTTACGCTGCACCGCAAAAGCCGCGCACGCGCGGTCGGTAATACCACAAACTGATTCCGCAAACCAAACCTGCTTGCAAGAGGCATAGATCCTCATGAGCCCCCGCTGTCAATATTTACATTCTGATTAATTTTTCAAACGGAGGAGGTTCTGAGTTGCTCAGTCTGTACAGAAGTGTAGAGAGTTAACGTGAAGCATTCTCAGCTGGTGACCTCAGTCTATCCGCGATTCAGTCCGATCGTGCAAGGAAGTCGATATAGTCCAACGGGTGCTGCATCGATGCATTCATTGTGACAAAAAACTTCAAGCAGTCCAGGCAAACTTCCGAAGTTTCAGCGGTAGGGATATTCTATCTAGAGGAAGCCACGAAGTTCGAATACAGACACTCAGTTTCTGCTTATTCCGTCTCAGTGCAGAAAAATCTGAAAAGAATGTCGCAAACATAACTTGGTTTTAATCCTCGATAAATACTTACACTGTGTGTCTACTGTTTTTGTTACCGTCCGCTGAAAATCTTTTCATCTATATGACAACTATCAATTTCACTTCAGTTTAATACCACTTTCGTCGTGACGAAAGGCAAGAACACCTCCCCCACCCCACCCCCCTCCCCAATTTGCACGTGTTCTTCCCAGTCTATAAGGTAGAGTCCACTGGTATTTAGACTCTGAGTGCGTAGTGAGTATAAACCACGAGAACACGCCGAGCCTGAGAGGATTCAGTCATCATGGGACATCATCCAGAGTGCATGTGACGATCTTCCAGCAAAAGGTATGTCGATTACTGTTCTTGTTATCCTCCTGTTTTGAGTTTTAATCAATTTCTAAATTTTCTTTCATACAGTATCACACAGTAAAGTTTGCACCATTCGCATATGACCGCTGAATGATTCATTTAGTGCTGGTCTGTGATTTTGGATCTTAAGTCTTTCAGCACACTATTATTATGCCCGTCTTTTCCAGCAATGTTTTAGGCATGATTCGTGCGGACGATTACACATGTCGTGCCTCTATTAATGAAAGCGCCCATAGAATGCTCTTGTACTACTACTACTACTACTACTACTACTACTATTGCTACTACTACTACTACTACTACTACTACTACTACTACTACTACTACTACTACTATTCTTGATCTTGGCTTGACTTCGCGAACGAAGATTCTATACCGGTTGTCCACGACGTCTGCAGGCATGCTCGCGACTGCGGAGGCCAATCCGAGACAGGCAGGTTCGACCGCAGTGGCTGCAGAGGGAGGTCTGGCCAGGGTTCTGAGTTGCGGCATCTCTGTTCAAGTTTTTCTCCTGAGCCGTTTGTCTTTAAGGCCAGCTCTGCGAGAGTCCTCAAAGGAGACAGCTGCCTTGTAAATGGTGGAGCGCCAGGTGTCACGGTCCGCAGCAAGTGAAGACCACTGGCGGTGGTCGATTTGGAAGGCACTAAGTCACTTCTTGAGACAGTCTTTGTATCTCTTCTTTGGTGCCCCTCTGTCTCTGTGTCCAGTGGCGAGCTCGCCGAACAGGGTGATCTTGGGTAGGCGATGATCCTCCATCCTGGAGACGTGCCCAGCCCAGCGGAGCTGTGTCCGCAGCAGCAAAGCCTCGATGCTCACAGTTTCTGCCTGTTCAAGGACCTCGACGTTTGTGACATAGTCACTCCAGTGAATGTCAAGGATTGTACGCAGGAACTCGGAACCATACAACAGGGTGGTGAGGACGACAGCTCTGTACACGCTGATCTTGGTGCCTGTTTTCAGCTGTTCATTATGCCACACCCGCTTGTACAGACGCCCGAAAGCGCTGTTTGCTTTTGCCAGCCTGCTGTCCAGCTCCTTGTCCAGCTTGGCGTCTGACGTGATGATGCAGCCAAGGTAGGTAAACTGGTGCACTGACTTCAGTTCAGACTCGCCAATGGTGATGTGGGGAGGGCGACTACTACTATCACTACTACAACTACTACTACACTCTACTACTATCTCTTGTTTTTTAAAGGCTATGCCGTTGTTTTTATGAATTTGCCGTTTTTTGACTAACATTCAGAGTGACGTCCTCGACCTAGTTTAAATGGATCCCTGGCAGTTCTCTCAATGTGTTCTTATTTTTACATATAGGCCTATGTGCTGAAACACAGATCTATCGGATTAGAAATAACTATGCGTGCGACAAGCAATAGTTTGTCGAGGCAATGAATTTCATGTTTCATTTATCTGGGATCTGGGATTATATCGTGGTACGTGTAATTTTTTCGATGTCCGTTTACCAAATCAAGAGTCCGTTTCATGTCAGCTGCAGACGTGCACATGGTGGGTTGCCATTTTATGACATTTGTTACTAAAGAAGATGTCCTGTATCCTACTTAACCCTTTCCCTGCCACTATACGTGCACTCTGCGTACATTCTTGTTTATGAAATCTTGGTTCATTCAACGACCAAAACCCACCATTCAATGACCAAAACCCACCATTCAATGACCAAAACCCACCATTCAACGACCCAAACCCACCATTCAACGACCAAAACCCACCATTCAACGACCAAAACCCACCATTCAACGACCAAAACCCACCATTCAATTACCAAAACCCACCATTCAATGACCAAAACCCACCATTCAATGACCAAAACCCACCATTCAACGACCAAAACCCACCATTCAATGACCAAAACCCACCATTCAATGACCAAAACCCACCATTCAATGACCAAAACCCACCATTCAACGACCAAAACCCACCATTCAATGACCAAAACCCACCATTCAATGACCGAAACCCACCATTCAATGACCAAAACCCACCATTCAACGACCAAAACCCACCATTCAATGACCAAAACCCACCATTCAACGACCAAAACCCACCATTCAACGACCAAAACCCACCATTCAATGACCAAAACCCACCATTCAATGACCAAAACGCCCAAAAGCCAAAACCGTCCAAGAAACATCAATACAAATTGGTCTCAGGAAAATGTCCAACAAAAGACATTTGAGTCCATGACGCCTAAACACTTCGCAACAGTACAGTACGGATCATTGCAGTGTATGACCGGGTTGCTTTGTGTACAGCAGACTCACATGAAATACGCATGTGTTGTAAATAGGCTTGGAGGGTCAGTCTTCAAAAAGTGAAGTAAACGGCTGCCACTTTAAATTTTAACTCACAGATATATCTCATCCGGATATGCGGCTTAACTCATTTAGCACCGGACACACAACAGCAAGATATTGATCTAGCATGATAGTTCAAGGATGGTGCCAGAAGAGCTTGGCCCATAGGCGCCAAGCTATTCTGGCACCATCCTTGACCTGTCATGATCGATCTGTCTCAAGAGTTGTAATGCAGTCTTTAGAGGACAGCTCCAAAATTTGGGGATTTCGACCTTGGGGCACAGGATTAAAGCAGCGTGTCCGAATGCAGCACGTCTCGAATGTGTTAACACCTCACTGCCACTGAGCGTCTTAAAACGATGTTTCTGAAATCTTCGTAGATATACCGTTCATTGACTTTCTCTGTCTGAATACAGATAATAATGAAGCCAGCAAGAGGCGTAACGGAGTCTTGCTTTTGGATGTTGCTTGTTGTCGTCGACCTTATGAATCGCTTCATTTGAGGGGGCTCGTGAGGATCAATCCTTTTTTTCAGCATTTTGGTCGTTGCTCCTTTGTTCCGGAAGTGAGAACTGACACCGATTTTTTACTGTTTCAATTAATTTTTTAATTAAAATGCTTAAAATGCTCAATCCACTTTCTTGGCGGTTTCTATTTACGTGCCTTTGGAATCTTTCTTAACTGCTCTATAGTGACACGCAATGAGTCTCTGGCGTGTGAAGATTCTTGAAAACCTTTCTCATTTGTTCCGTGTCGTGTTCTTATGGAAAAACACAGAGAAACGGACACTTTCTGATTTATCGCCATGTCAGACACAGAAAAATCCTCACCCCTTTCATGTAAAGCGACAGTTGCGGAGGAGGGATCAACCGTTATTGGGCAATGGTAGTGTCTGGTTAGCTTGGCGCCTTGAAAGGCGCCAAGCTAACTAGACACTACCATTGACCTATCCCGGTTGGTTCTAGTGGCAGGTACACGTATTTCTTTGCCAGGCGGAAGTTCTAGTGTGAAATTTGGCTGTGGAACTGAAAGGGAAAGCGAGGCCAACAAAGTGTGTTCATGTCAGAGGAACAAGAAAAAAACACTCAGTTCATCGAGGCACAAAATGTCTTCTTCCGCCCCAATTTCCTGACCCTACACATAATTAGGAAATCGTACGAGGCATGTCCTCCCATCAATAGGTTGGTTGGTCAGATCGAGGTTTAACGTGCCACGTAGCCGGAGTGATAATAGACGGCCATAACGGGCGGGTTATGGGAGGCAGGTACAGCTATTGCCTATGAAGTACGACCTGAACACTAATGAATTCAGCACACTGCAACTGTACCACTTTTGATTTACCGGGAGCTTCAACGGATATGCCATGTAGAGCAAGCCCGTCTTTTGGCCTGCCTCGCCTATCAATAGGTATACACACGCTACGTAAAACAATCTTACAATCAAACAAACAAACAAAACATGGCTGGCTAGTTCGGGGTTTAACGTCCAGAGAACCGGAGTGAGAATAGACGGACCTAACGGGCGGGTTATGGGGGACAAGGATAATTATTGTCCAATGGAGTACGACCTGAACACTGATCAATGATTCGGCCCCACTGCAACTGTGCCACTTTGATTTATCAGGACTTTTTAACGGACATGCTATCTGAACAAGCCCGTCGTTTTGTCTGGACCGAATCTCGACCTTGCTCGTGAGCTTGTATGCGTAGCACACGTCTCCACTGACGAGCTGTCTCAGGAGAAGCACGTGGACAAAACATACAATCTGTTTCTGTTGCATAAACTCGGATTCTTCTATGGTCACTCAAGCAAAACACGATCAATCATGCACATGACATGCGTGACGCAAACGTTTCACAGTTGATCTAACGGATAACTCCCGCAGGCAAGTACGTGGTTGTGCGTCTAATCCGCCGGCAACTTTTGTACAGATAATCATGCAACATCAACCGAACCCAGCAATCTGGTTGTCATAATATTCATGGTGATTAGCCCCTTCACTGCCGAGAAAAAGTGAGCACGATCCAACTGCAAGAGACTACATGGCGACTGCAGGGGGGGGGGGGGGGAGGGGGGAGGGGAGAGGGTGCCTCAAGAGCATCTATACCTCCAGCTGAGACCGACGTGTCTCCCTGTTTGTGGACGGTGTTGGCTTTTTGGTCGTTGAATGAACTAAGATTTCAGAAACGAACGATGTACGTCAGCACAGTGTATGTACAGTGGCAGGGAAAGGGAAGGGTTAATCCCTTCACTGCTGAGAAAAAGTGAATACGATCCATCTGCAAGAGACATAGACCCTCATAAGTCCCCGCATTCGCGGGGACTCATGAGGATCTATGCCTCTTGCTAAAACAACTTTGTATCGGCTTGGGTTTGGTGTTGAAATAACGAAGATTTCAGAAACACAATCTGCGTCCAATGTCAGTGGGGGAGGGGGGTGGGGGAATTAACGTTTATGCACAACTAGATAAACGAGCATAGAGATTTTTATGGGACAAGGAGAATGTAAAGCGAACGATTTCACGTGTAACGTATCGATAAAGTAATATGTCTGGTACATTCCCAGTGCGCAGACAGCCGTGGGGACGACCACGGTCGCAGTTGGCCCGCGCACTGACGTGCGCGGGGCCAACTGCGGCCGACGCGGACCCGATGACCTTTTCCGCACTGGTCTGGACATTTTAGCCTCAAGGTAAGACCGCCAGTGCATGTCAAACCTATTTAGCCCTGATGCATTAAACAGAAGTCATCGACCAAAATAGAGTAGTTTAGTGGTGCTGTCAGAAGAGCTAAGCGCCTCTAGGCGGCAAACTATAGTCTGGAACCACCCTTGATCTACCAGGGTCGATCTGTCTCCTGAACTCTTATGCAGTCTTCCGAATAGAATTTAGGGCGTTTTACTTCAGGATTCAATGTGTTAACCCCTTCGCGCATGCAGCCACAGGGGTGTAAAGAGTTTTGCTGACTGCATGCGCATGTGCGTTAAGACTTGGGACGAAGTTATCTGGATTGTGTTTTAATCGTTCTAGCCGGTATTGTATTGTTCCTGGGAACTGTGGTGCTGTGAGCGCTTTGAAGATCAGCTTTAGTCCCTGAGGTATATTAATTGATAAAATGTCCCTCGAAACTGACAAGCCCTGTTTCTGGTGATAATGGAAATCCTATTTCAGTGAATAGTCATGTGCATGTGATTCAGCCTCTCTCTCCCTCCCTCGCCATCTCTGTCTCTCTCTCTCTCGTTCTATCACTTGCCTGCCCCCCCCCCCCCCCACCCCAATTCCAACACCAACATCCCCGTCTGTTCCACTTCTGATCTACGTGATCTAAAAGTTTTTGTTTTCATCCCTACGTCACACGACCAATCTCTTTAGCGCAAACCGTACCATGTGACTGAGCTACAAAAACCCTTGTAGCGACAAATGGCGGTGGACTTCTTGTAGCCCAAGGGTCCGTGTAGCAAACCCCTGCGACCAATAACTTATGATATCAACTGGGAACCGAGGATCCACTTCTGAAAGCTGGTACTATGCATTTGCTGAGTGAGGATTTATTTCATTTTCAATCAGGGCTTCAGTTTTAGTGCGTCTGTGCGTCTATGACGAATTAAAACTCAAAATCACGTACTGAAAATGTAACTAAGGTGTAGTCAGACGCACAAAAATTCAGTGCATCTGCGTCCGAGACGCATCATCCTTGCGCCACCGTGCGTAACCTAACAGGTAGGTGACAGTCACTCTATTTTTAGTGACGAGTTGGTTTGTTTAGCCGCTCGTTTGGTCGCGGCTGCGTTCAGAATCACCCCGATTCAGGGGTCCGTGCGAGTGTAACTAGATGGGCAAACTGTGGTGTCAGCATGTTATTACAACGTGCGCGCTACATGTTGAACGCGTTACTTGCTGTGACGTCACCATTCATACTATTATGGGATCGTGCGTTACACTTTCGATCCTGAACGAAGTTGTAAATGGCGGAGAAAAAGCAAAGAAAGCTGGAATGCTTCGGATTCTTCAATCCGACACCGTCTGATCGTCACAGTGATACGCAGACGCTTAGAAGAAAATTGCACTTCGACACCGCCGTCTCCAAGGACAAGCGACAGTACCAGAAATGATACCCCTGGGCCGTGTGTGGCATCGCCGCTGCGATTCCATGGCTAAAGCACGACGGCACACGGATGACATGCGCAATGTGCATGGAGGCGAACTCAAAAAGCAAGTCCAGAAATTTGAACAGAAATAAGTTTGTCAGTTTTTTCATAGTGGTCGATCCATCTTCTGGTACACAGGTATTAGGCAAAAGCTCTGAAATTGGAGAAATACGTCTTTCGGATTATATTGGTTGAAACCAACTTTTAAGTACATTAATTCTCTCTCTCTCTCTCTCTCTCTCTCTCTCTCTCTCTCTCTCTCTCTCTCTCTCTCTCTCTCTCTCTCTCTCTCTCTCTCTCTCTCTCTCTCTTATATTTTTATAGTGGAGAAGCAAGTGTGTTTTAATAGCATATGGACTTCATTTCACCGTGAACTCTGACATTAACTTTTGTCTGTTTCTTAGATTTTGTACTTGTAGCTATTACACTTTTACTTCCATTTTTATTTCGGGGGTGCTACATCACACGGTTCTTGAAGTTAACCGTTCAGATTACTTACCATGTTTAATTTCATTTTAGTTGTGTGTTTTTCTCTGTTGATATTTACTTGTATGTGTATTCGTTTTTCTAGTTTTTGCTTTTGTACTTTGTGTTGATATTTTGTTACCTGGTTCTTTTCTTTAAACATTGTAAAGACATGCGCGGACCATCGAAAAAGGACAAAGATTCCGTTTCGGTCAGCTCAATGTCTACCACCTAGCAAACAAAGTTCAAGATGTCTGTGTTTATGTTAATTCCCCCGACTATTTTCACCTATTGGGTTTAACTGAAACTCGGTTGGCCTCCCACATCAGTAATGAAGCCATCACCATCCCAAATGATTCTATTATTAGGAGAGATCCATCAGTCCAGGGTGAGACAGGTGTAGCGGTTTACATCCATCAATCAATTCTACACATAACCCGCAGGAGACAAGACCTAGAAACGGCTGATGTAGAATGTATTTGGGTAGAAATCAAACACTCTAAATCACCTCCTTTACTTGTCGGGTTTCTGTATCGAAACCCTGCAGCCACCTTTGAGTGGTACGATAGCTTTTTACACATGATCGATAAAACAGACATTCAGACCAAAGATGTTTTGCTTCTTGGAGATTTTAATATTGACTTTCTTAAACCTCATCCATCATGGGAGTGTACTACTACCTTAGTCGGTCTCCAACAAATGGTGACATCCCCCACCAGAATTACGCCAACATCAGCCACTATTATAGACCATATCTATACCAACAAACCTCTCGCAATTAGCAACACTCAAGTTGATAGTCTGAGTGTCAGCGACCACTATCCGGTTAGCTGCATATGGCTGTCAAAACTTCCAAAACTGAAAAAGCAAGGACACACGTGCATCACTTATAGATCATTTAAAAACTTTAATGAAATTGCTTTTTTGACTGATTTAGCTGGAGCACAGTTCACGGACGTGTATAACGATAGTGACCCGAACAAAGCATTAGACACCTGGTACCGCGTCTTTCTCGGTGTGCTGAATAAACACGCGCCCCTGAGGCAAAAGAGAGTTAAGTACGCCGCCTTACCACCCTGGCTAACTGCGGATCTGATAGAGGCTATGGAACACAGGGACGAGCTAAAAAAAAACGAAGCGTTTTGCTGAATACAAAACACAGCGTAATTGCGTAAAATCAATGGTTTTAGAAGCAAAAAAAATCTCTCTTCAGTAAGGTAGTTAAGCAAAGTAAAGACTCCTCCACTGTATGGCGTGCCATAAATTTAGTAACCAAAGGTACAAATAAAAGTAGTGCGTCTTTACCACCCCACCTCACTGCAAACAGTTTTAACGACCATTTTGTCGCTGTGGCGGAATCACTAATGCCACTGGGAAATAACTCACATGAGTATATTTGTCCAGACAAATTACTAGACTACTGTAACCAGAAAAATAAAAACAACGAACCTTTCATCATACCGTCTATAGCGGTTCATGAAGTGGGCAGATTAATTACCTCGATGGAAAATAAAAAGTCATCCGGGCCTGATGAGATCAGCTCAAAAATACTCAAGACATCTCTTCCATATATCGTTGAGAGTCTCACATACATCTACAATCTCTGTATAAAACAAAACTGTTTTCCGGATGCATTTAAAGATGCAAAAGTAATCCCACTACCAAAATCCAAAGATCTAAGTGAAATTAATAATTTTCGTCCCATTTCATTACTGCCAGTTTTGTCAAAGCCTTTAGAGAGGCATATTCATAAACATCTATCTAAATATTTAGAAAACCGAAATCTTATCCATTCATTGCAGTCAGGTTTCAGACCAAACCATTCCTGCCATACCGCGCTGATTAGGATGACAGACACCTGGTTAGCATCTATCAATGAATCCAAACTAACAGGTGTAGTCTTTTTAGACTTCCGTAAAGCTTTTGATTTAGTAAACTATGATATACTGATAAAGAAAATCTCATTATACACCAACAGCGCTGCCACGTTCTTCAAATCCTACTTGGATGACAGAAGACAAAAAGTCCTTCTTAATGGTACATATTCTAATCACCGCTTAGTCAAGCATGGCGTGCCCCAGGGCTCTATTTTAGGCCCTCTTCTATTTTGTTTGTTCATTAACGACCTTCCGCTCACAATTAGCGATCATAATGTTTCATGCGATATGTTCGCGGATGATGCTGCAATACACACGCCCGACGAGGATTTATCTATTATTGATACACGCCTACAAAACGCACTACAAGACATTGACAACTGGTGTAGTAACAATTTCATGATCCTAAACCCAGCGAAGACTGAATGTATGGTATTAAGTACCCGTCAAAAGCATCAGCTCGGCTCTCTCTCACTCAGCTTGTCTCTTCAAGGAAAACCCATCAGTCAAGTAACAGAACATCGTCTTCTCGGTGTTACTGTAGATAACCAGTTTAAATGGCAGTGTCATATTACTAACATATGCAACATAATATCAAAGAAACTTTACATTTTAGCCAAATTAAAATATATCACTGATGTAGAAACACGAAAACTGTTCTTTAACGCTCACATCAGGTCACATATCGACTATGCTTCTACAGTATGGGATGGAGCAAGCGAGGTCCAGTTAAAGAGACTGAACTCTCTTTATCGTAGAGCCGCAAAACTTATCCTACCTGACCCTAACTCTACTACCGATAATAAATTGAAAACCTTGGAGATTCTTCCCCTGAAAAATCATTTAATGTACAATAAGGGAATAATTATGTTCAAAACATTGAATAGCAAAATGCCTGATTATATTAAGAAACTATTTTCCTTTCCATCACCAACGTACTCAAGGTCAAGGCAATTCATTATTGTACCACGACCTAGAATCGATCTCTACAAGACAAGTTTAGCGTTCTCAGGCCATAGCCTGTGGAACAATTTGCCTAGGAAAGTTACAACATCAACAACCCTTTCGTATTTTAGAGCCAGTATTTTCAATTACCTCACGTCATTATCTTAATACTTTCACTGCGACCCTATATTACTCAGTGTGTGCGTGCATGCGCGTGTTGTATGTGTGTGTATGCGTGTGTGTGTGTGTGTGTGTGTGTGCACGTTTTTGTTGTTGTTGTTGTTTTGTTTTGTTTTTATATCATTTATCAACTTTTTTTTCAATATAATATTTTTACACTTTGTGCATTATTTGTAGTTTAGATTATTAGATTAGCAACGGCAAGTTCGAAAAATGGTTGTGCCAGCCAAAACTTTCACCGTTGTAAAATAAAGAATCATTGTCATTGTCACTCTCTCTCTCTCTCTCTCTCTCTCTCTCTCTCTCTCTCTCTCTCTCTCTCTCTCTCTCTCTCTCTCTCTCTCTCTCTCTCTCTCTCTCCTCTCTCTCTCTCTCTCTCTCTCTCTCTCTCTCTCTCTCTCTCTCTCTCTCTCTCTCTCGCACACACACACACACACACACACACACACACACACACACACACACACACACACACACACACACACACACACACACACACAGACTGAGAGTTTAGACAAGTCACACTTTGGTTGTCAATTTGCATTCAGCAGAAAAGGCTATATTCTCTGTTACAATACATTATCAAATGATCATACAGATAAATACATAATTATATGTGTTTTTCTGTGAGAGGAAGACAGGATTTTGCTCGATGGCTCAACAGTTAAAACATCAGTATCATGGAAAAGACACACACACACACTGTCACAATAAATTTAAAGAGGAGAGAGCGAAATGAGTTAATTTATTTTTTTAAAAAACATACAGATTATGCAGTTTTTGCCTCACGTGCTAAGCAAACGTGAGTCTATGTTTTGGGCCAGTGATCGTCCGTCCGCCGTCGTCCGTGGTCAACTTTAACGTTGGCATTTTCTCAGAGACATATTCAAGCCACATTCCTCAAACTTAGCCCAAGGATACTTTGTTGTAAGACTTTTCTAAACATACCAATTTGAGTGACCTCTCACAAAGGTCAAGGTCACAGGGGATCTGGAAATAGGACAAAAATAGCTATATTTGGACATACATTTTTTTTCTCAAATACTATTTACAACTTCAAATCCAAACTTTGTACAAAGATACCTGATGGCAATACCTTTCTATACGTACTAATTTGGTTGATCCCTCGGAAAGGTCAAGGGTCACAAGAGCTCAGGAAACAGATGAAAAATAGCCATATTTTGACAAAAGATGTTTTTTTTTCTCAAATACTATTCACAACTTCAAACCCAAACCTGGTTCAGAGATAACTGATGGTAAGACCTATCTATGCATACTAATTTGGATGACCCCTCGGAACGGACAAGGGTCACAAGAGGCTGGCAAATGTATGTAAAATGCTGATTTTTGATAAAATTGTAGGTTTTCCCAAATGTTTTCAAAATTTTCAACCAGATTTGGTACACAGATAGTTGATGATAAGACCTTCCTATGCATACTAATTTAGTCGACTCATCACAAAGGTCAAGGGTCAGGGGGTTTGACACTATGTGCGAAAAATGCTTACATTTTCAGAAAACGTGGATTTTGCTGTTGCAGAAGCCAGCCACCAGCCCTTGTCACAAAGGTCACACATATAAATCGGTCATACACGTGAGCCATAATGGCTTTGCCTTTCTTGTTTTTAAATAAATTTGCGGACCCTCTATTATACTCAGATGGGGGTCTGTGTACCCTCTAAAATTTATACCTGGGGGTCTACAGACCCTTTAACCTGTTGTGAAAATAGAAGCCCTGTCAATGAACCAAATTTCCATGAAAATTCGTATATATAGGCCTACCTTTGTACAAGAAGTGTGGGAGAGGGTTATAGAGTAGAGTGGAGAGGAAAGGCCATCTAAAAGTGCCATTCGTTCATACATTATTTATTTGTTATATTTTATTTAATTTGGTTATTTATTTATTTATTTATTGTGTGCAGTGTGTGGGTGGGCGTAACGGTGGGTGTTTACTGTGTTATGGTGTGTGTTATGATGTCATTTGCTGCAGGCAATGTTGCGTGTTTCTTCATCATAAACTGCGTCACTAGTTTCTAACCCCTCCACACCTCCTCCATATGAGAACCAGAGAGCTTAGTAAATAGGACAGGCCCACATGCCAGCAAGGGGCAAAGATTCTCATGAGCCCCTGCTGCCGCAGGGGCTCATGAGAATCTATGCCTCTTGCAGATGGATGTGTTTGTTCATGGGACATGAACCACGATGATTTTTGGCGTGAGCGGGCCCGTTAGCAGCAGCCAGGCTTTTATGAATCTCTTTGATGAGGGTATTACTGGTAATCAGACGTGTATAAGCGAGCATGTAATGTGTGCCTCTTTTTCTTTGTCTCTCTGGAAAGGAGGAGGGGGGGGAGGGGGTTGGTAGTTGAGAGAGGGTTGGGGGGATTGGAGGGGGGGGGGGGGGTGGGGAGGGCGGAGGAGGGAAAGGAGGTTTATGGGTAGTAAGAGAAGGTACCAATAACAGAATGTTTTTCGGTGTAACGATGATAACGGCGATTGACCCCCGCCAAGCAAGTGATCCGATAAGTGCAGAGTTTGCTCCATCAGCTGTTCAGAGCGTGAGGATCCAAAATATCTTATGCGCCGCAACCAGCTCATTAGCTAGTTTGTGAGTCCACGATTATCATCGAATGGACGTGAAGCCTCAGTCCTAGAGCCTCCCACCCCCCCCACCCCCACCCCCTCCACCCACCCCCACCCCACCACAAAAAACCCCAAACAAACCCAAAAACACAAATAACAACAGAAAACACACCAGAAAAACAAAACAAAACAAAACAACAACAAACAAACAAACAAACAGCCGAGGCCTCGTGCGGCGTTAGAGGAGGGTAAGTAGGGAAAGGAGAGGGTGTAGAGGTGTGTGTGACTGTGTGTGTGTGTACGTGTGTCTGCGTGTGCATGCTTGCGTAGGTGTGTACATTTGGTGTTTGTATGTGTGCGTGTGTGTGCGTGTGTGTGCGTGCGTGCCTGCCTGCACATGTGTGCTTGTGCGTGCGTACGTGCATGCACGTGTGTGCACTGTGTGAATTTGTGTTTGCCTGTGTGCGTGTGCGCGCTCATGTTTATCTACGCGGGAATGCACTTGAAGCACAATAATAACACTTTTGAATACACGCATCATCAAGCTTTTAATCCGTCAAGATTTGTCACAAGCAATGCCAATCTTTCAATTGTCCAAATTCGTTTTGCCGCTATAAGCAGCCTTCGGCACAAACCCCTTTAACTTCCTCAGTCTGATGTATGCGTCAAACTCACTACATGCAAGAGGCATAAATTCTCATGAGCCCCTGCGAATGCAGGGGTTAACTCATTCGAGACGAGCCGCCTCTGGATACGCGGAGTAAGCCGCGTATCTGGAGGCGCCATGTCTCGAATGAGTTAACGAGAATTATATGCCTCTTGCTCGCAGGTGCATAAGCCGAGAAACTGTGAAGAGGCACAGATCCTCATGAACGGAGACAGCTGCGGGGATTCATGAGCATCCATGCCTCTTGCTGAAACCACTTTTCATCTTTTTTTCTTTTTTTTTCTTTTTTTCTTTTTTTTTTTTTTTTTGGGGGGGGGGGGGGGGGGGGGGAAGAAGGGGGAGACGGCTTTGGATCTTAAACGTTGATGTGACAATCACTACAAAAACGCAATATGCGTCCAATTGCAGGGAGTGAAATCTCAGGGGCTCATGCCTCTTGCAGATGGAAAGAAATGTTTTAGCCCTTTGACGTTCGGTAGCGGTTTTTGTCGCGATGATTCCTGCCGGAATCTCGCGACAAAAGCCGCTACCGACAGCCAAACGGGTAAGCGACTGCATGCTGCAGCAAATTCGTTTCCGTTTTTTTTTTTTTTTTTTCTTCTTTCCCGCCGATGCATTGCAGATTTATTTCGATTATTTGCCACTTGATGTTTAGACGATGTTTAGATGTTTGTCAGATGTGGATTGTTTTAAGAATGGCGAACGTAGTGGGTAATCAATCATGTGTCAAATCTCCCACAAACTGCTGTGACAGAGTGAATAATTCAGTTATTATTTTAGAAGTGTTGCAAAGGCAGCCACGCCAGACGATGTTTTTTATTAAATGAACCTGTCAATCAACGAATGAAAGCATGAACGGTTATGTATGAGTGAATGGATGGATGGATGGATGGATGGATGGATGGATGGATGGATGGATGGACCTGTCAATCAACGAATGAGAGAATGAACCATTATGAACGATTATGAATGAATGAATGAATGAATGAATGAATGAATTAATTAATTAATGGATGGATGGATGGATGGATGGATGGATGGATGGATGGATGGATGGATCAGTCAGTCGGTCAGTCAGTCAGCCAGTCAGTCAGTCAGTCAGTATGCCCATCTGTCCGTTCGTCCTTTCGTCGATTGTTCACTCAGGTGTTTAGCAATGTATTCTTCAGATTCACCAGTAGTCGGAACGTATTGGTATATAGCCTAATAAATAACTCATTGATTCACTACTACTACTACTGCGGCAGAGCAAGCAGCAGCGGTGTACTATGCGGTGTTGCTATGCACATGAAATAGTAGATGACGTGCAACAATGTATGATGATTAGTCACTTGTGAACGAGTCAAGGCCAGCAACACACATTACCAAAGAATGCGTGTGCTGGTCTGTGCCAGGCCGTAAGGTCCAAAATCACAGACCATCACACATACCTGTTTATGGTAATGAACTCATGTGTATGCGGAAATGGGTGCGTGTTTGTGACCACGCTAACATAATGTTATCTTGTTTTCCCTGTTGGGAGACTTGCCTTTGGACGCTTGTCACGAAACATTAATATATCCGGATATGACTTGCATTCTGGGAACTAGAAGCGCTGTCAAGGTGGCAAATCCTCCTGGGACGGATGAACTTGATACGCATGTGTCACGTGGACGATCGTTTAGAGAATATGACACACGTTCGATTCGAGTTTCATAAACAATAATACTATCAAGACTTCCCAGGGGTTGTAAAGGGACCCCATGCGCAAAGGCCAATGGGGCCGACTTCGGCCGCCTTTGGCCCGCGCACGGCCGTGCGCGGGCCAACGGCGGCAGACGTCGACCCGATGGACTTTTGCGCATTGGGGAGCTGATCCATGGCAGGCTTTGATTGCTAATATTCGCCGACACACAACGGGTTATCGCTATCAGTGTTGTCTCGCCTCAGTTAAGCCTTTTTTGCCCTATGCTAGTGTTACGTTTGTGGTGGTGTTATTCTTTTGAGAACATGTGTGTGTTAATCATAGGAAAGATCCGATATTCATTTGAGTTATTTTGGATAAGAATTACGTGCCTTTTTAGAGGGATTCATTTTCTTTTGCACGGAGAATTGCGATCGATTTTTGTTGTGACGCGTATTTTCCCTACAATGTTGTAAAGTTTGACCTACATTAGACTGGAAGGTTCGAGCAGGGTCGCGAACTTTCTAGTGAGCTCAGATATGACGTCAAATTTGTTGGCTACATTTCGTAACATTTTATCGAATCCGCCTAAATGTTAGTCGAAGGCTGTAGTTAGTTCTGGAGTGTTCTTTTTCATGAATATTAATAAGTTTTGTTTACGTTTTCTTTTCTGATTGGTTAAGTTGTGTGAATTTGCTGGATTGTTCTGGAAATTTGTAATAGTATAAAAGAGGGTGTTAGGAAATATGTGTGTACATTGTATGAGAGACACAGTGTGTCAAAAGTGTTGATGCATTGTAGATGAGACAGCGTATCAGTGTGGATGCCTTGTAGAGAGACATTGTACCAAAGTGTACATGCAGTTGTGGATGGATTGTGCGGAGATTGCATAGCGAGTATACTGCTGGAACTGTTACTCCAGTGTGGTCTACAACTTTGTGCCACGTGTGAAGAGTTGCACTGAGCTGAGTGAAGTTTCTTTACAAAAACCCTACGTGCGTGCGTCTGGTGTGATTGTATCATACTACGACAACCACCACCACGTAACAGCTAGCGTAAATGAAAGAACTCTACTGTATACAAAAGGGAAGAAGGGCAGAGAAGTCTTTCATGTTAGCCGGACGTTTGGACTTTGTAATTAAAAGTTAGCCTTGCGGTCCAGCATTTTTGTATGTTCTACTAAGATCATTTTTAACTCATTGTACCCGAGGTACGAAATTCCCATATTTTGGAGTTATCCTCTGAGGACTGCATTACACTTTAGGAGACAGATCGACCATGATAGTTCAAGGGTGGTGACAGAATAGCTTGGCGCCTATAGGCGCCAAGCTATTCTGCCACCACCCTTGAACTATCATGGTCGAGCCATATCTTGCTGGGGTGTGTCGTGGGCAGAACGAGATAAAGGAGATATCGCAAACTATCAACCTTAAACTACGAGGAATAGGTCACATTAAGACAACCCGTTTTGTTCGTTTTGTGAGCAAACTGGTCCCATTAATTCCCCAAGCTTTTTACCACAGTCCAATGTGCGTTAATACCTCAGCCAGGTTGATGACCTCCCTTTAACTCATTCAAGACGCCCGCCTCGATCGTCGCCATCCGAGCAACATGGACACTTTTTAGTGTTTCCGATGCTTCCAGAAATGTCGCATTTCTTTTGCTCGTCAGTATAATATTGTCTGTGAAAACTCAGCATCAGAATACGCCAGTGTCCGTCTGTATGAAGCCAATTATCTTCATAGCCGACAAAACACGCAAGCAGTCTGTGAGTTTTTTTAATAAACTAGTGACGTTTCGTTTGCAATATACGACTCCCAACACGAACGAGAGCTAAATCACGGCCAAAATTATTTTACTAGTTTGAGCCATGAGCATAGACAACACTCCAAACATCTCCAAGAGGCGTAGATCCTCATGAGCCCCGGGGCTCATGAGGATCAACGCCTCTTGGAGATGTTTGGAGTGGTGCCCATGCTTATGGTAGAAGCTGGTTATCCGTTGTGATTTCATTCGCGTTCGTTGTTGGGACTCGTCCGTTGCAAAGGAAACCCCGCACTATGACACATTTCCCGTGCGGATTCTGTCAGAAAATGCCACCAGGTGGAAATGTGTTGGACGCAGTAAATGCGGATATATGTACAGGTATCTTCACACACGTGTACAATATTGCAATATCTAACTACAACAGCGAAAGCGGCGAAATGAAAAATACATGAGATGACATATGGATAACCGAGCTTATATTTGCTAAACGAGGTACAAAAATCAGGGCGCAGATCATTACGGTGTGATGGTCTGTGATTTTGGACCTTACGGCTTTTTCCTGCTGGAGGAGTGCTAAGGGCACAGGCAATGATTTGAAATTGAGTTTACCTTACGTATGTATCGTCTGATTTCATGGAAGTCAGACGAAACCTACGGTAAACTAAATTTCAGATCACTGTATGAAAGTCAGACAAAACCTAAGGTAAACTTAATTTCAAATCGATGGATAGAAGTCAGATGCAACTTAAGATGAAACCTAATTTCAGATCTCTGTATGGAAGTCAGACGAAACCTAATCAGACGAAACCAGTTTCAAATCGACGTACTGAAGTCATACGAAACTCAGTTTCAAAATCACTGTATGGAGTTCAGAGGAAACCGTTTCAAGTCACTTACGGCAGTCAGACGCAAACCTAAGGTTAACTCAGTTCAAATCACTGCATGAAAATGAGACGATACCAGTTTTACATTACTGTACAGAAGTCAGAGGAAACCTAAAGTAAACTCAATTCTAAATCACTGTATGGAAGTAGGGATGTCAGACGAAATATAAATCACTGTATGGAATTCAGACGATACACGTCTTACATCACTGTATGAAATTCGGACGATACCAGTCTTACATCACTGTATGAAATTCAGACAAAACCTAATAGTAAACTCAGTTAAGATCACAGGCACTGGCAGTGAGCTTTTTGGTCTCAATTAAAATCACACCTTTGAGGGATGTAGATGATTGTCTGGTATTTTTATGTGGGCTGGCGATTGGGTGCCTGATAGGCGGGGGCAGGGGATTTAACTGTTTGTCTGTCCAACGCTGAGTAATTCCCCTTGGTATGTGTACAATTCTACCAGCGCTAGCCTCGTCTATCTGGTTTGTGAGTAAAATCACGGTTGGTCGTCCTCTGCCTGTGGCTAAAAGCATTTCAGGACAGCATTATGACAAATTGGCCTTCGTGTAACGGTGACATGTACTTGTAACTCCGTGGGTGGTACTGCATACTATAAGGACAGTTGTGTGTAGAATTACCATTGTATTCGATCTCGGTCGAGTTCGCGCGGCACTGCAGCCCGTTAAACCGTGCGAAATTAGTCCAAAACAAAGGAAATTATCATTTATATTCTGTGTTCCGTCAAGCTTTAGAGCTTCTTCACCATGATCAAAACGCTTTGCGATGGGAAATAAAGGCATGTGCACTTCAGCAAATCAAGGAAGGCTAGAGGCTACCATACATCCTTTTTGTGTTTGTTTTTTTGTTTGCCGTTTCTTTTGAGACAGTTGCCTCCAGATTGCTTTAGCTTTGGTGCATATACCAGTGCGCAAAGGCCATCGGGACAACGTCGGTCGCCGTTGGCCCGCGCACGGCTGTGAGCGGGCCAACGAGGGCCTGGTATGGAAAATGTGTGTTTCTGAGGTGTTCTGGCACTACACAAGAATCATATTTATATTGAGAATCTAGGGTTCGACTCCAAACTTACAGAGACGCTGACATTTAGTTGGAAAAGGTCCTTTCAAATCGAGTGTTGACTTTTCAGCTCGATGCATCCATTAAAAACTGTGCAACACATGTGAGGCATGAACACAAATGATATTTCAGGAGTAGTGCCAGATTAGATTGGCCCCTGGGAAGGCGTCAATCTAATCAGCACCACGCTTGAAATATTATGATTGATCTATCTCCTGCTGTGGTGCATTAACCCCTTCGATGTTGGTAATCTCGAATTGCTCGTCTGAAACCAGAGCAGACCAGAGCACACTGACCGACATTCGCGAGAAGAACACAGATGTAAATGAGACCAGAAATAGGGATAAAGACCGTAGGACTAACAAGAGACATAAATCCTCCTGAGTCCCCGCGAACGCGGGGGCTCATGAGGGTTTATGTCTCTTGCAGATAGGTAGTGTTCGCCTTGCCACGGCAGCTAAGGGGGGGGGGGGGGGGGGGGGGGAGAGTGACTGTTTTAAACCCAATAGTTGTTTCATTTGTTCTGCGTCTGGCCTACGAGCGAAATGCGATTGCAGTGGGAGTAGAAAGCGTTTATGTCAGAAATAAATGACTCCACAGAGAGAGAGACTTAGAAGCTTATCTCTGGACCTTTCAATCATGGCACGGCGGAATCAGTGGCACACAAAGTCAGACTCCAGCTGCTCGTAGCTTGTCCCAGGTAAAACTGCTGTTTTGGTCTGTTGTGAGAACAGTTGGGTTTCTCGCTTTTCTCAGGCGAAGAATATGGGACAGTGGGCGTGGGACATGGGACAGTGGGCGTGGGACATGGGACAGTGGGCGTGGGACATGGGACAGTGGGCTTGGGACATCGGGCAGTGGGCGTGGGACATGGGACAGTGGGCGTGGGACATGGGACAGTGGGCATGGGACATCAGGCAGTGGGCGTGGGACATGGGACAGTGGGCGTGGGACATGGGACAGTGTAGATGCAGCTCAAAAGCCTGTGCGGTCTGTGATTTTGTAGCTTACAGCTCAGAGCCGCTGGGTTCAAATCGCACAGAGAGTCAGACACGTCAGATTGTGTGCGTGCTTCATTCATGTTAAAAGTGTATGGACAATTCTAGTTGAAGCAGTATGTTGCAGTGATACAGATGGATTAGGCCAGCAAGGTACAGGACAACGTTCAATTCTGCCTATGAACTGTCATGCAGCCTCTCAGCGGCATTCATTTTATCGCCCAAATGCGCTTACCGCCACAGACAGTCGCTGTCTGTGGCGGTAAGTGCTTTTGGCGATACCGCAATTAATGCCGTCTGTTGGCTCCTTCTTCAACATTTGCCTTGGCAAATCAACCCTCCTTGGGTGCAAGCACTCATTCCTGTGAGTTCTCTCAAGCACCGTGGGCCAGTTGCATGAGCGAGTCCTGCACCAGCCACTCAGCAAGGTGCGCCGCTCAGTATAGCGGCGCACCTTGCTCAGTGGCTGGTGCAGGACTAAGCTCGCTCATGCAACTGGCACCAGACCCGTCACGGAAGTTGATAGCATTGGAATATGTCCCTTTCGTAGGGGGGATTTACGTCACCAAACAAACTCCTTCCATCTGCGAGAGGTACAGGCTGTCATGAATCCCCGCAGCTATTACGTTTGCTGCCGTTTATTAATCACATGTAACCCTTTAATTTGACAGCGGATGAACCCCTTGCACTGCCGAGTGAACATCAGCCCACTGCAAGAGGTATAGATCCTCATGAGCTCCCGCAATGCGGGGACTCGTGAAAATCTACACCTCTTGCTGAAACCATCCTTTATCCATGTTCCTTTGACTGCTGAAAAAGTCTGCGTTCACTGACAATGACGGTATTAAGTGAGTGAGTAAACACGCGACTCGACCATCTGGAGAAAGACACGAGGCCGCAAACGTACATCGTTTGACTTTTTCTGTTTTTCTCATCGCACCGCAACTTTCACATCTGAAAGAAGGCAATGATTTTCATGAGGTCTGCAGCGGCAGGGCCTCATGAGAATATATGCCTCTTTCTGGCCGATTATTCAACTCCTCATTTTCAGGCAGACTGATCAAGGAACACACAAGGTATGAACGTCTTTCGATTTTCAAAACTGACTGACTCAGTTTGCAAGTAGAGGAATAGATTTTCAAGATTCCCAGCATCTGCTGGGACCAATGAGACTTTATAACTGTTCCTGACCTCAGACGGAGGCGGACTGACTGAGGAACAAGTACAGCGACGTGGGGTGATTGATGACGCGGTGTGGGAGTTCAGGGCAGTCATTGAGATAAATTCTCCAGGTCGTTGGCAGTGTCACGACGTACGTTGGTAGACTAAGTTAATGACTTTTGTTGCTTGTCAGTGCAGGATTTTACCTTATACACTCTTTCTTTTGTTTCTCAATTGTTGTCAACGCAACAAGTATTAAGTGTTACTGACAATTCTACAAAAACAAGATCCAGTTAAAAGCTTCATGTATATAATTATATCCCCCCCCCCCACAACCCCCACCCCCTGCGGTCCACGTGCGCTCGATGGGTTTGAGCTTAGTGAGAAACAGGCTTTTTGTGTTTCGTTTGCCATGCAGTAGCGCAAGAAAAAGGCGTAACTGCTAAAAGCTTATTTTGAGTCAAAAGAAGGCTAAAGGCCAACGGAAGCCTAGGCTGATTTGTGTTTTCCTCCTGCTCCTGCTCCTGTTTCCGCAATGTCGTCTGGTTCGCCCCGTGTATGATGATGATTCATAGGTAGTCGTGAATATCCGTTTGCTGTCCAACTGTCTTCAGCGAGCTGACACAGTTCCGCATTTCCTGTTTGCATTCTGATGCAAAAGTATTGTGCAATGCTTTTTTCTTATCATTAAATAGTGCTTAGACAACAGAGGTCGAGTGGATTATAGAAACATCTTTTCGCAGCGTGTACGTTATTTGGTGGAACCCGGAATGTGAGGTTCACCTCGCATTTTATAACATTCGAGATGAACCCTTGCTTAACCCATTCAGCCCACTGCCATATTTCCAAAATTTGGGAGGCGTCATCTAACAACTATGCACCAGTTGCAGGAGATGGATCGACCATGATAAATCAAGGGTAGTGCCAGATTAGCTTGGCGCCGACAGGCGCCAAGCTAATCTGGCACTACCCTTGAATTATCATGGTCGACCCAATTCCTGCTGTAGGGCGTCGGAGCTAAATGGGTTAAGCAGTTTAAACCACGCGACTAAAATGTGAGGGAAACAGCCTTCAAAGTGGACTCCGCGACATGTTTACGTCTGACGCCTCTAAACGTACAAATGCCAGCAAATCCGATGATTATCTCTCATACCGATCTGATAATTCACTACAAAAACGACCCTCTAGCCTGTTTCTACCCCGAATTTCCTTCACTAATTTTAGACACTGGGACACAACTCTTGTTTATTAAAAAAAATGCCGTCTCTGCTTTTTATTACTAGTGACAAAAATAAGCCTTTACCTGACGTCAAATTCTAAATTTAAACTTGAAACGGCGCACTTCCTCGCTCCATACGTGCGTCATTTCAATATGCACAAGTATTGTTACGTTACACTGTCACTTTAGCATGTGCTTCTGTTCGTGGGTTCTTGCAAAAGTAGGTTGTCAGTCTATAGAGTTAGAAAGTTAGTTCATAGGCAGATCGCATATTGTTCATCCGCCCCTGAAAATACCCTGCGAGTGGTGTGAAACATACCATTACTTTTGTGTTTCCAGCCACCTTTCAATATTTTTTTTTAATAGGGACACAAAAGATGCATTTCTGACAGAAAAGATAACGAAGAAGGGTTCTCTCCAAATATAATCCCTTATATTGTTTCACAGACACGAAATATATCTAATTAGGCGTATGCGCTCTAGTTTCGTACATCGTGACAATTTCTTTTAATTTAATACCTTCCTCAACCCCCAAGCACATATTCAGGTTTCGTCTGCAATGAACCACTCTCAACAACGACCGAAAACAAAATCACGGTGGATAACCAGCATGGACAACACTCCAAACATCTCCAAGAGGCATAGATCACCGTGAGCTCTCCAAAGAGCATAGATCCTCATAAGCCCTCCAATACGTCTCTTGGAGACGTTAGGAATGTTGTCTATGCTTATTGTGCAAGCTGGTTATCCACCGTGACTTCGCTCTCGTTCGTTGTTGGAAGTCGTTCGTTGCAAACGAAACCTCTCTAACCAGCGCTCTAATTTATTCAGCAATAATTCAAAAACGCAGGCTAACCTTGAAATTATGTCCTCAGCAGACACAAGAAGACATGTTCTCTAAGTCTGAAAAACAACACTAAGGGGAGACATTCAATTGTGTATTACACACAAAAAAAAATATTTTTAAAAAATGGATGGGTTTAGAATGTCTACTGTTTGGTAGCTTGTACAGAACGTCGTCTTCTACCGCAGTAATCTGTCGACGCTAAATTGCCTGAGAGCGGTCGTGTCTCGCTCAAAATCCACTGTCATTCCTCATAAGAGAGTAACCATGCAGTAGTGGGGGTTATGTGAGCGCGCGTTATAATTGCTTACCATGGATTCACCGCCCTCATAACGCCACTGTCCTTTCCTGCCGAGTGAACGTCATTCAACTGCAAGAGTCATAGATCCTCATGAGCCCCCGCGATGCGGGGGCTCATGCGGATCTATGACTCTTGCTCACACCACTTTGTGTCCATGTTCCTTAGACTAGTGTGTTGTGTTTGTGCTTTTATTTTTCTTTGTTGTTGTTGTTGTTGTTGCGATGACTGAACAAAACGTTCCTCGGACAACTGGAGCTCTTTTGCGATGAATATTAACACAGTTTTCAGGAACTAACACTTTTCGACCATTGGCCTTGAAGTGAAACACAATATCAGCTGCCGCTCTCAATCAAAGAATGCCAGTGAAGTTATGAAGGCCGCGAGGTAGGACATCTCTGTGTAGAGAGAACAACAGCGGGACTTCGAGTGGAGGTCCGTACTCTCCCCAGTCATTCAACGCTGGGCGACTGTGGCAGCCTCATTGACAAGCTCCGGGAGAAAAATGACGCAAGAGGCGAAACTTATTCAGGTATTTTTTTCTGCGCGACCTTTCACACCAGAGGACGCGAGGTGTTCCTGGTAATTCGTCATCTCCATACACCACGGTCACGTGAGATGTTGTCACATTCATTTCACCTGCAAAACGTAAGCAAGGTCACCCCAACCACGCTTCCTCGCATGGGACACGTCGGAACTCTCGTAGAATAATAACCAAGTCAGCGGGAAAATATATTGTACCTCTAAGGTTTGTTTGTGGTGTCAGTGAATTTATGAATGGTTCTCCTCGTGTCTGAAGACGGATCCGTGCAACAGCTGGAAGTATATATCCGTGAGTACGAACTATGGATTCTTCTTTGTGTATGTCGGTCTGTGATTTTGTACCTTGCGGCTGAAAGCCTTAACTCATTCTACCCCATCACCGAAATCCCCAAATTTTGCCGTTGCCCTCTGAAGACTGCATTAGCAGTGCAGGACACAGATCGACCATGATAGTTCAAGGGTGATGTCAGAATAGCTTGGCGCCCATAGGCGCCAAGCTATTCTGGCATCACCCTTGAACTATCATGGTCGATCCTTATCTGGCTGTGGTGTGTCTGGGGTAGAATGAGTTAAGGTACAAAATCATATACCTGATCACAGTTATGTTCTCGTCCTAAATGAAACATGCGAAGGCAGAATACACGTAGGTTTATACTTATCTCCCATTTATTAATTCTTTAATCCTTGTCAGCGGATTAACTGCCGAGAAAAGTGGAAGATCAGACAAACTGCAAGAGGCATAGATCCTCATGAGCCTCCGCAATTGCGGGAGCTCATGAGGATCTATGCCTCTTGTTGAAACAATTTTGTATCTATGTTCCTTTGACGTCTGTAGGATCTTGGACTTTGAAATTACAATGATTTCAAAAACGCGGTCTGCTCCACCACTATTGACAAGTGCCATCTGCAAGAGACAAAGATTCTCATAAGCCCCAGTTTCAGTGGGAGAAAAACATTCAGCCCATACACAGCGTTGCTCTGTGTGTCCAACTGAGTCCAATTTTCCGAGAGCACCGTCTACATCGGTTTCACTCCCTGGCTACTGACGATACTTTTCGGCGGAAAGAAAGCGCGTAGTTTAGGTTTTAGGCTTCTTTTTCATGATAATGATGATAATAATAATAATAATAATAATAATAATAATAATAATAATAATAATAATAATAATAATAATAATAATAATAATAAT
This sequence comes from Semisulcospira habei, assembly GCA_036245525.1. Taxonomy (NCBI): domain Eukaryota; kingdom Metazoa; phylum Mollusca; class Gastropoda; family Semisulcospiridae; genus Semisulcospira; species Semisulcospira habei. The sequence goes on from BTPG01000008.1 coordinate 115,635,620, forward strand.
AATAATACATAGTTCTTGTAAAGCGTTTTCCTCCAGAAAACACCGGACTCACTGCTCCTTAACTCATTCTACCCCAGACACCAGAGGAAGATAAGGATCGACCATGATAGTTCAAGGGTGATGCCAGAATAGCTTGGCGCCTATGGGCGCCAAGCTATTCTGGCATCACCCTTGAAGTATCATGGTCGATCTGTGTCCTGCACTGCAATGCAGTCTTCAGAGGACAACGGCAAAATTTAAGTATTTCGGTGTTGGGGTAGAATGAGTTTTAAAAAAAAGAAAGCGGTATCGTCAAGGATGTAATTTTTGCTCAGTAGTTTTCATTTTAGCTGCTTTGCCCCTCCTAATTATTTTCCCTGCGGCTGAAGGCACACACACACACACACACACACACACACACACACACACACACACACACACACACACACACACACAGAGAGAGAGAGAGAGAGAGAGAGAGAGAGAGAGAGAGAGAGAGAGAGAGAGAGAGAGAGAGAGAGAGAGCTGTGTGCCACCTGCACTAGATGTATTGGCCATGACACCCAGTGCGCACTGAAAGGCCACCATCGGGCCGGCGTCGGGCCGCGCACGCGCGGGCCAACGGCGGCCAACGCCGGCCCGATGGCCTTTTGCGCATTGGGATAGTCTTGTTATAATCGGTCCGGCACCTGCTGCGTCTTTATCTTGATGATGGATACAATCAGAAGATTTTTTTTTAAATTTCTGGAACTATCAAGGCCATGCCATAGCCATCTCCTGCCGTGCACCCGTGGTATCTTGATGTCTAATAACTTGTAACTCCTTGGCTGCTACTGACTGCACACCAGCATCTTTTATGCTGAACGACATCATCATTAGCAGTCAAGGGGTTAACGTGTAAAGGAGATTTTTCCTAGAAAAGATATTGCCCTTAACCCTTTAGCTGTCGGTAGCCACAGGGTTGATCTGTCTTGGTCGATCCGTTTGCTTCAGCAGATGCGTCTCAAAGGTGAGTGTATTACGGATTTTTTTTTTTAAAACTGAAATTTGTTAATGCATTAACCCTTTAGGCACCGCGGCGAGACTAAGATAAATCCGCAGTGCAATGATAGTTGGTTAGTTCGGGGATTAACGTCCACGGCACCGAAGTGATAATGCACGGCCCTGACGGGCGGGTTATGGGGGACAGGGAAATCTATTGCCTATGGAGTACGACCTGAACACTGATCAACTCAGGCGCACTCCAACTGTGCCACTTTGCTTTACCAGGACCTTTCAAAGGACATGATATTGCACAAGTCCGTCTTTTTGCCCTGGACTGCGAGTCCAGCTACCGGGGCAAGGACGTGGATTCGAACCCACGACTCGGCGATTTCCTTCGCTCTCCTGCTCCGACGCTTAACCGCCTGAACTATTTCTGACTCTCCAACAATGATAGTGTAGGATGCCACGATATAAAAAGGGAACAGACACCAAAAATAAAGAAGATTGCTGCAGTCTGACTGTCTGGCTGTCAGATCATTAGCCAAGACGTATGATATTTTAAAAGCGCTAATTGACAGCAAGCGTTTTTTTCAAGGCCGATTAATCGTGAATGCGATAATGCCTAGTTCTACACTGCCAGTTTTCAAAGATTGTGCCGTTTCTAAAATCTGTCTTAGTTCAACGCCAAAGAGATGCCACACTAGGCGCCTAAGGGACGTCAGAGGCAAAGTGGTGTCTACAATAGGCATAGATCTTCATGAACCCCCCCCCCCCCCCAACTGCGCGGGCTCATAAGGGTGTATGTCTCTTGCAGCTGGATCGTGTTCACGTTCTCACGGCAGCGAAGGGATGCAGAGCAAAATTAAAATGCTCGGTCGTTTTCTCTTGGTGAAATAATGCCACAGTTAGCAAGCACCCTTTTTACAAATCCGTCGTGATATGAATGGAATATCTATTGCTCGTTGACGTGCGTTGCAACTAGCGCATGGATGCCAAGCACAGAGGGGAGTGGGGAATCACCATGTGTGTGTTTGTGTGTGTGTGTGTGTGTGTGTGTGTGTGTGTGTGTGTGTGTGTGTGTGTGTGTGTGTGTGTGTGTGTGTGTGTGTGTGTGAGAGAGAGAGAGAGAGAGAGAGAGAGAGAGAGAGAGAGAGATAGAGAGAGAGAGAGAGAGACAGAGAGACAGAGAGACAGAGAGACAGATGATGATGATGATGAAACTTTATTTTTCAACGGTAAAAAGTTTTGACAGAAAACAAATCATCATTTTACAAACTTGCCGTTGCTAACATCTACAGCATAGAAAAAGGAAAACTATAAAAAATATATTGACATACAAAACCCAATAGCATCATTATCTACAGATAATATAATAACACTCATCACACACACACGCACACACGGATTGGATATATGAAGTGGAAGATCATTTATAAACAAACAGAAAAGTAACGGTCCTAGTATGGATCCCTGGGGCACGCCATACTCAACACGCTTTTCAGAAGAGAAGGTAGCATTGATGTACACAGTTTGAATTCTCCCTTTGATATATGAACGAAAGAATGATAGTGTCCCTGGGCTGTTATTGTTAAAGTAGCAGTCTAGTTTCTCTAATAAAATTTCGTGGTTTTTAAGATCGAACGCTTTTTTTTAGGTCTAGAAAAACAGCACCAGACATTTTGTTTCTGTTGATGTTGAGCAGGCAAGTGTAAATCATATGAACCAAGGCAGTGTGCCACGAATGTTTTGGGCAAAAATCAGATTGATATTCATTCAGGAGAGACTTTTCTTCCAGGAATTCGAGAAGATGTTTGTGTACATGCTTCTCAATAGGCTTCGACAGAATAGATAATATGGATATAGGCCGAAAATTATTTGGATCAGATGTGTCTTTTGTTTTGGGTATAGGTACCACTTTAGAATTTTTGAAAGCTGCTGGGAAAATATTATTTTTAATACATAGTTTGTAAATATAGGTTAAGCTTTCCACAATGTATGGAAGAGAAAGTTCGAGGATAAAACCATTGATACCATCAATGCCAGCTGACTTTTTGTTCTGAGACTAGAGATAAATCTGCCCACTTCATGTACAGCGATGAAGGTGACATTAAAACCATCGCCCGCACACAGTCTTTGCTTACAAAAGTCAGTAAGCTTCTTCGATGCGACATGTTCCACCTGATCCAAGCCTTCAGCATGTAGTAAAGATTTCGGGGCTAAAATGAAGTGGTCGTTAAAAGCATCGGCTGTAAGGTTGGAAGTTGTATTTGCAGAACAATTATTACTATTGTTTGTTAGTAAGTTTAAACTGTCCATGTTGAAGACGGATTCCCGCCACGTATGGTTTTCTCTACCAGTGCTTTTTGTGCCTCCCGGATAAGGTATTTGACTCTGTTACGTAACCTTTTGAACTCAATAAAATCTGTGTCCCGCTTGGTTCGATGTCTGGCTTCCATGGCTTGTTTAATCTCCTCCGTAATCCAGGCGGGGGGCTCACGGCACCGGACTCGTTTCCTTTCTAAAGGGACTTGCTTATTTAGCACTCCGAGGAACAGCTCAAACCACAGAGCGAGCGCTACATCAGGGTCATTGTGATTGTAAACTTCATGGAACGGCAAAAATCTGAGGTCATGAAGGAACTATCTCTATCTAGTTTTCTAAAGCATCTGTAGTAATGTATGAATGTTGGGTTCGGCTTTGTTTATGAATATAACATGACCATGTACAGGTGATGGGAAAGGGGTCACTGACAGCTAGTGAAGGGACATCAGTTTCAGTGGTAGCTTGAGGGTGGTTAGTATAGATGTGGTCAATCAGAGTAGACGAAGAGTGTGTTACTCTGGCGGCAGTGGTAATCATCCGTTTTAGTCCAAACAGCATTGTTGTACATTGCCACATCGAATGGGGTTTTGAGATGTCAATGTTAAAATCACCGAGAATGAGTATACCCCTGCCTGTGTCATTCACTTTATCCATCACCTGTACAAAGTCATCATACCACTCGGCGGTGGATGCTGTATTCCTATACACAAAGCCAACTAGCAGTGGCGAAGTGTTAGGAAGCTTGACTTCCAACAATACGCATTCCACCTCCTTGGTCTCAAGATCAAGACGTATGCGTACCCTGTGCTGAACAGTGTTGTGCACATACACAGCTAGCCCAGTATGTCCAGGAGAAGTTGCATCACGTCCAATAAAATAAAAATTTGGAATACTGACACATGCGTCAGTGATTCGAGAGTCCATACGAGATTCAGTGAGACCAAAGAGGTGGAAATGTGACGGCTGGTTCAGAAGCAGGGAAACATCATGTACTTTCGGATATAAATGATACACATTTAATTGTCCGACTTTCAGTCCTTGTGTGGCTGAGCCAGTGGATCCACTCGCCAGATTGTTCGTTGTATATAGACACTACTGTACACACGACGACAAAAGACCTTTTTATAAAGTCAATAGTCAATAGTTATCCTTTCTCTCATAAGTCTGTACGACTGATCTTTTTACAGAAAAAGAAAAACAATTTAGATAACTAAGAGTTCACGAAAACTTTCACTATACAGTCACACTCCGGCCTCAAATGAGTATGTTCAAATTATAAGCTGCGCTATTCAGTCCAATCCAGACCAAAAAGGTGACTGCCAAGCGTGTAATATGCAAAGAAGTACCCAACGGAGAAAGAAACACGCTTAGAAAAGACGGGTACAACACAATTTATTAATATTTCGGGTAAATACCCTTTGTCAAAATATGTTTGTTTGTTTGTCTATTTTGACAAAGGGTATTTACCCGAAATATTAATAAATTGTGTTGTACCCGTCTTTTCTAAGCGTGTTTCTTTCTCCGTTGGGTACTTCTTTGCTATTCAGTCCAGACATGACTAAAAACCAAAATAATTTACTAGTTTCACTTTCCAAAGTGCAGATTCACAGTCAGGCACAGTGGATATAACAATTAAAGAAATCCGTTGGGTCCCTTTTTACGCAGCTTCTCGAAATAGCCGCTTAATGTCACACTTTGTCTAGAAACATTTCTGGCTCAGTCAGAGAGAGAGAGAGAGAGAGAGAGAGAGAGAGAGAGAGAGAGAGAGAGAGAGAGAGAGAGAGAGAGAGAGAGAGAGAGAGAGAGAGAGAGAGAGAGAGAGAGAGAGAGAGAGATATGAAATGAAATGAAACTTTATTTAGGATAAATGATTAGGTACATAGACCTGTTTTCAATCATGTCCTTGCACACACACACACACACACACACACACACACACACACACACACACACACACACACACACACACACACACACACACACACACACAAGCATACACAAGCACTCACACAGACACACGCACACTCTCTCTCTCTCTCTCTCTCTCTCTCTCTCTCTCTCTCTCTCTCTCACACACACACACACACACACACACACACACACACACACACACACACACACACACACACACACACACACACACACACACACAATGCCTGGAGTAAAAAGAAAAAGTAGTTAACCACATCCAAGTCTCTAGGGCAGACCCGGGTTGGGATAAGTACAAAGTAATAATACATTTACAACAAAAAAGTGTAAACAGAAATAAGTGTTTGCATGTTTACATATGTGCATCGGGTATTTACAAGAAATTACATGGTAAACAAATGGTAAAAAGAGAATGCACCGATATAGCTGTAGGGGGAAAATAGACAAGAATAGCTTCAACAAGTCTACGCTATTTATGTATTGAAGATTTACTACACCAACTTTAGAAACGAAACGCCATAGTCACGTGTGAAACGAAAAGCCATAGTCACGTGGTTTAATCTTTATAGCATTTCAAGTATTCCTGAGATACTTCAGCAGCTGGGTTTTAAATGTTCTAACCGATGGCGCTGCTCTAATATCTGCCGAAACAGAATTCCATAATTTGGCCCCAGAATAGGACAAAGTTGACTTGTAAATAGCCAAGCAGGGCATTGGTACTAGCATTGTTTCTGGTGTTCGGCTGGACCTATGGGCAAAATGGAATAAATTTGTAAGATAAGTAGGAGATTCTGAGAGGGTGATTTTGCGCATGAATACCAGTTTATTATAGATAACAAGTTTGTGAAGACAGCTAGTAACTTGAATTTGTCATCTGTACTAATGCTTTCTGTGGGTCTGTCAACAATTAGTTTAATGATCCCTCTGTGGAGCGAGTTGAGTCTTTTAAACATCACTGCTCCCGTCCCAGATAGTAGAGGCATAATCCAAATGTGGCTGAATATGAACACACCAGAAGATTTTTCTGGTGGATTCATCAGCGAAAAATCTCATTTTAGAAAGTAGGTATACATTTTTAGAAATTGTTTTACAAACATTTGCAATGTGATTCTGCCAGCACAGCTTGTCGTCTATGGTGATTCCAAGCACGCGCTGCTCCCTGACTTGCTCAACAGACTAACCATTAAATGCGAGTTTTATAGGTGATGGTTCAGCTGGTGTTTTTGTCTAGTGGTAATCAGCATACATTAGGTTTTGGAAGGATTCGGTACCATGGATTATTTTGACACCACTGTGAAATATCATTCAAACTACTCTGAAGAGATCTAGTTATGCAATATATTTATATCTGAGGATGAAACGTCAATAGTTCCGTCGTCTGCAAAGAGACTGCAAGTTACACTGGGGTCAGATATATGTAGTGGAAGATCATTAATATAGACAGAAAACAATAATTGACCAAGGATAGATCCTTGTGGTACCCCTTGCGCTATCACCCCCTCACGTGAGTTTGTCCCATTGACATGGACATATTGTGTGCGCCCGGCCGTGCAGGTATGACGTAAGGAACGCAAGGGTGCCAGCACTTAAATGATAGACAGCAAGCTTCTGAATAAACTCTCATAATTAACGAGGTCAAAAGCTTTCGAGAGGTCCAAAAAGACAGCCCCAGTCATTTGACCGCTATTCATCGCGGTCAGCCATCTATCAACTAAATGTATTAGTGCTGTGTGACAAGAGTGCTTTAAACGAAAGCCCGATTGCAGTGAATGAATGAGTTTGTGTTTTTCGAGATAATGCTGCAAATGCGTGTGGATGTGCCTTTCGATCGGTTTAGACAAAGTTGATAGCAGGGAAATAGGTCTAAACTTGTTTGGGTCAGTGAGGTCTTTCGTTTTAGGTAATAGTATCACCTTTGCTGTCTTTAAGCTGGAAGGAAAGTTACCTTGCTGTATGCAAAGGTTGAAAAGGTACGTTAACGAATCTATGATACACAGCAGAGCCAATTTGAGAACAGTGCTTCTAATACCATCATGACCAGACTACGTTTAATTTTTAATGGAAGAGAGCGAGAGAGAGAGAGAGAATGAATCAATGAATCAATGAATCAATGAAACTTTATTTTACAACGGTTTAGGCATTGACATCGTCATCGACACAGCCATTTTACAAACCTGCCGTTGCTAACAACTACAAGACTAACTACAAATATACATACATATAAGTAAACATAATACTAGAGAGAGAGAGAGAGAGAGAGAGAGAGAGAGAGAGAGAGAGAGAGAGAGAGAGAGAGAGAGAGAGAGAGAGAGAGAGAGAGAGAGAGAGAGAGAGAGAGAGAGAGAATGACTATGACAATGATCCTTTATTTGACAACAGTAAAAGTGTTGGTAGTAACAACCATTTTTCGAACTTGTCGTTGCTAATCTACTGATTACTGAGCTACTATCGCACTAATTATTTTCTACTACTGAACAGGGGAAAAAATTACTTGACACAACACAAGCCAAAAGAGAAGAAAAAAATGTAATGGGGGAGTGACATAGGAATTACCAGCTTGACTGGTCGGACATAATGACATGTTGTGAGGTTTAATTAAAATAATATTATAAGAATACACGCAACCTAATACGCATACATAACGCATGCACATTTCAGCACGCCACTCTCTGTCTCTAATATACACGTACGCACACCCACGCGCACGCACAAATGCACAAACGCACAAACACACGTGCACACACACGCGCTTGCGCGGCTTAGGACGTTAAGATAGTCAGTCATATGAGTAGCTGGCTACACACACGCTGTACCGAATAAAAATGAGTCATAGAAATCTGGGATACACGCAATTAATGATCTAATCAGAATAGTATTTTTCAATATGTGCACAGTCACGGGGATGTTGCTGACAAAAAAATAAGTACTTTATGAGACTGACTGTAAACGAGGAGAAAATAGCTGATGTCGTGATGTTTCTCGGCAAGGCATTCCAAAGACTAGAGCCAGAGAACGTCAAACTCGTTTTATAGAGATCAATTCTAGGTCGCGGCACAATAAAGGATTTTCTTGATCTTGAGTATGTTCATGACTGGACGGTAAATAGCGTTGTGATATATCGGGGAAGCTTATCGTTTAATGCCTTGAACATAATCATTCCTTATTGTAAGTTAAATGATCTTTTATGGGGCAGAATTTTTAAGGCTGCCAATTTTTGGTCAGTAGTTAAGCTGGGATCAGGGAGTATTAGTTTGGCAGCTCTCCGATGTAAAGAGTTCAATCTTTTCAAATAGACATCGCTCGAACCATCCCACACAGTAGAGGCATAGTCTATATGTGATCTAATTATGGGCATTGAAGAACAGTTGACGTGTCTCCATACCAGCAATGTGTTTAAGTTTTGCTAAGATGTACAGATTTCTGGAGACAAATTTACAGACATTACTGATGTGTGGCTGCCACCTAAGCTGGTTTGTCCACCGTGACTCCTAGCAGTCGATGGTTAGTAACTTGGCTGATGGTTTTGCCTTGGAGGGACAGACTGAGTGAGAGAGAGCCGAGTTGGTGTTTTTGGCGGGTGCTAATTACCACGCTCTCCGTTTTTGCCGGGTTTAAAATCATAACATTATGACTGCACCATTCATCAATATCTTGCAGTGTGTTTTGCAGTCGTGAATTGATGTTTGATATATCCTTATCTGGCGTGTGTACAGCAGCATCATCTGCAAACATATCACATGTAACGCTTTCATTTTTTTGTCGCAAGAGGAAGATCAGTTATGAACAAGCAGAATAAAAGGGGACCAAGAATAGAGCCCTGTGGTACGCCATGCTTCACTAACCCTTGATTCGAGTATGAGCCATTTAGTAAAACCTTTTGTTTTCTACCTCCGAGGTAGGATTTGAGAAACAACGCCGAGTTGTTGGTATATATGGATACTTTCTTGATCAGTATTTCGTGGTTTATCAGGTCAAAGGTTTTACGAAAATCTAGAAACATGACTCCTGTAAGTTTTGAGTTGTTGATGGAAGATAACCAGGTGACTATCATCCGTATCAGCGCAGTGTGACATGAGTGTTCTGATCTGAAGCCCGACTGCAATGAATTGATTAATTTTCCAGGTATATAGATAGATGCTTGCGAATATGCCGTTCTAAGGGCTTGGACAGAACAGGTATAAGTGATATGGGTCTGAAATTATTAATTTTACTAAGATCTTTAGATTTAGATAGAGGTATTACTTTCGCGTCTTTAAATGCGTCTGGAAAACAATTAAAATGAATACAGAGGTTGTAGATATACGTGATACTCTCTACAATGTATGGGAGAGATATCATGAGTATTTTTGCACTAATCGCATCCAGTCCTGATGATTTTTATTTTCCAAGGATGTAATCAATTTACTAACTTCATGGACCGCTATAGTGGGTATGATGAAAGGTTTTGTGCCGGCAGTTCTCTGCTTGCAGAAATCGACTAAGTTGTCCGGGCATACATAGTCATGCGACTTAGTTCCCGGAGGGATTAATGATTCTGCTATGGAGAGAGTAAGAGAGAGAGAGAGAGAGAGAGAGAGAGAGAGAGAGAGAGAGAGAGAGAGAGAGAGAGAGAGAGAGAGAGAGAGAGAGAGAAATGAAATGAAATGAAAATAATTAATGAAACTTTATGAAATTAAATTAAATGAAATTTTATTTCTGAACGGAAGAAGCAATTAGCACATGTGCCATTTTTCACGCTTGCCGTTGCTAATCTACAAAGGTACAACTCTGCTAAAGGTACAAAGCTACTAGCATACAAAGGTACAAATCTACTAACATACAAGTGCACATAATATAACAAGTCATTAGAAACAAAACGAAAATGGATAAGGCAAAATGGATGGCACCGATTATGATTGCTAATAATGTGAACGAAAAAAAAGATATTCTTTAAAATTGCTTCTTTCTCTGAAATCAAACACGCGCTCGCGCCGCACGCACACACACACACACACGCACGCACGCACGCGCGCACGCACGCACGCACGCACGCGCGCACACACTCATACACGCACACCTGTGCGCAGAGGTTAATATCAAGGCTTGAGGCGATGGGATACCCTAACCAGTGAATGAGCTGTTAGATAGCATGTATTTGAAGAGGCTTTCCATGAAAGAGCGGAGTGAACCAGTGTGTGTTATGTGCGCTGGGAGTTAAGTTATTCCAAAACGAGGCGCCCGAGAAAGAGAGGGTGGTTTTAAAGCTGATGATATCCACGGGCGTGGTGTGATGAAGTTAGGCCTTGATGTTGAATAGCCTGAAGCTGTCTTGGTGAAGAGCTTACACGAGTATTCTGAGTGGATTTCATTCCAGATTTTATACATGACTTTGTTAAAGAGATGGCGCCTGTCAAGAGGAAGCATTTTGAGTTTTTCAAATTAATTTTTTGGTCGGTAGAAAGGGCTGGATCATGCAAGATCTGCTTCACTGCCCTGCGATGCAAGGTGTTAATCCTCTTCAAGTGTATGTCACCGCTGCCGTCCCACGTCGTGGAGGCATAATCGATGTGGGATTTGACATGGGCATTGTAGAATAGTTTTGCGAGCGTTGACATCAATAAGATATTTTAGTTTAGAGAGCATAAAAACATTTCTGGGCACAGTTTTACAGACAACATTGATGTGAGATTGCCATTTCATCTGGTTATCAAACAAGAACTCCAAGTAGAGAGAGAGAGAGAGAGAGAGAGAGAGAGAGAGAGAGAGAGAGAGAGAGAGAGAGAGAGAGAGAGAGAGAGAGAGAGAGAGAGAGAGAGAGAGAGAGAGAGATTCTGAGCCAAGATGGGATTTTAAGAAATAAGCAGTCAGAATCAGCATGTTGAAAAATCAACTGAAGTGCATAAAGACCAACCACACACATCGTCGCCATTACTCTTAACTGCCTGAAGTTCAGAAACGTAACACTTCTGACCGATTTTTCAATAAATTCCCACCTCACCCACTCATCTACAAGCACAGATCCTGTGATCCCCCGCATATGCGGGGGCTCATGAGGATTTATGCCTCTTGAAGTTCCTATTTATATGTGTTCCTCGCAGAAAGGTTCTTGGAGAGAGTTAAATTTGCGAAGTAATGTACATAAAACGTGGTGAGGTAACACTTTCCGGGACCCAAGCGCCAGGGAAATGTGAAGAGAGCCACAAATTGACACAAGTGTTCTTTGCCCCATTGAAGAGCTCTCCACTTTGAAGGATCGTTGTGTCGTCTGCTCGGTCGTGGCCGGATATGTAAACCACATGATGGCGTAATCTCGTGATAGTGTCACTCGAACCTTTTCAAGTGAAAACTCAGGGAGAGATGGATTATGAAAGCTCCAGATATACGATCACCAGGCACTACACTCAGCGAGTGTGTTTTAAATTGAGCTTTTGTAAATGAATTTAACGCTAAAATACCGAATGCACAAAAGGCCATCGCTTCCGGCGTCGACCGCCGTTGGCCCGCGCACGACTGTGCGCGGGCCAACGGCGACCGACTTCGGCGCGATGGCCGTTGTTCTCGCGGGAGCCAGACAGTCTTTGTTCGGCTTTGCTCGATAACTAACTACCTTTGAGCTTCTCATGGTCAATTCTTTTCTGGAGATGTCGACCTTGACTAGTGCTGTCCTGCGAATAGACGAGATCAAAAGGGGTGACTGTCCTTTCGTGTCATGTGAAAGCAAAACGAGAAAGTAACTTAGTCCATTTTTGGTGTAAAGTAAGATGTTCGTTGTATTACAATTGTTTCACGAAAATGGACTTACAGTCTTTTGTTTTCACAGGCCGCTGACGATTTTACAGAGAGCGTCAGTGAACTAGTTGGCTCTAGAAATGAAACGAATAACTGTTTCAGTGAGTCGCAGGATATTTCCATCAGGTCCTAATTCTGTAAATGGCTGCTTGAAGACCCTGGAACACTTCTTCAAAATTGTCTGGCATTCCGCAAGCATGTCTATGCATACATTTTTGTTGTTGTTCGCGCAGACAGACACACTGTAGGCGGACAGTAAGCACGAGGGCGAATTATGTCAATGGGTGCTTCAAACATCCGTAAAACTCTTGCACAATTATTATCTTCTTCTTTTTTTTCACTCCGCTGGAGTTGTATACATTGAGCAGGACTGAAACCGTCGGCCAGACCCTTACCTTTTGCGGGAATGCTCCCTGGATAGACCCTCTCAGGGAGTACGCCACAAGTACACTTCTATTCAAATGACATGCTGAGCATCTCATTTAAATAGAGTTGTGCTCTTTGGGTATAATCAAATCAGATGTTTAATATCTCATTTGAATAGAGGTGTACTCTTTGGGTATAATCAAATCAGATGTTTAATATCGGAGTATAGTTGTACTCTTGGGGTATAATCAAATCAGATTTTATTATCTCATTTGAATAGAGTTGTACTCTTGGGGTATAATCAAATCAGATGTTTAATATCTTATTTGAACAGAAGAGTACTAGTGGTGTACTGCCTGAGAGGGTCTACCTGGAGAGTACACCAGCAAACGGTACAGAATGTCAAAGCCTACTGTTATGACAGTAGGCTAAGACGTATGGCTTAGACCAGGCCGGCGTTTTCAGTCCACCTCATGCACACCAGACCAGACGGATCTAATAAAGACTTTTCAGCTCATGCTCCGCAACTGTCGACGGCCACCGTAATGACGATTTCGTTCCGTTGTCCACAAATTTGAGCTAGTCTGTGACTTTGGACCTGACGGCTTACAGCCGTGAGGTCCAAAATCACACAACAGCACACAGACGAGACGTGACGGTGTCTAATTGCCGGTATGGCGGATGACCGGCACTGGCAAAGTCTGCGCGTCGACACTGATGTAGTTAGGCACGAGGTGAAAATGTTTGCATTGGATTTCGCGGTAAATCCCATTCGTCTTTGTGCTCACAATAAAAGACAAAGTGGCCGGCTCGTATCTGACAATAACCTCGTATGTATTTTTGCACACCTCTTTCTTTGCCCGAGCAGAAATGCTGTATCACATACGGCGGTCAGTGTGACGGATACCGCTTGAGCGTATTGCACGTGTCAGTGATACAGGTTGATGCGTGAACGCGGGCCACGTGTACACACAATTGCCTTGTAGAAAGTCATGTCTGGTCAGTAAAAAGAAACCGGAAACCGGCATACGCGCTATTGAAACATGACCTATTTTCAGCTCACTTGCAATGACCTACTTTTCTGGCAATCTGGTGTCATGCTCTGTTATGTCAAGTAGGAACATTTATCTGGCATCTAAAATATTGACGTCATAAAAAAAACAGTAAATTACATTAAGATCTTTGCCAAACCACCACGGGGATGCGTTGCTTGTGTCAAAAACCAACTCGCATCGCATTACTACAAACAAAAGGGTGAGAGGGTAAAAAATATATTCTTTTATCGGTGTTCAGGCGATACTGAGAATCTCACACGAGTCGTTTTAAAACCTTATCCTACGAGCGAAAAACTCTCGAGTGAGATTATCACTATCACCTAAACGCCGATTTAAGAATCTACATGTACATATCAGTCTGTTTCGAGGTTGACCAGTTACACCGACGAAGTTGAGCTTTAATGACGTGCTTGTGCTTTTCATCTGCCTACAGCCTTTGGACTATTCCTTTCAACTATAATGGCCCAGCTGCCACAGCTGGTCAGTACAAATTCGGCATAGATGTCTCCTAAAGTTGCGAAAGTCATTATTCACAGCTATATTAGTAGGAGCGGATCAGTTACCTCCTGGTGGGGTGGGGAAAGGGGTTTCAAACATTTTTTTGTTTGTTCTAAGACAGAAGATCTCTAGACTAAGTGAGACTGTGCTCTCCAGTAAGTGGTGGAAAGGAAGGAGAGGGGTAGAGAGAGGACCTTGCCACCACTAGCCGAACAAACACGGGGGAGGAGGGAGGTGGGTGGGTGGAGGGGGGGGGGCTAGGGGGAGGGAACATGTTTCCAACCACCGGCCGAAAAATCAAATAACAGGAGAAGTGGGGGAAGGGGTGGCTGGGAAGGGGGGGGGGGAGAGAAACTTGCAGCCACCAAACGCCAAAAATTCAAACAACGGGAGTTAGGGGGCAGGTCGGTGCGGGGGGGGGGGGGGGGGGCGGGAAGGGGAAGGGGGGGGGGGATAAGTGGATTGAAAGGGGGAGGGCGGATGTTTCAAACTCCCCATAATAATTCTAAAAATATTTCGGGCGAGGGTTAAGGGAAGGGTTTTTTTCCAGAATCTTGTGACCCTGAAGCCTCCACCCCCACATCCAACCCTGGTTAGGCTCCTGACTACGGATCTGCATTTCTTAGAATGTGCTTTTGCTGTTCCTTGAGTTACACCTCCTCCCCAATCTCCAAATGAAATTTTTTATTATCTACATTTCAAGTGACGGTGGAACGTGACTAGATCAACTAGTCCGCTCAGTCTCAGCCAACCGGCCTCGTTTTCGCCGTTTGACGTGTACACGTGTACAGGTCATTTGCACATCATAAACGTCTAGGTTAATTGATTTAGTGACTAGTTTACTGCCTGTTGAAGTTTATTACTGAACCACGTTGTTGAACTACCGTTGTTGCTAGATGTTGGAACGAATGCGCTGGCGTCATGATTATTATCAGTAAATGATGTTCAACCCGGCGTCGGGTATAAATTATATGTGTACACAAATCGATAAATTCTGCACTGAAAGGTCAGCAATAAAGTATACTAATGTGCTGGTCTATAATTTTGGACCTCACGGCTCTATGCTGTAAGGTCCAAAATCAAAGGACAGCACATATTTAGGAGTAACAGCGTTTTTAAGTCTCTTCTATTTATAGAAAGGACTTTTTAGGACGGGTGGCGGTGGGGCGAATTTAATAGCATGTCCATGATGTCACTCAAAGGCGGGCAGGCCTAAACCTCTCACAATTGAAGTAACAAGATAAAAATTACTTCATGTCTAGTTATGCTAACCTTGAAGCGCAGTATGTGCGTAAGTATGTATGTATGTATGTATGTATGTATGTATGTATGCGTGTATGTATGTATGTATTATGTATATATGTATGTATGTATGTATGTATGTATGTATGTATGTATGTATGTATGTATGTATGTATGTATGTATGTATGTATGTATGTATGTATGTATGTATGTATGTATGTATGTATGTATGTATGTATGTATGTATGTATGTGTATGCGTATGTATGTAAACAAGAGAATGTCCGATATTTCTGTACACACAAGCTTGAAACTTGATGAAATACTTTCTTAAGTGGGTGGCTGAGAGAGCCTCCGAGGATATTGTAATTGCATGTCACATTGAAGAGATAAACGTAGGAAATCGGTTGATCCAGATTAGAGTCCGTAATTTTTGTCATGTTTACTTGAAATTTTGGATGTAGCTAGTCTGGATAAAGACATTGGATGAGTTCGTTAACCAGCTTTCTATCCTTTCAACTTCTTTAGTAAAAATTAATTCTTTTCAGAAAAAAAATAAAAACAGTAACAAAAACTTGACTTATAGAGAAAGTCAGACAGTGGCGGTGACGTGAAAGAGGCAACTCCGTCACCACGCAGGCATTGACATAATACTCTAAATATGACGTCATTCTCTATAGCGCGCACCTCTCTCTCTCTCTCTCTCTCTCTCTCTCTCTCTCTCTCTCTCTCTCTCTCTCTCTCTCTCTCTCTCTCTCTCTCTCTCTCTCTCTCTCACACAGACATGCGCGCATCTTCAAGAGGCATAGATCCTCATGTGCCAGGAAAGCGCATGAGGATGTTTGTCTCTTGGAGATGTTTGGAGCGCGCGCGCATGCACGTATTAACACGCACACCCACACACACACATCGTCGCACTTTCAGAATAGAATTCAGGTGACCCGATATAGCTGGTTTGGAGAAAGACTTTGAATGAGTTCGTTAGCCAGCTTTGTACCCTTCCAACTTCTTCAGTAAAAATTAATTCTTTTCAGAAAACAAATTAAAACAGTAAAAAAAAAAAATTGACATCTGGAAAAAATTCAGACAATGGCGGTGACGTAAAAGAAGCAACTGCGTCACCACGCAGACACTAGTCTAAATATAACGCAATTCTCTCTCTCTCTCTCTCTCTCTCTCTCTCTCTCTCTCTCTCTCTCTCTCTCTCTCTCTCTCTCTCTCTCTCTCTCTCTCTCTCTCTCTCTCTCTCTCTCTCTCTAACATTAACATTAGCTTACAAAGTAGTCTCAGCGAGGTTTCCGACTGGTGTAGAGAGAATCATATGGTTCTTCATCCAGGAAAAACAAAGAGTATTTTAATCACTACACGACAAAAACACCAACGCCGACCACAGCCGTTACATTTACAACTGAACGCTAAACCGATAGAACAAGTCACAGAGCGTAAATTCTTGGGAATACACGTTGACGAACAATTATGTTGGGAGACGCATATAAATACAGTCTGTAAAACCATTGCTAAAAACACTTTCCTGTTGTCCCAGCTTAGACAAGTAACAGATACACATACTCGTAAACTGTTTTTTCATGCCCATATCAAGTCTCACGTTGATTATGTCTCCACAGTGTGGGACGGTTGTAGTGATGTTCACATGAACAGGTTAAACTCTATATATAAAAGAGCTGTCAGAATGATAGATACGCGGCCCATTCCTACCATAGACAAATTTAGACATCTAAACATTCTCGGCCTGCGTCAACAACTAAATTTCAACAAAAGCATCCTCATGCACAAGATATTAAATAACATGACACCGCAGTATCTAACCACCAAATTTGTGCCACAGCAAGAACGCGAACGGTCCTCAAGGAACAATGCTTTACCCCTACCTCTGCCTAGAATTGACCTCTTTAAAACTAGTTTATCTTTTTCTGGACCCTTTGTATGGAACACTATTCCTGCACATTTGAAGACTATAGCCTCACTTGGAATCTTTAAAACGAAACTTTTCGATTACCTGATGAGCCAAACATAACAACACTGGGCATTTAAACAAACCCTGATGGTTAATGCTTTCATGTAATATAATTATGCATTTATTTATAATTGTTTGTGTGTGTGTGTGTGTGTGTGTGTGTGTGTGTGTGTGTGTGTGTGTGTGTGTGTGTGTGTGTGTGTGTGTGTGTGTGTGTGTGTGTGTGTGGTATAAGATGAATGTTAAGTGTCATTATTATTTTGTGCCATTTTTTTTTAATTTTTTTTTTTAAATTTTATTGTTGCGTGAAATAATATGTGTTAATATAATTCTTTATTATTATTATTATCTTTTAATCTATTTTATGTTGTAGATGTTAGCAACGGCAAGTTTGTAAAATGACGATTTGTTTCTGTCAAAACTTTTTACCGTTGATAAATAAAGTTTCATCATCATCATCATCATTATATATCTCTCTCTCTCTCTCTCTCTCTCTCTCTCTCTCTCTCTCTCTCTCTCTCTCTCTCTCTCTCTCTCTCTCTCTCTCTCTCTCTCTCTCTCTCTCTCTCTCTCTCTCGCTTGCTCTTTCTCTCACATATGCGTGCATCTCCAAAGGCATAGATCATCATGTGCCCGGAGGACGCATGAACATCTATGCCTCTTGAGGATGTCTGGTACGCGCGCATGCACGCACGCACACGCATACACACACATCAACGCGCTTTCAGAAGAGCATGCAGGTGTACTTAGTATAGCATATAGCTAGGTAAAGTCAACCTGATTTCACACAAATTATAGCTTGACTGAAATTGTACAGTGAAATTCTAGTTTTGTCACCATTTTTCCCCAAGTCTTCTAGCGAAAGCGAAACTCATATCACGTTAAATATAAAATTACGTAAAAAAAAATATTAAAAAAAAAAAAATACATCATCGTCACAAGTGACGTTTGACAAACCAAAGACGCGTATTCACTGCGCGCGCTCCTTATAGAGTTCACTATGACGCATTGGCACATCTGCGAGTCTTTTTCAGAAGGAGATATTTCAACATGAGAATCAAGTCAAAGACAAAAGGTAGAGACCCTTGACAGCGAAGACAGCTCTCATATAGAAGGGACTTTGTTGGTTATGGTCATCCCATCTTGTTAATGTTACATGGAAGAGAGTCGTTTGTTTTTCAAAGCTGAAAAAAAAAATTATCGCGTATAGCGTGCTTCAGTTTGTTTGTTAAACTTGCTGACGTTTTAAATCATTCAATGTCCCCGCATCAATAACTGCGAAAGTGTCGTACAGCGTTGCCGCCGGCAAAGCTATACGACACACTCGCAGTTATTGATACGGGGCGCCTTGAGTTAATTGAGCATTTTTGTTCTGTGTCCGTCTGCGGCGCTGTAGATCGCACGTATGCTTGTGTGCAATTTCAGACCTAAGAGCTTAGAGGTTGATAGAGTTACGTTCTGGCTGCCTTATTCTTTGTTACATTACAAAGAGGACATTGAAGACAGAGAGGCCAAAAGAGAGGCCTGAGTTAAAAATCTCTCATGCTCTCTCTCTCTAGTGTGTATATATATATATATATATATATATATATATATATATATATATATATATATATATATATATATATATATATATATATATATATATATATATATATATATATGTATTGGTTTAATTCCTTTCTTTTTCTTTCTTTCTTTTTTTTTCCTGAGGGTGGGTGGGGGCGGGGGGGGGGGGAGGGGGTTGGGAATGGGTCTTTTTACTTATATGTGTTTTATCTTTTGCTGTATCGTCTGATGTATTTTTATATGTGTAGAGTAGCAGGACAGTTTGGAAGATAGGCATTGCTATGCCTAAAACTTTTTATCCTGAATAAAACGTTTCATCATCTCTCTCTCTCTCTCTCTCTCTCTCTCTCTCTCTCTCTCTCTCTCTCTCTCTCTCTCTCTCTCTCTCTCTCTCTCTCTCTCTCTCTCTCTTAAATACTCCTCAGTAAATGGCAAATTTTCATCAGACGGTGTAGTGACTTGTGGTGTTCCACAGGGATCTATTCTAGGGCCTTTATTGTTTCTATTATTTATTAATGATCTGCCGCTGTGCATATCTCACCCAGAGGCTAACTGTGGTCTGTTCGCTGACGACACAACCGTACACACTTCTAACAAGGGGCTAGCGAACATCAATGAGGCACTGTGATCTGTTCGCTGACGACACAACCGTACACACATCTAACAAGGAGCTAGCGAACATCAATGAGGCACTCCATCAGAGCCTGGACGAAGTAGCTGACTGGTGCATTAATAATCACATGATAATTAGCATTCCAAAGACAAAGAGCATGTTAGTTACAATACGCCAAAAACACCAGCGCGGCCTACCAACTTTAACATTTACCTTAGATGACCAACCTATAGAACAAGTAACTAAGCACCGCTTGCTGGGGGTAACAGTAGACAACCAGTTAAACTGGGAACCTCATGTTGATAACGTATGCAAAACTTTGTCCAAAAACTTGTTCCTTTTGTCTAAGCTCAGCCGTATAGTTAATCCTGACGTTTGCACTACTTTTCTTCCACGCGCATATCAAAACGCACTGTAATTACATTTCCACTGTCTGGGACGGTTGCAGCGAAGTTCATATGAAAAAAAATAAATTCTCTGTATCGTCGAGGTGTTAAACTCATACTTCATGGACCCGCCCCCACAGACAAAAAACTCAAATCTCTTAAATTGTTGGCATTAAACAAACAATTCGAATTTAATAGGTGTGTATTAATGTACAATATTGTACACGAGAGAGCCCCACTCCATTTGCGAACTCTGTTTTCAGATCAATAATCATAGACAGAACACGACAAACAGGCCTCTCCACCTACCAAGAACAAGACTAGATATATACTAACCTGGCCTTTTCAGATGCAAAAGCATGGAATAATTTACCCCAGTATCTTAAGTGTACTTCTAAATTTAGTATTTTTAAGGATCGCCTTTATCACTGTTTACTTGTAAACTAATACCACTATTCAATTCTCCTCTGTTCATGTTGTACTCTCAGAGACATGTTCTAATTACAAGATGACCTTCAGCTTATGTCGCTGTTATTATGTTTGTTTGTTTTTTTCTTCGAATTTTATGCTTTTCGTACACTTGAATGTTCTTGACACTATGTTATTTGTTTGTTTATTTAATATTTTATCTTGTTGCTCGATGTATATTTATGAGTGTATGTGTGTAGAGTAGCAGGACAGTTTGTAAGAGAGGCATTTGTATGCCTAAAACCGTCTTTATCCTGAATAAAAACGTTTCATAATCATCATCATCATCATCATCATCATCATCATCATCTCTCTCTTTCTCTCTCTCTCTCTCTCTCTCTCTCTCTCTCTCTCTCTCTCTCTCTCTCTCTCTCTCTCTCTCTCTCTCTCTCTCTCTCTCTCTCTCTCTCTCTATCCTTGAAAAATAAAGTTTCATTTCATTTCATATCATCTCTCTCTCTCTCTCTCTCTCTCTCTCTCTCTCTCTCTCTCTCTCTCTCTCTCTCTCTCTCTCTCTCTCTCTCTCTCTCTCTCTCTCTCTCTCTCTCGCCGCCGTGAGATGGCCTTAGTCGCCTGCTCGGCGTTAAACCCAAATAACTAACTCTCTCTCTCTCTCTCTCTCTCTCTCTCTCTCTCTCTCTCTCTCTCTCTCTCTCTCTCTCTCTCTCTCTCTCTCTCTCTCTCTCTCTCTCTCTCTCTCTCTCTCTCCCTTCCTCCTCTCCGCTCCCCTTTTGTTGTTTGCTTTTTCGAAAATTTCTGGCAATCGTTGTACGCCGCTGCGCCATATAGTTTATTTTTCTGATGAATTCTACTTCCTGATGTATCGTTTTCTTTTTAATTTAAAAAAAAAAGTGTGTCACTGTGTATACTCACACGCTGCATACGATTTCATTTTCTCCACACCTCTGCATTTCATCCTTTTGCGAACAGCCCCTTATGCAAAGAGGCATAGAACTTCATGGGCCCCCGCAGGATGCAGGTGCTCATGAAGATCTATGCCTCTTGCTAAGCTGAGCCAATTATCACCATTAAATTTTAGACGGATGTGGTCTTGGGGTGTTCTGAACAGGAAACTGTGATGGATGTTCGTATTTGCGTACAACTCCACCTGTTGCCGCTGCAGTTTAGCCATCTGATTAGCGTCTGATTCATTCAACAACACGCTAGCAAAAACATCACAAACAGCAGACAGCAATAAAAATTCTATTAACTCTTGGACAGAGTGTTTTTGTTGTTGTTGTTGTTGTTTTTGGTTTTTTGGTTTCTGCTGTTTCTGTTGTTGGTGGTGGCAGTGTTGTCCCTGTTGTTGTTATTATTATTGTTGTTGTTTCGTTGTTGTTGATGTGTTGTTGTTGTTCGTGTTACTGTTTTTGTTGTTACACGGCTGTTATTGTTGTGCGATTGTTGTTGATATGTTGTTTTTGTTGATGTTTTTATTCTTATTGTTACTGTTTTTGTTGCTATTGTTATTACTGTTGTTGTTACTGTTGTTGCTCTTACTGCTGTTGTTGTTACTATTGTCGTTGTTACTATTGTTAATAGAAAGAAGTACCCAACGGAGAAAGAAACACGCTTAGGAAAGACGGGTACAACACAATTTATTAATATTTCGGGTAAATACCCTTTGTCAAAATAGACAAACAAACAAACAGAGAGATTAGCCGCTACTTATCTTCATTGGCAGAAGGAATGTGACAACGGGTATTTACCCGAAATATTAATAAATTGTGTTGTACCCGTCTTTTTTAAGCGTGTTTCTTTCTCCGTTGGGTACTTCTTTGCATATTACACGCTTGGCAGTCACCTTTTTGGTCTGGTTTACTATTGTTAATGTTGTTGACTTGACGTGGATGCTTCCCCTGAGTGTCGGGACGTTAAGCAATGTACTATCAAGCTTCCCCTGAGGACTATGCACTCTCAGCCGCAGAGTTTATTAGCTACATATGGCTTATTGACAACTGCTTATTAATGCAATAAAACACAGGAAAGTGCCTCGGTGTCCTTTCTTCACATCACAGTCATACATCACACTGCAGGAAATAAAACTAATAAATTACGACTATATAGTGTAGTGTATACAATTAAGAAACAACAACAACTAAAATGGTTTACTTGTACACGTATTTTAAACCCTTTCAGCCCTGGCGCACTACAGCAGGAGATGGGTCGACCATGATAATTCAAGGGTAGTGCCAGATTTGCTTGGCGCCTGTCGGCGCCAAGCTAATCTGGCATTGCCCTTGAATTTTCAAGTCGATCCATCTCCTGCAACTGGTGCATAGTCATTAGATGACGCCTCCAAAATTTGGGAAATACGTGCGTCGGACTAAATGAGTTAAAGCTGTTTCACACGTTACTCATTCAGCTTAAGGCCCCGCCACACATGCCGGTTGTGCCCCGATTTTGAAGCCGATTCCGATCCGATTGTGATCGGATGACGTCATATTTGCGATCCGATCCCAATCGGCTGGGAATCGGGTGTCTAGAACCTGCTCTATTTTTCCGATCCCAATCGACCCCGATTGTAAGCTTCAACCAATCAGAGCGAGTCTCGCAAAGCACGTCGTTTCAGTTTGAAAATGGCGGAAGATCAGTACCACCTTCGTTGCCGATGTTTCGCCCGCCTCTTCCCGAATATAATGCAAAACTGCTGATAATGCAAGCACATCATCATCACTGTCAAAACTAGCAGCCATTTTGCAGAACAGGTACGACTTTGATCTTCGGTTCAAACCGGTCAGCTAAAAAAGTTGGGAAATGTGTGGCAGTGCACACGTTTTTATAGTCCGGCCCGATCAACTACCGATTCAAAACTGCTCGGGAATCGGCCTCAAAATCGGGCATGTGTGGCGGGGCCGGACTATAAAAACGTGTGCACTGCCACACATTTCCCGACTTTTTTAGCCGACCGGTTTGAACCGAAGATCAAAGTCGTACCTGTTCTGCAAAATGGCTGCTAGTTTTGACAGTGATGATGATGTGCTTGCATTATCAGCAGTTTTGCATCATATTCGGGAAGAGGCGGGCGAGACATCAGCAACACACTGAAAGGTGGTACTGATCTTCCGCCATTTTCAAACTAAAACGACGTGCTTTGCGAGACGCGCTCTCAGATTGGTTGAAGCTTACAATCGGGGCCGATTCGGATCGGAAAAATAGAGCAGGTTCTAGACACCCGATTCTCAGCCGATTGAGATCGGATCGGATATATGACGTCATCCGATCGCAATCGGATCGGAATCGGCTTCAAAATCAGGGCACAACCGGCATGTGTGGCGGGGCCTGAAGACTGACTCTACTGATTCGAGTGGTGTCCTGAAATAATTACGAATCAGATTTAGAGGATGCATATGGATCGACCATGATAGTTCAAGGGTTGTGTCTGAATATCTTGGCGCCGGGGCGTCAAGATATTCAGGCACAACCCTTGAACTATCTGGTCGGCCGGTCTGCTGCTGTGGGATACGGAATCCTGGCACAAAATGTGACTGGCAAGCGTGTAAAATGCAGAAAAAGGCCCAACGGAGAAAGAAACACGTTTAGAAAAGACAATTACAACACAATTTATTAATAGTTCGGGTTAAGTCCCTTTTTTCAAAATAGACCTACAAACAAGTACACAATTTGTTACTTATCTTTCCTGATTGGAATTGTCAGTATGACGCGAAATTGTGGTGTGTCAACAATGAAAACGAGTAAAGGTTTCTCTGCATTACAAAGATGTTAAAACCAGACAAATTAATGATTATTATCAAAGGATTGGCCGATTTACACCAATACTCACTCTCGCGCTTTTTAAAGATGTTGTGAAAGATCAGATCTGCCTGTGCAGGCAAAAGATTGCAAGTCCATTTTGTGAAAGGCGATATAATTGATATCTTCAAGCGAAATCTCGCTTGTCACAACACTAGAGTTACTGTATTTTGACTTCTCAGGGCTTGAGATGGGTCGGTCGTGATAGATCAGTCAGCAGCGGACACAGACACAACAACATAAACAACAACAAATGCAATAACACTAATTAACTGTAAAAAATGCAATTAACTGGTCTGTGATTCTGGCCGTAAGGTCCAAAATCAGATACCAGCGCTCAATAAATATCTCTTTTTTGTTTTGCTGTTTCAAATGAATTGTTTGTTATTACTTTTAGGTTATGCAGTTCTCACCTCATAAGGTGCATAACATGTTGTTTGCTTACCTTGCAGACAGATCCCTGTAATGATATTATCAATAAACTGGCATGATTTATATGGGAGCTATAGCCCAAACTCTTAACTCCTTCGCTGCTTACCGCATCCGGATACGCGGCATCATGCCGCGTATCTGGATGCGGCAAGCAGCGAATGTATTAGAACAAACAACAATGTGAATAGGGTTTAGGTGGAGAAGGTTGAGCGTGGAATCAAACAAGATAATAATACAATCTGTATGCCTATCTAGCAGGGCCATCAATGCAATTATTACTTTGTATCCCACTCGTTATTAGCATGCTTTTAGTCGCAGAAAAATGATACTTTGCCGGTCCTGTGCTTCTTACAAAATCTAAACTTGAATAAGTTGGTTTGGCCAGGAGAAGCCGTAGTATACATTTTTTTTAGTGGGTTTGATCAAGAAAAGGGTTTTGGTTCGGAGATACGTCCAGAGGATATATACTCCTGTCATGTCCAGAAGAAGCATACCCACTCTACACATGGTCTCCTAGCTTCCTAAGCTACTCAGTATACCTTTTGTATCTGGTCTGATCAAGATGAAGTTTGGCTCAGGTCAAAGCATGAGATATGCCCACAGGATACTACGGGGGAAAAAAAAAAAAACCCACGCCCATCAGAGGTAAACCATACCATACATAGTCCCCTGGGTTCTTACGCCACGCAGGGGGCCCTGTATGGTTTTCCTTTGCCTTCTCTGGAAAAAGAACTTCCTGCACCACTAATTATATTTACGCCATGTCAATATTATAATGTGACGCTCGGCTGTTGAATAGCAAGTGACAGCTGTTGCGGAAAGGAACGGCACACTGGTGTGCGCATCCATTGTGGCAAGTTATTGCTCCTTTACACGGATGCCGCTTGACACGGGATGGGCGGGTATTGTACAAGTGTTTACTGCGTATCGTAAAAGTTAATATCGCGATATGTGATGCCACATGGAGTTATGATGTTGCTCACAATAGCATATTTATTTTTACAGCGTTTACTTTTCACGACGGATTGGCTTTGCCACAGGGGTAGGCGCGTTTATACGTTCATACCCTACCTGTGAAAGATTTATTTTTCAATTTTGACCAAATTGTGCCACACTTTGCCCAAAACACATGCATAAAATCATTAGTATTGTGTTCCCTTCATTGTCTATAGTCGCAGATTGTGTTTCTGAAATCTTGTTAATTTAAGGCCGCAGAGCCCGGACCTGTCAAGGATCATGGATACAAAGTGGTGTCAGCAAGAGGCATAGATCCTCATGAACCCCCACAACTGCGGGGGCTCATGAGGATCCATGTCTCTTGTAGCTGGATCCTGTTTTCCGGCTTTTCTCGGCAGTGAAGGCGTTAAACGAATTAGTATTCATTTTGTACTAGCACAGTTAGCACAGTGACAGGAAGCAGTTTTCGAAATTATGGTGTCAAGACTGAACTTGTACATAATATTAGTAACGATCCGATTGTGTAACTTGTTTCAACTGTAGTGTATGACTACCTTAAATCTAAAAGCGCCAAAGCATATCAGTCACCAGCGTTGAACTATTTCTGTCGATCCATTTCTCACAAAACAGACTGTCAAGATATACAGTATCTCTCACTGAACTTTTCCAGAACAGACTGCCAAGGCTTATCGTTAAAAAGAATTGCGTTACGGTCAACATTAGCACAGATAAATGCCCACACATTCAGCATACCTACGACGTTGGTCAATGCTTTCTTTATTGACGTCCAACATTCATGAACACATAGACCAAAATATTAATATATACCTACACACAACCATTATCGCACACGCGTTTGTTCGATTCTAAACAGTCAACATTATTAGATCTAGGGAACATAAAACAACGGTCAAAGCTGCACCTGGAGGCCCGTCGCTATAGTACAGCGCCGGTATCCAATAATTCAGTTATGTTTTGTATGAAATTGGTACCAGCGGCATCACAAAACACCTACATATAGTTCTTTTTGTTGTGTAGCCCCTTAAATCGTTTATTTATTGCCATATTTTGGTTCAGATGTTTGACTGAATGAAGATTATGTTTGTACCGAGAAATGCGATTGTCCAAAGATTTATATGAGGGAGAACGCTTTACTCAGCGAGTAATGTTGTCATCGTAACATTTAATAAGGGAATCTACTTATCACATGTTACCTTGGTCACATATGACAAGGGGATTGTCGTTGCCGGCTTTGAGAACGGACGACCAGGGGAAAGAATCGAATAGAGCAAGGCCAATGAGAAAAGGTGTAAGGAGACTGAAAGAAGACAATATACTTTGTCAAGTCGCTCTCTTTTGCATGTGTGCTGGTCTGTGATTTTGGACTGTACGGCCCGTGGCTGTAAGTAAAAAATCTCAGAACAGCATACATTCAGTTTTCTGTTGCTTTAACTTAGCTTGGAAAAAAATGCGGGGGCATTTTGATTTGTAAAGTGTGAATGTTGAAAAGCACACCTGTATACCTGTTCAGGACTGAAAGCTGTTGTAACATTTTTAACTTCCGATCCCTGGCTGTGGTATATCTGACTTTGTTCTCTGACAGCGCTGAGTAAACAATGTATAACAGGACTGCCTGTGGCGATATTGAATCTGAACTGAACGGATAAATTCAATTCACATACAAGTTTCAAAGACCTATGGTTGCAGCGGGTATATAGTTACCACGGTAGCCATTTAATCCTTTCACTGCCATTGGAAGCAAACTTAGGTCTGAGAAAGCAGAACAAATTCAACATCGAATACTCCAGCCAATCCAATTAGCACGGTTATAAATATGGTCCGCAAGAGGTCAAGAACCTCATGAGCCCCCGCATCTGCGGGGGCTCATGAGGTTCTTTGCCTCTTGTAGCTGGATTGTGAAAACTTTTTCTCGACAGTGAAGTGGCTAAATATGTTTTCAAAATGCTAAAAGCACAGTAAAGACATAAATTGCACTGATCTGCTTTCAACAAATATAATGTTTCAGACGATTCAGTTATAAACGCTATTTCAAAAGAACATGGCTACAGAGTGCTGTGCATGGGGATTGTTTGCCAGACATAAAACTGCAATAAAACAGGATTTAGTGTTGGCAATTGTTCACTTCAAACGTTTCGCAAGCCCGTTTTGATGTAGATAGCTGAAAGTTTAGGTCGTCTGGAAAAAAAAAACCACCCCACAATAAAACAAGAGTTAACAGGACGGACTGTGATAACTTTTAAACACTGTTTTAAAGACCACAATCCTGCACGTCCTAGCTATCTCCAGTCGCCGGGCAACACACAAAAACTATTCAAAGAACCGTGGCTGCAAGCAGAACTGTACGAACCATTTGTAAAACAAAAATACAAAATGTCAAAGCGACCTTCAAGTGAGAAAACAGCACCCATCACCCATCAAGTTAAAACACCATCAACAGCCCATAATAGGTATCGATTTCGGCCGAAGAGACGATACCTGCCGTTAATGGGTTCTTTTCCCACCTGTCTATAAACTGTCACAGAGCGGGTCGTTCGTTCCACAGTTCATCGTTTACTGATTCTTCCCCTATCCATTCAGCTCCTCAGCTCTGGCCCATCTCTCGTTCTCTGGCTTTCAGATTCCGGAATAAAAGTATTCAACCACTCACCCAAACCCTGCCATCTTCAAGAGGCATTGTTTCTCATGAGCCCCTGGAGTCGCAGGGGCACATGAAAATCTATGCCTCTTGCTGACAGAGATTGCCGAAACTTACATCGTTAACTCTTCGCTGTCGGTTGACGTGTATTGTTTTTTCTGCAATCTTCGTTAATTGAACGTCAAAGAGCCCAAGCTGGCCGTCCCAGGAACGGGAAAGCAGTGGATTCAAAGTGGTCAGTACCAGCAAGAGGCATAGATCCTCGTGAGCCCCCGCAACTGCGGGGGCGCATGAAGATCTATGGTTCTTGAGTTTGGATCGTGTTTTTTTTTCTCTGTAGTCAAGGGTGGGCCACGCTTCGTCCGTTCATCTGTGTTTTCCGCCTGTTAATCACAGAGGCCTCCACGCTTAGTGGTTTCAAGGCCGCTTCAGGTGGTATGACTTCACTAAGGCGGGTAAATAAGTGAAAATGAGGTTGGAATAGTGTTTGTAGCCATACTTAATACCTCAGGCGCCAGCTTGAAGTACTTTTGGTCATGACAGATTACTTCTGTCCCCGGTGAGTGTAGCTTCCTCGGTCATTATCATTGTAATAGTAAGTAGACGGTTGAAACCGTAATGACTGATCGTCTCTGAGCGATACAAGTGTAAAGTATTGTAGCTCTTGCCAGCCAGTAGCACGGATCTTCATGATTCCGTGCAGCCGGCCGCATCTCTTGCAAAACTGATGATTCGGACGAGAACGTTGACCGCCAAAATGTGTAAATGCGAAGAAATACAAAGCAAAAGAAATTAATTAAGAAACAAGATTAGAAGAAAAATTGCAACACAGTTGATTAAAGTGTATAAACTGTTTTGGATTTAGTTTATTTGTAAATTGTTTGGTTTTTGTGTGTGTGATATTTCTAAGCTTTTGCAAACATAAATGGGCGGTCTGTGGCGCAGTGGTTAAGGCGCCTGCCACCAATGCTAAAGGTGCGAGGTTCGATACCGGGTTTCGGCGTCGGATTTTTGTCTTCTAGTAAGTGTCACCGTTAATTCGGGCGGACCGACCGTCGGGGGTTCTTTCTCCGGGTACTCCGGTTCTTCCACCTCCTCCAATTTGGTACCGGTTTCAGGCCACTTTATAAATTTCAAATACAAGCGATCAAAATTTCCGAAACCTCAGTAGCTGAGCTGACCCTTCGCACCACGTGAATGTCCTGTGTCTGTCTTGCACTGTGTTTGTCGTCAGAGTGAATGCGTGTGTGTCACGTGAGCGTGCGTGTTGGGTTCAGTTCGCGGCGCTTTGAGCCCATTCGCCGATTTGGGAAAAAGCGCCTATATAATAACCGGTATTATTATTATTTTATTATTATTATTATTATTATTATTATTATTATTATTATTATTATTATTATTATTATTATGTCAAGCTGAGAACAGTCAAAGATTACCTGGCCTTCAAACGGCCCGCGAAAATGCGAACGCTATCCACCTGCAAGTAGGCAAAGAACCACACGTTCCGCAGCAGATGCTGAAGGTCATCAGCAGTGATGTTCTTGGCTTTCCTGCAGGCAGCATGTATAACCGTGTTCCTTGGATCAGCATGGTTTTAGGGGTTGAATTTGGTGCTTGATATGAATGGGGAGATGATCGCCTCAATCTCTGGAACACCGGTTTGGAGGACTGATCTAAACTCATGAAGATCTATTGGTCTTTGCGGATTGATTGGGCCAGCTGTTCACGGGCTGCGTGATGGTGTCTGAAATACTCCTTAGTCCACAAACAGTCGTGCTACTGTGCAAGAGAAAAGTGGATGTAAAGCACAGTTAACTCATTCAGCCCGACGGCCGTACTCCCCAAATGTTGGAGGCATCATCTAGTGAGTATGCACCAGTGGCAGGAGATAAATCGACCATGATAATTCAAGGGTAGTGCCAGATTAGCTTGGCGCCGACAGGCACCAAGCTAATCTGGCACTACACTTGAATTATCACGGTCGACCCATCTCCTGCTGTAGTGCGTCAGGGCTGAATGGGTTAAGTTACCTTGAAAGCAAGAAGCGCTGATAATCTTCTCGATTCCGCGACTCCATTAACCCCTTCCCTGCCAGTGCAAGCAGGTTGTGTTTCCTTGATTTCGGTCAACTGACGCCAAAAGACCTCTGCCGTCCACCAAGGATACTCCAATATGGTGTCAGCAAGAAGTATAGATCCTCATGAGTCCCCGCAATTGCGGGGGCCCTCATGAGGATCTATGCCTCTTGCAGCTTGATCGGTGCTCAGTTTTTTCTCAGCAGTGAAGAGGTTAAGCTTATCTTGAAAGCAAGAAGCTAAATTCTCGATTTCCAGACTGATTTCTTTAATTCAGTGTTCAGCAGATAAGGCCGAAGTCCCTCATTCACAGATGAAAGCGGCTGTGTAATCTGCTTCTCGGTGTAATGATAGCATGGATGTTTTCAATGAGCAGACGGCATGTGAAGAGCTCTGATGTAAACCGGGAGATACAAGGGGCATCGATCTTCATAAACGCCTGCGTATGCATTATTTTGCTCATGGCGGAGATCTATGCCTCTTGCAGTTGGAACGAGGCCTCCTTCTCAACTCAATGCTGTACGTGCATAGTGATACCTGGAATACTTTTCAGTCAGCTGGCATGTCACACGTTCCGGAAATAGACCATCACTCTTGTTTACATCTAAGTAAGCCACAGGTCCTCGGACCTACGCCAACCTCAGTTGGCCCGGCCGCTCACGGCTCCCAGCTAAGGCTGACATCGGCCCGAGGACCTATTGCTCACCGGACTGAAGCTGTGTAGCCTTCACAAGTTGTACGCGTCAACATCGATGAAGACTGAACTTCGTCTCAGTGTAAATGCTATTAAATCGACCGAACTGACTCTGCCAGCGCAAGGGGCATACATTCTTTTCAGTCCTTTGCGGCTGTGCAGGCGCACTGACGAGCATCTGTGCCCCTTGATTGTTGATGGAATGGAAGAGGGGCTTGGGTGATGAGGAAATTCCAACTGAAAAGAACAGGCGAAGCATCTCAGTGTTAATGACAGTCAGGGTAAACTGAGTAGGATCCTTGACGCTAATAGCTCCAGTCTATGCGGCATTTCGTGTTGAACGGCTTCCTACCAGTTGTATACAATCAAACGTGGACAGGAAACAAGTATGCTGGCCTGTGATTTTGGACCAAAACCACAGACCAGCACACACATTGTGATGTCCAGCCGGAGGTTGATCCTTGTTCGGGAACACCTGGCCCTTGTATACAATGTACTTGGCTTTCGGCCATCATTGCTAATTATATGGAATGGCAGGCCTGCAGAATTTGGTGTACATTCGTTTGGTGGTAGACCGTAGTTTGTGTGTATTTTATGCAGTGTCCAGGGCGAAGTCTGGTCACGTTCGTAATATCATCAACTCAGTACTTTTTAATTTTTGTTATTATTATTTTCTTAATTTATTTCTTTTTTCAGGTTCGGCATTTTAAATAAAAAGGTATGAAAATGTGGCGTAAAGGGGCAAATAATAACTTCTTCATTTTTCTTCTTCGTGCTCTTACGCATGGAGTCGTGATTTTGCGAGCCATAACTGACTACGCGGAAACTCGTGACGGGCGTGAAGTCGGTAAAAAGTTGCACTTGCAACATTGCATCGGAGTCTTTCTTTTCGTTATTTTTATTTTTTATTTTTTATTTATTATTATTTTTTTTTTGTTGCCATTCTTGCCATTTTTTTTTAATAGTGTCATTTTGTCCTTTTTTTTTGTTTGTTGTTGTTGCTTTTTTGTGCCGAACTGTGCTTGACATGTATCTTCTTTTCAAAGAGCGTGTTGGCAAAGAAGCAAAGGGACTGATATAATTCCCCCCCCCCCCCCCCAAAAAAAAAAAAAAATAATAAATAAAATAATAATAATAAATAAAATAAATAAATAAAATAAAATAAATAAAATAAAATAAATAAATAAATAAATAAATAAAATAAATAAAAATAAATAAATAAATAAATTTTAAACAAATGAAAAAAAAATGCAAACAATAGTCAAGAGGGGGAAAAACCCCCACCTAACTGCAGTCTGCTTCGCTTATAACACGATCGGATATAACATAAATCGGATATAACAACACTTTTTCATACGTCTCAACAGCACTCTTTCTGTGTGATTGTCTTCGCTTATAACAAACTTCCGATATAGCAACAAAAAAAACCTGGATCCCTTGGCGATATGTCATATCCGAAGTTTATACCGTACGTGACTAGTAACATACTGAAAGCAGCAACAACAACACAATTAATGTTGACAGCATTTTCATGTGTGCTGAGTTGTAATTTTGGACCTTACGGCCATAAGCCGTAAGGTCCAAAATCACAGGCCAGCACCGGCACACAACTGTGTACACTTCCGTAGTAGTACCACCAAACGGGCGAACACAGCGCAGATCAGTCTGTCTGCCGGGCACCATTTGCGTAAATGAGCCCCGACTATCTGGCGCGCCTAAGTCGTTAATTGGAAGCTGTGCAGTAGGTCGATGCACTTTTTGTGAGGCAGTAAAGAGGATTGCTGGGTTCTTTGCGTGCCGTTGGCAAATGTGTTAACCCCTTCACTGCCTGTGGACGCATTTGATGTTTTTCAGATCATTCGTCAGTAAAGAAATACAACGTGTGAGACTCCCCTACCCGGCGTCAGAGGAACTGGGATACAAAGCGGGTTTTCAGCAACAGGCAGTTGCGGGGACTCAGGAGGATCTATGCCTCTTGCAAATGGATAGTGTTCAGTTTAAACACAGCAGCGTTTGGTTCAACGTCAAAGATTCCCAACCGATAAAGGAACTTCTATAGATAAATAGTGGTTTGAGCAAGAGACATAGATCCTCATGATCCCCTGCAACTGCGGGGGATCATGAGGATCTATGTCTCTTGCTCAAACCACTGCGGGGGATCATGAGGTTCTCTGTCTCTTGCAACTGGATATTGTTCAGTGTAACACAGCAGTCGTTGGTTCAACGTGAAAGATTCCCAGTCGTCAAAAAATTAGGAACTTTGATACTGTAAAAAAAAAAAAAAAAAAAAGTGGTTTCAGCAGGAAGCATAGAACCTCATGAGCCACCGCAATTGCTGGGGCTCATGGGGATCTATGCCTCTTGCAACTGGATAGTCTGTTCAGTTTTTCTTTTTCGGTGATGGGGTTAATTGTAGATGCATAACTGACAGATACCAAGTGTCGACGAATAGCTGTTTAAGCACACTCGAAAATGGAGGACGTCAGGTTTTCAAAACGACACCCATTATCGACAAATAAACCGCACAGACCGTAAATCTCTTGGTTATTTCTGGTTTATGATTTCATAAACACCACTCTCTCTGATCTGGATAAATTTAACAGGAGTGGTGGTGTTTCTCAAAAATACATTTATCGCCGGCATGCCTGTGTTTGTAAATCTGCCTTTCTCGGCTCTAAACCGGCGGCCGTAGTGTAGGGTTGAGATTGTGTCTGAGTGGTGGTCAGTCCGTATCTGTATTTAACCCTTTTCATCCTGATTGCTTGAAATTAAATTGACTATGATAGATCAAGGGTGGTGTCAGAATAGCTTGGCGCTTGAGGCGCCAAGCTATTCTGGCACCACCCTTGATCTAAAATGGTTGATCAGATCTCCTAATCCGCTGTAATGTAGCCTTCACGGGACGGTAAGCAAATTTTCAAGGGGTTAAACAAAGTGATTTCAACTTTATAAGCGTCTATTAGGTTAAAAAACCTTGATCAGCAATCTTCAAAGGTGACCACGCCTCTGGCTTTCATCGTGTGCTTTTTCTGAAGTTCTGTTCCACAGTGCCTAAGTTTCCTTCCTCAAGTATAGAAAGAAATCAACCTTTTTTGGGGGGGAGATGAAAGAAAACGAAGACAAGCAACTCACAAAAACACGCAGAATTACTAACCTTCAGGGTTCCACCACAGTACCCCTGCAGATTTAGTGTTCATAAATCTTAAAGCCAACATCATTTTTTTTTTTTTTTAGGATGGCCAGTTAACCCCGCTTGCCGCTGATTGTACATTTGTAACTTTCTTAATTCAGCGCCAGAGCCCCAGCCGTCTAAGGAACATAGAACTAGAAGCAAAGCGGCGTCAGCAAGAGGCATAGATCCTCATGAGCCCCCGCGACTGCGGGGGCTCATGAGGATCTATGTCTCTTGCAGTTTGGATTGTGTTCAGTTTTTTTTTTTTTTCAGTGAAGGAGGTAATGCACACCTACCGCTTGTTTTCTTTTTCTTTTTCAAGATTCTGGTTTCTTTCGGCTGCCCATAAAACTGGGACCAGATGGATTTCTAAAGCTAGTTATCTATAGTAGCCATTTGCAATCAAAGGCCTATCCTCCCTTAACTTCCATGACTTCCTTCATAAATGAGGAACAGGAGTGTAGTGTAAATGTGCCCGGTCACTATTAGAGTCTGCATGAAGCAAAGATTTTTCACGAGGCCCTGCGGCTGCAAAGACTGATTAGACTCGATACCGCGTGCAGGTAATGATCCACCGCTAAATTTTCTTATCTGAGCTAGAAGGTTGGCAACACACCTGTGTTTCTCATTGGAAGCCTGCTTCGGCAGGACTGACTGGCTCGTTTTTGCGACTTTTTAAGTCCAGCTACATAGATTATTATGAGTCTACACAGTTGCAGGGGCTCATGAGAAAATATGCCTTTTTGGCCAGAACTGCTGAATTATTGGTCTTGTTTACTTCCATTTGAGCACGTTTGAGAAAGAGAGATTTAACCCATTTAACCCCGAGGCCGCTATTCCCAAATGTTATAGGTGTCACTTCACAACTATATACCAGTTCCAGGAGATGGGTCGACCATGATAATTTAAGGGTAGTGCCAGATTAACTTGGCGCCTGACGGCGCCAAGCTAATCTGGCACTACCTTTCAATTATCATGGTCGATCCATCTCCTGCTGTAATGCCTCGGCGCTAAACGGGTTAAAGACCCCCCCCTGACTGCTATCTCGGGATCATGCCAACCTGAGCAGGCTTAGCTTTCAATCAAACGCCGCGATAGTATACAAACTATGGATTAGCCAACTGCAACTAAATGAAACAAACACACATGTCTGCGTCCCACGAGAGTTACGGGGTAGCCGCTCTGTCTGGGGTGGGGCGGTAATTGATTTGTATGCCCGTCTGTGGTTTTGGACCTTACGGCTTTTTGTAGTAAAGTCCAAATTCACGGACCTACCCAACGTTTTTATTTCGGGGTTACAACACACGTTATAACCCCAAGTTGTAGTAAATATTGTAACGATACCGATTTTTTTTCTTCAGCCTTTTTTTTTAATATAGTTTATTTACATCATTAAGAAAAACTGCATCACCTGTCAGTAAAGACCATCCTTAAGGTGGCTGTAGCCACCTTAATGGTGGTCTTTAATGACAAGTGACCTTTTTCTGCCCTGCATGGCTTCTCTTGAGAGCCGAGAGAACCTGTCTTCTGAGACCATAATGATGTGTTTTGCAATAAACTTTAAGCTGCTTGAAACATATTCTAGTTTATTTACACGTGTGTCTATTACATGTGCTTCTTTACTTTTAAATCAGTTAAGCTTCGTTTCCTGTATTTAATTAGCAAATTCTAGCCAAAATCTAGATCGCAATAACAGAATTGGGCCTGACCACGTGCTTTGGCTCTCGTCAACATGTTAACCCTTTTACTGCCAGTAGACGCAGATTGTGTTACTGTCATGATCTTCGTTGACTCATTCTACCCCAGACACGCCACAGCAAGACTCATATGGATCGACCATGATAGTTCAAGTGTGATGCCAGAATAGCTTGGCGCCTATGGGCGCCAAGCTATTCTGGCATCACCTTTGAACTATCATGGTCGATCTGTGCCCTGCACTGCACTGCCGTCTTCAGAGGACAACGGCAAAATTTGGCGATTTCGGTCTTGGGGTACAATGAGTTAAGTCCAACGCCCAAACGAGCCCAGGCCGACCCAGGAACATGAATTCAAAGTATTGTCAGCAATAGGCATAGATCCGCATGAGCCCCCGCAACTGAGGATCTGTGCCTCTTGCAGCTGGATCGGGTTCAATTTTTCTCAGCGATAAAAGAGTTAAGAGTCTTTTAAACACCATCAGCTCTCAAACGGTGGGTTTCGGTGCATTTGCATCCAGGAATTCCACTTAAAACAAAAAGAAATAGCTTGCCTTTTCTACAACTCTGTTTTTGCATTCACCATTTGTTGACAAACGCAGATTTCAAGATGGATATGTTCCAGGCGTATACGTTGCGCTAATGGCCCGCTTCTTTTGATGATTTTTTTTTTGTGCTTCAAGTTCTTCCCTTTTGGACCGTGACGTCTTTTCCCTATTGCTTTCTTTGCCTTCGTCTCGTGTTTTTGTTGTTGTTGTCGTCGTCGTTTTTGTTGTTTTAGCTCTTTTCTTTTATTCGCTTCTTGCAGTTTAATCCTTTCAGTTCAAGTAAATGTGAACACACCCAACTGCAAGAGGAATAGATCCTCATGAGCCCCCGCAGTTGCGAGGGCTCATGAGGATCTATAGCCTCTTGCTGACACCACTACTTTGTTCCAAGGACAGCTATGGGATTTTTTGGGGTGTTGCATTAATGTTCATTGCAGAAACACAGTCTGTTTGAATTGGCGCTGAGCGGGTTAAAAGATAACTATAATTGCTTTTATTAACCTTTGATTACACTGAATTGTCGATACCGTTGCGCGGTAAAGACGCGTATGTCGTTAGGCGTCTTTTCTGCCGAGCGTATCGTCAGTAGCAATCAAAAGGTTAACATTTTATCTGCTTTATTTCTAGCGCCAAATTCAGTCCAAGGGCAGTGCCGGATGAGCTTTGCGCCAATTTGACCTGGCACTAACCTTGAACCGTCATGGCAAACCCATCACCAACAACTACTACATAGTCAGTCCTTTCTGACGCATCGGGAAATTGTGAAAGTCATGTTAACCCTTTGACGGCGAGAACTCATGAACACGATCCAACTGCAAGAGGCATAGATCTTCATGAGCCCCCGCGTCTGCGGGGGCTCATGAGGATCTATACCTCTTGCTGAGACCAATGTGTGTCCATGTCCCTTGGACGGTTGTGGTCTTTGGGCTTTGAAGGAACGAAGATGCCAGAATATACGTCCAGTGGCAGTGAAGGGGTTAAAGCCAAAACAAACTAAATACAACAACAGGAAAAGATCAGGCGCAAAGCTATTCTGCCTTTGATCCGTTGTAGAAGATTCCGTACCTACAGTTACATAGGTATACATCTCAAAGTTGTCAAATTCCTTTTAGTGCTGTGTCCTTTTGGCATGAACGTTTAAAGAAATAATCCGACGCCAAGCTCATCTAGCACTACCCTTTAACTGTCATTGCCGACCCACCACCTGCAGTTGTTTCAGTCTTTCCAGACAGACCACAAAACTATCAATCATTTTTAGGGCCATGTCTTTCTGGCATAAAAATAACATAAAGAAACTTAAGGGCCAAGCTCGGCTTGGCCCCTGATTTGTTTAATGTTTTTTGTTTGGTGCTAATCTGACACTACTCAGGAACTGCTATAGTATGAAAGATTCATGTGTGGACAATGTAATAACAACACCTCCCGAAGCTGAAAAAGTCAATATTA
Organism: Semisulcospira habei; assembly: GCA_036245525.1. Taxonomy (NCBI): domain Eukaryota; kingdom Metazoa; phylum Mollusca; class Gastropoda; family Semisulcospiridae; genus Semisulcospira; species Semisulcospira habei. The sequence continues at coordinate 115,673,201 of BTPG01000008.1, forward strand.
GAGCTGTAACAACTTTTGTGAGGTAAAAAAGAAAAATGGAGAGAAAAAAACAACCAACAGGCATGGTGGCGACAGCTGCTGTCTGTTGCAGGCAGGGCGCATCACTGGCACACAATATTTGTGTTAATGACGCTGTTTTTGTTTTGTTTTGTGTGTGTGTGTGTGTGTGTGTGTGTGTGTGTGTGTGTGTGTGTGTGTGTGTGTGTGTGTGTGTGTGTGTGTGTGTGTGTGTGTTTTTCAGCTGTGGATGCAACCACGGTGAATTGGTTGAGAGAGCTCATTCCTCGAGCCATGAGAAAACCACACGCATTGGATAGCCAAGACAATGATTTGAAAAATAGACGATTTTTTTTCCCGGAAATATGAAGTAGGTCAACATTGCATGCGTTTCGACGAAAACAGTGGATTAAAAGCTCAGACAAACATGCGATATCGCATGTTTGTCCGGGCTTTTAATCCACTGTTTTCGTCAAAACACGTGCAATTTCGATTCTCAGAAATGGTCTATCGTGTTAATGTCTTAGGTTTCGTCTGATTTCAAGATGGAAACCTAACCCGTTCACTGCTATTTGACACAGATCGTGTTTCTGCAACCTTACATAATTCAACACCCAAAAACTCCAAATGTCCCAGGAACATAAATTCAAAGTGGTGTCAGCAAGAGGCAAACTCAATTTCAAATCACTCTGTGGTCGTCGTCTGCTCTGTAGTAAAAAGTCATTGTCCTTCCAATATATAGGTATGCCAGCAGAGGTTCAGGCCCCGAGGTTCACACGCTCTCAGCCAGGTGATTGTTGCGGCAAGTGGCTAGGTGTGAGAGACAGAACAGTTGGCAGATGAGTGGAAAATCGTTTTTTTCATTCCAGTGAAACGGTCCGGAAAGAAACCATTTTTGATCTTGCGGTAGGAGTTCAAGAATGTTTTTAGTGAAACTAGTTAAAGCAAAAGTTTTCATGACTGTTTTTTTTTTTTTTTTTCTTGCCATTTAATGGCACATCAAATGTCAAGTGGCTTCTGAAACCGAGAAACAATCACTTTACCTTTCGCTTTCAACTGACTGTTTGTGTTGTTTATTGGTTTCTTTGTTTATATGTTTATTTGTTTGTTTGTTTGTGTTTGTTTGTGTTTCTTTGTTTATTCATGTGTGTTTGTTTCTTTCATTTTTGTTTGCTGCATTTAGTTGTGTTTGTTGCATTTATTTTTGTTTCTTGTTCATCATGTTTTTGTTTTTTATGTTTTTGTTGTTGTTGTTGTTGTTGTTGTTGTTGTTGTTGTTGTTTTGTTATGTTTTGTCATTCTTGTTTACCATGTTTTTGCTCTTGTTGTTGTCCGTGTTCTCTTTTTTTTTTTTTTTTTTTTTTTTTTTTTTTGACACTGTGATAAAGCCTGCGCTGCTTGCACGACGTTAAAGCAATAATGACAACAATACTGAAAACATGAAGAAAAAATGATACATTTTTTCATCATGTTTTCAGTATTGTTGTGTCTTGTATCCGGCTAATGGACGAAAACAAAGGGCATATGCCTCTTGCATGTTTTCGCAAATGACTAACGCACAAGACGATGAAACATGAAGCGAGTGACACGCGGGCTCAAATAGAGTAGACCGAAAGAAAAACTCATGAACGTTAGCCAACTCTTTTAACCCTGAAGGTAAAGGTTAAGACACTCAGCGCAGAAACTGACAGAGGACGAATCGTCTGATGATAGTTCAAGGATCGTGCCAGAATGGCTTGGTGCCTCCAGGCCGCGCCAAGCTATTTTAGCACGACCCTTGAACTCTTTTGGTCAGTCATACACCTATCATGATCTACAACCAGCAGTGAAAAGTCGTCTGCACTAGTAAGGTAGAGAACTGTGTTACAGTTCTCTCCATTACTGGTGATTTTGTTTGCATGACCCTTGAACACTCATGGTCAGACAAAAACTTATCATGCTCTACCACCTGAACTGGAATGTCGTCTGCACTAGTAAGGTAGAGAACTGTGCATCACATACTGTACAGTTCTCTCCCTTACTAGTGATTTAAAAAAAAAAAAAATAAATAACATGCCATCCTCTTACCTTATCCTGGAATATAAGCGCTTAGCATCCCTTTTTAGTTCGTTTACGTCTGCTGTTGAAAAGTTTGCCTTGAAAGCCAGGTACAGTGTAACGGCAATCCCATCGGTACAAACAAAATCATGATTCGCCAGATGCAGACGGAGATGATAGACAACACGCGTCATTTCAAACCTTCTAACCGATGACTTCCGCAACTTTAAATATTCAGAGTCGACAAAATGCAACTGCAAGAGGTATAGATCCTCTTGAGCCCCCGTAATTGCGGGGGCTCATGAGGATCTATGCCTCTTGCTGACACATATTTGAATTCATGTTCCTTGGACATCTAGAGTTTTCTGGTCGTAAATAAACAAAGATTGCAGCCACGTAGACTGTGTCGGCCGGCACTTTAAGAGACGGCGCGCTGGTAGTTTCAGTTGAGACTATTTTATCCCCTTTAATGCTATTGCACGCAAAATTATGTCTTTGAAAACAGAGCAGATTCTAAACCGAATACTCCGATATACCGGATATAAATAGGGCCAGCAAAAAGACAAAGAACCTCATGAGTCCACGCATCTGCAGGAACGCGGCATGAGGTTCTTTGCCTCTGATCATTAGGGTGGTGTTTGCATTAAGTTTTTCCGGCATTGAAAAGGGTTAAACAGGTGTTTCATGGGAAATTGTAGTACAGTATTGTGAAGGTGTTTTTGGGGGTCCTTCCTCGGAATGCTATTTACATGTACTTAAGTCAGTATTAAGTGTCACTTGTATTAACGGAGAACAAGATGATTGTTTTTCCGAACTGAACGCCTTGTGTTCTCCTCTACACGAAGAACACTGTTATGAATGGGCCAGCAGGGCGCATAGATTCTCATGAGCCCACACATCCTGATGGGGCTCATGAGAATCTGTGGCTTCTTGCAAACAGGTCGCATGACTATGATCTGCAGCGACAAAGGGCAAAAAACAGCTTGCTAATAAACGCCGGTACCTACAGCAACAACCTCTTCTTGACATGCATGCAGATTCCTTCCGTGTTGGATGATTGTTGTGGCGAGATTTATAACAATGTTTCAATTGTCGCAAAACCTGTTCATGTATACGCCTTGAAGTCTCCACATTAGTGTACCTTATGACACATTGTTGGTTGGCACAACGCTGATCAGTCTTCAGTTGCTTAACCCTTTAGGTGTCGGTAGCGGTTTTAGTCGCCACGATTCCTGCAGGAATTATTCGCGACTAAAACCGCTACCCTCACCCACAGGGTTAGTGACTGCTAAATTAATTGTCACAAAGCACATGGGGTCGGATGCATGAGTGACCTATAGCGGAACACCTTGCTTAGTGGGTGGCGCAGGACAAACTTCACTCATGCAACCGGCCCCTACTAGAATTCAAGTAGTGCTGGTGAGCTTTGTGACAAATACCCCATTGTCACAAAGCTAGTTATATCAGGCGATGTCTCGGTTCATTTTATGGGGTTGGTGAAAATGAAGACAGGTATAGGCCTAATTCGGGAAGTGCAAAAATGCCTAGAATGAAGTAAGTGAAGACGCTCTGAAATGGCTTTGCAAGCGGAGTGCACTCAGAAACTATGCCCCCGGTGTTCCTGAGCAGCGAAGAAATATGCCAAATAATTGGTCACAGACTTGCACCAACAGTGTGCAACAGATCTTCGGGTCGACGTCGGTCCGATGATCTTTTGCACACTGGGTTATCGTTCCTTCTCATGTGATCTTTTTAGATCTACACTGTGTTATTCTGTACCGATTTACATATTGACAAAGGCAGTTATTACACCCCCACTACCCCCCTCTCCCCCTCCACCCCCCCCCCCCCCACACACACACACACACACACTCTGCCAATACCCCTCTCCACTCCCCAAATTCATGCCGCTTGTTTACTTGCCGAGTACGAGGTATCTGTAACCCCTTCGCTACCATTTCATCACGGATTTCTCGTCTGAAACCATCAGTGCACGCTGACCGATATTTGTGTGAAGAATGCAAACGTGACTCTAACCAAAAATGAGCATAAAGAACATGGGACTAACAGGAGACATAAACTCTCATGAGCCCTGGCAAATGCGGGGGCTCATGAGGGTGTATGTCTCTTGCAGCTGGTCAGCGTTTGTCTTGTTTAAGACATTAACACTTTCATTGCGGGCGGAGGCAAACTATATCTTTGAACTCATGTTCGGCAAACTCAGGTTAAAAAAAAAAAATTCTCAGGCGCCAAACTAATCTAGCACGGCCCTTGTACCATCACGCAGTGGCCGATCCAACCCTCGCTGTTTGACATCAAGGTGCATGTGTATGCGCTTATCACACTTCGAATTACGCATGCTGTCTCTAGCTTAAACCCCCGATAATTCTCTCCGTCTCAATAATGCAGATGTATGAAGCCTCGTCTAAGCCTGTTGCCGTACGCGGGGAATTGGTTGGGGCGGGGGCGGTTCAGTGTTCTGTGTCCTGGGTGATTCCAGAAATGCCAAAGTCAATCACGGTGCTTGTGCCTTTCGAATACCAAGGTGCCAAGGTCAGTCTAGACACCCCATGCAAGATGCACAGGCGGAAGATAACACATACGTACGGGTCTTGCTGCCAGTGTCAAAGTGATTATGAACCCCGTGAATGCCGGAGCATGACGGACAACGCCCAGATGCAAGAGGCATAGATCCTCATGAGCCCCCGCCACAGCGGGGGCTCATGAGGATCTATGCCTCTTGCTCACCTCACTTTACGTCCATGTTCCTTGAAAGGATGGGGCTCGGTTTTGGCGTTGACTCTGAAAAATCTTTTCAGAAACTCACAATCTGCAACCACTGGTAGTGAAGGAGTTAATCTTTGCGGTTCCAACACCGGCGTAGAAAACAATTAACTCTCAATTACAACGCCGCCCACAGCAGCAGATTTCACTCATTCAGCGCGACGGCAGTATTTTCCAAATTTTGGAGGCGTCATCTAATGACTATGCACCAGTTGCAGGAGATGGATCGACCATGATAATTCAAGGGCAGTGCCAGATTAGCTTGGCGCCGATAGGCACTACCCTTGAATTATCATGGTCGACCCATCTCCTGCTGTAGAGCGTCAGGGCTGAATGGGTTAAACACGCAGAAGATAACACACACAAAGATGCATCTCGCGGACGCATGCTTTACGCCTAGTATTTGTTCACGGGGGATAACCAAGCAGTGCTATCTACTCTTCATGAAGATAACCCATAAGACATAAACATCGCTTTGCTTACTTTTTGACATTTTGTACGGCAAGTTTGAACATCGTACAATATGTTTGACCATCGTAGAGGGACATGCTGGAACACCATCCTGGTCGCATGCTTCTAACGCAAACGTCGCTAAATCTGCGAAACCCAGATCAAAATCCAAGCGTGTAAAATGTAGAGAATAAACCAATTACAATGAGTTGTTCTCCAGGTCTGGTTACTACTTAGCAGCTTCTAGGTGGATGACTATGTCACAAATCCATCATTATATATTCCAAAGAATCAGCTGCATCAGAGTCGGGCACATGAGGGGTCTACACTATGAGAAAATTTAAATACAAATTCCAAAAGTCGCAAAATGGCGATTTGAAAGTTTCCACTGATCACCTACTAGTATATACCATTTTACGAATGAATATGAATGTAGCTAATCGGTTTTCGCTGCGGCTCACTTGGCGGTCTTTGTTGTCATAATATGTTTATTATGCTATAGGTTTATTTTACTTCACTTCACTTAGATGTGTGTGCACACTTAGTAGGATGACAGCTATACATATGCGTGTTTTGTTATTTTAAAGTCTGCTTGATTAATAATAATAATAATAATAATAATAATAATAATAATAATAATAATAATAATAATAATAATAATAATAATAATAATTACGGTATTTATAATGCGCTTATCTTATAATAAGTATAACTCTAAGCGCGCACTCACAACTCGCACACGCATGCGCACGCTTTAGACAATGACTCACGTACCACAAATAAATAGTGAAAATACATTACGACGGTCAGCTTGGGGTGGGGAGTGTAGTGATATAGTGCTAGAACTGTTGAAAGAGGTGAGTTTTGAGGGCGGACTGGAAGGAGGAGAGAGAGTGTTTCTGACGGAGAGAGAGTGGGAGGGTGTTCCAGGTGGATGGACCGTAGACGGAGAAAGAGCGGGGGCCGAAAGTGCTGAGTTTGGTGCGGGGGATGTGGAGGCGGAGAGGGTCATAGGCGGAGCGGAGGGAGCGGGAAGGAGTGTAGGGGTGAAGTAAGTTGGAGAGATAGGTAGGAGCGTAGTTGTTCAGGGATTTGTAGCAGAGAGACAGAATCTTGTATTGGATGCGTTGGGGGATGGGGAGCCAGTGAAGGAGCTTGAGCAGGGGGGTGATGTGGTCGGATTTTTTCTTTCTGAGGACGAGGCGGGCAGCATTGTTCTGGACGCGCTGAAGAGTGAGAGTGGTAGAGTGAGGAAGGCCGGAAAGGAGAGAGTTGCAGTAGTCGATGCGAGATAAGATGAGAGAGACAGCGAGTTTGGTGGCAGCTTCGGTAGTGAGGTATTTTCTGATCTGACTGATACGGCGGAGGTGGAAATAACATGCCTGGGCCGTGGCGGAGACGAAGCTGGTCATGGAAAGAGAGGAATCGAGCATAACGCCGAGGTTCTTGACCGAGTCAGAGAGGGAGATGGGGGTGCTGTCGAGTTGAAGGTGGAGAGAAGGGGGGAGCTGGGAAAGTTTTTGGCGAGTGCCTACCAGCATGGCTTCCGTTTTGTCGTCGTTCAGTTTGAGCTTGTTTGCTGTCATCCAGTTTTTCACGTCTTCGTAGCAGTCAGCCGTGCGAGTCAGTAGTGACTGAGTGTTGTCGAGTTTGTCTTTGTCTAGTAGTTGTGAGTCGTCAGCGTAGAGGTGGTGGTGTATGTGGTGAGACTGGATGATGTTGTACAGTGGAGAGGTGTAGAGTGTGAAAAGGACCGGACCCAAGACGGACCCCTGTGGAACGCCGCAGGAGAGCCTGACTGGGTTGGAGGAGACGCCGTCGATGGTGACCGATTGCTGTCTGTCGGAGAGGTAGGAGAGAAACCAGGTGTGAGCAGAGTCAGTGATGCCAAAGGAGTGGTGAAGGCGATGGAGGAGGATAGAGTGGTCTATGGTGTCGAAGGCGGCAGAGAGATCGAGTAGCGTAAGAAGGGAGATGTTGCCCGAGTCGGTGGAGATCAGCAGGTCGTTTAGGATATGTAGAAGGGCTGTTTCAGTGCTGTTATTTTTGCGATAGGCAGACTGGAAGGGACTGAGGAGGTTGTTGTCGGCGAGGTGGAGGTTGAGCTGGTTGAGGACAACCTTCTCAAGAAGCTTGGACAGGAAAGAGAGATTGGAGACTGGGCGGTAGTTCTTGAGATCGTTTGGGTCGAGGTTGTGTTTTTTGAGGAGAGGACGGACAATGGCGGACTTGAAGATATCGGGGACGGAGCCATTTTCTAGAGATGTGTTGATGATGTCGGTGATGAAGGGCAAAAGTTTTGGAAGGCCGTCCCGGTAGAGAGAAGCTGGGAGGGGGTCTAGTTCGCAGGTTTTGAAAGTCATGGACTTTATGGTTTTGAGGACTTCATCCTGAGAGACGGGGCGGAAGGACGAGAGGGGAGTGCCGGAAAAGGGGGGGGGGGGTCAGGAAGGCAAGGCGGAGAAGGCAGAGTGTCGAGTGTGTTGCGCAGAGTTTGGATTTTGTCGGAGAAATAGGTGGAAAAAGCGGACGGGAGTTCTTCTTTGCTGTGTGTGTTGGGAAGAGGAGAGTCTTTAGAAGTGCCTAGGAGTGTGTTCATGGTAGCGTAGAGGGTTTTGGGTGAAGTGGATTCCAGATTTTTGTTTTTAAGATGTTTACGATTGGAGTCGGAGATCATTCTGCAGACTTTGGATCTGGTGGTTTGGAAGATCTGTCTGTGAACGGTGAGGTCGGATGAGCGCCAGCGGCGTTCCGCTTGTCGGCGCTCGCGCTTGGCATCAGCTATGTCGTCAGTGAGCCAGGGGGAGGGGAGTCGGTTGGGTATGGAGCAGGTGGTGACAGGGGCGTGGATGTCTAGAAGTTTTCGAAGGGAGGAATCGAAATGGGATGCAAGATCAGGAGAGGCGGCGGGGTCCAAGAGAAGGTCAACAGCTTCGTCGAGGAAGCTCTCTCGGTTGACAGATTTTAGTTTGCGACGAGAGACAAAGAGCTTGGGTTTTATCGGGGGAGGTAGGTTGAGGGCGACGAGAATGGCGAGGTGGTCAGAGGGAAGCACAGAAGAGGTGTCAGAGTCAAGGAAGAGTTGATCGGAGGTGCGGGTGATGATCCAGTCGAGGGTGTGGCCAAGTCGGTGGGTGGGTTTAGTGATGTGTTGTGTAAGATTGTGGTTTAAAAGTGACGTGCAAAGGCGTTTTGTGTCAGGGTGGTCGGGTTTGTCGAAGTGGAAGTTGAAGTCGCCAAGAAGGATGTGTTTTCCGGGTCGTGTGCTGTAGTGGTCGAGGAGGAGGTCGAACTCGGTGAGGAACATGGAGTTTGTGAGTTTGTTTTGAGAGCTTGGAGGGGGGCGATATATACATGAGATGATGAGGGACTGCCCGGGGAGTGTTGCTACGGCCTCGACAAATTCAAAGGAGGGATGAGCAAAAGGTAGAGACTGAGAGAAGGAGAAGTGAGCAGAAAGAGAGTCCCTGTAGATGATGGCAATGCCACCCCCTCTGGAAGCACGCGGGAAGGAGGACAGGCGGTAGCCACTCGGAGTGACGCTGGCGATGATGGGTTCATCGCCAGCTGAGCGATTGTGATGTATGTATGTTTTATGTGTTGATGGTCATATGGAATCTCGTCAGCTATGCCGCAAAAAAATTCCTAATGTTTATGCATATGGCAATAAAGTTTATCTTATCTTTATCTTATCTAATCTTATCTTATCTTATCTACTGGACGCAGACCAGCTGTTCTTCTGAAGTCTGTGCAAACTCAGCGACATTGAACTGAGAACGACATTCGTCCAAGGTACATGGATATAAAGTTCGCCCATCAAGAGGTATAGATCCTCATGAGCCCCCGCAACTGCGGGGGCTCATGAGGATCTATGCCTCTTGCATTTGGGTCCTGTTCGTTGTATTCTAGCAGTGAATGGGGCTAAACCGTTGCTGTTTCAACTCTAACTGCGGGGACCTTCAACGGCGCCTTGCAGCAAAATGTCTTGCCCGTAAACCAAAAATAATTTGACGGCCAAACTAATTTCGAACATCACTGAGCAAAAGGCCATCAGCCGACGTCGGCCCGAGCGCACTGAACAAACAGCAAATGAGCCCATCAAAGAAATAAGCGCAGACACAGACATAAATAAATTTACAAGAGACATAGATCCTCATGAGCCCCCGCAGTTGCGGGGGCTCATGAGGATCTATGCCTCTTGGATATGAGTAAATGAGTGCCGGTTACAGCGGGAAGCTGTCCCATTTTCTGAAACCGGCGCTGCCGCTTTATGTGTTGGGCACGCGCCAACGGTGCCTTAAAATTACTTTGCACATTCAGGACCAAATTGCTGTACACTGTACGTGTAGATTTTTAGAATTGCTGGCTGCTTTTTCAAGGACTTGTACTCGCACAACAAGCGACAGACCAATCGAACAGACGGCCTAAACGCAGTTTATGATCTGCGCTGATTTTTATTATATTTCTTAAAACATAACTGTTAACAGACTTTGTTCGGACATCAGAAGTGGGTCAATTGTGCACGTGTTTCGCCGGGGAAAAAAGAGAGGATTAAACGCCCAGACAAACATGACACGTTGCATGTGTGTCCGTTCTTGTTATCCAAGACATCATATGTTTGTCCAGGCTTTTAATCCACTAGGCACTGTGTCAGTCACATACGTGCCATTTTGGGAAAAATCTGCTTCTGATTTCCGAACAACATTTATTGCATGCCGGCTATCAGTCAAATATCGAAGACCAACGACTGTCTCTCCAGCACGCTAATAAGAAGCTGCCCTTGAGCTATCATGATCAGTCTACGGTCAATCGATCCATCTCCCTCGAATTCAGTAAACACTTATACGCAGTCCTTAGCGAACGTTGTTGTTTGTTGTTGTGTTTTTGTTTTTGTTGTTGTTGTTTTGAGGGCTAGGGGGTGGGAGGTAAGTAAGACATTTCAAGTGGCTCTGACAGTGAAAAGCCCCGGGATTCTCCCATGATGCAAACTGTCCTCGGGCCGTCGTCGGACTTAGCTGGCTCGCGCACGATAGTTCGCGGGCCAGCTAATCCCGACGTCGGTCCGAGGACAGTTTGCTCACTAAACTCTGCTCACGCGGTACCGTTTCTCAGCTACGCCTGACCGTAGTAATAGTACGGGCATGCCAAGGGATTTAACTAATGATCGGCCCCTTAACTGTTACTTGTGTTTGTGTCACTGGTGATAAAGCGATGTTAAGTCGAAACAGTCGTAGATTGAAAACCTGGTCACCTCCTCCTGTTTTCTTCCGCAGGACCCGGGAGCGGCGTACACGAGTTGTCAGTCCTCTGACAGCGCTCGTCTCTAGCAAACTCCTGTAGGTTTCCTTGGCGGCCTGTGCTTGGAAAAAAATACCGCAGAAAAAATAGGTATTTTCACTAAGACAATACTGAGGGGGAAACCGACCTCCATAGATTTCTCGGAGTTCAATTTCAGCGGGCTGCAGCTTGATCAGTTGACAGTTGCCTCGCTTCTTGCTCGTAGAGGACAAAGTGGGTGGGGGTGGGGGAAGGGGGGAGGGAAGGGAGGTGGGAGGAGGGGGCGAGTCACGGCGTGACGATCAATTTATTTGCGTTGTAACAAATCACGAAAACTGAAGGGGAAAAAAAAAGAAGAAGAAAGAACTGTAAAGAACTTTCGTAATACGCGATTCGCAGAAACCCTTTGTGAAAACATGACAGTTGTCACAGAGCTTTACTACAGAGAACAAAGTACTAAGTCACGTGTCACAACTTATAACCTAGGCCGCTTAAGTGTATATCTCCGTTCCCTGTAAATAGAAGGAGTTCTTTGTTGTACTTCCTACAAGTAGTTCTTATTGCGCTTCCAAATCTACATCTTGTACCAGACGATACCAGTTTTCTGTACCCTGTTTTATCGGCGGTGTCAAACACGCAAAGTGCCACTATTTCACACCGTTCCCTTTCCCGGCCAGCAAGCAAAATGTCCTCGGCTCGACATCGGCCGCAATTGGCCAGCGCACGACAGTGCGCGGGCCAACTGCGGCTGACGCCGGCACGAGGACATTTCGCTCATCGGGCTGGTTCCGTGCTGACGAAGATTAAACGATTAATGATAGTGACTGGTTGATAGTCAGACAGGATCTAACCTTCATTGGATACTAATTTGATGGGGATTTCACGTCTGCCGACATTCATCCCTTGACTGCTACTGACGATACAGTCGACGGAAAAGAGGCGTAATTACGCGTCTTTTTTTTTTTTTTTTTTTTTTTTTTTTAAATTAACCGAAGAAATCCCATTGAAAACTATTCTGTATAGGGCTCGGGAAGCTGACGTCATCACGCCAGTCGTGGCGGCCATCTTGTGCGGATACGGCACTAAGCGCTCATAGGGAAATCGCTGTTTTTGTAATGTCAGGAAAGTCTTGACGTACTTACAAGCAATAACAGCAAGTCTTGCCATCACTGTAGGAAATCGCTCACCAGAATCTGTTTTGTTCAAATTTCCAAAGAGGAAGAAAGATGAAAAAAAAAAAAAAAAAAAAAAAAAAAAACGTGTTGAAACACTATTTCGCTACTATCTGATGACTATGGTATCCTCTTAAAATGACGGGCCGACGCTGATGGGCAACGCGGGGAACTTCCCGAGCCCTATATATACGAATGCAGATCTTTTTGACCCACTTTTTCTCCTACGTTGCCAGATCTATTACTCAATCGTACTAAAACGGGAAAGTGCGCAGCCGTCTGGGACCAAAGAACACAACTTCATGCTGATGTCTCATGCAGCAAAATAAAGATTAACTGCAGTGATGATTTCTATCTAGAGGATTTCCCCGTATCAAAGACCTCTGGCCTGTGACTTTGTCTCCATTTTATATCTCTAAGAGGAATTTGCGTCACGCAGTCGCTGTCGACTTAGCGCGTAGGCGGATTTCGACGATATACTAGGAAGACATCAGAGCATTGTATACCCGTGCGTGTTGCTGAGTAAATTCTAATTGTAACTAAATCACGCATAATTGCGGAAAATGCAAGCAGGTTTGTTTTTTTTTTTTTTTTTTTTTTTTTTTCAGGTTGTCGATCGCCAGCTGACATCTCGTCAATTAGTTCACTTGTCAGTCCAGCCCGACTCGCACGTTTCCTGTCGTCTTTTCTCCGTTCGTGTGTGTGTATAGGATAATACATTTCGAGCATTCATACACACTAAGAAGTATGTCATTACTACTACACATAATAGCGCGTTAATGTTGCAGTGTGAGCATATTTCGCGTTTCTGTTTCGGAAAATCCAAGTATCAGCAAGATCGAGTCTTCTTGGTGCGCAAGGGGTTTTGGGAAGGAAAGTATACCTAGCAAGCTCATGAATATTAATTTGCTTGTTATACAATATATAAATACATGTGTGAAAGAAGGGAAAACTTTATGGAGTGGGTACATAGTGCCGATAACAGGCAGATGTGATTACGAGACCCGAATCAAAATATCCGAGTCGATACGACGAGGACATTTTGATCGGGTCAAATAATAACATCTGTCTGTTTTCGGCACTATATCAAGCAAATTGCTGCTCATTATAATTTATGTACGCAGTTCAAAACAAAACTTTACCTTCGCTTCGTGCCCTCCACTCTGTGCGACCATTTTAGGTTTATACCGAGACTATAATGTACACCGAAACAAAACATGCATATTCACAAAATGATTTTAATTCAGTTTAATTCATAAGCAACGTTTAGCAATGAAACATCCATAGCAGCAGTGTAGATAATAACTTGAAAAAGAAAAAGAAATAGTAGCGAACAAACAAGAAAACATGACTCCACTATAGGTGCTATGTGAAGCAGACGACAGTTTTGTTGACGCAAAGCAGCTATGTTGAGTGATTTTGAGCATTTGGCTGTTCCGTCTACCTCCTACGCTAATACATTTTCGGGTGGTAGCTTGAAATGTTGCATTTCGCGACTCTAGTTTGATTTACATAACTACAACAGTTTCAAGTTATAGGTTAGTGTCTTTAGCCTTTTGTACTCTTTGTATCGCTTTTTACGGGTTTCATGTAAAATGCGAGTGCCGAAGCACACGATGACAGCGATGGCACGTAGGCTTACACCGTGGACGATAAAAGTATCTACGGCACTGGTGAAGAACGGCAAGTTTAAAATTAATCAAAGTGATAACGTTGTCATAGTTGAAAAGAAGTACCCAAAGTATGCAATCCAGAAAAAAAAAGGTGACTGCCACGCGTGTAAAATGCAAAGAAGTACCCAACGGAAAAAGAAACACGCTTAGAAAAGACGGGTACAACACAATTTATTAATATTTCGGGTAAATACCCTTTGTCAGAATAGACAGAGAGATTAGCCGCTACTTATCTTCATTCGCAAAAGGAATGTGGCAAGATTTCCGCGTTCCCGAGAAGAAGAATTTCCAAAGGGTTGCCACATTCCTTCTGCGAATGAAGATAAGTAGCGGCTAATCTCTCTGTTTGTTTGTCTATTTTGACAAAGGGTGTTTACCCGAAATATTAATAAATTGTGTTGTACCCGTCTTTTCTAAGCGTGTTTCTTTCTCCGTTGGGTACTTCTTTGCATTTTACACGCTTGGCAGTCACCTTTTTGGTCTGGATTGCATAATTGAAAAGGATGCATTAGTGTTGCAGCAGAACAGTATTTTGTGATTTATTTCGTAAGACCCTGCCTGGCTCGAAAATCCATCAACAACTTTGCAGGCCAGGGCCGCAAGGCTTTTCGGGAAGGAAAGTATATCGAGCAAGCTCATGAATAATTAATTTGCTTGTTATACATTGTACATAATTAGTCAGTACATGTGTCAAAGAAGGGAAGCAAATATGGAGTGGGTACATATATATATATATATATATATATATATATATATATATATATATATATATATATATATATATATATATATATATATATATATATATATATATATATATATATATAATTATGCTATAGACATCTTTTTAGAGCTTTCAGCTTTATGTCATGCTATCTTCAAAGGCACCATTGGTCTAATTGTTTTCGTAGATTAGTATTGACGGAAATAAAAATTCGTCTTTCGATAAATACTTACCGATTTCCAAAACCTATAGAGTTGCAAGATGATCCACAGTTGATTGTGTTGGCTGTAAACGGTAACTTTCTACCCCCTCCTCCCTCCTTAATCCCCCCCCCAACCCAGTCCACCCCCACCCCCCTTCCCTTCGCCCCCTCCCCTCCCCCACCCCCCAACCCGCCACTGTTTCCTTGCACCTTTTTGATAGTTAATGTCAAGCATAATAGCTGATATCGATTTGCCCATATATGCAGATGTTACAACGGCATACAGTAGCCGTGAAAATGAATTATAAAGTTATAGGCCCCCTATGTGAGTCCCGTTTTCGTTTGATCGTGTTTCATGAAATGACGACCAATTCGTCTTCTTGGGAAAGCGGAACACCCGTAAGGTCCAAAATCATAGAACACAAGCTGAACAGGTCAGTGAACTGCAGCTGTCACGCGCTTTGGGGACTCGTTAACCTGGTTTGTAATTCCGCCCGAAAGTTGTGAGGTTACGTTTACACCGAACGACTCCATACAACGAACGACAGCGAAGTCACGACGGATAACCAGCTTTTACCATAAGCACAGACCACAGACCACAGACCTCTGGGCTCATGAGGATCTATGCCTCTTGGAGGTATTCGGAGTGTGGTCTATGCTTATGGCACACGTACGTTGGCTATTCGCTGTCGCTTGTTGTTGGGAGTCGTTCGGCATTAACGTAACCTCACTAGTGTTTCCAGGTGAACGAGCTCAAATGGGGTCCTTCCAGTCCCTCGTCCAGCCTCTTCTCTTTGCAAGAGGCATAGATTCACATCAGCCTCTGCAGCCGCATGGGCTGGTAAATCTATGCAACTTGCTGGCACAAATAGGGCCCATTTATATCTTTTGTTTGAGAATTTTATTCCGCGTATGACTGTCTGTCTCACAGAAAAAAATATCTGATTTGAGTTAAATCTGTTTGTTTATCCGTTTGTCTGTTTGTTTGTTTGCTTGCTTGCTTATTTATTTGATTATTTGAGATTGTTTGTTTGTCTTTCTTGTTTATTTACTTGGTTAATTGTCCGAGGTTTCTTTTTTTTTTTCCTCTTTTTTTCTCTTTTGTTAGTTTGTTGTTTTTCTTGTTGTTTTCGTGTGTTATTTTTTGTGATCGTTTAAAAAATACCGCTGTATTCCGGAATTAATGAAAAACACATAACCTACTTTGCTCTAATCCTAGCTAGATTATCGACGTTTGCGACAGCTGACAGGATGTTGACTGAAGCACGTTATTATTGTATTCTTTATGCCCATACATCACCCATAACAGACATTCATGCGACATTTGACAGCCATTTTCCGCTTTACCGCCTTCGCTTAATAGGTTTTGTTACGATACGATTGGATATGCTTAACTCATTCAGCCCCAACACACCACAGCAAGACATGGATAGAGCATGATAGTTCAATGGTGGTGCCAAAATAGCTTGGCGCCCATATGCGCCAAGCTATTCTGGCACCACCCTTGAGCTATCATGCTCGATCTGTCTCTAGAATTGTAATACACTCCCTCAGAGGGCAACTTAAAAATTTGGGGATTTCTTTTCTGTTTCGGACCCGCTTCGAATTCCTTGGCGGCGGATTTGTGTTTATTTAACCATAGCTTTACTCTTTCAAGCCAGGGACCCGCCATGATGATCTGGCGCCACCCTTGAACTATCATGACTGATACACCATGCACAGCTGGTACACCGTCTCCATAGACCTTTCCGGAAGTTGCGAAAATCATTACCAGGTGTGAAGAAATTAGCCTCCTAACTGCCGAGAAAAAGTAAACATCATCCAACTGCAAGAGACATAGATCCTCATGAGCCCCCGCAGTTGCGGGGGCTCATGAGGATCTATGTCTCTTTCTGAAACCATTTTCTATGCATGTTTCTTTGACGGACGGGGTTCTTTTTTAAGGCTTAATTAACACATATTTCAGAAACACAATCTTCGACCTCTGACAGTAAAAACATTAAAAACCCTGTATCGCCGTAACTGTTCAAAGAAATACTTCTGCAACAGTTTGTTAATAAACGCTTCCATTAAAAACGCGAAAAGTGTCTGTAAGTGTACCCGCAAACAAAGAGCCAGCCTGACAGCAAAACAAGAACATTTTATTTGTTGCTTGCTTCAGATGTTCAGCCTACTGTCTGAGTTACCTTCACACAAAAATTGGATGAGTTATCGCCCATGGCTACCTTGGAGGACACAGGGTTTCATTAGTGGTGAAAATAAGCAAAACTGGACACACTCTGTGAAGCAAGTTTTCTGTGATATGTTTTAACACACAAGTTATGTGGATTGCTTATGATGTTATTAACTGCCTCAAATGAAATTTGACTCGAAAAAATCATTAGAGAACCAGAACTTCCGGTGCACATCATTTAAAAAAAAATCTTATTTGATTTAATGTGAATTACTTTCAAACCGTTTTTTTATGCTCCAGTGACTGATGCAGAGATAAAGAAAACACCCATATCCATTTGATCAGGTAAATATGGCCGCTTACCTAAAATAAATAACTTTTAAATTTCATGTTTGTAGGTCATGATGATTATTTAGGTGCCTTTGCCTGATTTTCATGCACACGGACCTTAGTGACACTACACTGCACATTGGTTGGCTTTCCGCTGTGTCCTCTGCAGATGCTTCCCATTTCACTTTCAATATCTTGTGATGGTAGTGTCACTGATGACGTCATAACACATCGATGTGCGATTTTTAAGACTAAACATTCTACTTGCACCCGACATAACACAATCTTCATAACACTTTCTAATAAATGACGTCAAAATAACCCGGTTTAAAGCATATTTACGAAGAAAAGCGCTATGGTAAAAAAATTCGCGTTTCTTTTGTTGATCAGTATATATATGATTTATGTAGACACAGGAAAATCCACTTCAGCGCACGTCGTCTTAATATCAGGTTATTTGACGATGACTCCGCTCAACGCTGTATGTATTATAGTAACACTGAGCTAAAAATAGATTGATACGCTAACGGAACAAGTGCGACTACGCGTGTGCGTTTGCTGCGAGCCCAAACTGCCGCAGAAGTTCATTAGGAATGTCGACAAGGCAGAACAAAAGCAAATTGTGTCTTAAATTTACGCCTTATGGTACTTTAAGGATGCGCAAATGGGTTTTTATTTTGGTGACTTGCGTCTATCTGGCATTTTAGTACAAGAAATTTTATCTCAATCATTTGCAACTTTACACATTTCAGACTCTACTGAATATTTTTTTTCATTTTCGCTAGGTCTGTATGATTTACAATAATCAATTTATTGATCTATTCCTTCAGATAATCGCCATTCATTTTTTTCTATCAATATCAGTCCCTCAAATCTTGCTGCTCGCGGCGATGCCTGATATGGCAGTCACATTTGTCCTCGGGTTGGTTCATAGGGGCCTGACGAGCGATGCGCCCTGACATGCTTGACAGTCTCCTCACGCGCAGGCAGCGTTTTGAGCGACACCTCATTGATATAGATATACCGACCAGCAAAAGAAATGGGATATTTTGGGTATCATCGGAAATACTTTAGTGTTTTCAATGATTCCCAAAATGTCGGTTTTGTTGTTGTTGTTTTTCTCGTCAGTATACTGTGGGGTGAGTGTTCCACTGAGCACCACGGAGACGTGTCCAATGTCAGCGCTCACTGCTCATCAGGCCCTTATGGGTTGGTTAGTTAGGGGTTTAACGTCCACGCCACGAGAGTTATTGGGGCGATCCGTGGCGCAGTGGTTAAGGCGCCTGCCACCAACGCTAAAGGTGCGAGGTTCGATTCCGGGTTCCGGCGTCGGATTTTTCTCCTCTAGTAAGTGTCACCGTTAATTCGGGCGGACCGTCGGGGGTTCTTTCTCCGGGTACTCCGGCTCTTCCTCCCCCTTCACTTTGGTATCAGTTTCAGCCAACTTAATAAAATTTCAAATACAAAACGATTTTTAAATACCGTCAGTAGCTCGCTTGAGCTTGCCCTTAGCACCACGTGAATGTTCTGTGTTTACGTACAGTGTGTGAGTGAATGCGTGTGATTCACGTGAGCGTGCTTGTTGGGTTCAGTTCGCGGCTACATTCTGCGCATTGAGTTATATTATAAATATGAGAAATGCGCCATATAAATACCATGTAATAAATAAAGTTATTTTGAGAGGCCGTTAGGGCGGGTTATGGGGGACAGGGACACCTATGAAGTACGACCTGAACACTGATCCATTCTAGCACCCTGCAGCTGTGCCACTTTGATTTACAGAAGCTTTGTCCTCAAGACAAGCGCTTCGCACCGGCTTTAAACTGTCTGCAAGAGGCATAGATTGTCATGAGCCGCCGCATCTGCTGGGGGTCATGAAAATATATGCATCTTGAATGCAGCATTTTACTTCCGTGTTTGACTTCACTCGGGACAGAGTTGGAGTGGCTCGGCGAATTGCTAATCAGGCACTACCCTTGAACGATCCCGATAGGGCAATCTTTCCTCAGCTAAATGCTGAGACTGATATCCATATGCTGCTAGCCTGTGATTTTGAACTTTACGGATAACCCCGTCACTGCCAGTGGCCAGGAAACTATGTCCTTGAAAGCAGGGCAAAATCAACACCTAATAATGCCATCACTCCAAAGAACAAAGATATGAATAGAGTCAGCAAGAGGCAAACACGCCAGGGATCACGAGGTTCCTTGTCCCTTGCAGCTGCGTGGTTTTCGCATTTTCCCGGCCGTGTTGGGGTTAAGCCGGAGCCGTCAGGGCCAAAATCACAGACCAGGACCGGCAGACGTGGGCCTATTGCGCAATTTCCTGTTGTGTTTGGCCTTCAAAGCGTGTTTCGCTTTTCACTCAACCCTTCACTGCCAACGGGCGCAGATTGTGTCAACGTGAACGTTCCCCGACCGTCCTAGGAACACGGACACAAAGTGAGTTCAGCAAGAGGCACAGATCCTCATGAGCCCCAGCGACTGCGGGGGCGCATGATGATCTATGCCTCTTACAGTAAGGTGGTGTTCAGTATTTGTTGGCAGGGAAGCGGCTAAACACATTTGTTGAAAAGTAGAACCCTGGACTTTTTTCTCTCCCAAAAAATTAGAAAAGCTGTTGATGTCAAAGCGACATTTCCTTGTTGAAAGAACAGACGAACTTTACCGCTACAGATGCAATTTTTCTAGGTAAATTCGCTCGTTTGCATTTTTGGACGAGGATTTTTTTTTAAAAACTCATTCGGGCTACCCCATCACCGAAATCCCCAAATTTTGCCGTCGTCCTCTGAAGACTGCTTTGCAGTGCAGGACACAGATCGACCATGATAGTTCAAGGGTGATGCCAGAATAGCTTGGCGCCCATAGGCGCCAAGCTATTCTGGCATCACCCTTGAACTATCATGGTCGATCTTCATCTTGCTGTGGTGTGTCTGGGGTAGAATGAGTTAAGCGTTTCTCGTGGTGATAAAGAGTTATCGTTTTATTCTTAGCGCCAGACCATTTTTGTTTTCATTTCAAGCCTCCTATTATATCGTTGAACAAACATGTAATTGCTGCTAATTAGCGATACCAAAGATAGCAAGCAGGAAACAACCACAAATTTGAACCCAACG
This sequence comes from Semisulcospira habei, assembly GCA_036245525.1. Taxonomy (NCBI): domain Eukaryota; kingdom Metazoa; phylum Mollusca; class Gastropoda; family Semisulcospiridae; genus Semisulcospira; species Semisulcospira habei. The sequence continues at coordinate 115,693,135 of BTPG01000008.1, forward strand.
TGTGTCGAACCGAGAGCGCAGAAAACAAAAATAGACCCCTGATGCCGGTAACGCTCTGCCACTGCCCAGTAAGCAAAAGATCCTCGGGGCGACGTCGGCCGTAGTCCGCGCACGATGGGTGCGCGGGCCCACTGACACCGACATCGGCCCGAGTATCTTTCTCTGTTTGGGTGATGTACCGCTTCCACGTTAAACTCTTCGTCGCCAATGGACTCAGATTGTGTTTCTGAAGTTATTGTTCGTTCAGCGCCAAAGAACTCATCCGTCCAAAATATATGCAAATACACTGGGGTCAGCGCAACAAGAGGCATAGATCCTCATGAGCCCCCGCACCTGCGGGGGCTCGTGAGGATCTATGTCTCTTGCAGCTGCATCGATCTCACTTGCATTCGGTTCACCATGTAGTCAGTCTGGAGAAGGAGCGTCTTTCTCCTGACTATAAATCTTGTATTGAAATCCGGCGATGCCCAAGAAAGAAAAATAAGCTCAAGGAAGCAAAATAAATCAAGAGAGAGTTTAACCCTTTGGTTGTTGGTAGCGGATTTTGTCGCGATGATTCCTGCAACAAAATCAGCTACCGGCGGCCAAAAGGTTAACTCTCTTTACGTATGTACAATTTACGAAACACACGGTAAAAATAAAAAAAAAATAAAAAAAAAAATAAAAAATCGGACATAACAAAACTCCAGTGCACACAAATTTGTTTGTTGCCAGGTAAAAAAAAAAAAAAAAAAAAACCAACATAAAACAAAACAAAAAACACAATGATAAAAAGAGTGTCCGCAGGAACTCTGTAAATGTTTTCCTATATCAGAATTTTGTTACATCGGACATTGTTATATATACAAAGTTTAATGTTACGCGTCAGCCCGAGGACCCTTTGCTGATATGGTTGGCATTCCGTCATACAGAAAATCTTAATCATCATCATTATTATCATTATTATTATCATTATTATTGTATGTATGTATGTATGTATGTATGTATGTGTGTGTATGTGTGTGTGTCTGTGTGTGTGTGTGTGTGTGTGTGTGTGTGTGTGTGTGTGTGTGTGTGTGTGTGTGTGTGTGTTTGTATGTAAAGTTAAAATTGTTCTTGTTTTACACCAGCACTTCGTTTCATTATTTTTCATCAATTACAGACCCTTCGAAATTTTCTTTTAATGTCCATATTATGACAAGAAAGCGCGCACGTGGTTAAGAAGAATCAGTTCGTACACGCCTGCAATCTGTGCGTATTGAATACAATGTCATCGTTAATTGTTTATTGTTTAACCCAAGCCACGTGTCAGCTGGGTGGTTCCTTACGATGGGTGAAGACAGAGTTGCTTGTGCAGTAAAGAGAATCATGATCAGTTCACACATTAGCGTATCGGTGATCTCGGCCAATCTCGAAAGTCTCTTTATTATATCTCGAGTGTTTTCTTTGGCGGGCATAATCATTCCGGCGGGGCCGCCTGACACATTTATTCCGACAATAATCTGTACAGGAAATCAAGGCTGGCACTTTTAGCATTGACCCCTTCACGGTCGGAACACGACCCAATGGAAGGAGACGTAGATCTTCATGTACACGACCCAACCGCAAGAGGCATAGATCCTCATGAGCCCCCGCGAATCTATGCCTCTTGCTGACCTCAATCATATCAGATTCTCACTATTTTTGCCACCCACGCTTGCTTATTGAAGGGTGAGTAAGAGAGTGCTCTCGCAAGGTTACTGGCTTAGGGCCCAAAACCAAGATGATGATGATGATGATGATGGTGATGATGACGACGATGATGATGATGGTGATGCTGATAATGATGATATCCATTATCTTCAGGAAGAACGGTTATATCGTGTTTGTTTGTTGTTGTTTTTTAAGCCTGTGACGCTTGTTGTAAATTTCCACGAATGGTCACTATCAGTGAAGGGGTTAAGAGTCGTTAGGAGAAACACTGCTGACCTCCCCAAAAAGCAGGGCCACGGACTAAAATAGCAAAACTCCTCACTTTATCGACCGTAATAAATAAGAGCCGGCGGTCTCAGATTGTGATTCCGAAATATTTGTTCATTCAACGCCCCCCCCCCCCCCCCCAAAAGTCCCAGCCGTCCAAGGAACATAGATGCAAACTGGCGTGAGCAAGAGGCATATATCCTCATGAGCCCCCGCAATTGCGGGGGCTCATGAGGATCTATGTCTCTTGCAGCTGGATCATAGTTCAGTTTTTTTTCTCAGCAGTGAAGAGGGTAGGACAAGATTGGCTTGGCGATGGATGAGGCGCCACCACAATCATTTACAACGGATTGAACATCGACTTTTTGCGAGCTTGTGTTCTTCTGTCTGGGCCGTTCAGTCCGATCCGCTGGCAAGAGTCTGGTACCTTCTCATGAACCCTTGCAGTCAGCACTGGCTCTTGAGAATCTATGCGGCCTTTTCTTTTTGCAGATTCAGCTTCGTGTTTTCAGGTTCATCTACATATCGCAGGGGCTCGTGAGAATCTAAGCCTCTTGCGGGTTAGGTTTGGTTCCATTTGGATCTCGAGACTCAAGTTAAGGAAGCATACGGATTAATTCCTTCGCTGCAGGGGAAAAGTGGACAGAATTCAGCTGCAAGAGACACAGATCCTCATGAGCCCCCGCAGTTGCCCGTGCTCATGAGGATCTATGCCTCTTGCTGACACCACTTTGAATCCATATTCTTTGGACACCTTGGGCTCTTTAGCGTTGAATTGATATAGAGATCTGAACCACAGTCTGCGTTCACTAGCAATGAAAGACGTCCTGCATCCGGATACGCACCACCTTTCGAGGGAGTCATCTGCACGACTGTGTTGCTATTTCTGTGCCGACTGTACTGAATACATCCCCGTAATGGTAGCATTAAACGTCAGAACAGGAACAGCCATTTATTTCCGCGATGTTCACCACACAGCTCCTTGGTCGTCTAGAAGGTTGCTGTTTTGGGATAGGAGCCGCGAAGTAGGGTATTAGATCATTACTGTCAATGGATTTGCTCACAAAGGTCGACCAGATATGCTGTGTCTCTATCTCACAAACCAGATAGGTTAGGCTAGCGCTAGCAGAATTGTACACAAACCAAGGGGAATCACTCAGCGCTGAACAGACAAACAGTTAGATCCCCTGCCCCCGCCTATCAGGCACCCAATCGCCAGCCCAGAGTCTCTATCGATCGCCTCCAATCGTTGCGTATCGCACGTCATCGTCAGTAGGTCTGCGTTGACTTTCAGACCCCCCCCCCCCCCCCCCCCCCCCCGCTCCCCGAGGGTACACGATATGATTTGTACGTCTGGCTGGTCTACACTGCCGAAAAAAAATGACGACTATCCAGCTGCAAGAGACATAGATCCTCATGGGCCACTGCAGTTGAGGGGGCTCACGATGATCTATGCCTCTTGCTAAAACTATTTCGTATCCATGTCCCTTTGACGGCTGGGGGTCTTTGACATTGATTTCTCAATGATTTCAACTGACGTACAGTGTGCGTCCACTGGCAGACCAGGGGTTAATCTGTAGGCGAAGAGGTCAAGGTCGAAAATGTATCTCACTCTGCAACCCGAAGTAGAAATAGGCATCAAACACCATAACTGTGTCTGTAATTTCAGACTTTACTTCGCTATACCGTAATGTCCAAAAATTGAAATAGTAGAACATAATTCACTGTATGAAATATCGCATCATAGTTCCATGCCCCATTCACACTGACCCTGAAAAGAAATTGAATAGTTTACATTTCTGAGTAATATGCAAAACACTGCGCGTTATGTTAGCCCTTTCACCGCCTGAAAATCGTGAACACCGCCCAAACGCAAGAGGCAAAGAACCTCATGAGCCCCCGCAGATGCGGGGGCTCATGAGGTTCTTTGCTTCTTGCTGGCCCTATTCTTATCCGTGTTCTTTGGAAAGTTTGCCTGCTTTCAAAGACACAAATTTGCGTCCACTGGCAGTGACAGGGTTAAGGCGAGGGGTCGACGATGACGGTTCGCAATCAAGTGTGTACTTGATGAGCCCAGCCCGGTCCCAAAGATCGAAACTATGATTTCAAAGGGCATTAGGCCGTTTTCGTGAAAGGCGAGATTTTCAGTGTATTTCCATGACAGCCTCGCTTTTCACAAACAGAGATTTACTGTCTTTTGCCTTCCTTATAGCTAGAGCAAATCTTTTCGCCTAAGAGCTGAACTCGACGAACTCCAGGCAGTAAAAGGTTAACGTATACTAATAATATCTCCTTTAGAAATCGTTCTTAGTATGTCTTACAATATTGCTGGACAAAGGGCTAACGTAAACTCTGAATTCTGAATGTAGTAAAATGAAAGACTTTTCTGCTCTTCTTCAAGTTTTCGCGCAGAAGAGTTCCTTCGGTTAGGCTCAACAAGCAGTGGAAACCTCTTAGTACTGACGTGCGCTTGCTCGCATGGATTTGTAAGAGAAGTGTACACAAGTCTTACCTCAAGGAAAACAGCATTGATAACAAGTTGTATAGACGAGTTTTAGCAGTCAAAGTTCTCTATGAAGCAGACGGCATTTTTTTTTATTTAACCCCACGGCTTCATTTCCCAAATTTCGGAAGGCGCCAAGCTAATCTGGCACTACCCTTGAATTATCATGGTCAATACATCTCCTGCTGTAGGGCGTTGGGGGCAAAATGGGTTGAATCAAGAAGCTATACAGAGCAAATTTCACCCTACTTCTGTGTGGTCGTCTTGAAGAGTGGTATTCTCGGTCGAAGTGACTAAACTCTGATGTGCCACTAGATCAGTGGCACCGACGGGTTTTGATCGCTTATGGACGACAGAGGTCGTGATGGCGGACACAAGGTCATAGACAAACTCCCATCATTCTGTGCCGCTACTTGCCTGGATGACAGGACCGGAGCAAATAGTCACGTGGTGGGTCAAAAGATCGTCTAAATCAACATGGCGGTGTAATTCCGTAATGCCTCAGCGAAATATTCCCATCCACAAAAGGCGTAGATTCTCAGTGGCCCCTGCAGCCTCTTCTTACTAAGGTTATATATTTCTGCTCCGCAGGCGGAGGAAGTTATCAGGTTTCTGTATTTGCCTGTTTTGCCGGAAACACAAAATGGTAGAGTCAGTGTTTGCAAAGGTGATGTTAATAACTACGCATGGGCGGATCTTGAGGCAGGGGTCAGAGGGGGTGCCGAGGAGAGAATAGGAACAAGCGGAAATGGGAAGGAAAAAAAATATTCAAATGCGAAAATGTTTACAGATGTTAAGAAACATAATATTTCTCCTCTCCGTCTCTTTTCCTCCCTCTTTTTTCAATGATTTTTTTTAGTAGCTTAGCAAAGGCGGATTGCAAGAAAGGTCTACGCGCCTAACATCTTAGTTCTAGGAAGATAAACTTTCGTTTGTTTACCCTCCCCACTTTTCACGTATGTGGGCAGACAACGGAAGCTGTTTTCTGCCTCCTACCCCACATTCGCCCCTCCCACCCGCCACTTCAAGGTCAGTCGCTCGGGTCGGGCGATTTCCTTATGCCCAAAGTCTGGGGCAGAGAAATCGTTTACTCGATGTTTGAAAATGTACATTATTTATCTCCTCTGTGCACTGTAAAAGAAGAAATGTAAACATTAAACACAAAGAAATACTGCCATTGAAACACATCATAAAACGCTTTTCTCTGTCACAGCTCGCAGTAAAAGATTTCATTACACTGTATAAAGACTGATGTAAAATAAATTACGCGAAAATACACGTGTGGAACACATTTTCTTAAACAATTTTTTTAGGTACGTCAGTCACAAAATATTTGAAGCATTTTCGACCGCTTTCTTAGTATATTTGTAATATAAAATTGAGATAACTGTATTTCTGAAGCCATTACATGTACCTCGTGGGACCGCTGCCATGCCGCGTACGTCCTACTAGCATTCATATTGTTAACCCTTTTAGCCCCAGACCCCTACAGCAAGAGGCGCCAAGCTAATCTGGCACTAGCCTTGAATAAATTATCATGGTCAAACCATCTCCAGCAACTGAGTCATAGTCGTTAGGCAACACCTCCAAAATTTGCAGGAATCATTGCGACAAAAACCGCTACCAACAGCCACAGGGTTAAATTCTCATGAGCTCCTGAACATTCAAGGGCTCAGAAAAAACATCTACTCTTGTAGATGGAGCTGACTGGATGAATCCACGAAATGTTTGAAGTCCGTGCAAAGTTTGACCTACTTCTGATTTAAGGGTTGGCGTCTATGTCAGTCTGCTGAGAGAAAAAATTGCTTCCAAATATATGGATCACGGCGGAGGATTGGCGAATCTCAGCTTGGACAATTTCCAGACGCAATAATTCTCACCCCCATGTAAACAGATACAGACTCACACAATTAGATGGTAGCCTTCAGCTCCTACGCCTCCCACTCAAAATGAGGTTGTAAAATGCGCCAGGTACCTTACAGCAAGAGGTATAAATTCTCATGAGCCCTTGCGGGTCGCAGAGGCTCATGAGAATCTATGCCTCTTACAGATGCGGATAGGGGAAGGGCCCTCTGAGAGCAGGTTGACTTTTAAGGTCCTGGAAAGGGAAACTATGTAATCGACGCGCTGCACGTGATGAAGTCTCCTCAGTGACCCTGCGGCACGTGCCATTGTCCGGTGACTTTTAAGTTTGTGTCAGTGTCATCCGTTTGCATTCCAGTGTGGAAGAGAATTCCATGTGTTATTTGTCATATCAGTGTTATAATCATAGTGGTGATTATCGTCATCGTTATCGTCATCATCAATCTATGTCGTCATTTAGAGGGAGGTCAAGTGAAGTAAAGGTTACATAGTCTATTTTTACCCCGCTGAGTGCCTACACAAGCAGGCCAAAGAAAAACAGACGTGTAAGGTTAATCCTTTCCCTGCTTCTGGACGCGTTTATGTTGCTTCTGAAATACTTATTTATTCAACAACCAAAAGTCCATAATCGTCCAAGGAACACGGAGACAAATTGGTCTCAGCAAGAGGCATAGCTCCTCATGAGCCCCTGCAGTCGCATGGGGCTCATGAGGATCTGTGCCTCTTGCAGTTGGACCGCGTTCGCTTTTTCTTGGTAGTGAAGGAGGGGGGGTGGGGGGTGCGGGGGTTAATCACCTAATACACATAGCCAAAGGAAACAAACAAACAAACAAAAATAACTTGCGTAGAGCGATCTGCTCTATCACAGGATTTGACTGCTAACATTCGCCGATTTATCGGGTTATCTGTGTTGTTTTGCCTCAACTAAGATTTTAGTCTTTACGTCTTTCTTTTTTTTTTTCTGTGGCATCGGGCCGACGTCAGCCGCCGTTGGCCCGCGCAAAATCGTGCGCGGGCCAACGGCGGCCTACGTCGGCCTTATAGCCTTTGCGCACTGGGACATCACTGAGAAACACAACTTGAGCTCTACGTTTGGCTGATGCCGTTATTCTAACTTAATCTACAAAGCCGAAGATGGCTGCCGTGGGAAGACATAAGTTGGAAACAAAGTCAACAGATCGATTATTAATTTGCCTTTCTTTCCACTATCTTCGCAAGCAGTTAGCCTTTCCCTGATATGTGCACTTCCTGTGTCCTTTGACCTCATAGGTCATGCCCAAAACAACAAGAAACTTGCACTATCAGCACACGTTGCACCTTGATAACCACTTAAGTGTAAACTGTTAACCAAATAGCATTGTCAAACTTGGTGTAACACATAGGACAATGCGGGTGGGCATTGTGTCCAGTGAAGCGCTGGGACCCTAGGAAACTTAGTCATCCTCTAAAGCCTTTTCATGGAATTAAAATCAAAGTGCGTCTCAGTGCTTTCACCATATAGGTGACCTGTGACGCAACGATCATCCTGTGCTTGTGAGCAAGAAGGTTTGATTTCAAACATACGGACATTTAACTCATTCTACCCCAGACATACCGCAGGAAGATAACGATCGACCATGACAGTTCAAGGGTGATGCCAGAATAGCTTGGCGCCTATGGGCGCCAAGCTATTCTGGCATCACCCTTGAACTATCATGGTCGATCTGTGTCCTGCACTGCAATGCAGTCTGCAGAAAACAACGGCAAAATTTAAGGATTTCGGTGTTGGGGTAGAATGAGTTAAGGAGCCCTTCCGAGTGGATCATCTGCAATTAAATCTTTCGCACATAAAAGTATAGGTAAAGTTGAAGTTTTAAAAGTTTTAAATCGCAAATCGAAAACGATCTGTGACACACATCTTACAGATATCATGCAGAGGGTACTGCGTTGTTTAATTTCATTTTTTTTTAATAAAATTTATTCCGCGTCACTAGAAACACCAGAGACTAATGTGTTATTATTATTAATTTATTTATTCATTTATTTGTCCTTTAGGACTTAACATTCTGCCTTGTGAAGGCAGCAGACAGCAAGTCCACTTATGGTAAAAAGTGAGATTAAAACTCTGCTTTACAATGAAACTCTCGCTATTTACAACAGTGGACATACTGTCTCCTTCCGCCATCCACCTGCACTAGGCACAGAACATCATCAACCCCCCGCAGCATGACTGCGGATCACCCATTTGGACCTATGTCTCATGCCGATGTGCTGGCAGTCTCGTGACCAAATCCTCTTGCCTCTACTGTTCCTTTGCCTGAGAAGGATATTGAATGTTCGATCAAACTTCGGCGCCCTTTTTAAAATGTCTGCTGGGATGTGATTTTGGACCTTACTTTTTCCAGTTTACAAAGTGGCGGACGCAGTTTAGCTTCAGCCCCGATAAATCAGCTTGCTTTGCCGGGGTGATGTAGATTCGGACCCACCTAGTCTGCAAGCAAGAGGCACATATTATCATGAGTCCCTGCGTCCCCAGGGACTAATGGGAGTCTATGCCTCTTGCAGATGGAGGAGACTTCGTGTACATGGCGGAGTGGTCGTTTACCAATCACCTTCCGGTGGAGGGGGGATTGGGTGGGGGGGGGGGGGGGCGGGGGGGCAGGCCAGTGCCCTCCTTGCAATCACTCTCTTAACTCCTTCTACCCCAACACCGAAATCCCCAAATGTTGCCGTTGTCCTCTGAAAACTGCACTCTGGTGCAAGACACAGATCGACCATGATAGTTCAAGGGTGATGCCAGAATAGCTTGGCGCCCATAGGCGCCAAGCTATTCTGGCATCACCCTTGAACTATCATGGTCGATCCAGATCTTGCTGTGGTGTGTCTGGGGTAGAACGAGTTAAACTGGGCCGCAGACTTGTCATGCTCTCTCCTCCGTGGATAACTTTCAAACTAAAGTTACCTCTATACACTTCGCTCCTTTAGCTGTCGGGGAGCTGGGTGGCTCGGTGGTAGAGCTTTCGACTTTAGTCCGAAGGGTCCCGGGTTCGAATCCAACTGTGGTCAACATTTGTTAACACTTGTAACCCCAGAACCCTGCAGCAGAAGATGGATTGATCATGATTATTCAAGGGTAGTGATTACTAGTGAGCACTACCCTTGAATTATCATGTTCAATCCATCTTCTACAACTGGTACATAGTCGTTATGCAACACCCCCAAAATTTGAGAAATGGGACCTTGGGATTAAAAGGGTTCAGACCCTATTCAGTACCCCGTCTTTGAAATCACCTTCGTGGTGGACAAAGACGTTAAGCCCTAAACGATTAACGTTTTCATTAGGCCTGTCTCCAAGACTGCAGTCTTTCGTAAACGTCTCGGCAGGCCGCAAAGACTTAGACGAACCTGTGTCTCTCAATGCGCTGTCCATTAGACAGTAAGACGCCCAAACTATGGACCCCAAAATACCAGAAAATAGTGCACATGAACAGCGGAACAAGGTGGTAAGCGAGCCGACCGCCATCTCGGTCACGTCATAGGGAAGATCGGCGCTATTCATAAGGATGTTTCTTAGATGGAGAGGGTAACAAGCATACAACCACCGCCAACAACAACAAAAACCAATCAATCAGGCAGACAACCATTTAAATAACCAACGCAGCCAAGGACACGAGCACCTTCCAGTTTCCAAAATCACGGCATAGCACTTCATGATTCCACTACAGGTAACAGACATGGACGAGTGTCTAAAACTTCTACTGTGTATGGACCAGTCTTGTGTAAAAGTTGTAACTTTGTTACACCAGACGTAGGACTTTTCCAAACATACAAAACCTTTGTTGTGGCAAGACTGAGTCACGGTCCTTATGGAGCCTCTGCCCAAAAAGCAAAGGCCATCGGGCCGACGTCGGCCGCTGTTGGCCCGCGCGCTGTTGTGCACGGGCCAACAGCGGCCGACGTCGGCCCGATGCCCTTTTGCTTCTTGGATGAAGACCACAGAATACTCGTGTAACTACAAGTGAGTCTTCGTGTATACGTTTACGGTGGCTGAACACTCGGGCTGACCGGCAACTGACAGATCTACATGTACACCTCTGCTGTAGACAACGCGTTCAGTCTTAAAGTTATTTGTGTTCTGGTACACATTCGTATCTGTGTTGCCTGCACCGAGCAAAGTTTATCTAATGGAGATTCACTGACTCAGTCTACGCGACTTGTAACCTACAATTACTTTCCAAACTGCACGCCTGGGGCGGCATTTTTCTTCTCTTTAATTAAAAGAGAAGCTATCTTGGATAGATCTGCTTGTCTGGGGGTCAGCCGAAATGATTTTGACCGATTGTCCGGGGTTAGAGCGAGCGAGTATCTCACCCAGCTCTTCCGTTACCAAGATGCAACGATTCTCATGAGCTTGTGACTGAGGTTCCAGTGAAGGAGAGTTTCTTCAAGACTATTGCATTTACTACCTTTAATACCTGTGTACAAGCAACAGCTAAAGAGGGAGAAACCAGCTAGACGCATGGTACGACAGTGGTCGACCCCAGCGTTGGAGACACTGCGCGGCTGTTTCGAGTCCACCAAATGGGACGTTTTCAAAGACTCCTCCACCAGAATCGACGAGTACACGGACGTGGTTACAGACTATATTAAATTTTGTGAGGACATCTGCTTACCTACCAGGACTGTCACAAAATATGCTAACGACAAGCCTTGGTTCAGCAAAACTATTAGGGACAAACTCAATGCAAAACAGGAAGCCTTCGCCTCGAATGACAAGGAACAGTATTTAAAAAAAAAGCTAAATATGAGGTACAGAAGTGTATAAAGGTATCAAAAAGACAATACCGACAGAAACTGGAAAGCAACCTGATTACGAACAATTCTAGAGATATGTGGCAAGGCATACAGAAAATCACAAGCTACAAACAAGCATCAAAACGCGCAAACACTCTCAGCCCCACACTGGCAAACGACCTGAACGTGTTTTACGGTCCGGCAAAATAACCACCCCGTTACTGTGCCACCCCCGCTTAGTACTGATCATGATTTTCTTGTGGTATGTGAAACGGATGTGAGGCGGCTTCTCAGACGTTTGAATGTGCGTAAGGTAGCAGGCCCTGATGAAATTTCTCCTGGCCTTTTGCGTTATTGTGCGGACCAGCTCTCGAGCGTTCTCAAATACATATTTAACTGGTCATTACAGGCATGCACGGTTCCACACTGTCTCAAAAAGTTAGCTGTTATCCCCGTACCAAAAAAGGCAACCATCAGTACCCTTAACGACTACAGGCCTGTGGCATTGACCTCCGTCATAATGAAAACGTTCGAGCGGCTGATCCTGCAGCACATCAAGTCTGTCATGACCCCCTCCCTCGATCCTTATCAGTTTGATTACCGCACGAACCGATCAGTAGAGGACGCTGTGTCGCTAGGGCTGCACTATATTCTGCAGCATCTGGAGAAGCCAAATGCGTATGTTAGGCTGCTTTTGTTGATTACAGCAGCGCATTCAACACTATCATATCGTCCAAACGGCATGAAAAGCTGCTGCACCTTTGCTTCGCACAGTCCATCTGTAACTGGGTTCTGGATTTCTTGTTAAACAGACCCCAGATTGTCAGGATCGGTTCGTGCGGTCAGAACTGTGTTCAGCTGTGTCAGTTCCCTACTCCTGGTCAATGTGGACATGTATCCCAGTCTTTGACCTTGAGTACGGGTGCTCCCCAAGGATGTGTTTTGTCCCCATTGGTGTATTCTCTTTTTACACACGACTGTCTATTCCACTATGATAGCACGCGCATAGTGAAATTTGCGGATGATACGACAGTCAAGGGTTTTGTACATAACAATGACGAGAGTGCATATCGGGATGAGGCAGACATGTTAGTAGGCTGGTGCTCTGACAACAACCTGGATTTGCATGTTGGTAAGACCAAGGAAATGATAATTGATTTCAGAAAAAAGAAACCTGACCCCCTTCCTTTAACCGGGACGGTCCGTGGCGCAGTGGTTAAGGCGCCTGCCACCAATGCCAAAGGTGCGTGGTTCGATACCGGTTTCCGGCGTTGGACTTTTCTCCTCTGGTAAGTGTCACCGTTAATTCGGGCGGACCGTCGGGGGTTCTTTCTCCGGGTACTCCGGTTCTTCCACCCCCCCCCCCCCACCCCCCTATCCCCCACACTTTGATACCGGTCTCAGGCCACTTTACAAATTTCAAATACAAGCGATCAAAAATCTCTGTAATCTTCAGTAGCTGACTGGCCCTTCGTTTGTCTTGTACTGTGTTTGTACTGTGTTTGTCTTAAATGGCGTAAATCCGTGTCTGTTTCGTGAGTGTGTGTGTTGGGTTTCAGGCGCGGCGCTTTGAGTCGATTTCCCCAAAATTGAGAAAAAGCGCCTATATAATAACGGTATTATTATTATTATTATTATTATTAACCATCCAAGGAAACGACATTGAAATTGTTGAAACGTTCAACTTCCTGGGTACTCTCATTTCGCACGATATGAAGTGGGAGAAGAATATTGAACAGCTATTAATTAAAGAAAGCCCAGCAGCGCCTGTTTTTTTCTTCGGCGGTTGAAGTCTTTTGGCGTCAGTCAGCAGATCATGGTGCAGTTTTACCGCGCCGCCATTGAGAGTGTTCTTACCTTCTCAATGACGGTGTGGTATGGCAGCGCAACCGACGAAGCCCGCAGGAAATTAAATAGGGTGAACAAAACAGCATCTCATATTGTTGGAAGCGATCTCCTCTCGCTGGAATATCTGTACCATGCACGCACCATCAAGAGAGCGAACTCCATCATACATGACGAGCACCATCCTGCACATAGCCTGTTCGAAGCCTTGCCAACTGGCTCACGCTTTAGATCCATTAAGGCCAAAACCACTCGTTCTCAGAAGAGCTTTTATCCCTTGGCTGTTCAGGCCCTGTCTAATGTGGCTGCTCAGTGATACAACTCAGCAGATTGACTCAAAGTCCCTAAGTTAGAATTACCTACAGCCCATCTTAGTTGTTTATAGTTCTTTTATGTTCGATTAAACCTCTTCTTAAACAAGATATACAGTCCCTTTACAAATACATATAAATTTAGTTAATCTGTTTCGTTGCACTGCGGCTCACCTGGCGGTTTTGTTGTCATAATATGGTTATTATGCTATTTTTTTAAATTTTTTATTTGACTTACTTAGATGCGTGTGCAATAACTGCTATACATATGTGTGGTTTGGCATTTTTGAGTCTGCTTGATTGTGATGTTTGTATGTTTTATGTGTTGATCTTAATATGGACGCTCGTCAGTTACGCCGCAAAACATTCCTAATGTTTATGCATCTGGCAATAAAGTTTATCTTATCTTATCTTATCTTTACATGTGGCATAGAATCTCTTGTGCTCCAGTTTTGGGACGGACTAAATGAAGTTAGTTCCGCGTCCATCAAGACCTCTGACGTCTGCAAGAGGTATAGATTCCCATGATCCCCTGCAGTTGCAGGGGATCATGGGAATCTATTCCTCTTGCTTGCTTTACTTCACTCCTCTCTCAAAATTGTAATGGTACAGATCAGCCCTGTGGAGGCAACAGACTGTAAGTCCATTTTTGTGAAAAGCGAGATTTTCGTTGTAATACATTGAAAATCTTGCTTTTCACAAAAATGGAATTACTGTCTTTTCCTTCGAGGGCAGTATAGATCTCCAAACTGTCAGCCGCAGGATACAGATGGGAATATATGCGTCTCTGTTTCCTATCAGGTTTAGGAAGTCATCACGGCGGACTCTTACAACACTTGCAAATTTGGGAGGCGTCTATACGGCCGTGTGATTGCATATTAAGACAGTACTTAAGTTCAGTTTTGTGTTAAAAGCAAGATTTTCATTGTATTGCCATGACAATCGCGCTATTCACAAAGATAGAATCAACGTTTCTTGTGTACTAGTACTTTTTTGTAAAAAGCAAGATTTTCAATGTGCTACAATGAAAACCTGGCTATTTATTTTTTTTTTTTTAATTGAATCACTGTCTTTTGCGTACCAGCTGCAGGAGATCTCCTGCTGAGTATGATAACCCCTTGACTTCTGCTGACGATTCCTCTCGGCGGAAAAGACGCGTAGTTAACCCTGTAACTGCTGAGGCCAGACGAACGCTACCCAGCTGCAAGAGACATAAATCCTCATGCGCCTCCGCAGTCGCGGGGGCGCTTGAGGATTTATGTCTCTCTTCACTCCTCTGTTCTCAGTTATGCCTGATTTTGTCCGATTTCCATCTGTGATCTTCACGCGAATGTCGGTCAGCGCACAGTCGTTTCCGAGTCACGCGCAATTCGTGATCACTGGCAGCGACACTGACGTGGGTATGCGTCCTTTCCTTTATTGACAGCAGCAGCAGTCAAGGTGTTAAAATGGTGTGAATCGAATTGCGCTAGAGTGGGGGGAAAAAGCAGAGTACAGTCCGTTTAACTGTAAACCGGTCTAGACGAATTGAATTACAGTCCTGTTTCTGCGAGACTGCGGCTCGCGCGTCTGGAAACATGCATGGACGGGGGAGCAGGTATTATAAGTTATTGGACGCAGGGGTTTGCTACACGGACCCTTGTACGCCTGAGGGAGGTCAAATGAACCTTTGTACCCCGAAGGCTGAAGGTCTGAGGGGTACAATGGTTCCTTTGACCTCCGAAGGCCTACAAGGGTCCGTGCAGCAAGCCCCTGCTACCAATAACGTATTTGTTTTCATTCCTTCACTATTTTCGTAAAAGAAATGAAGAAGAAATCTTCCGTCGTGGATCGCGCCAGACATGACAGACGTAATAGGAATATTATAAGTTATTGGTCGGAGGGGTTCGCTACACGTACCCTTGTAGGCCTGAGGGAGGTCAAAGGAAACATTGTACCCCGAAGGCCGAAGGCTGAGGTCGGCCCGTGGACCTTTTGATCACCGGAGCCAAGGACCTGTCCGTGTTATAGCAGAGACCGCGGTATACGGGAGCGAGTAATACTGAGACTGGCCTGTATCTCGCTCAATTTTCACGAAATCGGAGGGGAAAAAAATATGCACTGAAAATCTGGCCTTTACGGAAATGGACATACTGGCTTTTTTTTTTTTTTTTTTTTTGGTGTGTTTATTGGTCAAATGATGACACAGTAGTCTACTACATCATACTGACTTTTTATTGTACTCTTGGTAATATGTACTCTTCTGTATATCAAAGTTGAGAACACGAATTTAATATTTTAACGCACGATAACATCGACAACATACACTGATTCTTACGCGGAACCGTCCTATATGAGGCGACGTGTCACGTAATACACATGATACTGTGACGTAGTGCACATTCAGCTACATGCGCACGTAAATCCATGGACAACAACATTGACAGGATGGCCCCAAAAAATTTATACAGTTATCTTATACAGAAATAAAAGACCAAGTATACAAGTGCGTTATAACCGGGCTCTACGCTGCCAGTTTTCGCAGGTTTGTTTGTTTGTTTGTTTGTTTGTTTGTTCCAAAATCTTTTCTATTTCAGTGCCCAAGAGTTCCTGTCGTCCAAGTAACATGGATAATTAATGGTGCCAGCAAGAGTCATATACCCTCATGAGACCCCGCAAGTACATAGGCTCAAGAGGATCTATGTCTCTTGCAGCTGGATCATGTTTACTTTTTTATCCGCTATAAAGGGGTTAAAACATGACAGTCATAAGAGCATTTCGATGTAAATTCATGACGAAAAGAAAAGTCTGCATGGATCTGCTCAAATGGTGAAACGAGAAAATACTCCAAGGATGCTATCAATCTTTCAGATGTTAAGCCTTTACAGGAATCACCTCGACTAAAAGTCCTACCGACAGCCAAAGGCTTAACCACGTATTGTTCAATGGGATTTTATGCCCTTTTGCCCACACCTATAGCTCCCAACTCATATGAATCAAATACACGTATATTTTTGTAGGACCCAAAGATCTACATTTTCCGCATACATATATCTGCCAGCTGAGGTGAATCATATATATATATATATATATATATATATATATATATATATATATATATATATATATATATATATATATATATATATATATATATATATATATATATATATATATATATTTCTTGTTACACCCAAAGACCTGTGTTTTATTCCTGATACCCATCGCCCAGCTCATGTGATTCACATATTTTTTTATCATACCCGTGCAAAAACCTATAGTTTCATGTAACTATCTCAGTTCCAGGCGATGTGAATCAAATATCATTTTTTCTTTCTCAGACCATGCAAAGACCTACATTTTGTGAACAGTGCGCGAAGATTAGACATAAGATATCCGAATAAAAATCGAAAAGCACCCAAAGGCATAGAGCTGGGCTATATAAAAATGTCTTCCATTTTCCATTTCTGGTTATGCCTTTCACGTCTAGCGTCAAACGTGGGCGTAACGCTAAAAGATCGTCCGCGATCTACGCCGATGCAGTATGACACTTTGGCTGTCTACGGCGCGTGTGTTCGGTGCTGCTGTGAAAGCCGTGCAACCCGTCCCCCCCCCCCTCCCATCCTCCCTCCTCCCCCCCCCCCCCCTCACGTTGTTAGATTTTTCGGCCAATGAAAGATGTTATGAAAGCGGTACCCTCTCTCTCCATCGTTCCTTTCCTTCGTGGAACGTGACTGCTGTTATTTGGGATTCGTGATCCCTGAATCGCACAAATTATCATCGTGAATCCGTAATGATGATACCCCCCCATCCCCCCCCCCCCCCCCCCCCCCCATCGCCCCCGCCTCCCCTGGAAATGGCCAAAGTCGGTGCTTGGCGAATATCGTGGGGAAGGCCTTTCCACACTTTGGGAGCTTGGAAAAACAAAGACCGACGGCTACAGGTTTTTAGGGATACTATAGCGGTGGTCAATGTTCTGTCGTCAGTGCTGAAGCGCAATACTCTGCCTGGTGTGTAGACACTGAGACATGAGGACAAGTATGCCAGGAGTGTTTTATCAAAGACTTGGTTAACTCATTCGAGACGTGCCGCCTCCGGATTCGCGGCTTATGCCGCGTATCCGGAGGCGGCACGTCTCGAATGAGTTAACAGTAGTTAACATCATAAATTCAGGTAGCCCTTTTGTGCTGCATGATTGTAAAATTGGCTTATTAAGAACATTTATGAAGGATACATAGCGAGCTATCCTTCCCTCTCTTGCCCGGAGCAGTTTTCTTTATATCATAAATCCTCTTTGTCTGTGACATGCAATTGTAAGCTAATACAGCAAGTCATAGGCGGGGGCTCATGACATGAGGATCTGTGCCTCTTGCTGACGTCATTGATCGTTGCACCGAAAGTCTATTTCGAGTTACCAACATATCACTTTGCGTCGAAAGAAATGCGAGAACTTTATTACACATACATCAATGACAAAGAGGCGGGGGGAAAAATCAAATTAAATAGATCCATTCTTCTGGTCAGCACGCCTAAGTACGAAGCGATCCATCAGTGCTCCGGTTCTGAAAGAGATAACTCCAAGCGCCATACATTACTTTGACCGAATAAAAAAAAATTATCTTTTTTATGCTAAACTAGGTTTGTCATAAATCGAATCTGAAGGGCACCATGAGATCCCCTTGGGCAGTGTCTTTAGGTTCATTTAGGTTCTTTTTTTAATTTGGTTCAGTCATCAAAATGGAAAAAAAAACTTTAAACTCCTTCTCAGTAACATAGATACAAAATGGTTTCAGCGACAGACATAGATCCTAATGCTCCCCCGCAACTGCAGCTGAACTATCAGCTGAATTGAGAGGAAAGGTAAACACAATTCAGATGCAAGAGACATCTGCGGGGGCTCGTGAGGATCTATACCTCTTGCTGACCACTTTGTATAGATCTGTATAATACTTGGGCGACTGTGGCTCTTTGGCGTTATAATAGAAGAGATGTCAGAAACACAATCTGCGCCCACTGGCAGTGAAAGGGTTAAGATAACTAGCCGAGTACACTCGGCTAGTTATCTTAATCCTTTCAGATTGCCCAGAGTCTGTGTTTCAGTTTCAGAGTAAACTGGGGAAAGGGGAGAGGCAGGTTAGGGGTGAGGTGGGGGGGGGGGGAGGTGGGGGGTGAGGGGGGGGGGGATTGGGAGGGGAGGAGGGGGTATGTAAAATCAATATCGTACTTCTGTATACTGGTGCTTCTGCCGAACGTTTCAAGCTGGGCGGCCGTTCAACCGACAATCAAAGAGTTCCCAGGGCGCAGAAAAGGCCATCGGAGCCGAAGTCATGGCCATGCGCGGGCCAACGGCGGCCGACGTCGGCCCGATGGCCTTTTGCGCATTGTGTTTACGTCTCACAGTTTGACAAACTCTCCGCCCTTTTCGCCGTTTTGCATTTTTTATTTCTTCACGCATGAATGTCTTGTGCTTCTTATGAACGTCTTGTACACCTTAATCCCCTCATTGCGGATAAAAGCAAACACGCGATCCAAGCTGGGCGCAAAGCTAATCAGGCACTATAACCCGTGAGCTAAAATCGGTTTTACACTTTGGCTATCGGTAGAGCTTTTAATTCAAACGATTCCTGCCTTGGCTGTCGGTAGCGCGTCTGTCTTGGGGTACAAAGGGGGGGGGGGGTAGCGGGGGTTGGGGGGGGGGGAGGTGGTATGACTAAAATTTACAGTCTGACAACAGACTGTCACGTTTCACGAAATAACCTGGGCGTTTTCACGGATCACAAAATTCTTATTTTGGCTTTCACGTTTCACGACGACCCCTTGTTTCACATATGAAAAAGACCCTCCTCAACCTCCCCTCCCCCCTCCCTTCTCCCCCCTCTCCTCCCCCCCCCCCCACCAGGCCACCCCCCACTTTTGTGCACTGTTTGTGCACTTTTGTTTGTCTTGGCCTACATAATAGAGCTGTACTCAAATTTCTACCTGTCTGTGTGTGTGTGTGTGTGTGTGTGTATGTGTGTCTCTGTGTGTGTGTGTGTGTGTGTGTGTGTGTGTGTGTGCGCGCGCGCGCGCGCGCGCGCGCGTGTGTGTGTGTGTGTGTGTGTGTGTGTGTGTGTGTGTGTGTTGCATGATGTCAGGGCTTTGTTTACGAAAACGCCTGGTTGCGTAACTCGTGCAGATAACCCGCTTTGTATCTTCTTACAGGCGTATCTTCTTACTATTCTGGTTGTAACGGATTTGGTTATTTCAGTAATGCAGAAGTACACGCGTCTTTGTTTTTATTTGCAGAAATGACGCCACGCTTGTATTGGGATGAGAGATGAAAGTTTTCGTGGATTATGACAGAACAGTCAGCGATATTTAGAACTTGAAGTAGGTGAGTGCTCTCTCTCTCTCTCTCTCTCTCTCTCTCTCTCTCTCTCTCTCTCTCTCTCTCTCTCTCTCTCTCTCTCTCTCTCTCTCTCTCTCTCTCTCTCTCTCTCTCTCTCTCTCGTTTGTTCGTTCGTTCGTAGATTCGCGAGCATTCTTGGAAAAAAAAGTTGCCAAGGACAAGATTAAAGATATTAACTCATTCAGCCCGACAGCCGTATTTCCCTAATTTTGAAGGCGTCATCTAATCAGTATGCACCAGTTGCCGGAGATGGACCGACCATGACAGTCCAAGGGCAGTGCAAGATTAGTTTGGCGCCGACAGGCGCCAAGCTATTCTGGCACTACGCTTGAATTATCATGGTCGACCCATCTCCTGCTGTAGTGCGTTAGGGCTGAATGGGTTAACAATTAGCCCACACACTGTTCTTTTCCTTTCTTTTCTTCTTATTTTCTTTTTCTCTCAGTTTAGCTGAATTGATTAAAACTCCACGGAATTATTCTTAATTCTGAGTTATTTTCGCCCAGGATGAAAGAAGCTAAATAAAATAGAGCTTCCAGTTATTTCGTGGAATGGAACGTGCTACTGTGAGGAAAAAAAAAAACCCAGAGATTTCGTTGCCTTTCATTGTTACCTCACATGCCTTTCATTGTTACCTTACATGCCTTTCATCGCTGCATATTTCTTGAGCAGAAGTTTTTTTTCCATATTCGCGCTGGTCTGTGATTTTGGACCTTACGGTCAAAGGCCGTGCGTTTTTTATTTAAAAATGGCGTGCGATAGAGGTTTTGCGCAATTCTGAAAACAGTTCGGGAACCGCCTGTGTTTTCAGTTCCCACCATCACGCAATATCTCCTTTGCGTATCAAGCCAAATGCAGGAGACAGGTCGACCGTGGCGAAGCTCAAGGGTGGTGCCTGATTAGCTTGACGCCTTGGGAGGCGCCAATCTCATCAGGCATCACCCTTGAATTGCCATGCGGCTTATTTTTTTGCTAGTTGTACGTAATGCATGGCGTGGCGACCTCACGACATCGAAGTTAGATCCTGATTTCTCTGTGAAAAGGAAAAGGATGAGTCTCTCTCTCTCTCTCTCTCTCTCTCTCTCTCTCTCTCTCTCTCTCTCTCTCTCTCTCTCTCTCTCTCTCTCTCTCTCTCTCTCTCTCTCTCTCTCTCTCTCTCTCTCTCTCTCTCGGCCCGGACAGACATCGTGATAGCGCATGTTTGTCCGAGCGTTTTCGTCACGTATGCACCGCTTACCTCAGTGCCCTGCTTTTGATTTACGGGTATCCTCTATTGATGGCATGAGAGCGTGTAGTGGGTGTGTGTGTGTGTGTGTGTGTGTGTGTATGTGTGTGTGTGTGTGTATGTGTGTGTGTGAGTGAGTGAGTGTGTGTGTGTATGTGTGTGTGTGTGTATGCGAGCGTGTGTGTGTTCGTGGTGTGTGCATGTGTGTGTGTGTGTGTGTGTGTGTGTGTGTGTGTGTGTGTGTGTGTGTGTGTGTGTTCGTGTGTGTGTGTATGGATTTTTTTCCCTGTAGTTTGTAGCAAGGACAAGAATGAAAAAGGTCTGCGCACCTATTCTTTTATCCTTGGAAAATAAAGTTTCATTTCATTTCATCTCTCTCTCTCTCTCTCTCTCTCTCTCTCTCTCTCTCTCTCTCTCTCTCTCTCTCTCTCTCTCTCTCTCTCTCTCTCTCTCTCTCTCTCTCTCTCTCTCTCTCTTAGGGCCCCTCTTATTTTCCATTTACATCAATGATATGAGATTGCAAATTTCAGATCTAAACGTCCGCTGTATACTGTTTGCTGATGATGCGATTCTCGACGTGTCGTCGGCGAAAATCTCCACAATTAATTTCCCACTTCAAAGGGCTTAACTGATGTTTCAAAATGGTGTCGCACTAACTATATGGTACCAAATCCGTCTAAAATAGAATGCATGCTAATAACTACACGACAGAAACAGCAGCTACATCCACCCCCGCTTAGCCTTTCTGTCAACTCTGAGCCGATTAGACAAGTTAGAGAGCAACGCTTTTTAGGCGTCATTATCGACGACCAACTCACATGGCACGCGCATGTCAGCAGCGTATGTCGAACAGTGTCCAGAAATTTATATCTTCTTTCAAAACTACGTCTTCTTCTTCTTCTCGAACGCCGTCACACTTGGAGTTTGGCTCTCAGCTAAAATGAAATCTGTGGTCTTCTATAGCGCCTCCACAGGCCCGTACAGTTTCTCTTGTAGAGTGGCGGGCTTCGGCCATATCTCCTCCCTCAGCAGCTGGTGGTTCCCACAGTGCTGGAGGATGTGCTCTGTGGTCTGCTCTGCTTTTCCACAAGGGCACAGGGGAGATGGCACGAGGTGAAAGCGTCTGTGCAGGTGGAAATTGAGTCCAAGGAAAAACCTGAGTAGATGAGACTCATAAGCCTTGGTCGGCAACCCATCTAGGAGAAGGACATTCCCAAACCAAACCATCCTGTGCTCCCAGGAAAGGCCTATTGACCAGGAGTTAAGGGTGAGGTAACCCCGACAGAAACCCCGAGTGCTGAAGACGGAGGTACTGGGCTGCACAGCGCACTCTAATAAACCACAGTACCACGCATATACAGGGTGCCTGATAGGTGGGGGCAGGGGATCTAACTGTTGTCTGTCCAGCGCTGTGATTCCCCATGGTTTGAGTACTGACAATTCTGCCAGCGCTAGCCTCACCTATCTGGTTTGTGAGTATCACGTATAACTCGAGGCAAAATTTGTATCGTTACATTGTTGTGTAATGTTCTGTGCATCTACTGTGGGAAATCAGGGTATTTACCCGACCACATATAGTAGCGCACCTTCATGTTTGTGTATGTATGTTTCTCCTGCCTACTTCCTAAGTTCCGGAGAAAGACATGGGTTATATAAGAGACCTGATCCATCCTTTTTGAGGATGGAAATGATTGTCTTATTCTATACCTGCGTATTTCTCTGTGGGCTGGCGATTGGGTGCCTGATAGGTGGGGGCAGGGGATCTAACTGTTGTCTGTCCAGCGCTGTGATTCCCCTTGGTTTGAGTACTGACAATTCTGCCAGCGCTAGCCTCACCTATCTGGTTTGTGAGTATCACTTATAACTCGAGGCAAAATTTGTATCGTTACATTGTTGTGTAATGTTCTGTGCATCTACTGTGGGAAATCAGGGTATTTACCCGACCACATATAGTAGCGCACCTTCATGTTTGTGTATGTATGTTTCTCCTGCCTACTTCCTAAGTTCCGGAGAAAGACATGGGTTATATAAGAGACCTGATCCATCCTTTTTGAGGATGGAAATGATTGTCTTATTCTATACCTGCGTATTTCTCTGTGGGCTGGCGATTGGGTGCCTGATAGGTGGGGGCAGGGGATCTAACTGTTGTCTGTCCAGCGCTGTGATTCCCCTTGGTTTGAGTACACGCATATACAGCCATATGACACTTGAAAACTACGTTATTTTACAGTTACACCGACAAGGAAAATATTTTATAACGCACATATTCAATCCCATATAGATTACGCATCCACAGTTTTGGGACGGATGAAGCGATGCGTGCATAAAAAGGCTTAGTGCTCTTCACCGTAGGGCAGCCAATTTAATCCACCCGGATAGTAAACTGGCAACTGACAACCGACTCAAAGCCCAGGACATGCTGCCTCTGCGTAAGTTACTCATGTACAATAAAGGTGTTCTAATATTTAAAATCTACCACTCTAAAACTCCTAGTTATCTAACAGATCTATTTAGCCCTGCTCATACGCCATATAAAACTGTGAGGAACAATCTATCCATACGAAGGCAGCGCCTCGATATATTCAAAACTAGTTTATCTTACTCAGGAGCCAAGCTATGGAATTTGTTGCCGATCGACATTACTGAGGCTCCGTCTTTGTTCACATTCAGGGCCCGCTTATTTTGGCAGCTGAAAGAAACTTGAGCCCATAGTTGTGTAGTTGTGTCGGCGTGACTCGAGCGACTTGAGTTGTATTGCTAAGTTTGTTGTTGCTCTTATTGTTCAAACTACGTTTTTAACGTTCATTTTTATTTCAGGTTCTCAGTGTGTGTGTGTGTGTGTGTGTGTGTGTGTGTGTGTGTGTGTGTGTGTGTGTGTGTGTGTGTGTGTGCGTGTGTGTGTGTGTGTGTGTGTGTGTGTGTGTGTGTGTATGTGTGTGTGTGTGTGTGTGTGTGCGTGTGTGTGTGTGTGTGAGAGAGAGACTGCTAAATTAGCCTTTTGGTGATCACGTTTTGCCTTTGTATTTTAATTAGTTCTTATATACTGACTTCCATTAAAAACGTGAAAAGTGTCTGTAAGTGTATCCGCAAACAAAGAGCCAACCTGACAGCAAAACAAGAACATTTTATTTGTTACTTACTTCAGATGTTCAGCCTACTGTCTGAGCTACCTTCACACAAAACTTGGATGAGTTATCGCCCATGGCTACCTTGGAGGACACAGGGTTTCATTAGTGGTGAAAATAAGCAAAACTGGACACACTCTGTGAAGTAAGATTCCTGTGATAATTTATGTTTTAACACACAAGTTGTGTGAACTGCTTATAATGTTATTAATTGCCTCAAACGAAATTTGACTCGAAAAATTCATTAGAGATCCAGAACTTCCGGTGCACATCATTTTCTTAATAAATCTTATTTGATGTAATGTGAATTACTTTCAAACCATTTTTTATGCTCCAGTGACTGACAAAGAGATAAAGAACACACCCCGGCATAACATTTGATCAGGTAAATATGGCCGCTTGCCTAAAAACAAAGAACGTTTGATTTTCATGTTTGTAGGTCATGTTGATTATTTAGGTGTCTTTGACAAACGAAAAGAAGGTCAAGACCAAACAGGCCAGAATTTCATGCACACGGACACTAGTGACACTGTACATTGGTTGGCTTTCAGTTGTGTCCTTTCAGCTGCTCTCCATTTCACTTTCAATATCCTTTGATGGTAGTGTCACTGATGACGTCATAAGTCACGGATGTGGGATTTTTAAGACTAATCATTCTATTTGCACACGACATAACACACTCTTCATAACATTTTCTAATAAATGACGTCAAAATAACCCAGATTAAAGCATATTTACGAAGAAAACCGCTGTGGTGAAAAATTCGCGTTTCTTTTTAGATCAGTATATATTACGCGCGTGTGAGTGTTGTGTGAGTGCGTGTGCAAGGAAATGATTGAAGAAAGGTCTGTGTACTTAATTGTTTATCCTTGAGAAATAAAGTTTCATTTCATTTCTTTTTTATTTCATTTCTCTTCCCTTGAGAAATACAGTTTAATGTTATTTTATTTAATTTCTCTCTCTTTGACTTTTATGTGTTAATTTAGAAGTATTACTATTCGTGCCTTTGTTAACAGGGTGGCAACGGGAAGTATGAAAAATGGCGCATGTGCTAACTATTTAATCTGTTGATAAATGAAGTTTCATTTCGCCATATCATCTCTCTCTCTCTCTCTCTCTCTCTCTCTCTCTCTCTCTCTCTCTCTCTCTCTCTCTCTCTCTCTCTCTCTCTCTCTCTCTCTCTCTCTCTCTCTCTCTCCGCCGTGAGACGGCCTTAGTCGCCTTCTCGGCGTTAAACCCAATTAACTAACTAACTCTCTCTGTTTAACCCCCCCCCCCCCCTCCACTTTCTCTCGCTCGCTCGTGCATGGTGCATGTTACATAAACCTGCAGATCGTATCAGACGCAAAGAAATTTTTCCCCGGAATTTTTTGTCTAAGATTTTTTTTTTTACAGAGTTGCACGCAGTACTTAGCCAGATCATCCGGATTCAGGTTACACGCCCATACCAGATGCCCCATCTTTTGCGCGCTGTACTGTGATTTTTTTCGTAATTTTTATGTTACGACCTTTTGCACGGTGGGAAAGCCAAAACAAACGACGCGTTCTACTTAAACGTAACAGCATAGAGGTAGCTCGAGCCAACAAGAGACATAGATCCTCATGAGCCCCCGCATTTGCGGGGCTCATGAGGATCTATGCCTCTTGAACATGTTGGTCCTTTTGTCTTTTATCAGTACACCGGATTAGAGGGTTTATGCGCGGTGTTTAGACCGCAATCCAAGGTCCAAGTTATAGACCGTCACACGACGGGCAACATGCAAGCGAGGAATTATGTTATTAAAAATTCGTATACACTAGACCAATGAATTTTCCATGGATAAAGAAATGACTGAATATATAGTTCATTGTTTTTTCAAGGTCGTTTGTATTATAGTTAATCAAACCTTACCGTGAGCCACTGTGGTTAATCTATTTTGCGCGTTATCATATGAAAGAGAAAGAGTTATTAAGGTCGCACGTATTTTGGCCTACAATCAATTTAAACTTAGGGATTTTCCAGTAATGATAAAAAGCGGACAGACGGATTGTGGGACGACAAATTTAACGATATGACGACAGCAGCACGTGTCCCGTGCGTGCGGGGGTTCACTTGAAAAGCCTAGGGCCAGTTGCACGAGTGAGCTTAGTCCTGCGCCGGTCACTAAGCAAGTGCAGGGGCGGGTCAGTTACCTTAAGGCGGGCGGGGGGGGGGGGGGGGGTTCCAACGTTTTGTTTGGGGCCTTCAACCTGACACAAAAGGCCTCCCCGACGGCAGACCTTGCTTCCACTAGTTCCAGCGGCCGAAAAATCGAAAAGCCGGCTGTGGGAGGGGTGGGGGGGTAGGGGTGGAGGGTGGTAGACGCGTGCGTGTTTAGACTCTCACCATTCGCGAAAATATCAAACAATTAAGCAGGGGTGGGGGTGGGGGTGGTTCCAAGCACCAAAAAAAGGGACTTTGTTATAGCATTTTAAAGAATTTTGGACCCGGGGGATGGGGGGGGGGATCCGGAGCCCCTGGGACTCCCCCACGCCCCGGATCCGCCCCTGAGGTGTTATAGCGGAGCACCTTGCTTAGTGGCTGGAGCAGGACTAATCTGACCATTGCAGCTGACCCCTATTTAACATATATGGGTCACCGTGTGTCCTCCTGTATTTCCTTGTCCTCAGGAGTGCGTTTTGTCTCCTTTGCTGTAGTCACTCTTCACTTACGACTGTAGAGCAAGCCGGGAGGGCACGCAAATGTTTACGTTTGCTGACGATACCACAGTGAAGGGAATGATAAAAAATGATAAAAAAAAAAGAAAACTGTGATGAATCCCAGCCACTGACCGGGAGCAGTTCGATCAGCTTGTGCAGTGGAGTGACCAGAACAATCTGGAACTCAATGTCGGTAAGACAAAGGAGCTGACAGTGGACTTTAGACGCAACAAAACTGTCCTCTCCCCTCTCGTAGTTCACGATCAAACAGTAGAAACTGTTCAGCATTTTAAATTTCTGGGAACCACGGCATCTCCGATGATCTTAAATGGGAACAAAACACAGAGAACATTGTAAAGAAAGCACAGCAGCGATTTATTTTTTTAGCCTGAAGGCTGAGGGCTTTTGGTGTGAGCAGAACTGGCATGGAGCACTTCTACCGGGCCGCGATCGAGAGTGTGTTGACATTCTCGATCGCGGTCTGGTATGGCAGTGCGTCTGCACGGGAAAAACACAGATTGAACCGTGTCGTCAGGACAGCATCCAAAATAGTCGGCAAAGACATGCCAAGTCTTGACAGTGTGTAACAACAGCGGCTGCTTAGACGTGCAGGGCTTCAGTATTGCACGCGACACTACACACCCGGCTAAACGTCTCTTTAACCTGCTTCCGTCTGGTCGCCGTTACTCTGCTCTCAAAGCACGGACAAACCGTTTTAGTAACAGTTTTTATCCTAGTGCTGTCGAGCCCTTTCAATGTTATAAGCGTGCGATGATGTGCTCTGTGGACCGATCATAAAGTTTCATTGCCGAGGCCGTCTGAGTGTTTGCCGCGTGAATGACTGAGTGAGAGTGTGTATGTGCATGGAATCATGTGGCCGGCCCACAGAGCACCTCGCCCAACCCTTGTGCTATCAGTCCTTTCGGCTGTTGGTGGTGCTTGGTCAGAGCTGACTCAATGAGTCTCCTCCCCCGGCAGGGCGCACCCCCAACGGTTGAGAGAATAGTGTGTATCAGTATTAGCCTAGTCTTATGATATATATATATTAACCAGTTTTACACCCAACTGTGATCACCAAATTAGTGACATTTACTCCGCAAAGACATTCTAATTTCATTTTAAACGATATATCTTTAATTAATTTAGTTTTCCTAGATTAATAGGGGCGTGTGTGTGTGTGTGTGTGTGTGTGTGTGTGTGTGTGTGTGTGTGTGTGTGTGTGTGTGTGTGCGTGTGTGTGTGTGATGAGCGTGTGTGTGTATATAGTACGCATTGGTTTGTGATATTAGTTGTTTAGTTTTAAAGTTTTTACAGTGTATGTAGAGCATTTGATTTGTGTGATAGAGTATTAATTTTTTTTTAATTGTTGACTGTGATGTTTGTAATTGTAACGACACCAACACACATTCCTATGCTTTATGTTTTTAAGGCAAATGGCAATAAACAGTATCCTATCCTATATATCAACACGCACTACTCCGGCGCCTATTGGCTCTTGTTGCTGAACCGACATCATCGGTCCAATTGCTCATATCTCTGTTTCTCAGAAGGAGACAGGTCATCATGATTAAGCCTGTGACTGCTATGAATAATGCACGTGCAACTTTCGTCGTTTCCAGCCAAAAATGCGGGTTACAAACGGTGATACAGCACGCACCCGGGATTATTTTTCACGTGAGATACATCAACCGATACGGGTAGGCGTGGTTCTTGCATAAGTTTACACTCGTGTTTCACGGGTGCATCGTGATAGAGTGCACGAGGAACCTGTCATAGAGCTGTCATTTTTGTCGAGGAAGATATGTTTGTGTGTCTGTTATAATAGAAATACTCGGAAATTAGAAGCGGGTCAAAATATACGTGTTTCGACAAAAAAAAAAACCCCACTAGATTAATAGCCCCGACAAACATGTAATAGCGCAGGTGTGCATGGGCTTCGTCCGTGTTTCCGTCGAAACCACCCCAAGCCGACCGTCGTAATGTATTTCACTGTTTGTGGTACGTGAGTCATTGTCTAAAGCGTGCGCATGCGTGCGCGAGTTGTGAGTGTGCGCTTAGAGTTATAATTATTATAAGATAAGCGCATTATAAATACCGTAATTATTATTATTATTATTAAACACGTGTAGTTTTGCCCTACTTCTGATTTCCGGGAACTGTCTACGACTTGCCACAATATATTTTTAAAAAATTCACAACTGCGGAAAACCTAGAATTCCTAACAATTTTCTTTCTAAAGAATTACTCACAATTTTCTATCTAAATGAGGCCTCTCGACAAACCCCTATATATCCGTTGTTGTCAAAAGCGAGATTTTCAATGTAGTATTTTTCAATGTATTGTATTGAAAATCTCTCTTATCACAAAAAGTGGCGTGTACTGACTTTCGACAAAAAGGGGCACTGAGTAGCTTGTATTGTTGTATGCACCTTGCTCCTAGTGTAGTCTCCGTGCAAATTTACAGGCTCGCTGTTCCTTGTATTAGACATACTAAGTCGTAATGACTGTGCGATAGAGTGGCTGCAAGTCTGCTATGGACACCATCTTCTCCAGAAGAACGTTTCTACATGGTGAGCGCTGAGGTAAATGGAGAACCAAGAGGCATAGACAATTGTTTTTGCAAGGCATAGCTCCTCATGAGCCCCTGCGGATGCGGGGGCTCATGAGGATCTATGCCTCTTGCAAAACAATTATTCCCAGGAGGTAAGTTAACAACAACAAATACAACCCCCCAAAAAAAAACTGGGGCGTTATCTGCTCATGTCACGTGATTCCCGCCCATGTTTAGACGTCATCAAGAAGGCGTAACCAATCTTCGGTTGTTTTTTGTTGTTGTTGTTGTTTTTCACCGAAAGAGGAGATTGTATCTGCCTCTTGAGGGTGAAAGAGAGACAGGTTTGGTTCGATGAAAAGCTTCTTTATCATGTGATGGAAAGTTGGACAGCTTTAGATTTACGGAGAGGAAATCGTGCATTAGCTCGATTGTGAAATCAAGCGATCTTGACGAATGGTCGGCCCGGGTTTCACAGGATGGGCGCCGTGTTTGTTTGGTACGCCAAAGCAAGGCTCGTCTCTCACCCTGCTGATGAAAAGAATTCCTTTTCTTCACATTGTCACATTTTTATTGTCGAGTCACTTACTCTTCCTGTCTGTGCTGCAGAACAACTTTTGTGGTATTGGCGTCAATTTTTAAAAACGAAAATTGGATCGCTTTTTTATGGACGTGCTTGTCATCGGTATTTCCCGTCGTCCCCTGCTGCTTTCTGTGGGGTTTTTTTTGTGTTTTTTTTTTTTTTTTTTTTTAAACCACCAATAGTTCCTCTACCCTGTGATAGCAGAAGACAATAAGTTCATTCTTGTAAAGTGCAAGACGTTCAGTGTATTACAATGAAAATTTCATGTTTTTTTCCACAAAATGGACTATTGTCTTTTGCCTTGAAAGATGCAAATTAAAGTCTTATGAAACTTTTTTTTTAACCAGACTGGAAATGTTCAGAGGAAAAACAAGTAAGTCTGTGACGTCACGGGATAGGGATGTGCATGCAGGACCATAGGGTCATCGTTCTTTTAACTCTTCCACCCCTGACACTCTACAACATGATGCGGATCGCCCTTGATTGTTCCAGGGTGGTGCCAGAATAGCTTGGCGCTTGTAGGCGCCAAGCTATTCTGGCACCACCCTCAGTGGAACAATCATGATCGATCGGTCCCCAGAACCGTAAAACTGGAGAACACCTCCCAGATTTGGGGATTGCGACCTTAGGGGTCAATGTGTTAATAGTCTCTTCTACGTACACTATCCGTCTGCAAGGGACATAGATGTTACTGAGCCCCCAGAACACCTATCCTCATTGCATAGGAGCCATGAACGTCCATGTCTCTTGCTTTTTCTATATGTCCCATAGGTTGATTGATTGATTGTACATTGCTTAACGTCCCGACAGCAACAAGGCTTTCTCAGGACGTGCCTGCACTGCTTGTGAAAAAAAAAAATAAACAGAACATTGAATGTATGTCGCCAGCCGGTCAAATACATTAAATAAACCTAACACATGGGGCCTAAATAAAGCTAAGACCATTTAGCAACACACATCCAATATCAAGAGCTACAGGCAGTGCAGACAGTAGGGAGAGTTTTAAAAAGGCAAATACAGGTGAATGGACCAAGGGTAGACAGAAACACATGCCCCAGAATAGAGAGAAAAACTCACCCTGTGGGGCTGACCAGGGTGACCCTGGGAACTAAAAAGTACCTAACCCCACCCAAGTCCCCCAGGGCACACCCGGGTGGGGGGTCCCATAGGTTGAAAATGTTTCTGCTTTTTATCGTTTTGTAAATACAGCAGAACCTATTTTGAGGAACCGACCTTTTGAGAGATCGCCTGACATTAAAGACCATCATTTTGGTGGCTGTAGCCACCTCGATAATGACCGAGCCTAACTCATTCAGCCCGACGCACCTATTTCCCAAATTTTGAAGGCGTCGTCAAACGATTATGCACCTGTTGCAGGAGATGACTCGACCATGATAATTCAAGGGTAGTGCCAGATTAGCTTGGCGCCGACAGGCGCCAAGCTAATCTGGCACTAACCCTTGAATTATCATGGTCGAGCCATCTCCTGCTGTAGTGCGTCAGGTTGAATGGGTTAATGGGAGGTGACACTCTAGCTGTTCCCTTCAAACTTCTCTTCTGGAGAGCACCTGTATTTTTTAAGACTTTGTTTTTCTTGCATGGCTTCACGTCACATCCTTCAGTTGCCACATTCCTTCTGCGATAATGAAGATAAGTAGCGGCTGATCTCTATATTTGTTTGTTTGTCTATTTTGAAGAAGGGTTTTTTTTTCTAAGCATGTTTCTTTCTTTCTCCGTTGGGTTCTTCTCTGTTCAAAACGAGTTGTGCAATACCAGGCTGAGTGTGGGTTCGGGAAGGGGAAGGACAGAGTGCGTGGGTGGTACTGTACGTGGTGTTGTTAGTTAGTTAGGTGGGTAGAGTATTGCTCTGAGACAGTAAGGATGGGAGCGTTGCGAGAGCGTCAGGGCTTGGTTGGAGTAGTGATTGCTGAAAGTAATGAAGAGGGGGTGGGGGGGGGGGAGGGATCATGTGCGTATCTAATTGCGTTCCATATGTGTGTGTCTGTGTGTGAATGTGTTGGTGTGCGTGCGGGCGTGTCTGTGTGAGCAAATATGCGTGTTTGCGTGTGTGTGTGTGTGTGCGTGTGTGTGCGGCGTGTGTGTGTATGTGTGTGTGGACTGTGCGCGCGCGGGTATGCCTCTGTGTGTGTGTGTGTGTGTGTGTGTGTGTGTGTGTGTGTGTGTGTGTGTGTGTGTGTGTGTGTGTGTGTGTGTGTGTCCATGCATGCATGGAGTGTGTGTGCCGTGAGCGCCGGCGCGCTTGCTTGCGCGTGTGTGTAGAGACTGGGGGGGTCCTCCATTGATCCTTAATGGATGTATCGTGCTCGGCCTCCCCCCGTTTATTTATTGTTCTTTTTGTCCTGTTCCCATTACGAGATGGCCTGTTTCTATTTTGGATAACAACAGACGACCTCCTCCGGTCGATTTTCACAGATAAAAATGAACCAGTCGACCCCAGCAAGCCATTATCATTAACCCGCAAACCCTTGCAGGCTGCATGGGGTCATGGAGATCTCTCTTAAAACGATGTATTTTTGTGACTGAACTGATAACTTTTTCTACCCATTAATCAAACGATCCTCGGGCCGACGTCGGCCGCAGTTGGCCCGCGCACGACTGTGCGCGGTCCATCAGCGGCCTACGTCGGCTCGATGACCTTTTGCGCACTGATCTCGCTGATGTCTGTCTGTCGACGGGCTGGGTCACCCGTCATTGTCTCCTCTCTATTGACGAACCCGGTAGTCGGCGCTCGTTGGCTTCCGGTCGTTTTGCGCACGCGTGCGTATGATGAGAAAAAGTAACCGCACACAGACGCACCTTACATATTTTCATGCCTTTCACTGACGTTTTCAAGTCCCTTCTATTTATAGAAGGGACTTTTTAGGACGGGTG
Source organism: Semisulcospira habei (assembly GCA_036245525.1). Classification (NCBI taxonomy): domain Eukaryota; kingdom Metazoa; phylum Mollusca; class Gastropoda; family Semisulcospiridae; genus Semisulcospira; species Semisulcospira habei. The sequence goes on from BTPG01000008.1 coordinate 115,725,790, forward strand.
GCGGTGGGGCGAATTTAATAGCTTGTCCATGATGTCAAGGGCGGGCAGGCTAAACCTCTAACAATTGAAGTAACAAAATAAAACATTACGTCATGTCTAGTTACGCTAACCTCACTGCTGAACGTACATTTGGCGCGAAGCGACGTATGTGCGTATGTATGTATATGCGTATGTATGTATGCATGTATGTGTGTGCGTATGTATGTAAACAAGAGAATCTCACTGAATGACGACAAAACAGAAGCCATCCTGGTAGAAACTTTCCCAGCTCCCTTTCTCTCTCCATCTTCAACTCGACAGCACCCGCATCCCCCTCTCTGACTCTGCCAAGAACCTCGGCGTTATCCTCGATTCCTCTCTTTCTATGACCAGCTTTGTCTCTGCCACTGCCCGGGCCTGCTATTTCCACCTCCGTCGCATCAGTCAGAAAAAAAAAATACCTCACCACTGAAGCTGCCACTAAACTTGTTGTCTCTGATTTTGTCTCACATTGACTATTGCAACTTTCTACTTTCCGGCCTTCCTCACTCCACCACTCTCACTCTCCAGCGCGTCCAGAACAATGCTGCCCGCCTCGTCCTCAGAAAGAAGAAATCTGACAACATCAACCCCCTGCTCAAATTTCTTCACTGGCTCCCCATCTCCCAAAGCATTTAATACAAGATTCTGTCTCTCTGCTGCAAATCCCTTAACAACTACGCTCCTGCCTATCTCTCCAACTTACTTCACCCTTACACTTCCTCCCGGTCTCTCCGCTCTGCCTTCGACCCTCTCCGCCTCCACATCCCCCGCACCATACTCATCACTTCTGGCCCCCGCTTCTTCTCTGTCTGCGGTCCATCCACCTGGAACACTCTACCATTCTCTCTCCGTCAGAAACCCTCTCCCTCCTCCTTCCAGTCCGCCCTCAAAACTCACCTCTTTCAACAGTTCTAGCACTCTAACGACTCCACACACCCCACCCCTAGCTGACTGTCGTAATGTATTTGTGGCATTGTTAAAAGCGTGCACATGCGTGCGTGAGTTGTGAGTGCGCGCTTAGAGTTATAATTATTATAAGATAAGCGCATTATAAATACCGTAATTATTATTATTATTTATTTCTGTACTCACAAGCTTGAAACTTGGCGAAATATTTTCTTAAGTGGGTGGCTAAGAGAGCCTCCAAGCATATTGTAATTGAATGTCTCATTGAAGACATAAACAACCGTTGATAAGAAGTCGGTTGACCCAGATTAGAGTCCGCATTCTTTGTCATATTTACTTGAACTTTTTGCATATAGCTAGTTTGCAGAAAGACATTAGATGAGTTCGTTAGCCAGCTTTGTATCCTTTCAACTTCTTTAGTAAAAATTAATTCTTTTCAGAAAAGAATTAAAACACTATAAAACCTTTACTTCTAGAGAAAGTCAGACAGTGGCGGTGACGTAAAAGAGGCAACTGCGTCATCACGCAGACACTGACATAATACTCTAAATAGGACGTCATTCTCTCTTTCGCGCGCGGCTCTCTCTCTCTCTCTCTCTCTCTCTCTCTCTCTCTCTCTCTCTCTCTCTCTCTCTCTCTCTCTCTCTCTCTCTCTCTCTCTCTCTCTCTCACACACACACACACACACACACACACACACACACACACACACACAAACTACATGCGCACATCTCCAGGAGAAATAGATCCTCACGCGCCCTCCTAACGCATCAGGATCTATGCCTCTTGGGGATGTTTGGAGCGCGCGCGCGCGCGCACGCACTAACACGCACACACACATCGACGCGCTTTCAGAAGACCATACAGGTGACCCGTGTACTTAGTATAGCATGTAGCTAGGTAAAGTCAACCTGCTTTCACACAAATTATAGCAAGACTGAAATTGTACTGTGAAGTTCTAGTTTTGTCACCATTTTTTCAAGCCTATGACGCGAAAGTGAAACTCATATCAACGGAAAAAATATAAAATTACGTAAAAACTAAAACTTACTTCATGACCAATGACGTTTGACAAATCAATGAGACGTATGTCCTGCGCCCCTTATAGAACTCACTGACGCATTGGCAGATCTGCGAGACTTTTTCAATAGGAGATAATTTAACATCAGAATCAGGTCAAAGACAAAAGGCAGAGACCATTGACAGCGAGGACAGCTCTCATATAGAAGGAACTTTGTGGGTTATTGTTCATCTCATCTGGTATGGTGTTACATTCAACCCAATTTTCATTAGTTGTCGTTTTGGAAAGTGGATACTGCAACGCTAAGTATGAGATAATCAGGAAAGGTGGTTTTTGCCTGATTCCGTAATTTGAATATTTTCAACTGTCTGGTACTATTTAGAATATTTTTTTTAAGTAAAAGACTCAATAAATATTCACTTTTTAAAACACACTCGTAAAAAGAATGTGGTTTACGAGCATTGAATTTTTTTTTTTTTTATTTTTATTTTTTTTTTTTTTTTTTTTTTTTGGGGGGGGGGGGGGGGGGGGGGGGGGAGCCCTAAGATAGATTTTTTTCTCTCCGTAAAACAGACTTTGCTGATTGCATGGCGTCTCTCAGAACAATCAATTAATCAAGCCCCATGAGATTAGAACTCGTATCTCTGCGTGTTCAATACTGGTGGTGGGCAGACGCCAAAATGGGGAAAAGGTAATTGAATGAACTTAAAATGCAAATAACGCGGTCTCTCTGTAATCTGATAAACTTCTTACGCAGCACTTGGTAGTGCTGTTTTTGTGCGGTACATGTATACTGACGAGCAAAACAACTGCGACATTTTTTGGATTCAGCCGGAACACGAGCAAAGGAAATACTTTTTTTTTTTTTTAAATCATCAGAAACACTTCAGTGTTTCAGATGATTCCAAAAATGTCGCATTTCTTTTGCTCGTCAGTATACTATTCCTGCCATGCGATCCGAAATCACAATAGCATGCTGGTCTGTGATTTTGGACCTTATGGCCTGCGCACAAATATTTTTGTTATTCTGGTGGTTTTTTGGAGGGGGGCTTTACGGCCTACGCACAACTATTTCTGTCGTCTCATCGTCTCATCTGAACATATATATAGACAAACACAACACACAGGCACGCCTGCACGGACGGAGACTCATGCACACACGCGCGCAAGCACGAACATACACACACACACACACACACACACACACACACACACACACACACACACACACACGATCACTCATATAAACACACACGCACACACACAAACGCACACACACACGCACACGCACGCACACATACACATACACACACGCACGCACACACGAACGCACACACACACACAAACACACACACACACACACACGCACACATACACTCACACAACCTCTCTGAGGTGGCCTTAGTTGCTTGCTTGACGTTAAACAATAAGAAGTAACTATAGCACCCAAAGGCGGACTGGCGTCTCCACATTTGGCGACAACATGTAGTTCCTTCCACGTGCAGAAGACAGGGGTATTTAAGAGTCTGGATGGCGTGGCGCATCAGTCCGCGTGTATTCTTTATTATCTGACCTTCAGCAGGAGAGAGCGCGAGCCTACGACTAAATTATGTGCTGGTCTGTGATTTTGGACTTTACGGCCGTAGGCCGTAAAGTCCAAAATCACATACTAGCACACAAATCTGAGCTGACTGGCGTGCGTCTGGAACATTCTGCCGCGTTTCGTTAAAAATGCAGCTGACTACCTCGTTCGCGGCAGGATACAGATCTGCGGCTTACGGATTGGGGAAAAAAAAATAACCCCAAAAATAAAGTCTAGTAATCGGCTTGCATGGCGGCTGAATTCTGTACATTATACGGAGCTGTGGACACGCTGTCTCTGCCGCTCTTTCTTTCACTTCAACCCCTTCCCTGAGAGGAAAAAAAAAGTGAGTACGACCCAAGACCAAGAGACATCGATCCTCTTGAGTTATTTGACGACATTCAAACTGAATAATGTAAGTTAGCATTTTTGTCTAGCACTGATTGTAAGAACATTCATTAAGGAAATATTGCGATTTGTAGTAGGTCGCTTTAACCCGTTCAATGCCGACAAAATGTGAACACCACCGAGCTGCAAGAGGTACAGATCCTCATCAGTCCCCGCTGTTGCGGGGGTTTATGAGGATCTATGCCTCTTGCTGGCACAACTTTTAATTCATCTTCCTGGGACGCCTTGGGCCTTACGGCTTTGAACTGATTAATAAAGATTTCAGAAACGTGATCTACGTCTTCCGCCAGTGAAAGGTTTAAGGCCCAACCGAATAAGATGAGATGGAAAAATGATGATACAAAAGTGTTCTCAAAAGGCCTCAGTTGCTTTCCAGCAAGCTAAAAATCCTCGTGCCCACATCAGACTTGGTCGGCCCGCGTATTGCGAATGAATCGGATGAATGTAGAGACATTCTCCGTTGCGTTCTTCTTGACTGTAGACACGCATTAACTCATTCTGCCCCAGACACACCACAACAAGATATGGATCGATAATGATAGTTCAAGGGTGATGCCAGAATAGCTTGGCGCCTACGGGCGCCAAGCTATTCTGGCATCACCCTTGAACTATCATGGTCGATCTGTGTCCTGCACTGCACTGCAGTCTTCAGAGGACAGCGGCAAAATTTGAGGATTTCGGTTTTGGGGTACAATGAGTTAATGAGTCCAGTGTGACATTCTAATGCTTTAGTTTTTAAAGCAGCCTACATTAGAAGAATTTCGTTTTTCGTAATTCTGCGTAAATTTTAACCCTCTCAGTACCAGCTGACGCAGACTGTGCATCTGCAATGTCCGTTAATTCAACGTCGGAGACCCCTGGCTGTCCCAGGAACATGAATTCCAAGTGGTGTCAGCAAGAGGCATAGATCCTCACGAGCCCCCAATTGCGGGGGCTCATGAGGCTCTATACCTCTTACAGTTGGGGGGGGGGGGGTGTTAATATTTTCTCGGCACTTAACGGGTTAAAGTAACCTACTCCAGACAATAAAGAGTTTATAGTTAGCACAATCTCCTTAATAAATGCTCTTTTCATATGTCTTAACGTCATGCTGGCCAAAAGGGCTAACTTGAATGATTAAGTTTGAATGTGGTAAAATGAAAGAACAATTCTGCTCTCCTTATCCTCTGCGCGCAGGAGAGGTCCCGTTCCGTCACGCTCTTGAAAAGACCGTGAAAAACATGTAGTATGTGTTGTGCCTGCTCACGTGGATTGTGAGAAGATGGGTAGAAAAGTCTTATTTGAGGCAAGACAACATTGACAACCCTGTATGTCGGCGGATTTTAGCAATCAAAGCCTGCCACAGAGCAGATCGCTTTAACTAAGGCGAATGTCTACACACGGAGATGAGACGGCGACCGGCCACGCTGCCGCCCAGCCAAATTAAATTATTTTTATCTGAACCCGGCCTATCATAGTCAGGGCAAATTACTGCCGGAAAATGGAAACTTTAAACCGTTTTTCTCAAGCACATGTCGCATGCAACTTTCATCCACTTACGTAATCGTACTGTGGCTTTGGGATTTGTGTGTTGTTAAGACCCTTCTAATTATAGAAGGATTTTTTTTTAGGACGGGTCGCGGTGGGGCGAATTTAAGAGCATGTCCATGATGTCAAAGGCGGGCAGGCTAAACCTCTAACAATTGAAGTAACAAGATATATGTATGTATGTATGTATGTATGTATGTATGTATGTATGTATGTATGTATGTATGTATGTATGTATGTATGATTGTATGTATGTATGCATGTATGTGAGTGTGTATGTAAACAAGAGAACCTCCGATATTTCTGTACACACAAGCTTGAAAATTGGCAAAATACTTTCTTAAGTGGGTGGCTAAGAGAACCTCCGAGCATATTGTAATTGAATGTCTCATTGAAGACATAAAAACACATTTATAGGAAGTCGGTTGACCCAGATTAGAGTCCTTAATTTTTATCATATTTACTTGAACTTTTGCATATAGCTAGTTTGAAGAAAGACATTGGACGAGTTCGTTAGCCAGCTTTGTATCCTTTCAACTTTTTTTGTAAAAATTATTCTTTTCAGACAACAATTAAAACAGTAAAAAAAACCTTCACTTTTGGAGAAAGTCAGACAGTGCCGGACACGTAAAAGAAGCAACTCCGTCACCACGCAGACACTGATACTCTAAATATGACGTAATTCTCTCTCCTCTCTCTCTCTCTCTCTCTCTCTCTCTCTCTCTCTCTCTCTCTCTCTCTCTCTCTCTCTCTCTCTCTCTCTCTCTCTCTCGCTCGCTCTTTCTCACACATGCGCGCATCTCCAAGAGGCATAGATCCTCATATGCCCGGAGGGCGCATGAACATCTATGCCTCTTGAGGATGTTTGGAGCGCGCGCATGCACTCACGCACACGCACACGCGCATACACACACATCGACGCGCTTTCAAAAGAGCTTGCAGGTGTACTTAGTATTGCACGTAGCTAGGTTAAGTCAACCTGATTTCACACAAATTATAGCAAGACTCAAACTGTACCGTGAAATTCTAGTTTTGTCACCATTTTCCCAAGTCTTGAAGCGAAAGCGAAACTCCTATCACGTTAAATATAAAATTACATAAAAACAAAAACATACGTCATGACAAATGACGTTTGACAAACCAATGACACATAAGCGCGTATCTCCAAGAGGCATAGATCCTCAAGTGCCCGGAGGGCGCATAAACATCTCTACCTCTTGAGGATGTTTGCAGCGCGCGCATGAAAACACGCACACTCATACACAAACATCGACGCGCTTTCAGAAGAACATGCAGGTGTATTTAGTATAGCATGTAGCTAGATAAAGTTAACCTGATTTCACACAAATTATAGCAAGACTGAAATTGTACCGTGAAATTCTAGTTTTGTCACCATTTTCCCAAGTCTTGAAGCGAAAGCGAATCTCATATTACGTTAAATATAAAATTACGTAAACACACACACACACACACACACACACACACACACACACACCACACACACACACACACACACACACACAACTTCATGACAAATGACGTTTGACAAACCAATGACGCGTGTGCACTGCGCGCGCCCCTTCTAGAGTTCACTATGACCCATTGGCACATCTGCGAGGCTTTTTAAGAAGGAGATATTTTAACATCAGAATCAGGTCAAAGACAAAAGGTAGAGACCCACAGCGAAGACAGCTCTCATATAGAAGGGACTTTGTGGGTTATGGTTCATCCCATCTTGTTTGTTTGTTTGTTTGTTTGTTTGTTTGTTTTGTGGGTTTTTTTCCCCCTGTGGGGAACCAGCATTATCTGCAGCAATGCACTCGAAATGCTCCGCCACGTAATTAATTGATGGATCCTTGAGTAAGTGGCTTGTTCAAGTGGGGACGACGCACGACAGCTGCTTGCGTGCGTCCGTACGATCTAGGTCATTTTCAGCACCAGGCAGAAAAGATAGCTCGACCATGATAGTTCAAGGGTATTGATTGATTAGCTTGGCGCCTTTCGGGCGCCAAACTAATCAAGCACTACCCTTGAACTATCATAGTCGAGTCTTTTCTTGCGAGCTGTGCGCAGTGCTGAGCAGACTTTTTTTTAAACCGTTATTAGTGCAGTTGCTCTACTTCGGTGTGAATTGGGAATTTACACGAAAACGTACTTAAAATATTGCAGTTGTTGGCATGGTCTCGAAGTGTGCAAGCTTTCACGTTAATTTGCCCAATTGAACCTGCCAGCATTTAGGTATGCATGGTTTGTTGTTTATGTTTTTGTTGTTGTTTTCGACTTTCTTTGTTTCTTCGTTTGTTTTGCGTGGGTGGGAAGGTATCTGCTTCCTAATTAGTTCAAATTTGATTAGTTTTTAGTTTTCGTTTTAGCTGTCGTCAAATTTACTTCAAAACTTTCTCTAAAGTCACAGCTGGTACAGACTAACATGACCTTTACTGGCTTTGGGGTATCTTTTTTTAAGCCGTGTGATAGTCTCCGTTGCTCATCCTACACGGCGTTATTGCTCTGTGGGGGATCTTCACGATTTACGCCTCTGACTAATGAACAACATTGGTTTAACTGATTCGTGTAAACATGCAAGCAAGCCAATATTCACTCCGGGGTAAGTTTTATGACTGCACTGTTGCATCGCTTTTCCGCAGCGTTTATCTGTACACCAGCGGATATTAACTTTTACATACTGTTCCTGGCACCTAGAGACGCAGATGCCACGACCGTGTTGAAGCTTACATGCTGGTTCTAAAGTTTGAAAGCATCTAGCATATGTAACGGGCTTGTTTAACCCTTTTAGTCCCAAGGTCCCATTTCTCAAATTTTGGAGGTGTTGCCTAACCGACTATGTACCTGCTGCAGGAGACGGCTTGACCATGATAATTCAAGGGTAGTGCCAGATTAGCTTGGCGCCTGAAGGCGCCAAGCTAATCTGGCACTACCCTTGAATTATCACGGTCACGCCATCTCCTGCTGTAGGGATCCGGGGCTAAAAGGGTTAACATTCTGACTGCTGCTGACGATACCGTTCGGCGGAAAAGCCGCGTAGTTACGCGTCATTTCCGCCGAAAGGTATCGTCTGCATCAGTCAAGGGGTAAACCCAGGTGGATGGTCTTTTTAAAGGCGACGTGTTGCTATTGCGATTTTGAAAAGCAATAACACCATAACGGAACCATTCTAGCGTGGAAAAGGATTTGCCTTATAGCCGATGTGTTGGAGAAGGTGACAAATATCAACGGGGTTTCAGCTACGAGAAACGGCGTGAGACTGCAGTCCTGTTGTCAGCTTTCATGCAGGTGGTTTGAACCCTGTAAGGCTGTCGGTAGCGTTTTCTGTCGCGATGGTTGCTGTCGAAATCATCGCGACCAAAAGCGCTACCGACAGCCGAAGGGTTAACCCCGCTTGTGTATGCCGCCGCTGGTACTGTGTGCGGTTCTGGTGGCTGCATGCTCAAGAGGGTTAAGAGATTAAATAGTAAATACGTAGCAACCAAATTGTATGTTAACACTGTAATAATAATAATAATAATAATAATAATAATAATAATAATAATAATAATAAACTATTTTAAATTTCCGTTATGCTGTTGTTGTTGTTGATGATGATGATGATGATGATGATGATGATGATGATGATGATGATGATGATGATGATGATGATGATGATAAACTATTTGTAATTTCCGTTATGCTGTTTCAGCTTTGTTCTGTTGTTTGCAAAGTGTATTGAAATTTGTTGAGTCTTACAGTTACGTAAGTCGTTTGGATGGAAGTACAATTATAGGTCATAGGTAGTGCCTAATTGGCTTGGCGGCAATCCAGACGTCGAACCAGTCAAGCACTACATTTGACCTTTTATTGTCGTTTAACACATATAACCCCAGGGCCGAATTTCTCAAATTTTCGAACGAATTGTCACCTAGCGACTATGTACCAGCTGCAAGAGAAGAATAGACAATGATAATTCAAGGGTAGTACCAGATTAGCTTGGCGCCTGATGGCGCCAAGCTAATCTAGCACTACCCTTGAATTATCATGGTCGGTCCATCTCCTGCTGCAGTGCGACAGGGCTGAATGGTTTAATCCAATTCCATTAGTTAGAACTGGAGGTGACAGCAGAAGGGAAAAAAATCAAGGCCATGTTTGTGAAGAAAATTGGCGAAATTGTGTCATTATGCACTGGACCCCTGGCGTCCTTGAGGATTAACCCCTTCACCGCCGGGACACAAGCGAACAAGACCCAAATGCAAGAGGCATAGATCCTCATGAGCCTCCGGATCCTCCGCGACTGCGGGGGGCTCATGAGGATCTATGCCTCTTGCCGAGACCAGTTGGTTCCCGTGTTCCTTGGACGGTTGGGGCTTTTGGTCGGTGAACCAACAAAGATTTCAGAACCAATAATATACGTCCAGTGGCAGGGAAGGGGTTAATAGCCATCCCAGGACTCTTTTTTTTTTTTAGAGTGAAAAATGATATTGTTACTCATTCTCACCTGGTGTCCCTTTTGTATCACGGAAGCGTTCACAAACATTAATGTCTTTCAGCCTTTTGTTGCAGCTGTCACCTTAACTCATCCGGAATGAAACTCACTCAACCGTGATATTATACAGCGGGAGATGGATCGACCGTGGCAGTTTCAGTTAAACTTAGTGATCCCCTTTTTTATATTTGTATTATTATTATTGTTTTGTATTTAGTGTTTTCTTTTGTCATGGTCGAACTGAATTTAAAAACTAGTAAAAACAGCTTCTGAACTGTGGATAATCGTACGAAAACTAGTCAAAACAGCTTCTGAACGGTGGATAATCGTACGAAAACTAGTCAAAACAGCTTCTGAACTGTGGATAATCGTACGAAAACTAGTCAAAACAGCTTCTGACCTGTGGATAATCGTACGAAAACTAGTCAAAACAGCTTCTGAACTGTGGATAATCGTACGAAAACTAGTCAAAACAGCTTCTGAACTGTGGATAATCATACGAAAACTAGTCAAAACAGCTTCTGAACTGTGGATAATCGTACGAAAACTAGTCAAAACAGCTTCTGAACTGTGGATAATCGTACGATTTCCTTGACTTTTTTGATAACCCTTTGTCTGTCAGTAGCGGGATTTTGTCGCGATGATTCCTTCCTCCTGCTACTCTTCAGGAAACATCGCGACGAAAACCCCTACAATCAGAATACGATTAACCTCTTTCGCTGCCAGTGATCATGGATTTCGCGTCTGAAATGATTGCACACTGGCCGACATTCTTGTGAAGAACACAATGCAACTGGGACCAGAAATAGGCATAAAGAATAAGGGACTAACAAGAGACATAAATCCTCATGCGCCCCCGCGACTGCGGGGGCGCATGAGGATTTATGTCTCTTGCAGAATTTGTAGCGTTCGCCTTGCCCCGGCAGTTAAGGGATTAAAATTGGTTAGTATGGCATAAGCGATAAGACAGCATTCTGCGATTCACTCTGTCTAAGCATTGAAATAGTGCGGATGGCATCGGGAATAGTGGTCGCAATGAACCGCTTACTACATTTTTCTGAAAATGAATACAATGGTCGATATCGATTCACAACAGCACATAGCAGTTCTTTCATCTCCTTGATAAGTTTTCTCTTGCTTTGGTTCCCCATCAATGCAGTCTCGCTGGTGTCTGTCTGGTAGGATTAATCATGTTTGCGAATTTTAGGGTGGGGCGTATGGGAGAACACTTTTTTATTTTCTTCAGACTGAAAATCGGTGATTTTGAACATTACTGCTCCAATTCTCTTTCTTTATTGGCCCAGAACATAGGCGCCCGACGAAGGCGTATTGATAAACGAAACACGGCTTGTGCGAGTAAGCCCAATCGCGCTCGGCACACATACTCAATAGAACAATCGCGACAGCGATTGTACTATTGATTATGCGTACCGTGCGCGAGAGGACTTACAAAATTGAGTATGTGTACCGTGTGCTAGAGGCTCACACACACACACACACACACACACACACACACACACACACACACACACACACACACACACACACACACACACAACAGTAATCATTTAACAACACACCCGTCCGGCGCCTATGGTCCAGAATGGGGGTGGGTGGGGGAGGGGGGGGGGGGAGAAAGAGATGATGATGATGTAGCGTTTTTATTCAGGATAATGTTTTAGGCATGCGAATGCCTCTCTTACACATAAATATACATCGAGGAACACAGTAGATTATTAAAAAAAAAAAACAAGAGAGAAAGAGAGAGAATCAATGAATCAATGAATCAATGAAACTTTATTTTACAACGGTTAAGGCAATTGACATCGTCATTGTCACAGCCATTTTACAAACTTGCCGTTGTTAACAACTACAAGACTATCTACACATGCACATACATATAAGTAAAACATAATACTTACAGACAATTGACAACATTGTTCATATAGGCAGACATACTCATAGACTCTCAGACACCCCCAGACCCCCCCCCCCAGGCCCCCTCCCTCCACACACACACACACACACACACACACACACACACACACACACACACACACACACACACACACACACAGCTACGCAGTTCAAATGATAAATGAAAAGGATAACAGGCTTAATTGGGAATAATTGGACCCAGCATAGAAAGAAACACATAATACATGTAGTTAAGGCATCCCTAGGCCCTACGAGTGATCGACGAAATACTTCCAGAAACACTTTTTAAAACAGGCTAGCGAGGAGGCGGATTTTACAAGCTCGGGAAGCGCATTCCAGATATGTATCCCTGAGAAGGATAAGCTGGTTTTATATAGATTGATCCTTGGTTTTGGGACTATGACTGAAAAGCTTTCTGGTGTCAGTTTCCAAGCTTGGACTCAGACTTGCGGAACACACAGAGAGAAAGAGAGAGAGAGATGAAATGACAATGAAATGAAACTTTATTTTCCAAGGATAAAAGACTAGGTGCGCATACCTATTTTCATTCTGGTCCGTGCTGCACACTACAAAACAAAATAACGTACATAAAATCACTCTCTTACCCCGCCACGGGCACACGCGCGCGCCCGTGTGCACAGGTTTGTGCCAGATTAGCTTGTAGCCTACACTGAGGCGCGAAGCCAAGCCTGCACAACCCTCCACACACACACACACACACACACACACACACACACACACACACACACACACAGACAAACACAAACACACAAACACACACACACAAATACACGCGCGCGCGCGCAAGCACGTACGGATGCGCGCGTGCACACACACGCACATTCGCACACACACAGGCAAACACACACACATGCGATAGCCTCCCCGCGCCAAAACCGCGTACAGCTAGCTGCTATAGTCTGCACTGAGTAATAGTAATCTTTCGGTGACCCCGCAACCATCGCGCGGGGGGCGCGCAGGTCGACGCGAAGAAACTCAGCAGTACCAAACTGGAGAGAGAGAGAGAGAGAGAGAGAGAGAGAGAGAGAGAGAGAAAGAGAGAGATGTCCTTCGCCAGATGCGATCATTGACCTGGTATGAATATTAAGTTTCTGTAGATCCCTTACTAAACTAATCTCTCGTAGTTGTCACTCCCCAGACTGTCCTTTTCTGCCTCATCTCTTGATACCGACACTCTGATAAGCAAATATGTATCAAAACAAAACTGATCCCTGCCTGATCCGCGCATTCTTGTGAGCCTTTACCGCTCATTGTCGACAAACGTGAGCACTGACAACCCAACTGTAACAGGCAAAGAATTGAATGAGCCCAAACAGATTCTCGGGCTCGTTAGAATCCCATTACGTTCTTTGTCTCTTATCGGCACCATTTATGTTATTGTTCCTTGGGCTAACTGAGTTATCAGGCGCTGAATTTGCCATAGTTTCACTGAATGACATCGATCGTGTCTTTTGGCAGAGAAGTGGTTAAATGTAAGTCCGTAACGATGACGCCTACTTTTTACGGGACAGGCGGCATAGATCCTCATAAGGTTTAACAAGAGACATAGATCCTCACGAGCCCCTGCAAAGCAGGGGCTCTTGAGAATCTATGTCTCTTGCCGATATATTCGTCTGGCTGACCTAAGTACTGCATCCACATTCGCAGGAGCCCCTGAGGGTCTATGCTTATTGCTGATGGAGATAGCCTGATCTACTGACTATACATCTACACACTGACGATCGCAAGTGATCACGAGGATCTACTTCTCTTGCACATGGACAAAGTCTGGCTGAGAGATTGCGGAGCTCATAATTATCGTGTTCAGTGATTTCACAATGTTACCCAGATCCCCTCCCACGCGGTACAGTTGTCAGTCTTTCTTAGTAGTCATTATACCTAGCTTACCCACTGTTGATCTTTCTCAGTCCTGTCGTCTGGGGAGGGGGGGGGTGGGGTGGGGGGGGGGGGGTCTTCAGTTGTCCAGCTCTTAACCCCTGCACTGATTGCCTGTGACCACGAATTCTATTACCCTGAACCCCTTCGCTGTCAGTGACTGACCATCGATTTTAGGCACTGAACCCTCTCTCTGCCGGTTACCTTGCATTCTGATGCATCTAGTAAGCCATTCGCTGGCAATGATCGGGAATTCTATCTCTGAATTACGGCAGGCGCAAAACTTGATAACCGGCCTGTGCGAGGAGCCCAAGTATGAATAAAGCCTGCAAGGGGCATTGATCCTCACGAGCCCCCACGACTTCGTGGGCTCATGAGGATCAATGCCTTTTGCAGATGAGTGATGTTTATGGCATCTCGGCAGTGAAGTGGTTAACCGAATGCCTTCCATCTACAAGAGGCGCAGGTCCAAAATTAATATGGTACACTGTTAACAAGTACTGTTCATAATAATAATAATAATAATGTGTATTAATATTATTCAGAACATGCCAATTTCACCTTCAATCTAATAAAATGTTTTGCGTATTTTTACCATTGCAGATGTTCTGTTTGTTAGTTTATATAACACTAAAAAAAAAAAATGAAAAAAAAAAAATGAAATGAGCAAAAGCCCATCAACGGCGATCGACGTCTGCCTGATGGCCTTTGCGCATTAGGAAGGCACTCGACATACACTCAGAGAAAATGGCCTGCAAAGTTGTTTTCACAAAACATTGTGTCACTCGTAACGCCGTGATGCAAATTTCTTTCCAATGTTGCCTTCCTAAAAAAATAAAGAGATATCCATTTATCGGTGTTCTCAAAATCAACAATAGTCTGCGTATGTTTGTGTTAATTTCTGCGGTCGGAAAGTGAATATATAATTCATTAAAATTCGGGTACAACAATCAGTCTTTCTCTGAAGTATCATGTTCTGAAAATGTTTATCTTGTGTGCTGGTGTTGGAGCTGTGGGGTTCAAAACCACAGCCAAGCAACACACATGCACGTTTGGTGGGAAAATATAACAACAATGGAAATATGTTTTATCGTAGCAGATGTTGTTTTGCTGGCGAACGCACACAAACTAGCTTCTTTGATATCACTACTGTCAAAACACTGCTCATTCTTTTTATTTATGAGGTTAGTTTGTATTACGTGAGGCGCGCATACTGCGCAGCCTTTTGCACGTGTGCGTTTGTGCTTATGTGTATGTGTACGCTCGCGTTTGTATTTATGTTATTGTACGCGTGCGTCAGTCTTGACATCTCACAGCAGGAGGTGGATCGATTATCATTGTTTTATGCCATAGCAGGAGATGGATCGACCATGTTAGTTCAAGGGTAGCGCATGAAACCGCATTAATTTTTCAATCACCAACCAAGAAAACTCATATCTGATACCACCGTGCCGTTTTCGTGATTTCTGCCCTCTTAAGGCAAAAGACAGTAAGTTCATTTTTTTTTTTTTTTGTGAAAAGCGAGATTTAATTGGAATACAGTGAAAATCTCGCTTGAGTGCAGATTTACTTACAGATCGCGGATGTCAACAATAGGATGTCACGAAATGAGTCATGAAAGAAATAAGACAGTCAGGAACCATTACATCCTATCAGGCCTACTCCCCTCCCCGCTTCTCCTCTGTCACGTTCTGCCCCAGGACCGAAATCCCCAGTTTTTGAAGTTACCCTCTGAAGGACTGTAATAAAATTCTAGAGACAGATCGAGCATGATAGTTCAAGAGTGGTGCCATAATAGCTTGGCGCCTATGGGCGCCAAGCTATTCTGGCACAACCCTTGAAATACTCGATCCATGTCTTGTTGTAGTGTGTCGGGGCTGAATGAGTTAATTAACCCCCTTGTGCATGCAGCCATCGGTAATGCACACTGTACCGGTGGCCGCATGCAAAAACGGTTAACCCATTCAGCTCCGACGCACTACACTGGAGAGGAGGTGGATTGACCATGATAATTCAAGGGCAGTGCCAGATTAGCTTGGTGCCTGACGCATGTTTGATTCATCTCCTGCAGCATCGACCATGACAGTTCAAGGGTGATGCCAGAATAGCTTGGCGCCCATAGGCGCCAAGCTATTCTGGCATCACCCTTGAACTATCTGGTCGATCCTTATTTTGCATGTGGTGTGTCTGGGGAAGAATGAGTTAAAGAAACTTTTTAGTGCTTGTATGTTCTCAGTGTCGTGGTTTCACGTGAGCCAAGAACCACATTAGGTAATGCCACAGCACTCTGGTTGTCGTGTTCACCTTTGTAAAAAACCAATTCATGTCCTGCTGTAACTCTCGACTTTCAGTGGTAATGTCTTTTCATTTTCCTTTACAATCGGTGGATGTTACATGAAACTTTTTTCTTATTGATAATAGTGAAGCTGAATAGCCACGATCCGAAATAAAGAGTGCTCAAATGTTTTGCGTGTATCTGTTTGCAAATGATACATATTAACGCGAAAATATTTTGAAGAGAGAGAGAGAGAGAGAGAGAGAGAGAGAGAGAGAGAGAGAGAGAGGAGAGAGAGAGAGAGAGAGAGAGAGAGAGAGAGAGAGAGAGAGAGAGAGAGAGAGAGAGAGAGAGAGAGAGAGAGAATGAATGAATGAATGAGTGAATGATACTTTATTTCTCAAGGATGGAAACAATAGGCGCACAGAGAGAGAGAGAGAGAGAGAGAGAGAGAGAGAGAGAGAGAGAGAGAGAGAGAGAGAGAGAGAGAGAGAGAGAGAGAGAGAGAGAGAGAGAGAGAGAGAGAGAGAATGAATGAATGAATGAATGAGTGAATGATACTTTATTTCTCAAGGATGGAAACAATAGGCGCACAGAGAGAGAGAGAGAGAGAGAGAGAGAGAGAGAGAGAGAGAGAGAGAGAGAGAGAGAGAGAGAGAGAGAGAGAGAGATAAAAATGAAAATGAAAATGAAACTTTATTTATGAACGGAAGAAGCGGTTAGCACATGTGCCATTTTTCACGCTTGCCGTTGCTAATCTACAAAGGTACAACTCTGCTAAAGGTACAAAGCTAATAACATACAAAGGTACAAAGTTACTAACATACAAGTGCACATAATATAACAAGTCATTCCCCCCCCCCCCCCCCCCAAAAAAAAAAAAAAATGGATTGCTAATAATGTGATTGCTAGTAATGTGAACTGAAAAAAAAATATTCTTTAAAATTCCTTTCTTCACTGAAATCAAACACGCGCGCGCGCTCGCGCCGCACGCACACATACACACACACACACACACACACACACACACACACACACACGCACGCGCGCACACACACATACACGCACAAGTGCGCACGGAGGTTATTATCAAGGCTTGAGGCGATGGGGATACCTTAACCAGTGAAAGAGCTGTTAGAGAGAGAGAGAGAGAGAGAGAGAGAGAGAGAGAGAGAGAGAGAGAGAGAGAGAGAGAGAGAGAGAGAGAGAGAGAGAGAGAGAGAGAGAGAGAGAGAGAGAGAGAGAGAGAGAGAGTTCAAAGTATTTGGTTACAAGACCAAATTTCAAACTTACCTTTGCTACAACGATACAACGAAACGTTTTACAAGAGAGAGAGAGAGCGAGCGAGAGAAACCGAGATGATGATGATGATGATGAAACTTTATTTTCCAACGCTAAAAAGTTTTGACAGAAAACAAATCGTCATTTTACAAACTTGCCGTTGCTAACATCTACAACATTAAAAAAGAAGAAACTAAAAAATATATATTTACATACAAAACCCAATAGCATCATCAGATCATATATAGGAAAAATAACACTCATCACACACTCATGCAAACACGCACGCACGCGCGCGCGCGCGCCGCACACAAATACACTCACACACAAACAAACACGCGCGCACGCACACGCGCGCGCACACACACACATACCAACCATCTGCATGAAATACATGAGGTACAAGAGAGAGAGAGAGATATATCAACTACAACCCAACCCTTTCCCCCTTAGTTTGCCAGTAGTCTCAGATTATGTCAGTAGTTTCCGAAATCATTAAATCATTCATAATTAAACGCCCAAAAAACCCAACTGTCCAAGTAACATGGATACAAACTGTCTCAGCAAGAGGCACAGATCCTCATGAGCCCCGCAACTGCGGTGGCTCATGAGGATCTATGTCTCTTGCAGTAGTATCATGTCTTCTACACTGTACTACTCTCTCATGGTGCGAACGGTTAACGAAGATGAACCAACCACGGAGCATGAAGAAAAGTGAAAGGTGAATCATAAGTCAATCATCTTTTGTGCTGGAGACGCTTGTTTGTGACCAAAATACCACTGACATATCCTTTCTTAACTGTACAGAGAGACACATAAAACAATAATAGACGTGAAAGTACAAAAGAATAAATAGATATGATTTTAAGAACAATGTGAGAAATAATAATAATAACTTCATAATAATAATAATAATAATAAAAGAGAGAGAGAGAGAGAGAGAGAGAGAGAGAGAGAGAGAGAGAGAGAGAGAGAGAGAGAGTTAAAATCCGAACACAATAGTTCAAATACCGAACATTGTTCGGTATTTGAACCATTGGGGTGTTCGGTAATTGAAATCTACCTAAATGTTTTAAAACCACATGGTGCTCAGGCAAGATTACGACGAATGCTTGCAAACAGACATATTTGGCTAGCAGATATATCACACTGTTCATTTCAACCATAACATTTCACTAAAAGCAACTCAAATTCATACTATAATTAGTCTTCTGTAGGTCGAAAATAGCTTTGAGAGTCATAAAATCCGAAAATCACTCACCATCTTCTTGTGCAGTCTTTCGCCGCCATGAGTTTTCGTACAGAATAATAAGGGACGGTACTCTATCACCTCGTGCAGTCAAATTTGAGCAGTCACCTCTTGTTTTCGGGAAATCAGCTGTTTGGTATTAGTCACCTGTTCGACATTTGGGGACTTTCCCCGACATTTCATCTAGTCTTTGCCATAACCACTGTGATTTGGTTTACTTTAGAGTTTTTAACGGGACAGGTACTGTTTTGCTGTTGCAGATTGTATGCATCTCTGTGCCTGTGTGTGTGTGTGTGTGTGTGTGTGTGTGTGTGTGTGTGTGTGTGTGTGTGTGTGTGTGTGTGTGTGTGTGTGTGTGTGTGTATGCCTGCGCATACGTGCATGTGTGCTTTGTTTCTTGTGTAGGTGTGTAATTTATACTATGTGACTTAATATAACTATAAAGAAATACAGCTGCTTGTGTGCCTGCGTGTGGGTCTGTCAGTGTTAGGTGTTGGTGGGGGCGGGGGAAGTGTGGCGATGGGGGGAAGGGGAGGTGGGGGGGGGGGAGCTGGGGGGGGGGGGGAGAGGGGAAGCGAAAAAATGGAAGCTTTGCCAATGTTCTGTACACTGTGTAATGTGTAATTACGTGTTATTAGTGTGTTTTAGCTGTTAATATTTATGCGATGTAAGCCAAAGGCAAATTTCCATTTTATGTGTAACAATTAATGGATAATAAAAGGTTTTTTTTCAATTCAGTTCAAATCCACTTTAAATACCGCTGCTTATCATTTGTGTCCTGGTATGTGATGTTGGACCTAATGGCCTAGAGGTGCCAGGTGTAAAATGACATACCAGCACATCTAGCCTAACCTCTTCACCGCCAGGTGAACGCTGACTGCGTTTTCCGGTGAACTGATCATTAGTATTTTTAGCCGCCAATGGAGCGTGGATACTAAGTGGTTTTAGCGAGAGACATAGATCCACATGAGCCCCCGCCGCTGCGGGGTCTCATGAAGATCTATGTCTCTTGCAGTGGGTTCGTGTTCAGTTTTTCTCGGCAGTTTAGGGGTCAAAATCACAGAGCAGCGCGCATTAGATGGTACAACGTTCCAAAGTGACCTGCTTTCCCGGCGCATCGATCACACGTGCTCAGGCTTAGTGCCTGATGCTTGGTCGATCGCTGAGTCCCGCATGACACGTGCCTGTCAATCGTGTGCTGTTCTGTGACGTTGGACCTTACGGCTTTAGCCGTAAGGTCCAACGTCACAGAACAGCACACAACACACAGGGGGTGGTATACAGACATCTGTAACCCCTTTGCTTTCGAGAAAAAGACAAACGTGATCCCACGGCAAGAGGCATAGATCCTCATGAGCCCCCGCAGTTGCGGGGGCTCATGATGATCTATGCCTCTTGCTGACACCACTTTGTGTCCATGTTCCTCGGACGGTTGGGGGTCTTTGGCGTGACATGAACCAAAATTTCATAACGCGATCTGCGCCCACTGACAGTTAAGTCATCCATTCCTCTGAAGACAAAACAATCGCAAACTATTACTATTATTACCTCATTCTACCCCAGACACACCACAGCAAGATAAGGATCGACCATGATAGTTCAAGGGTGATGATGCCAGAATAGCTTGGCGCCTGTGGGCGCCAAGCTATTCTGGCATCATCACCCTTGTTCTGTCATGGTCGATCTGTGTCATGCACTGCAAGGCAGTCTTCTGAGGACAACGTCAACATTTGGGGATTTCGGTGTTGGGGTAGAATGAGTTAATCCGCATTGCTACGTATGGGTTTAAACAACTTGTGAGCACGTCAACAAATCCCTTAACCCATTCAGCCCTGACGCACTACAGCAGGAGACGTGTCGACCATGTCAGCGCCAAGCTAATCTGGCACTACCCTTAAATTATCACGGTCGATCCATGTTCCTGCAACAGGTGCATAGTCGTTAGATGACGCCTTTTAAAATTTGGGAAATACGTGCGTCGGGCTGAATGAGTTAAATGTGGCCCTCTTTCCTCAAGGCAACCACCCGTGACCAGATAATAGCTATACTGTTTGGCCAAACGCCTCTACCAACACGAGTTTCAACCTCAGTTGACTCCCTCCCTCTAAACAGCAGCGACGTAAATTTGTGATCACATATGGGTACCAACAATAGAAAGTTGCTAACACGTGAGCTTTTGTAGCGCTAGGTATAAGCTGTGTGGCAAATACCGCGTTACATTGAAGCCGGTACATACTAACTTTTTCAGTCCCGACACACCAGAGCAAGATATGGCTCGACCATGATAGTTCAAGGGTGGTGCCAGAATAGCGCAGATAGCCTATAGGCGCCAAGCTATTCTAAAACCACCCTTGAACTATCATGGCCGGTCTGTCTCCTGAATTGTAATGCAGTCCTCAGTGGACAACTCCCAAATTGGGGGATTTTGATACCTGTGACACAATGAGTTAACTCATTCATGGCATCATCATATAATCACCCTCATCCTCATCATCATGCAAAATCTACCCCAACACCGAAATCCCCAAATGTTGACGTTGTCCTCTGAAGACAGCATTGACTTGCAGGACACAGATCGACCATGATAGTTCAAGGGTGATGCCAGAATAGCTTGGCGCCCATAGGCGCCAAGCTATTCTGGCATCACCCTTGAACTATCATGGTCGATCCTTATCTTACTGTGGTGTGTCTGGGGTAGAAAGAGTTAAGGAAGAGGTAGATTGAGAAATGTCATTCTAAAGATACGTGCGAAATCACCACGAGGTGGAAGCTCTTGTTTTGTCAAGTTATTCACTCATTCATTCTAAAGATATCATGATATAAATGGGCTGGTGCCTGCCTGCAAGAGGCGCAGAGTCTAATGAGTCCCTGTGTATTGAGGCATTAGAATCTATGCCTCTTGCACATGGTTAAATTTTGGATGAAGGACTGCTTCAACCCCTTCCCTGGCGCAATACGTACATTGATGTTTCTGAAATTTGTGTCTATTTAAAAGCCCCAAAGCCAAAAGCGTTCAAGGAACATGGATACAAATTGGTCTCAGCAAGAGGCATAGATCTTCATGAGCCCGCGCAGTCGCGGGGTCATGAGGGTCTATGTCTCTTTGCAGCTGGATCGTGTTCACTTTTTCTCGGCAGTGAAAGGGTAATGGTGACTCGGCGTCCATTCAAAACAAATTATATAAATATACATCACCATCTTCTCAACAAATTATACACGTCACCATTAAACACCTTCACATTCAATAAGGCGTTTGCGTTTGTGAGGATTAAAAGTACTTTAAAGGTCAGTTTCGCTTCGCTGACCCCAAGATCCGCTTAAAATACCCAAATGTTATTGTGTAAACCACTTCGCAGCGTCAACGTCCGGTAGAACTGTGTCACGTAAGCCATCGTAGCTCACGCCGGCTGCGAGAGTAGGAGAATATAAAGGCCACTGGCAACCCAATGCGCAAAAGGCCCGCGCATTGGGAAGGAGCATAAATGTTTATGAACCTTCAATTTTCTGCAGAGCCTTCTTAGAGTCTGTGTGTCATCCATTGAAATGACGTTCTCTCTACAACTGCGCGTAAAGGTTTTAAAAAGGTCGGATGCCGCATCCTCCAGAAAACTCGTAGGCTATTTTTGACTCTCATGGTCCTTTTCGATCCTTAGCTTCCAGCACCATCGCGGTCGTTGACAGTTCGAGGGTAGTGTATGTATTGTTAGCACTTGAACCACAGAACGGGAAAAAAATGAGCCGTTATTTCCGCGGTAAAGCCGAGGTCATTAACCCATTTAGCTCTTCCGCTCTATAGCAAGAGATGGATCGACCATGATGATTAAAGGGTAGTGCCAGATTAGCTAGGCGCCTAAAGGCGCCCAGCTAATCTGGCACTACCCTTTAATGTTCATGGTCGATCCATCTCTAGCAACTGGTATATAAGCTTTTGGTGACACGCCGAAATTTTGGAAAATACGGCCTTGTGGAAAATGGGTTGAAAGGAATACTTCCTCTTTATGCTTCTGGCCATTGATATTAAAACCTTGACCGCTACTGACGATACCGTTCGGCGAAAAAGACGCGTAGTTACGTTAGGTAGTGACGTAGTTACGCGTCTTTTCCGGCCGACCGCCTAACGGTATCGTCAGTAGCAAGTCAAGCGTTAACCCTGAATAACGCAGTGAGGATCGTTTATTGGGGCACAGCGGAGAGAATAATGTTATGCTGAGACTGTTTTCCACGTAAATATGTGTCGAGAGAAAGCTTCACACATTCCGGTAGACGACTGCGTGCTCCTTTGGCAAAACGTAGCGTGTACAAGCGCTCCTTCATTCCTACCGCCATCAGTATCCTAAACTCAAAACAACTGTGATGATGGCCCATTCTCCTCTTCATCCCTTCATTCTGCATTCAGCCTAAGCCTAACCCACCATACCATTTCCTCCCCTTGTTTTAATCCCCCCGCCCCCTCACTTCTTTTAGCGTGTGTGTATGCTGAAAGGGTGTGTGTGTATGTTTGATATTGTGATGCTTGTATTTTGTTGTATATATGTTGTACATATTTTATTATCATTATTTTTGTCACTTGATTCCTTGTTTTATTTAATTATTCTACACCAGTGCTGCAAAGAAAAATTTCCATATAAAATCTTTTTTATCTGGACAATGAAGTTTTTGAATCTTGAATCTTGAATCTTGAATCTTCTACTGCCGAGAAAGTTTGCAAATATTAGGCCGGCTTGGGGTGAGGTCTTCCGTAAACGCCAAAGACCCCAACTGAGTCCATTTGTTGTGGGAAAAGTCAGATTTTCTTTGGCAATAAATTACGGTCCGTGGCAGACCATGATCAGTACTCAAACAGCCGCAACTCAGGTCTATTAATGAACTTTCCATTTAATTCGTTGTTGCTTGTACAGAACGCGCCTCCAGTCTCTGCTCTCAGAACCCTTCTCCGTAGCCAACGTTCAGAAATTACTGGTCCAACCTAGAAGTGACTTGAAGACTGCAGGTGCTCGTTCTTTTCAGTACCAGGTCCCTCATGTGTGGAACTCACTACCTCCCCATGTCCGTCAGTCCCTGACACTCGGTCTTTAAAACCAACCTGAAAACTTTTTTTTTTTTTTAATTTGGCATATCAGTGTTAGTTTGCATTGCCTCCCATCGTGTGATTTTGGATGGTGCTACTGTAAACAGACTGTATTCGTTGTGTGAAAGACTGTAGTTAGTATGCCTGAACTGTTTTTGTTTTTTAAATTGTGATTTATAGTTGTTGTTTGTGTGTGTGTGTGTGTGTGTGTGTGTGTGTGTGTGTGTGTGTGTGTGTGTGTGTGTGTGTGTGTGTGTGTGTGTGCAGTGTGTGTGTGTGTATGTGTGTGTGTGTGTGTGTGTGTGTGTGTGTGTGTGTGTGTGTGTGTGTGTGTGTGTGTGTGTGTGTGTGTGTGTGTGTGTGTGTTTATAATCACTTGTGAAGCGTTCCGAGGCTACGTAAGTGGGGAAGGACGCTATAGAAAAGCGCTGTATTATTATTATTATTATTATTATTATTATTATTATTATTATTGTTACTAAACCCCCTTACTGTACGTACACTAGCTTTTTGCCTGTTTTCGGAAATCTTGGTTCATCAGTTCAACGACCAAAAGCAAACACCGTCCAAGAAACAAGGATAAAAATTAGTCTCAGCAAGAGGCATAGATCCTCATGAGCCCCCACAGTCGCGAGGCCGCCTGAGGATCTGTGTCTCTTGAGTTTGGATCGTATTCACTTTTTTCACGAAGGGGCTGAAGACCCACTACCGTCTTAACTGTTCAAAGATGTTACAGCCGAAATTGTTTCGAAACGCTACACACAGTTCTAGTTATGGTTCATTAGACACAGGACAATCCAGTTCGGCACACGTCGTCTTGATATCAAGTAATCTGACAATGACTCCACTCCGTTCTATGATAAAGTGCGATTACGCGGCGTGTGCTCAGTTTTGCTGCATGTCCAAATTGCCATAGAAGCTCGTTAGGTGCGTCGACAAGGCATAACAAACATAAATCAGTAGTGCTGGAATTTGTCTTCAGTTTTACGCGATAATGGTATTTTGTATTTTTGGTACATTTAAATAGTCAAAACGTAATTTCTGATCAGTTCAGGCGCACATCAACTGTGCCATTTTGATTTACCAGGACCTTTCAAAAGACATGCTGTCTGCACAAGCCCGTCGTCAGTTTTTCATGGACAGAGTCTGAAATTTCACGTTCTGAAAATGGTCGCTGTAGTGGTTGTTTTAAAGCCGGGAGGGTAGGCCGCAGGTGGACTCGACAGCACAACGAACCCAATGCCTTTGTTAGTGTTGCTAGTCCCGGCACATGCGTTATCCCAACGCGTCTGAAGACTAGACATGTCAGTAAACAACGTCAGGTGACACCTAGAGGCAATGATTCTCATGAGCCCCTGCGAAGGCAGGGGCTCATGAGAATCTATGCCTCTTGCAGGCTGTAGAGGTGGTTCAATTCGATACATATTCAGTTTCAATGATTTCTGTGCGGCGGGGTGTTCTAAACTATTCTACTACACTCCGCCGTTTGACCGGCCGCTAGAAAAGCGTGGTTGCTGTTAGCGCTGTATACAGTAACGTAGTCATCTGCTGGGATGAGCATGAGTAGCAAGCAGGCTGCGCGCGCGGGGAAGGTTTACAACTACTGTTTGGGACCGCTTTCATTCAACTCAGTTTTTCCCTTCAAGCTCGTGATAAGGTAGGCCGATAACACTTCAGTTGTCTCTTTTGGCTATTAATCATATTACTTATAATTTCAGTGTGCCGCTGTGCTTTCACAAGTCGCTTGTCTTGTTATTATCCGGCTTTGGCCCCGGCTCTACGGAGGGCAATTCCAAGTTAATTTACAGCGGGGTTGTGTCACATTTTTTTCCGATTTCGCCCCGACGCACAGCAGCAGATGGATTGACCTTGATAATTCAAGGGTATTGACCACGATAATTCAAGGGTAGTGCCAGATTAGCTTGGCGCCTGATGGCGCCAAGCTCAGTAATCTGGCACTACCCTTGAATTATCGTGGTCGATCCCTCTCCCGCAACTGTACATAATCGTTAGGTGACAACTTCAGTTCAATATTTGGGAAATGCGGCCATGGGGTTAAACTTTAATTTGTGACTGGGTTTAATCAGACACCACCCTTATTAAGTTGTCACGGATAGGCAGTTTTCAAAGAATACAAAATAAATAATAATAGAGTACATGCTGTTTAAGATCATAGTCACTTTTGTATTGCAAAACCGGTGTTTGCTCCATAGGGTATGTTAAAAAAATGAAAACATGAAAATGTCAGAAAGAATTGCCGGCTGTACTAAAGAAGAGAATCAAGTAAAACAAAACAAACAACGTGTTTGACAAACAACAAAACAAACAAACAAACAAACGTTTGTGATCGTAAAGGTTTTTTTCAAGTCAATACAGTTCCTTTTTTTCACCGATTGGTTTTCACGTATTAGGTCTGGAAGTGTTTAACACAATTTTAATTCATTCTGCCCGGCAACACACCTCAGCAAGATATGGCTCGACCTTGATAGTTCAAGGGTGGTGGCAGAATAGCTTGGCACCAATAGGCGCCAAGCTATTCTGCCCCACCAGCCTTGAACTATCATGGTCGAATTCAGTGTCTCCTAAATTGCAATGCAGTCCTCAGAGGATAACTTCAAAATGTTTGTATTTCAGTCGTACGGCCTCGGGCACAAAGAGTTAAGATATTTGACTTATTATAGTTGTTTTTATTTTGAGAGAGAGAGAGAGAGAGAGAGAGAGAGAGAGAGAGAGAGAGAGAGAGAGAGAGAGAGAGAGAGAGAGAGAGAGAGAGAGAGAGAGAGAGAGAAACCAGACAGACAGACAGACAGACATAGACAGAGAGAGATGGCCCTGTGTATCTGTGTTGACACCGGCTTCAATCAGACGTGCGCCCTATATAAAACCAATCTTTTTTAGCAAGAGGCACAGATGCACATAACTGAGCCGGGCCCAGAGACTGTGCAGAGGCTCGTGTAAAACCGTGTCT
>BTPG01000008.1:115757403-115864903 GCA_036245525.1 Semisulcospira habei
CTTAATATGGTGGTCTTTAATGACAGGTTATCTCTGATAAGGATGGTCTCCCAAAACAGGTTATGCTACATGACACAACTCTTTAGCTAAAGGTACCGACATTCGATCCACATCCTTCAGTCGTCGTCACCAATGTTCTAAGAATACACGTTCAAAATAGAACTATCCCAAGAATGCAGGTTCCGAGACAGTCTTCTCGCGCAGGCGCCTTGCTCCGCCGCAGACTCGATGGACCAATCAATGTGAAGTTTTGACATGTGCCGGAGGCTGTGATTGGCCAGTAATTGCCTGTAATTACCAATCCCCTGGCTTGTTAAGGAAATCGGGGCATAGCCCCAGGCGACAATATTTTGAGGTCGAGTTTTCGCATAGCGATATCTGGTTTTAGAAATGTATACAACAGGCGATTAGATTAGGGGAAAAAATCTGAAATTTTCAAGAGAAGAAAGGAAAATGGGTGGAGCACGATGGCTCAAGGGTATTGCCTGATTAGCTTGGCGCCTATATGCGCCAAGCTAATCAGGCACTATCCTTGAACGTGGGGAGGAGAGACTTTCATTCGCGTTCTTGACAGAGTTTGAAACAGACACGACTGCTAAAACAAAACGAAGAATGTCTACATTTACCATGAATATGTCTATTTCATTTTATTTGTCCTTGCAGATAATTCTTCTAATTGCCATAAAGCTTGAAATACCAGACAGTAAAAGAAAATCAATTATCAAGTTTTATTTTTCATGGAATAATTGATATAAAATTAGGGAAACTAATATATTTCCCTTATTGAATATCTATTATTGCATGGGGGGAAAAGAACTGAATAAAAATATCAAACAAATCAGCACTATGTGCTGTTGTTGTTGCGAACACTAACCAGGTCAGCTGCTTAGCTGTATATGTCAGGCCATATCTCACACACAGGGACATTTCTTAACAGTACGTCATCTTATATTATAATACTCACGGCCGTCTTCAAGTTTCGTCAGAGCACATAAGAGTTCAAGCGTTAACAGTTTTCAACAGCTAATCTTTTGGCTGTCGGCAACGGTTTTTGTCGCGATGATTCCTGTAGGAATCATCGCGACAAAAAGCACTACCGACAACCAGAGGGTTAACGCGTATCGTCCCATTTGTTAACCCTTTCAGCCCTGGCGCACTACAGCAGGAGATGGGTCGACCATGATAATTCAAGGGTAGCGCCAGATTAGCTTGGCGCCTCTTCGGCGCCAAGCTAATCTGGCACTACCCTTGAATTATCATGGTCGATCCATCTCCTGCAACAGGTGCATGGTCGTAGGATGACGCCTCCGAAATTTGGGAAATACGTGCGTCGCGCTGAATGAGTTAAATCAGTTTGCTGTTGGGAACGTCGAGCCTAATGGCCTTGATGAGGTTTCTGGCAAGGGAAATGGGGAAGTGTTGTTTTATGTTGAAAATCACATTTACGAGACGCCGAGAACCGAAAGCAAAAACTTTAGTTTTAAATTTTAAACTTTTAAACTTCAAGGCTTGTTTCAGATCAATTCTGGTTAAGAAACGATCTGACCATTAGCGCAAACATTAGATCAGCGTCGGGGCAGTGAACACAGAACATTTTTTGGGCTATGTCAGAACAAGATACACACACAGCTCAGAAGTTCACAGGCCTAAATCTGGCATAGGGGCAAACGTTATCGTTTGCCCCTATGTTAGATTTAGGCCTGTGGTTCGTGAACAAATCCGTGTTCGTTCCGAGACTAGGATTTCACTTTTAGATGTAAACCCCATTATGGGCTTGAGGCATTTTGAGGCTTCTGACTCCGTTTTCCCTTCCAGTGCCGCCAGCAATCATGAGTAGTGCCTGATTAGCTTGGACAAGTGCCTACCTAATCAAGCCCCAGTCTTTGTCTACAGTGGTCGATCTAGACGCCAAAATAATCAGACACGTTTTTAAGCTTTCCCACTTCTTCTGCACACGGCTCAACTAACGATGAAAAATGCGAAGACTTTTAGCCGTAGAAGTGAAACTATTTTAAGTGGCCTCCAAATATATCTTTTCACTAGCAAGTGTTAATGCTGCCACTCTATTCTTTGGGGAGTGCGTACCCGGGGAGTGGGGTGGGGTTGGGGGGGGGGGGGGGAGACTGGCCGAGATGTCGGGATCTCAGTCTGAAAGCCGCTTGGAAAGCTAGTACTTCCGGATGTTCCATTAATCCCGACACTGCCGCTGGACGCACAATTATGTCTGTGGAATCAGGGCAAAAGTCAACGCAGAAAATAATGACACCTTCTGTCCGAGGAACACGGATCTAAATAGGGCTGGAAAGAGGCAAAGAACTTCATGAGCCCCCGCATATGCGGGGGCTCATGAAGTTCTTTGCCTCTTGCCGTTGGCATTTTTTCAGCAGCGAAAGCGTTAACCCGTTCATTTCTGCGAAAAAGTGAAGACCACACAACGGCAAGAGGTATAGATCCTCATAAGCCCCGCAGTGGCGGGGGCCCAGGAAGATCTTTGCCTCTTGCTACACCCACTTTGTGTCCACGTTCCTTCGACTTCCTTCCTTCTTTAACGTTGAATTTACAATGATTTCACAATTTCAATTCTAGCGGGACAGTTTTCATGTTACAGAAAGTGCTGTTCATGGGTTAACTCATTCGAGCTGTGCTGTATCCGGATATTGCCGCTATTGCCGCTTATTCGGGTGCGACACGTCTCTAATGAGTTAAGAAAATTGGTCGTTTCTCAATGTATGTTTTTTACCCCCGCTCACTTATAAACGTCGACTCGAAAAAAAACTTGTCCGACCCTGCATGTATTTATACATGCAGGGTCGGACAGGTTTTGTTTTTCGAGTCGATATTTTGTTTTGTTACAAGAGCTGCTTATACAGGGTGAACAAATTAGTTGCTTCACAATTCTTCTTTGTTCCTTTTTACATGCAAGGTCGAACAAGGTTTACTTAACTCATTCAGCCCGACGAACGTATTTTCCAAATTGTGGAGGCGTCATCTAATGGCAGACTATACACCAGTTGCCAGGAGATGGATCGACCATGATAATTCAAGGGCAGTGCAAGGTTAGCTTGGTCGACCCATCTCCTGCTGTAGTGCGTCAGGGCAGAATGGGTTAACTCATTCTACCCCAACACCGAAATCCGCAAATTTTCCCGTTGTCCTCTGAAGACTGCATTGAAGTGCAGGACACAGATCGACCAGGAAAGTTCAAGGGTGATGCCAGAATAGCTTGGCGCCTAAGCTGTTCTGGCATCACCCTTGAACTATCATGGTCGATCGTTGTCTTGTTGTGGTGTGTCTGGGGTAGAATGGGCTAAGGAAACTTTCGTCACCCCGCAAAAGGAGCTGTGCATTGGCAAACAAACTGCAGGCAGTTTCACAAATGCATCTTATCATTATTACGTGCGGGGTCGATGAAGGCTAATTTGCTATCCTATTAATCCCATAAGCGCCGGCGCAAAGCGAAAGCTACCCATCAACAAGAGACATAAACCCTCATGAGCCCCCGCAGTCGCGCGGGCTCATGAGGGTTTATGTCTCTTGTCGGTCCTATGTTGTGTGTATATCCAACATTTTTGGTCCCATTTTGTTTGTGCTTTTCACGCTGATGTCGGTCATTGAGTAGTGGTTTCAGACGCGAAATCTGCGATCACTCGGGCAAGGCAAGGGTCGGGCAAGATTTATTTGAGGCAACATTTGTTATCCTACAATAGATTAAGGGTAAACAATTTTTTTCTTTTTTCTTTTTCTTTCCACAACTGGTACATCTTTTCATCTTTGCATGCATGGTCGAAGCAGGTTTATTTTGGGCAACATTGTGTTTTTTGGCATGGGCGATCAACGTTTTCATTTTGTTTTTCATGCAGTGTCGGACAATGTTTATTTGAGGCAATGTATAAGATTTTTTCTGTGACGGGAGCATCTTCTATTCACGGATGGAAAACCCGGTCTTTTCACAAGGCATATTCTTGAATTTATTTCTATTTTACGCGCTGCGTTGGTAAAAGGTTACGAGAGTGCAGATTTGTTCTGCTAGACGACCTTCTATACCCGGATAACCTTGTTGGTTATTCCATAATGCATTTTCTTTTCATTTTAACTTCTTAGCTGCCGGGGCAAGGCGAACGAACACTACCCAACAACAAGAGACATAAATCCTCATGAGACCCCGCGACAGCGGGGGCTCATGAGGATTTATGTCTCTTGTAAGTCCAAAGCTCTTTCTTTCCAAGTTTCGTCTATTTACATCTGTGTTCTTCACGCGAATGTCGGTCAGTGTGCAATCGTTTCAGACGCGAAATTCGTGATTACTGGCAGAGAAGGGGTTAGGTCGGAAAATGTTTACCCAAGTTTAAAGAAGTTCTACTACAGGACGCGCTTCAAAGCACCTACTTGTCGATTTTACGCGCCGGTTTCAGTGGAAACACGGTTAATTGAAGTCCACGCTTCTTTTTCTTACAGAATCTGATAATCACGGGGTAAACGGGTGGCGGTTGCTTCACAATGCATCTTCTTTTCGATGCTGCATGCAGCGTTGGAAAAGGTTTGTCTGTGGACGAAGGCTGAGAACAACCTGCTTCATGTCACATTCTGGTTTCTGGTCAATTTGTCTTCCACTTTACCTCGTCGGCCAACTTCCACCGGCAAATTTCACAAGAGGCATAGATTCTCACAAGCCCCTGCGTATGCAGGGCCTCATGAGAATCTATGCCTCCTGCAGAAGGATTCTGGTGGTTTGGATCAGCCCTTTGCATGGGCCGGAGTACTTCCCGCTTTACTTTTCTTGTTTAGACGGATAGCTCGAAAACTTATGAAGGTGTGGATATGTGCTAAGCTGTGTCAGCAAAAGACATAGATTCTCATGAGCCAGTGCCTTTGCAGGGGCTGATGAGAATCTATGCCTCTTGCTTCTGTGTAATTGTCTAGGTTGTCTGTTGACTTTACCTCTTGTCGTAGACGTAATCTCGAACACTTCTGAAGGCGTAGAAATGGTGCCATGATGTGACGGCAAGAAAGGCAGATCCTTATGAGCCCCCGACGGCTGTTAGGGCTCATGAGCAGCTATGCCTGATACAGATGCGATGGGGTGGCAAGTTCTGGAGTGTCTCTGGCTCATCCTATGGCATGGCCGGAGTGCTTCAAATAGTTTGCTTCCAGAAAACAAACAGCCTTTGAAATTGGCTTTCAAGTTGGGTCATTCCAGTCCCAGCGTCGTATCTAGGAGATGATTCGAGCGGGATGGCTCGACACTAGTGATTGAGGGACTGTCTGTGCTCATGTCCTTGTCACCGCTAGATGGCCTTCGTCTCTCGCACGGTGTTACCCCTATACTGCTAGTGGTCGCAGATTTTGTTCCTGCCGAAATCTAGTCTGGCATTATCAAAGAGCCCCTCTCGTCAAAAGAACTTGGAGACAAAGTGGTGTCAGCAAGAGGCATAGATCCTCATGAGCCCCGCAACTGCGGGGCTCATGAGGATCTATGTCTCTTGCAGATGGATCGTGTTCAGTTCTTCTAGGCATTGAAGGGGGTTAAGTCAAGCCTATCAAGGGGCCAAGCCAGTCGGACATTGTCTTTAGGTTACCCAAGTCTATCCGTCTTGCGTCTAAAATTGTGAATCGTTTGGCTCTGCACGTTAAAGGGTAAAGGAAAAAAGGTACTGGGTTCACGTTTTCGATTGGTTCGATTGTCTGTAAAATCCAAAGTGAAAGTCTGCCCCCAGAAGTGTCTGGCGTGTGCTGAGTGATTAGAAGGGTTGTGTTTTTGTCGTATTGCGTTGCAGTAAAACAATCGTAGGCAAATTACTTACGTGTTCTGTCTGTTGAACAGTTTTAATAATAATAATAATAATAATAATAATAATAATATAATAATAATATAACGTTTCTATTGCGCAATATCCCCACAAAGTAAGACTCGGAGCGCTTTACGTCTAGATAATCGAATTAACTGAAATTAACTAAGTAAGGTACCGACAACATACAAAATTAATACACTCATTCATAAGTACAAATATCAAATATCAGCTATGGAAGACAACAAGCGGACGTTTTTATTATTAAGAGGACAGCCGCACTTGAAATAAGGACATTGGTACTTGAAAGAAAGACAATCGTACTTGCTTTCTAAAATGCCAAATCAACTGGTGTACTTTCGCTCATGATTTAAACTAGTCACTGGACAAAACAGCTCTGCCTTGTAAAGACAAAAAAAACGGTAGGCCCTACGTCTATTTTTGTGAAAAGCGAGATTTTCATTGTTATACAATAAAAAATCTCGCTTTTCACGCAAACGGACTTGCTGTCTTTTGCCTGCACAGGGCAGGTCTTGCCTCCACACTTGCCAGAGCGGAAGACACCATATGTTCGCTGTAATGCAAACTGGACCTGACACTTTAACTTCCCTCCGTGCCGTACGTGCGTAACTCAGTGATGTGGGCCGACTTGTACACACAATATAGCACTTTTGTCTTGTGCAGGAAAAAGACAGCATGTCCATTTTTGTGAAAAGCGAGGAGTTCATTGCCTTACAGTGAAAATCTCGCTTTTGACAAAAATGGACTTTTTTTGTTTTCGCAGGGTAGACATCGACCATTCAATTTTTAATGCAGACTCGTCTACTTAGAACTAAGCCCATTTTGTGGGAGATGTATCGCGTACCGACGACGACAGGTCATGGTTAGTGTCTTATTAGCTCGGAATCCGAAAACTTATTTACATATGTATTAATCCATTCACGCCTGCAGGCGCCAAGCTACTTCTGCACCACCCTTGAACTATCATGGTCGACCTGTCCCCTAAACATTAATGCAGCCTTCAGACAACAAATTCCAACTCTGGAATTGCAATCAAGGTTATGTACGAGTTCGGACTTTGTCATTTTCTCCCTGAGTTGCAAATTAGAATTATTTTCGCACGTTTTTGGACCCACGTCATTGTCCAGCCAAGTCAATTTGGACTCTGAAATATGTTAGCCGAGTTCGGACTCGCAAAGTCAAACACATTTCGTCAATATCGGAAAGCTTCTGTGTTTTAATCTTGAAATTTCTGCTGTTGGCGCTTGTAGTGAAACTATCTGGCTCCCGATCAGAACATGGTTCCCGGGCTGACGCGTGCGGCGTAAGTTGGCACGCAGATATCGTGCGCGAGCACGCAGGATGACGTCAGCCCGACTGCCTGCTTGTTACTCAAGGTAGACTGATGCAGAACCTAATTTGTCACAGTGAAGAGGAGGGTGAGGGGGGGGGGGGGGCGGGGGCGGCAGAAGGAGGGCTGGCCAAAAAAAACAACAACAACGCAATTGTCTGTCGTTGACGTCCTCTGGTGGGGTTTCTCCCTCTCAGGAAATGTGCAAGTTCATCATGGGAATTTCTTGTGCAGTAACAGTGCAGTTGCCAGAACGCAAAAGCTATCGGGCAGAAGTCGGCCGCAGTGGGCCCGCGCACTATCGTGCGAGGGCCCACTGCGGCCGACTTCGGCCCTCAAGCCTTTGCATACAGGGTTAATAATGACGCATAGTGACGTTCGTAGAATGTGTGTTTATACTCAAGATGATTTGCTCTTGGGGTTTTCTCCTCTTTATTTTATTTTATTTATTTATTTTTTTATTTCATTTTGAAAAACATTCACAAAGTGATAATGAGTTTCTTCAAGAACGCGAAAACATGCTTTCGACGGAAAAAGATTAGTGCTAACACTTTCTCGTATTACCTTTCTGGTGAGCGAACATCTAATCTTTTAGAAAGCAGGTCTAATTTCCGTGCCCCAAACAAAACTTTCCAAACCTTGCAAATAAAAGTAAAAAAATAAATACGTGATGAAACAACTTTCGCTTCAGGTTCTAAAACAGAACAATGCTTGTCGTAGTGGCAACCCTTGCAGGGAAATTGCAATTAAAAATATATAAAAAGAAAATAATTAAAAATAATAATAATAAATAAAAGCATTGGCCCACACAAAAAAAAGTGTTTTTGCCTGGGTCAACAAGTTTGTTTTACATATTTTTCCAATTGCAATTTTCAAAATTACATTTGCCTGCGTCAAAAGAAAAAAAAGTTTTACTGTACATTGAATGCTCAAAAACAATTTACCGTCTATCGCGTATAATTTCGTTCTCTTCAGAAACGCTGCGTCTTTTAGTTTTATATAGTTTGATATTCTTGCGATGTCAGACTTTGACTGACCCAGGACAAACTGGACTGTTAACTCATTCGAGACGCGCCGCTTATACGGATATCTGATTTTTTTTTTTTTTTTCAATGAAATGCGGGCCACTCTCGGGGCTGCTAAAAAGCGAATTTTATGAGCTCAATAAGGCGGACCAGTTATTTCGTTCTCTGCCCGCGAACACAAATAATGTCTTTGAAAGCACGGCAAATTCAATCCCAAACAGCTCATTCTGTCCAAGGAACACAGATCTATAGGATAATAAAGGCTTTGGTAGGCTCCGTCGGGGTCTCATGAAGTTCTTTGCCTCTTGCAGTTGGGTGATGTTTGCTTTCTACCGGTTTATGGTTCATGAACGGTAACTATTCAGTGACCGCTCCATACCCTCAAACGGTCATAATGACGGCAGGATAGCAACCTCAATGGTAAGGAGAAACTTGGCTCGGCCGAAGGTTTCCTGTCTCGGCAGGAAAAGAAAATAAGACGGTCACTTGACGGCGAATGCATACCGCATCGCTCTTTTTGAAGTCTGCTGCGCAAGCTGTGTTGTCTGAAAGAAGTGAACAAGAAAGAAGGAGAAGCGACTGTCAGTGTCAGACTGTCTCAGTCTGAGCAAGCAGGCTGGATAACTGACTGGGCTGGCATGCAGACAGGCACACGTCCATCTAACCCTGTCAGCAAAAGATCCTTGGGCCGATGTCGGTCGTAGTTGGTCCGCGCACTGCCGTGCGCGGACCAACTACGACGGACGTCGGCCCGAGGACCTTTCGCCTGCTGGGAAGCCATCCGATCAATGAACTCAGTCCATGACTCGGTCAGCCAAACGTTCAGTATGTTGATCAGTGGGTGAGTCATTCAGTCAGGCCGGGGCTGTTTGATCAATTACCTTCGACTGCTTATAAGCGATCTTGAATAAGCACATACAAAGAAGTGTGTTGTTTCGGCGTTGGAACTGTTTTTCTTGCAAAACGGAAACTGCCTCTAAGCCTATCTCAAGTAACATCAATAGTCGTACAACCTAAGTGGCTTGCTTCGATGAATTTGTTGGCACTGTATACCTTGCTTATTTTGCGAAACGTATGCTGACGAGAAGAAGAAAAAATGCGACATTATCTGAATCATGGAAAACACTGACGCATTTCAATCTTTTGCTCGTGGTCGTTTCTATGATTTTAATGATGTCGCATTGGCTTTTGCTTGTCGGTACACTCAGTGTGGCCATGCATTGACATTCTCTTTTGCCTATTCACATTCCTTTCAAACAACCTCCCGAAACTAAATTATGCCTCATTTCAGCGTCAAATTTCGCTCTGCCTCTTTCTATATCCGGGCAACAAGCGACAGTCTGCACTCGTGCACGCTGGCTGGGCCTGGCGGGCGAGACCGCAAACTGTCAATTCAAGGGAGATAATCATACGTGACATGCTCGATTTGATCGCACTGAACTGTTCATGTTTGGTGGGGCAACGGCCGAGGGGCATAAATCTGACGAGTCCCTCCCTCTGGGAAACGGAGATGTAAATGAAAAATAATAAACTCACATCGAGATGCAAAAATAAATAAATAAATAATAAATAAATAAATAAAATTTAAAAACAAAAATAAAAATAAGGGGACACATCAACGTGAATTGCTAGAGGCACACATCCTTACGAACCTCCAAGAACGCGTTGTGTGGGCACATTCCCAGTGTGGAAAAGGCCATCGGGCGCACGTCGGCCGCCGTTGGCCCGCGCACGGCACGGCCGTGCGCGGACCAACGGCTGCCAACGTCGGCCCGATGGCCTTTTGCGCATTGGTTTGAAACGAACCATCGGTAAGAGAATATGCACAATAGTGTGAGGTAAATTATTTACCATCACAGGCGTAGTTCTGTTGGGGATCCATGCAAATCTATGCCCCTTGCAGATCTGCCATACTCTCCATAAAAGCACTGAACTTCTCTTTTTTATCTTTTTATTTTTTCTCTCAAACCAGATAGGTGCGGCTAGCGCTAGCAGAATTGTACACAAACCCAGGGGAATCACTCAGCGCTGGACAGACAAACAGTTAGATCCCCTGCTCCCGCCTATCAGGCACCCAATCGCCAGCCCACAGAGAAATACGCAGGTATAGAACAAGACGATCAATTTGCATACGCAGGTATAGAACAAGACGATCATTTGCATTTTATTTTTTTATTTTTTATTGTTTTACAGGAAAATCTGTTTTGATCGACCACCTTCACGAGAGATCACCTGTCATTAAAGACCATCATTTTGGTGGCGACAGCAGTCGCCACCAAAATGATGGTCCTTTATGACAGGTGACACTTTTTGCCCTTCGAGACTTCTCTTGGGAGAGCACTTGTCTTTGAAGATCTCACTTTCTTGCGCGCGCACGCACGCACGCACGCACGCACACACACATACACACACACACACACACACACACACACACACACACACACACACACACACACACACACACAAGAGGTGCTTGTTCAATACAGGTTTTACTGTATTTCCTATTTTCTTTTATTAGCCGTAAAACCTGACGACTCTGTAGGGGCACAGAGTGATGTCAGTACATCGCGTTCAAGCCATCCCCGGACAGAAAATAAAGCCATAGGCTGTGTGCGGGTCTGCGATTTTGGACCTTACGCCTGAGGCAGTAAGGTCCAAAATCACAGACCAGCGCACAGGCTCTCGTCTGCTCGTAAAAATAGGCGCCTCCTGCGGAGGCTTCACTGCGGCCGAGAGACTGAACTGCACACCGCCCGACTGCAAGAGGTATGGATCCTCATGAGCCCCCGCGTACGCGGGGGCTCATGAGGATCTATGCCTCTTGCTGAAACCACTGTGTATCCATGTTCCTTTGACTTTGGCTGGGGATCTTTGTCGTTGAATTTACAACGGTTTATAAAATACATTTTTAAAAAGTCCAATGGCAGCGAAGACGTTTAAGTATGGGGCTGTACTGAGTTATCCTTGTCATTGTCGATATTTCGGTCCATGGGCACAGGCGGAGGTTTGAGTGGCGAGTGAGGGGCTGTACTGAATTATCCTTGCATGCGTCATTGTCGATATTTTCGGTCAGAAAACGTTCCGTATTGGGCACAGGGGGGTGGAGATCGAAGTTTGGTACGATTTGTTCCACTGACTGACACCAAGCTTTACTGAATAGCATTCTCGCTCGGAGCGAGTCAGGGACACGAAAATCTTGATAAAACTTATATTGAGTCCCTCCCCCTGTGGTTATGGGCGAACTCCTCATGTCATAAACACGACTGAACGGCTGAGACAGAATTCAAGAAAAAAACCCGAGACATGATGTGTTGTTTTCACTGGAATTTCACGTCATAGTTTCACATTACAGGCCGCAAATTCTGTTACACTTCTTGAAAGCTTACATTTGATATAGCTGCATTTAGGTTTGACACTGAATGAGCTCCATATCTGCTTTGTACATCTTCAACATTCTGAGTGAAATTTGATTCAAACTGATTAATTAAACCAAAAGAATTTTCATTAGATCAATTATATTCGAGCACTACTATATGAATAACTGTTTTGAATTTAAAAATCACAGATTTTGGCGAGTCGTGTGTATTCGTTTACACCGAAAACCAAAAACCGACAAAAGTCTTCTTTTATATTAACCCAATCA
The DNA here is from genome assembly GCA_036245525.1 of Semisulcospira habei. Classification (NCBI taxonomy): domain Eukaryota; kingdom Metazoa; phylum Mollusca; class Gastropoda; family Semisulcospiridae; genus Semisulcospira; species Semisulcospira habei. The sequence continues at coordinate 115,769,209 of BTPG01000008.1, forward strand.
GCCCGGACGCACTACAGGCAGGAGATGGGTCGACCATGATAATGTCGGCGCCAAGTTAATCTGGCACTGCCCTTGAATTATCATGGTCGACCATCTCCTGCAACTGGTGCATAGTCATTAGATGACGCCTCCAAAATGTAGGAAATACATGCGCCGGGCTGAATGAGTTAAAAACAAGCGCGATCGTAACGCTTTATAATAATAATAATAATAATAATACCGTTATTATATAGGCACTTTTTCTCAATTTTTGGGCAAATCGACTCAAAGCGCCGCGAACTGAAACCCAACACGCACACTCACGTAACAGACACAGATTTACGCCATTTAAGACAAACACAGTACAGTTCAGCTACTGAAGTTACAGAGATTTTTGATCGCTTGTATTTGAAATTTTGTAAAGTGGCCTGAAACCGGTACCAAAGTGTGTGGGGGGGGGGGGGGGGGTGGAAGAACCGGAGTACCCATTCTCTGCCAGTGATCACGGATTTCGCGTCAGAAAGGATTCCAAACCGACCGACATTCGCGTGAAGTACAACGATGCAAATGGGAGACAAATCGGCTTAAAGAACATAGGACTAACAAGCGGGCTTATGAGGGTTTATGTCTCTTGCAGCTCACCGTGGCTCAGCAGTTAAGGGGTTAACTCATTCAGCCCCGACGCACTACAGCAGAAGATAGATCGACCATGATAATTCAAGGGTAGTGCCAGATTAGCTTGGCGCCTGTCGCAAATAGCAAAAGCCTTCGCCAAATCCATCTCACCGCCATGCACCGAGCATTTTTAAAGTTCGGGAAACCACGGAACAAAAATAGCTTCCGAGTTTTTTTTTTAACCAATCAGAGACAGCAATCCTTGAAAACAACACACTGTCGTCTGCTCAGCCACCAACATGCCACAATTTCACCAAAGCACAGAGCAACAAATTCAAGAACTAAAACGAAGATACACACCCAGCAACACTATACACAAAGCACGATGTTGCCAAAGTTCTGTCACCTATCCGCCACAGAAGCGGCCGTCTTCATAATGGATTTTTCTAAACAATAAACGGAGGAAGGAAACAAATACGTTATTGTCGAGGTGTTCGCTACACGGACCTTTGTAGCCTTCGGAGTCAAAGGAATCATGTACCCGAGGCCGAACCCTCCGACCATACTTATACTATATAATTATGTTATATATATATATATATATATATATATATATATATATATATATATATATATATATATATATATATATATATATATATATATATATATATATATATATATTATCTTTTGCTGTATCGTCTGATGTATTTTTAAATGTGTAGAGTAGCAGAACAGTTTGGAAGATAGGCATTGCTAAGCCTGAAACTTTTTATCCTGAATAAAAACGTTTCATCATCATCATCTCTCACGCACACACAGACGTGCGCGCCTTCAAGTGAGGCTTAGATCCGGAGGGCTCATGAGGATCTATGCCTCTTGGAGATGTTTGGAGCGCGCGCGCGCTCACACGCACACACATCGATGCGCTTTCGGGAAGAGCATGCTGGTGTACTTAGAATAATTATCATGTAGCTAGGTAAAGTCAACCTGATTTCACACAAATTATAGCAAGACTGATATTGTACCGTGAAATTGTAGTTTTGTCACCACTTTCTCAAGATTTTAAGCGAAAGTGAAACTCATATCACCTAAATATAAAATTACGTAAAAACAAAAGAATACGCCATTACAAATGACGTTTGTCAAACCAATGACGTGTATGCACTGCGCCCCTTATACAACTGTCAGCTTACTGACGTATTGGTAAATCTGCGAGGATTTTTTTAATAATATGAGATATTTCAACATCAGAATCAGGTCAACGACAAAAGGCAGAGACGCTTGACAGCGAGGACAGCTCTCATATAGAAGGGACTGTGTGGGTTATGGTTCATCCCATCTTGTTGGTTTTTTTTTTTTTTCTCTCTCTCACACGAATGAAGTATTACATTCCCAAAAAGAAATCACGAAATCTCCCGCTCGGCACATTAATATAAAATGTAATATGTATCTTCATAGCTGACTTCTTTCACGTTTGACTGCAGTCTGGCATTTATGAACTGTAAAATAAACGTCCGATGTGATGTATTTCCCGATTCATGCGTGATAGTACAGTTTTGCTGGATTACTTCAGGCCTGTTGAATCTAAGATTATGCACATAATAAAAGGCTCCACGAACCCCCCCTGAACCGCCGGTCCGATGAGCACAAAGTCCTCTGGCCGAATTCAGCGCGATTTGGCCATCGCGCGCGTTGACGACGCTGGCCTGGGCACAGATGCTCCCCAAAACCCAATGTCGGCTAGCTAAAGGTTTTTGGGTCGAAGTCAGTCAGGCTTGGCTGGCCCGCGCACGGCCGTGCGCCGGCCATCCAAGTCTGACGTCGGTCAGGGAACCCTTTGCTCACACGGATCGCTATCCTCAGCCTTTTTCACCGTTGATCGGCCCCTAAGCTCGTAGCGGCGGACTTCTACTTTAAATTCGGCTCCCAGCCGTGTAATGACTAAACCGCAGGCCCCTACAAATTTCATATGAGCCATTTTGTCAAACGGAAAACGATGCATATATAGCACCATCAAATGCAAAACCTATCGTTTCAATTTCGGCTGGGCGACTAGTTTATATTTGCGGTGTCGAACCACTTTACGCGTAAAGGTTGCAACGTCCGCCAGGACTGACTGAACAGCCAAGACATGAGTCACAGTGAAGATAAACAATGTTTTGGGGGTTTCTGATGCTGCTGAAAGAGACAACGATAAAAGAATATAAAATGTGCGCCATTTTATGTGGGTTTTTTTTTTTTTACGTTTTAGAATATTTCAGCATGTTGCATCTCTGTTTCCCCCTTATTTTTTCTTACACGCCTCCAAGATCCATCCGTTCTGTATCAGACACACGTATTTTCAGGTTCCCTAGGCGAAAGGAGTCAAGCCCGTGCCAGCGTGCTTTTTCTTATTTTGGCGTTCAGTCCATGTCAGGAATGTTCCAACTCTGTCAGTCTGGTTTCAAATAGCTGCTGAAGAGCTTTCTTTTTTCTTATGCGTATAGTCCAGACGTAGGCCTACATTAACCTTTTTATGGATTTTCAGTGCTTCGGCAGTCCTTGGCAGTACCTGTTCTTGTAACGGTGTGTGTATGTGTGTGTGTGAGATTTTGGTATGTGTCACTTTAGTTTAACATTTATTGTAGCTTTTACATTCTTGTTCTTTTTGTTTTGTGATTTTTTTAATCTTATAAAGGGCTTTGAGCATCATTAATTTGGTGGTTAAAAGCTATATAAATGTTGATTATTATTATTATTATTATTAACCCATTTAACACCAAGGCCGCATTTCCCAAGTTTTAAAAGTGTCACTGGAAGTGCATCTGCTGTGGGAAATCAGGGTATTTACCCGACCACATTTAGCAGTGCACCTTCTGGTTGTGTATATGTGTTTCTCCTGCCTACTTCCTAAGTTCCAGCAAAAGACATGCGTTATAGATTTGACCTGATGCATCCTTTTTAGGGATGTATAATTATGATCGTCTTGTTCTATACCTGCGTATTTTTCTGTGGGCTTGGCGATTAGGTGCCTGGTAGGATGGGGCAAGGGATCTAACTGTTTGTCTGTCCAGCGCTGAGTAATTCCCCTTGGTATGTGTACATGTCACTAGAAAACTATGTGCCATTTCCTGATGTATCGACCATGATAATTTAAGGGCAGTGCCAGATTAGCTTGGCACCGTTAGGCGCCAAGCTAATCTGGCACTACCCTTGAATTATTAAGGTCGATCCGTCTGCTGTGATGCGTCGGGGCTAAATGGGTTACTAAGAACGCAAAATGAGTAAAGACAGAGCCCGCACTGTTCTCTGTGGATGACATTTCTTTTCTTACAAAACCGAATCCAGTCCGCCATAAAGAGTTAATAGCTCACAAGACCCCCTTTTTAACCCATTATATCCTGAAGTCGAAATTTCAAAATGTATAAATTGTCCTATGAAGGCTGCATTACAATTCAGCAAATAGATCAACCGTTTCAGTTCCGTCAAGGGTAGTGCCAGAAAAGCTTGGCGCCCAGGGGCGCCAAGCTATTCTGGCACTACCCTTGAACTATCATAGTCACATTTATTTCATGCAAAAGTGTATCAGGGTGGAAAGGGGTAATGTTGTCAATGTGTCTTACACAGTAATACTGCGCAAAAGGGCTAACTAACTTTTCAACTAACAAATTATGAAGTTTGACTGTTTTAAATAAGAGACGTTACTGTTCTGTTTCTTCTTTGCACGCAAGACAGTTTAGTCCTGCTCGCGAAACATGTGCCACTTTATATAAATGACAGGCTGAGCATTGAAGGATGTGTAAAATAATATTCACTGGATTTCTAACTTCCTCAGTTGTTAACATTTATAAGCAGGCACGCACACAATCGCATGTATTTAGACGGCCAGTAAACATAAGCACAGCGCAACAGATGTCGATCCATGTCTTCATATAACATTATTGTCAGAAACAACTGAGTTGGTTTTAGCGTGTTTTCACAAAATAACAAAGTTGTAATGTTGTTGATGTGCGTGCGTGCGTGCTTGCGTGCGTGCGTGTGTGTGTGTGTGTGTGTGTATGTATGTGTGTGTGGGTGTGTGTGTGTGTGTGTGTGTGTGTGTGTGTGTGTGTGTGTGTGTGTGTGTGTGTGTGTGTGTGCCAGGGCCGGATCCAGAGGGAGAGGGGTGCATTGGTACTTGAAGCACCCGGGTACCCCCCTCCACTTCGGCTGGCATCAAACTATAAATAAGTGTGTTTAAAATTGAGTTGTAACGCTTGTGCTTCAGTGCCGTACGTAACACCAGTTAGAAACTTTCAAAAACGTCAGAAGAACAGTTTCGGTTGTGGTGTTTTGATATATAGTAGACCCTGGCAATAAAAAGAAAATAAAAGTTGGGCACCCTCCTTGAAAACTGATTGATCCGGCGCTGTGTGTGTGTGTGTGTGTGTGTGTGTGTGTGTGTGTGTGTGTGTGTGTGTGTGTGTGTGTGTGTGTGTGTGTGTGTGTGTGTGTGTGTGTGTGACCAGCGTTTAATCGTTAAGCCGCTAACTACGCGTCTTTGCCGCCGAGCGGGTGTCGTCAGTATCAAAGCCGCGCAACAAAACGTCTTTTCCCCAAACGGTATCCCCAATGCGCAAGAGGCCATCGGCCCGATGGCCCGCTTTTGCGCATTGGGTCACAAGTAGCAGTCAATGAACTGAAGAGTTGTTCACACTTAAACGCACTTGGCTTTCGCAACTTAGTGGGCTTACATTAGTGTAAAGATTGTGTGCCGGTTGTAGGAGATGGATTGGCTATGATAGTACCAAGGCCATGATTGTTCAAAAGACCATCTGGCGGCACCCTTGAACTATACCATGGCCAGTCCAGCTAATGCTGTGCTGTGAAGGGTGAACGTATTAACCTGGAGAAATATTTTTTCACCATTACTCAGTGTCTCTATGTTGAGATGTATTACGGGAGAGTCAAGCTGCACAGTCCTAACTTCTAAACGTGTAGCCCTGTGTAGGATCTGCGCAATACTGCATGACAACGACAAAAAAAGTTGAAAAGCAGAGGCTTGATCCAAGTCGACACAACATTACTTTGTAGTCTAACAAAACGGAATCAGCTGCCGCAGGAATTTTGTTAATCGGAGTAGTTAAGCCACAATAGAGTATAGAAGAATCATTTGTCACGTTATCAGTTCTTCCTTTTTTTTTTTTTTACTTATTTTTTCATCAACACTAAGATTAATATGAAATACAGAAAGGTAATGACGTCACAAGTGCTTATTTTTTCAATACACTGTTGCGACGGAACCGCGACTCTATGGTTTTAACAGAAACTTCTTCTGTTGACCGACTGAGTCATGTCAGACTACAAAAATTGAGTCCTAGGCTGTCTCGTGTTGACTTCGATTTCAAGTGGAGAAAAGCACCATAAAAACGCAACTGCTTTGATCAATTGAAAATATTTTTTGGTAGCATGGTTTAATCCCTTGATTCCCGCGACACAGCCAGAACCACCCAACTGCAAGAGGCATAGAATCTCATGAGCCCCGCGACAGCGGGGGCTCATGCGATTCTATGCCTCTTGCTTGCGTTATTTTGTATCCACGCTCACTGGACCGCTTGGTCTTTTTTTAATTTACATATGTTTGTATTGCTCTTTCTTTTTCTTTTTTTAAATGCGTGACTCTAAACAAAGATTGGTATGCGTTGCGCAAACAACATTTCGACGAAAAGTCTGATCAGTGAAGGCTGGCAGATAGGTAGATCAGCATTCGGTTTACTTTAACTAACGTCCAGCAGTCTACAAAGGACACATCACTGCGTGATGTCGACGGGTGTATTCTCGTTTCCTCGTGGACACTTTGGACACGATTCTTCAATTTACTTTTCTGAACAGAAACGCTACTGTCAGTTTCGATTCTGGCGAATTGACAGCAATATCACTCATAGTAACGCAGGCTGAACGTCTTTTGTGCTGAAGAAACACAGATGTAAATACCACCAGCAAAAGGAATAAATCTTCATGAGCCCCCTGCGGAAGTGTGCTGTTCGATTGGTGTATTAAAATTTGCGAACAATATTTGTCAAGAAATTTAGTCTGTTTCAACACTAGAGCAATGGTGTCTTATCACCGGAGCGTCTGAGAATCTACAAATGCCTCTCACACGGGCAGTTTCACCGATATTTCATTTCTGAAAAAAGACTGAATTTCCGATCGGGCTCATCTTCTCTAAAAACACAGATATAAATGTCGTCAGCAAGAGGTATACATCTTCATGAGCCCCCGCGAATGCGGGGGTCCAATGAAGATGTATGCCTTTTGCAGATGGGCGCTCGTTCGCCTGTGTAGTGTTAGAGGCGAACTTTATTTGTCAAGAAAGTTGGTCTGTTTGAACGGTAGAGCAACGGTATCTGATCACAGGGTGGCCAGGGAACCTATCGGTCTCTTGCGGGCAGTTACACAGAAACTTCATTTATGCGGTAAATCGAACGTCCAGTCGGCTCCACCGCTTGAAAAAAAACCGCAGATATAAATCTAGCAGCAAGAAGTATAGATCTTCATGAGCCCCCGCAGTCGCGGGGGATCATGGAGATCTATGCCTCTTGCAGATGAACGTTTTTCTCTGCAGGCGGCGTGAAGAAAGTGTATCTATCGGCCCGGAGGGCTGGGCATGTGTGTATCTGATCGCGCCATGCAAATCAGGCGGCAGGTTTCTATCAGCAATTTTGACAGTTTGATATGTACATTATGCAATGACAAATACACGCGTCAAATATTGCCACCAGGCTTCATATTTTCTGGAAACGTGGGGGGATTTTTTTCCCTTAAAAGGAGAGTAGACGGGTGTGTGTGTGTGGGGGGGGGGGGGATAGGAGGGGGGGGGGGGTTGGGGAAGGGACTGGGAAAAAATGATTGGCGGTGAGAGTGGTGGGGGCGGGAGAAGGAATGGTCGCTTGCTTGCTTTGTTCCAGTTTACTGTCCCACTGGCACTAAAAGTGATCGAGGGCTAGCAGTCATTGGCGTAGTTTTCAGCAGTTTTGGCGTTGTTTTCCTTGTAGTTTTGGCGTAGGTTTTCCCTCCTCCTTTCTCATCCGGGCTTGGGACCGGCAACAGTTGAAGTGATGGTTTAGTAGGTACCGTTTTTATTTGATTTGCTAGCAGGGTGGCGTTTAATAGGGTGGCGTTTGTTTGCTGTTTACGAACTGAGCTCTTCAGATTGTTTGTTTGTTTGTCTGTTTGTTTGTTCGTTCTTTCTTGCGTTTGTTTGTGGTTTGTATGTTTGTTTTGTTTATTTCTGTTTATTGGTTTGTTTGTTGTTTGTTTGCATTTCTATTTTGTTTATTTGTTTTTCTTTGTTTGCTTTTTGTTTGTTTGTTTGTTCCTTTTTATTGTTTTGTTGTTTGTTTTTGTTTTATTGGTTCTTTGGTTGTTTTGTTTGTTTGTTTGTTTGTTTGTTTGTTTGTTGTCTAGTTGCCACGCTAATCAGATACCAAGACCTTCACCGAGTTCTCATGGTCAATCCATTTGCCGTGACACATGCGCAGTGCTACCCAAGTGACTTTAAAAACTGGATGTGAAAGCCTTCTGCGCATTCTCTGCACGTGGCACTGTCCGGCTCTACGTTGACAATGACTGTGACGAGAAAAGTGCATTTCATCATCATTATCACAATGTCCGCCCACGGCCGTTCCACGATGGACATTGACCAACAGAAAGTAAATGTAAACCCGTCCGCCCATATCTATACTTAAATGCCTTCAGCAAGAGGCACGGATCCTCATGAGTCCCTGCAATTGCCGGGCCTCATGAGGATCTATGCCCCTTGCGGTAAAATTGATGTCTTTGATGATAAATCGTTGACTGATCAAGTCTCCTATATTTCATGGTTCCATGGTTTTCGCGTAGCAATTTTGGCGAAGTTCATAGTTAATCGGCAGTGCACATAACCCGAAAAAAATACACCACCTGCAGGGCGAGGAACACCGGGAGCCGATCGAGTCTACAAGAGACATTGATCCTCATGAGCCCCTGCGATTGCGGGGGCTCATGAAGATCTATGCCTCTTGCAGACGTGTCATGGAGCGGGCTTTGCGCGGCGCTGTATATAAACCTGCATGGAAATGTGCGCAGCATCTGTGAGGGCCATTAATTTTGACGTTGCATAACCAGCGAGTGGATAGAAGCGGTAATTTGGCTGGGATGGGCAGGCAGTCAATCCTGCGTGGAGAGCCCATGCTTTCGGGTGTGTCCTCTTCGATTTTGTGAGTATTGAGTTATTGTCGCCGAATAGTGCCATCTTTCTGTCTCCAAATTATACAGGAATTTTTCTCTTACTCCCTGTTTTGATGGGCTGTCAGCTTCTTTTTTTTTTTTTAAATCCCATTTGCACCTTATTTGGCTGGGCTGTTGTCTTTGGTTTTGTAACTGTTTCCATTCATGTCTTGTGTCTCAAAAGACGGGTGTGTTCGTACAAGAAGCTGTGCAGGCAAAAGACACTATGTCCATTATTGAGAATCGAGATTTTCATTGTAATACAATAGAAATTTTGCTGTTGACATCTGCTGTGTCCATCTGCAACATATTGGAACCCAGTTTTCGCGCTGGAATCTTTCCACAGAATGAAATAATGTCTCCTAATTTCAATAATCTGTTGTATTATGTATGGATGTAAACCCGAAGCAGACAGTTCCTTATAGTTTCTTATAGCTTAACTCATTCTACCCCAGACACACCACAGGAAGATAAGGATCGACCATGATAGTTCAAGGGTGATGCCAGAATAGCTTGGCGCCTATGGGCGCCAAGCTATTCTGGCATCACCCTTGAACTATCATGGTCGATCTGTGTCCTGCACTGCAATGCAGCCTTCAGAGGACAACGGCAAAATTCTGGGATTTCGGTGTTGGGGTAGAATGAGTTAACTCGCACAGTGCCAGCTGCACTGACGCAGACTCTGTTTTTTGCAATCTTCGGTAATGCAAGACCAAGAATGATGTCCCAGAAACAGGGAGTTAGAGTGGTGTCAGCAATAGGCATGGCTCTTCATGAGCCCCCGCAACGGGTGCGGGTGCTCACGAGGGTCTATGCCTCTTGTAGTTGGGTGGTGTTCAAATTGTTGGGGCACTGAACGGGCTAAGTCCATTTCGGCCAGACCAGAGCCATCATAAGAGTTCCGGAGCTTCGTGTTTTCACATTAGTCTGGCCAATATTATGATGTTAGCAGTGCATTTTTTTGGGTGAGCAAACGTTTTGTGACAGTCGCTTAGAGTCTCTATAACATTGTGTCCTCGTCCTGTACTCTGGGCATAGCTGATCAAATTGTCTGGGCTTGAGTCATCTGGGTTTGTCTGTCCTCCCCCCCCTCCCTCCCCCCTCTCTCTGTTCCCCCTTCTCCCTTTGTTTTCAATGCAGTTCAAGTTGTGCGGTCGGTCTCTGTGCTGGTCAGTGATTTTGGACCTTACGGCCTACGGCCGTAAGGTCTAAAATCACAGACCAGCATTCAGTAGCATATATCCTATTCTTCCTTTTTCTTTCTTTAGAAAGTCTTTGTAAATAATCTCCTCATTTGTATTGATTCTTCGTAAGCCGTCCTGCACTCGCCGGTCTTTAATTCTGCACTTTACTTCTGTACCCCGTAAGATCCCAAAATCACGGAACAAGACGCATAGTCCTTTATCCGTTGCCTTATTATTTTATTTTTGTAGAAGCACCGTGAGAATGATCACTATTTCACTGCCGAGTAAATCTGAACACCACCCAGATGCAAGAGGTATAGATCCTCATGGGCCCCCGCAGTCGCGGGGCCCACGAGGATCTATGCCTCTTGCTGAAATCACCGTGTATCCATGTTCCTTTGACGGCTGTGGTTCTTTGACGTTGAATATATCATGGTTTTGCGTCCACTGGCAGGGAAGGGGTCCACATTGATTTTCCTCTGCGTGTTACCTTGGTGTTGACTTTTTAAAGTTTGGTGTTGATTTCGTTCTTTGATTGCCACTGGTTTCCTTTCCAGTCAGCTGGGCACTTTATTGTCAGTCAGCGATTTTATTGGACACGGTAATGGCGTCGCCCGTACATAACATCGATGTTTCTGCCTGTTACCTAGACGCTGACTTTTAAGTTTGGTGCTGATTTCATTCTTTGATTTCCAGTGATGTCCTCTCCAGTTAGCGGCAAACGCTATTGTCCAAATCAACGATTTTATTAGAAACGGTAATGGCCTAGCCCCATAATGATTTCTGCACTTATCATACTTTTATGCTAATGAGCATTCGATCCTCGTCAGAAGTCAACTTGAGAACTCTCGGATCTTCGTTCGATAACTTCTGATCGTGAAACCGTACTAAAACACCGACTTCACACTTCCGCGGTCAGCCAGCTGTGCAGTACTTGATTTCTATCTTTAATGGGGAATTTTTCTTCTTCTCCCGAGTCCGTCCAGCACAGTAAGCAAAAGGTCCTCGGGCCGACGTTGGCCGCAGCTGGCCCGCGCACGTACATGCGCGGACCAACTGCGGCCTACGTCGGTCAGATGATCTTTTGCGCACTTGGGAGACTTTCTGTGTGCTGTCCCCGAGTTTCTAATCGGACCAGACTTAAGATAGGTAAGCGTGTCAACGGTTGATCGTCCGGCTTAACGCGTTGTCCGCTTGAAGTCTCTCGAGTCTGGTGGACGTCTTCGAACCAGTTAGTTAGTTATTTGGGTTTAACGCCGAGCAGGCGACTAAGGCCACCGCGGGTCTTCTTCGAACCAAAGGGTAGTAGATAAATCGACCGTGATAGTTCATGGGTTGTGCTCGAATAGCCTAGCGCCTGGTTTTTATCCGAAAACTTAGCCCCTTCACTGCCAGTGGTCGCAGATTATGTTTCTGAAAACCTTTTTAGTTCTATTCAGCGCCAAAGAACCCAGGGAACATGCCCGTGAATTGGTTTCAGCGAGGGGCGTAGATTCTCATGACCCCCCGCAACTGCGGGGGCACATGAGGATCTCTGTCTCTTGGAATTAAAACGTTTCCACTTTTTTGTCACTAAAGGGTTTAGCAATCTGTTTTGTCCTCATTTTTCAAAATCATTTTTATTTCCTAGCATTAAATTGTATGAGATTGACAGTCACCTGTATGGACAGTCTGTATTTGAGCTCTTTGTACCTTGTTACAGGAGATGTGTAGTAAATGACAGTTCAAATGTAGTGCCTAATAGTTAGAGCGTTGAAACTGGAGAGACGCCATGCCGAGAATGCCCTATCCTTGACCTTTTGTTGACGTCTCGAAGTAACAGAAACTTAGTACATATTTCTCCTGCGTTAATCGACAGTACTGAGTTCCGTCAAGTGAATATGGCAAACAACCCCTTGCCCTACTGAACTATCACAACTGAGGGGACGGGCGAACGCGTACATTAATTCACAAAGCCTTAACGGATTTTGTGTACAGACCTAAAGGGAGCTAACTCCCCTCTACACTAGCTAGTTGTCTCCCCAGCACTGGTTTGTAGTCTAACCCGCCCACGGAGTCTCACCCTGGCCAATGTCATTCTTTGACTGGTTTAAGAAGGAACAGTTTACTGACCCATCGATTCATACGAAACTTGTGATGAAACGGTTATGGAAAAGAGTAGGCATTGTTAGTTCAAACTCTTGGTTCTGCGTCCTTTATTGAATTCATCTGAACTGAAGTGGAAAAATTAAAAGATGTGCATGTATTCATGTAAATTTGCTCTTTGTCTCCAGACAGAACAATCCACAATCCCAATGCGCAAAAGGCCATCGGGCCGACGTCGGCTGCCGTTGGCCCGCGCACAGCCGTGCGCGGGCCAACGGCGGCCGATGTCGGCCCGGGCCGATGGTCTTTTGCGCATTGGGATACAGCCAGCCCCCTAAACTCGAAAATGTCAAATGTTACGTCTCGTGATCTCCTGTGCCTTTTGCTGACAGAGTTGGGTTCACGTACTTCCTCAGGTTAAAATACCATTACGCATAAATCTGAAGACACGTTTCTGTACCATTTGTGTTTGTTATGTCTTGTCGACACAGCTAATGAACTTTAACAGCAGTTTGAACAGGCAGCAACAGCACATGCGTAATCGCGCTTGTTTATTCTGTTTAGCCGTTAGCGTTTCAAACTATTTTTAGCTGTTTCTCGTACTAATGCACTGTATTAATAGAACGAAGTGGCGTCATTGTCAGGTTACTTGATATTAAGACGACGTGTGCTGAACTGGATTGTCCTGTGTCTAAATGAACCATAACTAGACCTGTGTGTAGCGTTTCGTAACCGTTTGTTACAGAAGTGTATCTTTGAACAGTTACGGCGGTAGTGGGTCTTTAAGGGAGTCGTGCGGGTTTTTTCGCTTTATTGCCAGTGGTCGCAAGTTGTGTGTCTGAGAAGTTTCATTCAACACCAAAGCCGCTGGTCCCCATCCGCCAATGAAGCAACTGGAGTGGTTCCAACAAGAGACATAGACCCTCATGAGCCACCCGCAGCTGCGGGGGGGCTCATGAGGATCTATGCCTCTTGCATTTGTGTTTGGCTCTTCGTGTTCCAGCAGCTAAGTGGTTAAGTTTGCGATAGTGCATCCTGAGCGAGTACCGAGTCTCCGGGGTACCAGGCGGACCGAGGCGCGCATGGCGAATTGCACAAACTTTCACACGTTGACTTCTTGGTGTTTTTGTATTTTCTTGGTATCTAAGTACTTGTAGCGCAAGAGCCCTTACACAAAGACTCTGTGGGCAACACTTAAGGCCGTGTCGATACCAGCGCACTCGATCATTATTTGGTGCAGTTTGCATGAAATTCAGAAGGTATGGGGCTATCATTTTGTTCTTTAACCTACCTAGTCCCGACGCACTACAGCAGGAGACGGGTCGACCATGATAATTCAAGGATAGTGCCAGATTAGCTTGGCGCCTCATGGCGCCAAGCTAATCTGGCACTACCCTTGAATTATCATGGTCGATCTATCTCCTGCAGCCCTACACAGTCGTTAGATGACACTGTCAAAATTTGGTAAATATGACCTTGGGATTAAATGGGGTACTTCACATTAATCTTGAAATGTGCCCTGAAAGGTCCCAAGTCAGAAATCATTTTGATTTTGACAGTAAAGCGTACAAGATCTACACACATTATGTAAGTCTCAATACATTATTACACAAATCGTATTTTCAGAATTTGCATTATTTTAAAGAAACAGTCGTGTGACATATTTACTTTTGAATGGACGATTGCACAATTTAGAAGAGACTAATATTACCAGTCTTTTTCTGTACGTATGTACACGTCTATAGTACGTTTTTTCGGGTCTTCAGTTTGTGAGCTTTGTGCGGTTACCGCCCAGCAATAACGGGCTAGGAACCATTGCTGATTGTGAACCGCTGATGTACAATTACAGGCATCTGGCTGTCAGCCCACACCCAGTATAAAACCGCCTCATCACTCAGCGTTGAAGCATGATTACTTCAGGTGCGGAAATGTATGTGCATAAATTCAGGGCCAAAGTACAGGCAAAGGTTGAAAAGAAAAGAACATGTACTTTTACTCATGCAGTAGGCTGTATTAGGTTTTTAAAAAAAGGCCCAACAAAGAAACAAACATACTTATACAGACGAAGTACGACACAGGCCCGAACATTTAGTAAATTGTGCTGTACTTGTCGTACATAAGCGTGTTTGTTTCTTTGTTTTAACCATATTTTGAAATGGACTTTGTTATAAGGACAAAAATACAATGCACCGCTTGTCTTTCTTTGACGAGAATACCCTTTTGGGTCTGCATTTTTTATGATGAAGACTAAACTTCAATTCATTCTCGCAAACGATCCAACTGCAAGAGACATAGATCCTCATAAGCCTCCGCAGTCGCGGGGGCTCATGAGTATCTATGCTGAGATCAAGCCTTGGACGTGTTAAACTTGCCTCTGCCAGGAAATGCTTAGAGTCCTAAAATTCGCCCATAAAACGCGTTCTCAATCACTGGGTGTGGGTCAAGAGATTAATATTTTTTACCATATTTAAATTTATTCACCTTTAAAGCACGCCGAACATAGTTACAATCAATTTTATCCGAGAAAACTGAATCCTAAATGACCCCAGCCTTCATTATGCCGATAGAGGAGAAAGCACATAATTGCAAATGCCCCAATTATTTAGTTGCTGTGGCGGCGTTTGTTCCTGTGCGGAAAAGGTAGTTTTCTCAGTTACTTCATAGTGTTGTTGTTGTCGTTCGCATGATCATCGGAGACCGGATGACTGGATGAATAATGCCGTCCTTTCCAGTCCTCGCTGAGGGCCATACAGTTTTGTGTTGAGGGCAGTTGGTGCGGGCCACACCGTCTCTCAATCTCAGCTCTTGTCATGTATATCGGCGTGCTTTTAGATCCCATTGTGGAAAATGGATAGGCCAGATAGTTCAAGGGTAGTGCAGATTAGTCTGGCGCCTAAAAGGCACCAGGCTAATCTGGCACTACCCTGAACTATCATGGCCAATCTCCCAGCTGGTGCTGTCCGCAGGCAAAGACATAATGGAGAAATACGTGTAATAATAATTACGGTATTTATAATGCGCTTATCTTATAATAATTATAACTCTAAGCGCGCACTCACAACTCGCACACGCATGCGCACGCTTTAGACAATGACTCACGTAACACAAATAGTGAAGATACATTACGACGGTCAGCTTGGGCTGGGGAGTGTGGTGATATAGTGCTAGAACTGTTGAAAGAGATGAGTTTTGAGGGCAGACTGGAAGGAGGAGAGCGAGTGTTTCTGACGGAGAGAGAGTGGGAGAGTGTTCCAGGTGGTTGGACCGTATACTGAGAAAGAGCGGGGGCCGAAAGTGCTGAGTTTGGTGCGGGGGATGAGGAGTCGGAGAGGGTCAGAGGCGGAGCGGAGGGAGCGGGGAGGAGTGTAGGGGTGAAGTAAGTTGGAGAGATACGCAGGAGCGTAGTTGTTCAGGGATTTGTAGCAGAGAGACAGTATCTTGTATTGGATGCGTTGGGGGATGGGGAGCCAGTGAAGGAGCTTGAGCAGGGGAGTGATGTGGTCGGATTTTTTCTTTCTGAGGACGAGGCGGGCAGCATTGTTCTGGACGCGCTGGAGAGTGAGAGTGGTGGAGTGAGGAAGGCCAGAAAGGAGAGAGTTGCAGTAGTCGATGCGAGATAAGATGAGAGAGACAGCGAGTTTGGTGGCAGCTTCGGTAGTGAGGTATTTTCTGATCTGACTGATGCGGTGGAGGTGGAAATAACATGCCTGGGCCGTGGCGGAGACGAAGCTGGTCATGGAAAGAGAGGAATCGAGGATAACGCCAAGGTTCTTGACCGAGTCAGAGAGGGAGATGGGGGTGCTGTCGAGTTGAAGGTGGAGAGAGGGAGAGAGCTGGGAAAGTTTCTGGCGAGTGCCTACCAGCATGGCTTCCGTTTTGTCGTCGTTCAGTTTGAGCTTGTTTGCTGTCATCCAGTTTTTCACGTCCTCATAGCAGTCAGCCGTGCGAGTCAGTAGTGTCGCTATGACTATGCATATTAATACAGTATTTATTTCTTTTGGTCTCTACACACCAAGCCTCGTTTTAACGTTTCTAAGAAGTCACGTTTTATTGTCGCTAGAGGCAATAAATCCTGCACATTGCATGCTACCCATTGAGAATATATAGAGTTTTACATCGGTGTTTAGGTGATATCGAGACTCTCACTCGAGCGGTTTTAAAACCTTATCCTACGAGCGAAAGCGGCGAGTAGGATAATGTTTTAAGACCACGAGAGTAAGATTCTCAGTATCACCTAAATGCCGATGTAATAATCTATTTCTGACTCACCTTTCTCTTTGCATAAATCCGATGTGAGTTGGTTTTCGGCACATGCCTAGTCACAACACGGCCGCAATTGTGGCTTGGCGAGGATCTTGGCGTAATTATTTTGTAATGTGACGTCTATATTTTGGATGCCACACAAATGTTCCTACATGATGATGTAATAGATGACGTCAGAGTGCCAGTCGTCACTATGAAATGATGTCATTGCGCGAGAGCTGAAATTAGGTCAAATTTCAATATCGCGTGTGCCCGTACCTTTTTGATGACCAGATTTTCTACAAGACAATATTGTGCACACGTGGCCGTTCACGCACCAGGGCTGTATCACACACGTGTGTGATACAGCTTTGTCGCTCAACGTAGCAAAGAAAGAGGTGTGTAAGAAAAACATTTTCTCGACCGCAGTCTGCCAAAAGCTTCCAGAAATTGCAAAAGGCATTAAAAGGTGTGGATGAGTTATGCACGATGCATGTGCACCGTATTTCATTACCTTGTTTCCTGCCGTCTGTTTCACCCGTTCACTGCCGAGAAAATGTGACTATCATACCCACCTGCAAGAGGTATAGATCCTCATGAGCCCCCGCAGTTGCGGGGGCTCATGAGGATCTATCCCTCTTGCTGAAATAACTCAGTGTGTATCCATTTATGTTCGTTCGACGGCTTGGGATCTTTGACGTTGAATTTACGATGATTTCAAAACCGAAGTCTGAGCTTCCTGTAGTCTGTTCAAACTTTATGTTTACGGCATTCCTCCGTGTTGTTATATAGCTTTTGGCACCTAGCTTGGATGAAGATATTTTCGGCGCGCAGGCCTTCCTTCATATGTGTCTTTTCAATTAATCCCTTCACCGTCGAGAAAAGGTGAACACGATCTAACTGCAAGAGACATAGATCCTCATGAGCCCCCGCAGTCGCGGGGGCTCATGAGGATCTATGTCTCTCGCTGAGACCAATCCTTGGACGGGTTGCCTCTGCCAGGAAATGCTTAGAGTCCTAAATTTTGCCAATAAAACGCGTTTTCAATGTTTGTCCCATCCTACCTAGGACTTTACCACCCATCTTTTCACAAGCAATGTAGGAAAAAAAGCAGAAAAGTATTTCAGTGTACGACATTCAGACTTCATGAATAAACTGTTGTGGGGTATAATCAAAAGACGTACCAGGACATTAACAAGGTGAATTGAACTGATTTACATTAATATTTATTGCCTGAAAGAGGCCGCTTTAACTATTAATCATCATCAGCATCGCAGCATCATCATGATAATGAGAAAGATAGAGTGGGGAAGGGGGTAAGAGAGAGAACTGAACTGAACTGAACTGCAACTTTATTTTCTAAGGACGAAGACAGTAGGCACGCATGCCTTTTTACATGTCTATCCTGAGAGAGAGAGAGAGAGAGAGAGAGAGAGAGAGAGAGAGAGAGAGAGAGAGAGAGAGAGAGAGAGAGAGAGAGAGAGAGAGAGAGAGAGAGAGAGAGAGAGAGAGAGAGAGATTCAATGATTCAATGAAGCTTTATTTATCAACGGCTGAGGCATTGACATCGTCACAGACATAGCGAGAGAGAGAGAGAGAGAGAGAGAGAGAGAGAGAGAGAGAGAGAGAGAGAGAGAGAGAGAGAGAGAGAGAGACAGAGACAGAGAGACAGAGAGAGAGAGAGACAGAGAGACACAGAGAGACAGAGAGAGGTCATGCCTGGTCAAAGTTTAGTGGGTAAGTCTTTCTTTTTATTTATTTTTTTTTAATTATGAGAGAGAGAGAGAGAGAGAGAGAGAGAGAGAGAGAGAGAGAGAGAGAGAGAGAGACAGACAGACAGACAGACAGACAGACAGACAGACAGACAGACAGACAGAGACAGAGAGACAGACAGAGACAGAGAGAGGTCATGCCTGGTCAAAGTTTAGTGGGTAAGTCTTTCTTTTTATTTTTTTTTAAATTGTTTTATTTTGATTTGACTCGTACAAAATATATCGATCACACAGGTAGGCCTTATTCCATATACCTAGTTACACTCGAATATTAACACATGTCACTGTTTGGGAAGATTGTGTAGTAAGCAGACAAGAGTGAGATAAAGTAACATATTAACCCCTTCGATACCGAGAAAAACTAAACACCACCCAATTGCAAGACGCATAGGTCCTCATGAGCCCTCTCAATTGCGGGGGCTCATGAGAATATATGCCTCTTGCTGAAACCACTCTGTATGGACGCAGTGAAGTAAGTAATATAATATTAACCCCCTTCGCTGTCAAAAAAAATTGATGATCGCCGCCCGCAGTTGCTGGCGCTCATGAGAATCTATGCCACTTGCTGACACCACTTTGTGTTATGCCTTGTTCCTTGGACCGCTGAGAATATTTTACGTTGAACTTGCAATAATTTAGTAAAATACAGTTTGCGTCCACTGACAGTAAAGGGGTGAGGGTGAAGAAATACATACATTCTAGGCAGAGAGGTTATAACCTAAGTAAACAGCATGTCCTTGACGCCAGCCCGAGGCCCCTTCACCCGCCTGATGCCTGTGTCTGTCACAGTAACCGTGCTGCGGCAAGGACACTGATCTGTGTCTGTCACAGTAACCGTGATGCGGCAAGGACACTGATCTGTGTCTGTCACAGTAACCGTGCTGCGGCAAGGACACTGATCTGTGTCTGTCACAGTAACCGTGCTGCGGCAAGGACACTGATCTGTGTCTGTCACAGTAACCGTGCTGCGGCAAGGACACTGATCTGTGTCTGTCACAGTAACCGTGCTGCGGCAAGGACACTGATCTGTGTCTGTCACAGTAACCGTGCTGCGGCAAGGACACTGATACTTTTCCAAACTTCCTTCATAGTACGCAAAACGTCCTCAGGCCAGCTTCGCGCCTCTGAATGTGCACGGGCCGCGGAGCCCCGAAGTCGGCCCAATTACCTTTCGCTTATCGAGTTACACTGTTGCCCATAATTTTTGCATTTTCGCCCGTCTTCCGCATTTCGCTGCAGTGGCAAACAGCTAAAATAGTTTATATGGACCACATGGAATGGTGTCAGATTTCGTAATTGTTTGCAGCGTTTAAAATGGTTAATGGCATTAATTTTGTCGTTTGTTTTGGCTGCGCATATCCGTCTCTTATTACCTGGGCCAGTAGTGATGCAACATGGAAGAAGTGGGAAGGCGCAGTTTTAAGAATGGAAAATTTTAAAGGACATCCAAAGAAGACAGAAATTTTCCATAATGCAAAACTGACTATTACCCTATAATATGTGTTTTCGCTATCTAGGTGTAGATAGATCTAAATGTGTGTAGACCAAGCGGCAATATTAATTATCCCTGAAATCAGAATCAGGTCATAAAAGCAAGGATACTGAGTGCGAGCAACAACTACCCAGTGCGCAATGGCCATCGGGCTTTTTGCGTGTTGGGTATAGGGACCGTCTCGCCAGATCGTTGCGATTAATTACACACACGCCGACCTCGTACAGTTAAGCACGGTGAATAGCTAAAGCAACAGATTTAAATCAGGTTTCTCCCTTGTTTGTTAGCGGCACGATTCTCAGCCATCGCAGCCCTTGCCTTTGTACAAATAGAGCGCTCAAGTCCGAATTTACTGGTTCACACTTCATGTGTGAACCTTGTGCACGTTTTATTCAGAGGCGGATCAGTTACTTCCCGGGGGGTGGGGAGGAGGGGGAGAATTTCGCGATGGGATGATTGAGGGGGTGGGGAAGGGGAAAGGGGTTTCAAACTCCATGAAAGGAACTTTGATGCAGCTTCTTTCTTCTTTTCTTCTTTTTTTTTTTTTTTTTTTGGAGGGGGTGGGTTAGGGGGGTGGGATTGCAGCTTCTGCCATCCCCTCCCCCCAATCCCCTCCCCCCACCCCCAAATGCGAAGTGTTTTATCTGATTTTGAGATACCCTCAGTACATTTACATATATAGCGTGCATGCATTTCACATCAAATGTCACAAAACACACAACATAACCCCAGGGCATGATGTAAAGTCCTTGACTTCAATTCCTTGTTTGTTTTTGCCCCTTTGGCTGTCGGTAGCGCTTTTTGTTGAGGTGATTCTTGCAGGAATCATCTCACCTCAGCAAAAAGCGAAAAGAATTGCGACAGTTTTGGAATCATCGAAAGCGCTTCAAAAATGTCGCTTTTCTTTTGCTCGTCAATATACTACACCGATAACTTTTTTGGAGTGTGTATAGTGTGTGTGTGTGTGTGTGTGTGTGTGTGTGTGTGTGTGTGTGTGTGTGTGTGTGTGTGTGTGTGTTTGTGTGAGACAGCCGTATTTTCGTTCCTCTTCCCATACAATGAGTGCAAGGCCGCTGCAAGATGCCCATGATTCAGGAACTCGACAGACGATAAGTTTGCTAATGTAAGTCACAGTGCGGCCTCATTCCGTCGAGATCAGGTCAGAGGAATTAGGTATCATGTGCTTGTCTGTGATTCTGGATCATACGGCTCGTAGCCGTAAGATCCAAAATCACAAACCAGCACGCAGTAATTCCGTAGACATGACTGAACACAGAAAAGGGAAGGTGGGTGGGCCAGGGGTGGGGGGGGGGGGGCGGCGGAGGGGGGGGGGGCATTTAGGTCATGTGTTTCGACGTTCCTGTTTGTTAGTCTCTTTTCTGCCGAGAAAGAACTGCACACGATCCAACTGCAGGAGCCCCCGCTAAGCCTCTTGCTGACACTATTTTGTATCCATGTGTTCTTTTGACAGGCATTGTTTAATGTCCAGATTCATGTTTATTGCGTTCTGCTCTGTGCTTTTTGACGTTACAGTCTCGATCCGGGAGATAAATATTTACAGATCAGCACATGGAAAAACAAGTGCATGCGGAAAGGAGGTGGAGCCGAAGGCGGGGAAAGAGGGGCCGGGGGGGGGGGGTGCGGGGAAGGGGGGCCGAGGGGGGGAGGGGCGGAGGGTAGGAGGGAGGTTTGTGTTCAGCTGTGTTGCATTTCTTATTCTCGGGTTTCTCGCAGCTCCTTGTTGCAAAACCTAATTCATTGCGCAATTTAAATCTTCACTATACTCTTCCGTGTTATAATTTTCATTTGACTAATGTTACAAGATCACTTGCCTATAACGTTTAGGCTAATTAAACTTTTTGCGTACGCATCCATTGTGAAAAACACCGGTGGATGCATTCGCAAAAGTGTTATTACCAGGTGCCTTATGTAGCAGAACCTGTTTTCCATTTCTTAAAATCTCAATGATAATTAACGTTGTGTTTGGTTGTTTGTTTGGCGTTTTTTCTCAGGGAAACGGAGACAGGTGCTCTCTCAAGAGATGACTTGAAGGACACAATGTGTCACCTGTCACTGAAGACCATCATTTAGGTGACTACAGTGACCTACATGATGGCCTTTGACAGTTGATCTCTCAAAAGGCTGGTCGCTCGAAACAGATTTTGCTGTAATACTAGAAAGTGGAAATGCGCTTTCTGTATGCTACGTTACTTATGATTACTGTTTGACCTGGTGTCCAGAAACGATGCACAAAACGCCTACTCGTGTTTCTTGATAGCACCTTTGTAGCGGTTTTAGATATCGAGACATTGTTCGTTTGAATGTTTGTCCATTGTTAGTTCGCTGGGTTTTTTTTTTTTTCTCCTGCAATTAATGGCTTCTTGTTACTTGCAGGTTGTTTCTAGGGATCTCCTTTTTGCCATTGCAACTATAGGTAATATGTTACTAGGCTTATCCTTGCCGTGTTTTAACACCATCACTGCCGAGAAAAAGTGAACACGATCCAACTGCAAGAGGCATAGACCCTCATGAGCCCCCGCGACAGACTCATGAGGATCTATGCCTTTTGCTGAGATCAATTTGCATCCATGCTTCTTGCACGGTTTTGACTGTTGGTCGTTGAATGAACAAAGATTTCAGAATCAAGAGTGGGCGTACCTTGGCAGGGAAGGGCTTTACCCATATCATTCGAAATACACCAGTGTGTGAAATAAATTTGACAAAAATAGTTCAAGGGTAGTGCCAGAATAGCTTGGCGCCTCTAGGCGCCAAGCTATTCTGTCACTACCCTTGAACTAAAGCCATTGGTCTATATCCTTGTCTGTAAGTACTATAATGTAGCTTGCATATATGGCAGTGTACAAATTTGAAGCTTTTAGCCTCAGTATGATATGGGGTAATGGGCCATCAGGTGTAGTTCCTGTTTGTGCTGATATTGAATCTGCGACTACATTTTACTCTTCGCGCATGTGCGCACGCCTAACCACAGGATTCATAACAGCCGGTTATGTCCCCTAACTGACAAGGGTTCCAAACGTCAATAGGTATCACAAAACTCTAGGGATTTACTCTGGCCCCCGCGACTGCGGGATCTATGATTGTTGCTGAGACCAATTTGTATCCATGTCTCTTGGACGGTGTTGGCTTTTGGTCCACGACTGAACCAAGATTCACAAGATAAATCTACGTACATTGGCAGGGAAGGGATCAACCCCTATCTGCCGGGGCAAGGCGAGCGCTACCCACACGCAAGAGACATAAACCCTCATGTGCCCCCGCAGTCGCAGTTTTTTTTTTTTTTTTTTTTTTTTTTGGGGGGGGGGGGGCGAGCTGGGGGGAGAGGGGGGGGGGTGCCTTGGCGTTCTTTCTTTGTAAAATATACCAATGCCTCAGTCTTCTGATGTATTCGGTTTCGACTTCCCTGCTTCGTCGGCATTTGGTTACGCTGAGCTATTTTATCTTTCCTAAAATATTGGGTTTCATCGTGTATGTATATTTGGAGTATAGTTTATGAGCTGCCTGTAACGTATTCGTTTAGTAAGCTGTAAACACTTTTTTTTTTCTCTCAACCAACATTCATGGTATCAAGCTCTGCTTCATATCAGTTTCAGCTTTCGAAACGACTTCCATCTGTACTTCAGTGTTTGTGTTCACTTCTTTCCCTCAATGGAAATTGCGACCGACATTCGTTAACTCATTCAGCCCGACGGCCGTATTTCCCATATTTTGGAGGCGTCATCTAATGACTATGCACCAGTTGCAAGAGATGGATCGACTATGATAATTCAAGGGCAGTGCCAGATTAGCTTGGCGCCTACAGGCGCCAAGCTAATCTGGCACTACCCTTGAATTATGGTCGACCCATCTCCTACTGTAGTGCGTCAGGGTTGAATGGGTTAAAAGCACCTGAATTGTTTTGTCCTAAAGTACCATTACGCATAAATCTGAAGACACATTTCAACACCTCCCCGCCCTGTCCGTAACTGTCAAACGCTCTCCTCATTTAAATCGCTTCTCAAAACCCACCTCTACAACGCTGCCTTTCACTAGTTCATTTCCCCAGCCATGCACAATTCATCACCACTGTCGTGTGTGTGTGTGTGTGTGTGTGTGTGTGTGTGTGTGTGTGTGTGTGTGTGTGTGTGTGTGTGTGTGTGTGTGTGTGTGCGTATGTTGTGTATGTGCGTGTGTGCGTGTTGCCTGTTAGCCTTTTCATTTTATCAGCGCTTAGGGCTACTTTTAGAATAAGCGCTTAATAAATCTTTATTATTATTATTATTATTATTATTATTATTATTATTATTATTATTATTATTATTATTAACACCATTTCTGTTTGTTATGCCTTGTCGACAAACCTAATGAACTTTAACAGCAGTTTGGACACGCAGCAAAAGCACACGCGTAATCGCACTTATTTATTCTGTGCTGCCGTAAGCGTGTCAATCTACTTTTAGCTGTTTCACGTACTGAAATCGTTGTATTTCTAGAACGGAACGGAGTCATTGTCAGATTACTTGATATACAGACGACGTGTGCTGAACCGGCCGGATTGTCCTGTGTCTAAATGAACCATAACTAGACCTGTGTGTAGCATTCCGTAACCATCTCTTACAGAAGTGTATCTTTGAACCGTTACGGCGTTAGTGGGCCTTTAATGTGGCAGTACTACATCCCCACCCCCCCACCCCACCCCCACCCCCACCCCCCCCCCCCCCCCCAAAAAAAAAAAAAAAAAAAAAAAAAAACCACACCACGAATTAACAAAGAAAGGCAACAGAAATAAAGAAACAGTAAAACTCAGAGAGAATCAATCAAAGGCTGCACACAAAAGCCTATCGGGCCGAAGTCGGCCGCAGTGGGTCCGCGCACAGTCGTGCGCGGGCCCACTGCGGCCGACT
Source organism: Semisulcospira habei (assembly GCA_036245525.1). NCBI lineage: Eukaryota > Metazoa > Mollusca > Gastropoda > Semisulcospiridae > Semisulcospira > Semisulcospira habei. The sequence goes on from BTPG01000008.1 coordinate 115,793,708, forward strand.
GCGGCTTGATGACCCTTGCATACTGGAAACGAACAAATAAACAAACAGACAAACCTACAAATTAAAAAAAAAGCAAATGAGCTGGGCTCTGTTTCTTCTTCGGAGTCCTTACGCTTCCGTGACTCAGAAGTAGGTTTAGAATTGCACGTGACTCGTCGAACAGACACTGACTTGCCAGTGATTTAAAAGCCCGGACGAACATGCGATATCGCTTCTTTTCTTTTTTTTCTTAATTTTGTTTTTCTTTTTTTTTTTTTTCTTTTTTTTTTCTTTTTTTTTTTCGGGGGGGGGGGGGGGGGGGGGGGCGTCGGTCTTTAAACCCTGTTTTCGTCGAATCGAGTGCAAACCGTTTTGACCTACTTCTGATTTACGGAAATCGGCTATTGCGCGAAGAAGTGTTTGTTTTTTTTTCAGCTGGTATGACGTGCAGGCAATTCTGTACCTTGCCGGACTTTCTCAAGCTTTGAGTCGCAGAGAGAGAGACTCACTCAAGACGCAATCATTTTATTGTTTAGGCCATCGGCCCATCACATGAAAACTCTGGTAAAACGTACAACAACAACAACAACAAGAACAACAACAACAACACAAATTACAAAATGCAAATAAGTTGTGCACACATTTCATGCCGCGTCATGAAAAACAAAGTAAGTTCATTCTTGCCAAGAATGGACCAGCTGCGTTTTTCAAAATAAGGCAGTGTTGGCAAGCCCGTGAGCCACACAAATATCAGCAGACCTCACAGCGGCGTTTAATACTGTAATAAATGAATCGGGCAACATTCTGCACCGACTCTCTATCTTTAAGCAGACGACTAGGGGAACCATAATTGGCATAAAGATGTATTTAGTAGGAATAAACTTTTGTCTAAGGTCTTCAAGTGATCTGCAATGAAACCCAAAAAAATGCATTTTGTCCTCAAGTCGGCAGTTGCATAATGGACAAGTAAAGGCCAAATTGGTATCATTAGTATATCTGAAATTGTGCGTATTAATTTCTGAAGCCCCAATTCTAAATCTTATAAGAAGGTCCCGTAAATGTTTATTGTGAATATCAAAGAAGTAGGTTTCTAAATATAAAGATGCTTTAAAACGCTTATACACATTGAACCGTGGACTGTCTGCCAAGTGACTATGCCAGACCTGCCCAAACGAATCAATCAATCTTTGTTTGTATTCTAGCAGAAACCTGTCAACATTGCCAACACCTTGGTTCTCCCACACAAAACCAAAACCATACCGGTACAATTCATCATGAACACGAGTGACCCAACAGTTTTTTTCCACTATTTTGTAAAGCTAGCAACATTTTGTGCGCTTTAGAAGGAAGTCTGTGAGGCTCCATTTGTAACAGACGAAACCAATACCTAAGAAGCTAACCCTGGCATAATGTATAGTGGATATCGGCGGGTTTCGCCATAAACAAGGTCATTTGGTGTACGTGGACTTACATTAAGCAGCTTTTTGAGTGCAAAGAGATGTAATTTCTCAGTCTCTTCGTGCCTGTACAGACCTCATACCTCTGAAGCGTACAACAATATGGGCTTAATCTGGCAATCAAACAGCTTGAAAAGTATGGTTCGGGAAAAGTCCCCAGTCTTCCACAAGATCTTAAATGTTTCTATAGTGCCCCTCCGTGTTCTAGTACAAATATCACCAAAAGCTCTGGGAAATGACAGTCGGGTAGAAAAATACAGTCCTAAATATTTATAAGCATTAACTACTGACACTTGTGTACCTTTAATAAGCCACTTCTCTCTGCGTGCTAAGTACCCTCCTTTACGAAAGACAACAATGTTTGACTTGACCAGGTTAACAGACAAGTCCATAGCATCAGCATTTTTAATCAAAATATCAAGCTGATTTTGCAGACCACGTGGTATGTCTGATACAAGTACTACGTCATCTGCAAACAATAAAATAAAAACTTCAACTAAGTCTGGGAGAAGCTGAACACCATGTTTTCCATTATTCATAATTTCAGTGGCAATTTCGTTAATAAACAAGGAGAAAAGTGCGGGCGAGGTTATCTCCCCCTGTTTCAAGCCTCTGGGGGCAGAGGAAGAGATCAGTCACACTTTGGTCGCACCTTACACGAGCTTTAACCACCTTGTACATGCTTTGAAATGCCTGCAGCATCCTGCCATTAACGCCCCTTTTCTAAAGAACTGTCCATAATTTAGAACGTGATATATAGTCAAAGCTTTCTGAAAATCTATAAAAACAACGTACAATTGTTTTATTGCGGGTAAAATATCTTTGAATCATAGAAAATAGAGTGAAGATGTGATCAATAGTAGAGTGATCTCTTCTGAACCCAGCCTGCACTTCTCCCAGCATATCATGACTTTTGGACCAATCGGTCAAACGCTTATTTAAAATGAAACTATAAATTTTACTACAGACAGCGAGTAGTGAAATGCCACGGTAATTATCAGGTACATCCATATTGCCCTTTTTATGGATAGGCTGGATGATCGCTTCTGACCAAGACTCAGGGTACAGGACTGTGGAGAAAATGTGATTAAACAGCTTCACAAGAAATGGGACAATCACATCAGAGGCATGCTTAAAGACTTCAGGAATGAGACCATCAGGACCAGCAGCTTTATTGTTTTTTAGGTGCTTGATGGCCTTATTCACTTCCTCTACTGAAATATCTGCGTCTAAGTTTTCATCTGTTGACATGTCAGAACTACTGAATAAATTGTCATCCCCATTTGAATCGTCAATTTGATCTGGACCAAAAGCATTTTTGAAGTGCACAAACCATTTCTCTTCAGAAATAGCTCCGCAAAAAGCGCTGTTTGAAGATAATTTCGTAATTGTTCCCCAAAAAGTACGAGAATCGGTTATGTTATTCTCTATCTCCTTCCTCTTCTGTATTTTATGACATTTCTGTTTCCTTTTTAACAGCTTTTTGTAATCTCTTCTTTTTTTCACAAAATCCGTTCGGTCAGCAGAAAGGACAAAATGCTTAAAATCTCTCAAGCTCTTTCTGACCTCTGCACGCTTGTTTTTACATTCTTTATCAAACCAGTCACGACTATGCCCTGTCTTGTCAACACGGATTTTTTTCTGCATACAGGCAGCAGCACGGTTAAGAACCGTGCAGAGAGAGAGAGAGAGAGAGAGAGAGAGAGAGAGAGAGAGAGAGAGAGAGGAGAGAGAGAGAGAGAGAGAGAGACGTTCATCACTTTACCTCCCAGAGTAATTTCGATATGCTCAGGTCACTACACCACGCATTACGTATAAGTCGCCGAAGGAAATTAACCGCGATAGTTCAAGGGTAGTACCTAATTAGTTTGGCGCCTCTCAAGGCATCAAGCTAATCAGGCACGACCCTTGAGCAGCGTCGCTGTCGACCCGCCCATTGCGTTTGGCGTTATTTGCAAAGGAAAAAGAGAGAGAGAGGGAGAGAGAGAGAGGTGATTGTGATTATTGGTGTTTAACGCCGAGCAGGCGACTAAGGCCATCTCACGGCGGAAGAGAGAGAGAGAGAGAGAGAGAGAGAGAGAGAGAGAGAGAGAGAGAGAGAGAGAGAGAGAGAGAGAGAGAGAGAGAGAGAGAGGTGTATCTGGACGAAATAAAGCTGTAGGCCCGTGGCGGACCCGACGCCTCTAATCTGCAGCTCAGCTGGGCATACGAAATGTTTCTTCATGAATTTCAGACTTAGCCGGTGCATCTCTAGATTTGCCGCGCATCGTTTTATTGTTTCCTTCTTTTGGGACGTGCGTGAAAGGGGGTTGGCGAGAGAGACCGACAGAGAGAGGAGATAATGACTGGGGGGTTAAAGGTGCGGTCTGACGTGAAGTGAAACCCAAAGCGGTAAACAAAGCAAAGCATCTGCTTCTAAAAGCATCTAAAAATAAGTGCGTTTATAATGCTTTGCTTTGTGAGCCGGTCACACGATGAGAAGTTTTGCATAAGCAGTCTGCGTGGAAGCAATGCTCAGTTGTAAATCAGTTACCTCCCTTTACGCGATATTTTCAATGGATACATCGGACGACAGTGATTTGGAAGATATGCCTTCGGTAGTCCTTGCAGCCTACAAAATTGCCGAACAGAGAAGAAAGAAACAAAAGAGGCAAACGAAGTATTGGATGAAACCCTGGTTGGAAAATCGGGTTCAGCATGGCGCATATCACGCGCTCATGCAAGAGCTGATTGAATGCGATGCTGATTCCTTTACGAATTTTGTGAGGATGGACCTACAGCACTTTCAGACACTGTTGGCACTGGTCACTCCGTACATTGAAAATGTGGGCTGGTCATAGCGACAGGCGGAATTCTGAAGAACTGAAAAGAATAGCACGAGCAGCAATATGACGTCACTATAACCCCCCCCCCCCCCTACCCCCGCCTGATCTGCACGGCAATTGCACACACAAACACAAATGGCACGCAGCCGAATGGCGCACACACTGAAACACGGACGGAGACACTGACACCGGCGGCGCTTCCTACCGGTTGACGTTCTGTGGGCGGGGCCGAGGTAGCCCGCACAGCCATTTTTCAGGGTTTGGTTTCTGTAATTTTGGCTTCTTACATTCCATAATGCCTCGTGGTTTTGAATCAGATCGATGAGAATAAATGTATCAACTTGTGTCAGATTTGCTAATGGCCCAGTAGCTTTTGATGCCGCCATGATCGCTGAAATGATAACAACCTCGTTGCCATGGCCGTAAAGTCGGCTCTTCTGATTGGCTGGCAATCAAATGCTTCAGCGAAACAACGCAAAATTTTAGAGCACGCTCAAACACTGAAAGCATCGGCTTTGCTTCACTTCGGCGCTTTGCTGCTGTTATGCTTTAGGTCTAGTCACACGATAAACATCGTCAAAACTGCGATGTTTCGTAAAGAAGTACCCAACGGAGAAAGAAACACGCTTAGAAAAACGGTACAACACAATTTATTAATATTTCGGGTAAATACCCTTTGTCAAAATAGACAAACAAACAGAGACATTAGCCGCTACTTATCTTCAGATGCAGAAGGAATGTGGCAACTCGTGGCAACATTCCTTCTGCATCTGAAGATAAGTAGCGGTTAATGTCTCTGTTTGTTTGTCTATTTTGACAAAGGGTATTTACCCGAAATATTAATAAATTGTGTTGTACCGTTTTTTCTAAGCGTGTTTCTTTCTCCGTTGGGTACTTCTTTGCATTTCACACGCTTGGCAGTCACCTTTTTGGTCTGGATTGATTTTTTTGCGATGTTTCGTGTTTTACTGGCTGTTTTGCTTCTGCTTCGCTTCCCGTCAGACCGCTGGAAAGCTCTATCTGAAATAAAACTGACAAAAAACAAAACCATTGAATTCCTAGAGTCGGCGTCACCTTCAGTTTGGCTCGTGTGTGGCTGTGCGCTGGCCAATCCCGCAAGCAAAGGTCATCGGGCCGACGTCGACCAGACCGATGGTCTTTTGCTTACTGGGAACTGAGTTCTGCGTTGGCCCGCGCACGTTTTGTTCACTTGCTTGTAGTCAGCGTATTTCATCTCTCAGTCCAGGGTACTTGAAGAACAGACCATGGCCAAGGCATAGTCAACATTTGAATGCCGCCGGCACTCACATGTTGACTATCTTGGCCATGTAATCGCAGTCATTTGGCGGAACACGGCTGTAGTGACTGGTGAGTTTGTATCCCTTTACAGATTGAAAGAGTTCAGCTGCTTTCATAAATCCAGACCAAATAGGTGACTGCCAAACGTGTAAGACATACTGACGAGCAAAAGATATGTTTGGAATCCAAAATGTTGTACTTCTTTTGCTCATCAGTATCAGCCACAGTGGGCAGTGGGCAGATGTTCACATCTGCACGGGACATAGACGACCCCGCCCTCCACGAGTCGCCTGCTGCCTTGCAGGCCTGGCCGCTTGGCTGCGGAAAGGCTAAGGGAGGAAACCCCTGACATCAAAGCCCCCGTGTCTCCGGGGAAGGCTTTTGAGCCAGAGACTAGGACAAGGACAGTCTGATATAAAACCTACGACCCGAGGACCTCGATACCATCGTCCCAGCTTGCTAGGCCATGGCAGATGAACCAAGGGTTTAAAGGGTGGGGCCAGTACTGCGCACACTGCACTCCACCAAAAAGCTCCACCGCGCAGGCTTTAGGAAACGTCCACGGACCATGACACCGACCATTCCAAGTCCTGTAGCGACGGGCGAGGGGCGAAACGGCAGGTGAAAGATGTCACTGGAAGCCGCAGTCTCAAACCTGCATGCAGGCGGTTCAGGATATTGGTCGCCTGATGTTGACCTGGGGATGACAACATCACTCGGCACACCCTGAACGACCAAGCAGCCTTCTCTAGGGACAGCACTGCTTGCTCCACACGGAGAGGGGCCTAGAAAAGGTGGCCTAACCAAAGCTCGTCCCCTCGCAACCCCAGTTGGCTAGCCGCGGTCAACGGGCATCTTCTCCTGCGGTCAAAAAACAAGAAAGAATAACGGATCCACTCTCATGACGACCACGACCGGACTCAACGTAGCATGCTGGAACGTCCGGACCATGCTCGACAAAGCAGACAGTGGACGCCCTGAACGTCGCTCCGCCCTCATTGCCCATGAATTGCGGAGGTTAAACATCGACATCGCCGCGCTCAGCGAAGTACGCCTTCCGGACGAAGGCAGCCTCCAAGAACTTGGTGCTGGGTACACCCTCTACTGGTCAGGCAGGCCTGCATCAGAAAGACGGCTCTCAGGCGTGGGTTTCATGGTCAAGACATCCATTGCGACTAAGCTGGAAAACCTACCAACGGGCCACTCAGACCGCATCATGTCCATGCGCCTCCCACTGAGACACCAGCAACACGTCACCCTTCTCAGTGTGTACTCCCCAACCCTCCTGGCAGAGCCTGCTGAAAAGGATAAGTTTTACACTGACCTGCGCAGCCTCCTACAGAGTACCCCTGCAGACGACAAAGTCATCATCCTTGGCGACTTCAACGCCAGAGTGGGCCAGGACTCTGAAGCCTGGAAAGGAGTCCTCGGCAAGCATGGCGTGGGGAACTGCAATGACAATGGCCGCCTACTGTTGGAGTTCTGTGCGGAGCAGCAACTGGTCATCACCAACACTACTTTTCAGCAAAAGGACAGTCGAAAGACCACCTGGATGCATCCTCGCTCCAAACACTGGCACCTTATCGACTATGTCCTAGTGCGTCAGAGGGACCGCAGTGACGTCCTCCTCACCAGAGTGATGCCCAGCGCAGAGTGCCACACTGACCACCGCCTTGTCCGCTGCAAACTCAGGCTCCACTTCAAGCCAAAACCCAAGAAATGGGGGCCCACCAAGAAAAAGCTTGATGTTGCCAGCCTTCAGCGTGACGATGTGAAAGCTGCCTTTCAGACAGATTTACAGCGCAGGCTCAAAGACACAGCGGACCCAGTAGACTCCTCCCCTGAAACACTTTGGGAACAACTGAAAACTGCTATTGCAAAATCCTCTGCAGAAGTCTTGGGTTTCGCCAGAAAGAAAAACAAAGACTGGTTTGACGAAAACGATGGAGAGATCCAGGAACACCTAGCAAAAAAAAGAGCCGCCCATCAGGCCCACCTAGCCCAGCCTTCCTGCCCTGTGAAGAAGTCTGCCTTCCGCCTCGTCTGCAGCAGTCTCCAGCGCAAGCTCAGAGATCTCCAGAATGAGTGGTGGACCAGACTTGCACAGAGGACCCAGCTTTGCGCTGACAATGGTGACTACAGGGGCTTCTACGAAGCACTGAAAGCAGTGTATGGCCCCAGGCACCTGGTACACAGTCCCCTGCGGAGCGCGAATGGCCAGGCACTCCTCACAGATAATACCTCCATCCTGAACCGCTGGTCGGAATACTTTCAGAGCCTCTTCAGCGCTGAGCGCACTGTTCAAGAAGCCGTCGTCCTACAAATCCCACACCTCCCAGTAAAGGTTGAATTGGACGAACCGCCCACCGCTGAAGAGACCCTCACAGCCATCCACCAGCTCAAGAGTGGCAAAGCAGCAGGCATTGATGGAATACCGCCAGAGATCTGGAAACGTGGAGGCACAGCACTGCACAACAAGCTCCATGACCTCTTTCTCTGCTGCTGGGAGGAAGGAACACTACCAAAAGATCTCCGTGATGCAGTCGTTATCACCCTGTACAAGAACAAAGGCGAGAAGTCTGACTGTTCCAACTATCGGGGAATTACCCTGCTGTCCATTGCTGGGAAAATCCTTGCAAGGCTGCTCCTGAATCGGCTGGTACCTGCCATCGCTGAAGACCAACTCCCAGAGGGCCAGTGTGGCTTCAGAGCAAACAGGAGCACCACCGATATGGTCTTTGTGCTGAGACAGCTACAGGAGAAGTGCCGCGAGCAGAACAAAGGGCTGTACGTAACATTTGTCGACCTAACAAAAGCGTTCGACACTGTGAGCAGGCAAGGCATGTGGCAGATCCTGGAGCGACTTGGCTGTCCCCCAAAGTTCCTCAACATGATTGTCCAGCTACACGAGGACCAGCAAGGCCAGGTCAGACTCAACAATGACCTCTCAGAACCATTCCCTATTCTCAACGGCGTAAAGCAGGGCTGCGTGCTGGCACCGACCCTCTTCACCATCTTTTTTAGCATGATGTTGAAGCAGGCCACAGTGGACCTCGATGATGACGATGCAGTGTACATCAGGTATCGTCTCGATGGCAGCCTGTTCAACCTCAGACGACTGCAGGCCCACACGAAAACCCTGATTCGTGAGCTGCTTTTTGCTGATGATGCTGCCCTCGTTGCACACACAGAGAGAGCCCTGCAGCGCATCACGTCTTGCTTCGCAGATGCTGCCCAGCTCTTTGGACTCGAAGTCAGTCTGAAAAAGACAGAGGTCCTCCATCAGCCGGCACCCAAGACAGTGTATCGCCCTCCTCACATCACCATTGGCGAGTCTGAACTAAAGTCAGTGCACCAGTTTACTTACCTTGGCTGCATTATCACGTCGGACGCCAAGCTGGACAAGGAGCTTGACAGCAGGCTGGCAAAAGTGAGCAGCGCTTTCGGGCGACTTTTCAAGCGGGTGTGGCACAATCAACAGCTGAAAACAGGCACCAAGATCAGCGTGTACAGAGCTGTGGTCCTCACCACCCTGCTGTATGGTTCCGAGTCCTGGGCCCTCTACCGCAGCCAACTACGACTCCTCGAACGCTTCCACCAGCGCTGCCTGCGTACCATCCTGGGCATTCACTGGAGTGACTATGTCACCAACGTCGAGGTCCTTGAACAGGCAGAAACTGTGAGCATCGAGGCTTTGCTGCTTTGGACACAGCTCCGCTGGGCGGGGCATGTCTCCAGGATGGAGGATCATCGCCTACCAAAGATCACCCTGTTCGGCGAGCTTGCTACTGGACACCGTTACAGAGGGGCACCAAAGAAGAGATACAAAGACTGTCTCAAGAAGTCACTTAGTGCCTGCCAAATCGACCACCACCAGTGGTCTTCGCTTGCTGCGGACCGTGACACCTGGCGCTCCACCATTTACAAGGCAGCTGTCTCCTTTGAGGACTCTCACAGAGCTAGCCTTAAGGACAAGCGGCTCAGGAGAAAAAACAGAGATGCCGCAGCTCAGAACCCTGGCCATACCTTCCCCTGCAGCCACTGCGGTCGAACCTGCCTGTCTCGGATTGGCCTCCGCAGCCACGAACAAGCCTGCAGACGTCGTGGGCAACTCCTATAAAATCTTCGTTCGCGAAGTCAAGCCAAGAGAGAGATCAGCCACACAGGGACTCGTGACAATTTGTGCCTTTTGCTCGAACATATCCAACATAAAAAGAAAATTAACAAAAGATCAAGTACAAACCAGTTTATGGAATAAACTATTTTACTTGTCCTTTCTGAGCGAGATTTTCTTTTCTTTTCTTCTCATTTGTTTGTTGTTTTCAGCATTTGCATGCAGTCTGTTTGTCCTCCGCACTCCAAGTTGATTGCAGCCTGTCACCTAGTTAATTATGCCAGTGTTTTGTTTTTTTCAAGACAGTCGGTCGTGTAGCACCTGCCTGAACCAGGCCTATTGCGCCTGCAACAAGCATAGATTTTCGTGCGCTGCGGCAGCCACAGGGACTCGTGACAATTTGTGCCTCTTGCTCGAACAGTCATTAACCTCAAAATGACAATATTATTCCGTGTTAGACAAACGACCTTTAATATTAAAAGCACCCCAAAGGGATCCACAGGAAATTGTTTTCTTTTGTCAGACTGGTATTGGTGTTAACCCAGTTAACCCCGACAGCCGGAGTTGTATCGACCATGGTAATTCAAGGGGAGTGCCAGATTAGCTGAGCGTCTGCAACTGGTTCATTAGGTGACAGCGCCAAAATTTGGGCGATGGGTTAACCCTGTTAGCCCCACGGGTGCATTTCCCCAATTTTGGAAATGTCACTTGGCGACTATGTACCAGTTGCAGGAGGTGGCTTGACCATGATAATTCAAGGGTAGTGCCAGATTAGCTTGGCGCCTTCAGGCGCCAAGCTAATCTGGCACTACCCTTGAATTATCATGGTCAATCAATCTCCTGCTGTAGGGACTCGGGCCTAAATGGGTTAAACACTTTAATTAAGTTGTCACTGTTATCCTTCGTTGTTTACTTTTTCTTTCTGTTTAACCGCTTCCATGCCAATGGTCGCAGATTGTGCTAATGACATTTTTATTAAGTGAATGTCAGAGACCCAGCATGGTCCAAAGAAAATGGATGCAGAGTGAGGTCAGCAAGAGGCATATATCTTCATGATGATCTGTGTCTCTTGCAGTTGGATTGGTTTGGATGGATGTTAACTACTTGCATGCATGAACTAATTTACTAGCTTTGTTTTTGCTTTTCTTTCAGTGCGTGTGTGAATAGTTTTAGTTTTAGTTCTCGTGTGTGTGGGTTTTTTTGTTTTTTTTTCTCTCTTAAAGTACCGTTACGCATAAATCTGAAGACACATTTCAGCATCATTTTATCGACACACCTAATGAACTTTAACAGCAGTTTGGACACGCAGCAAAAGCACACGCGTAATCGCACTTATTTATTCTGCGCAACTGTTAGTGTGTCATTCTATTTTTAGTTATTTTCCTACCGAAAGCGTTGTACTTATACAACGGAGTCATTGTCAGGCTACTTGATATAAAGTGTGCTGAACTGGATTGTCCTGTGTCTAAATGAACCATAGCTAGACCTGTGTGCGGCGTTTCGTAACCATCTGTTGCAGAAGTGTATCGTTGAACAGTTACGGCGGACTCTTGGCTTGACTTCGCGAACGAAGATTCTACAAGGTTGTCCATGTCGTCTGCAGGCACGCTCGTGGCTGCGGAGGCCCATGCGGGACAGGCAGGTTCGACCGCAGTGGCTGCAGGGGAAGGTCTGGTCAGGGTTCTGAGTTGCGGCGTCTCTGGGTTTTTTTTTCTTCTCCTGAGCCGCTTGTCCTTAAGGCTAGCTCTGCGAGAGTCCTAAGAGGAGACGGCTGCCTTCTGAATGGTGGAGCGCCAGTTATGGCGGTACTCCTTCACTGTCTGTAGACGCAGATGGTGTCTGAACTCTGCGTTAAGTCATCCATGCAAAGAACATGGACACACAGTGGTGTCAGCAAGAGGCAAAGATCCTCATTAGCCCTCACGCTTTTCAGACAAACAGCCCTCAGACACTTAAAACACAAAGGTTTCGGAACGGTCTTTTCTAAACTTTCTTCTTCGCTGGGTTCTTGTCTCTATTTGTTCCTAGAACTTTGGCCTTTTTTGTGTGTTGTTTTCTTGTCTCTTTACTTGAAAAGAAAACACTCGATTTTTTTTTCAGTGCATCTGTGTTGGGTGTGATTTTGGACCTTACAGCAATATTACTTGGTGTGTAAATGGAGAATGTAACTGGAGAGAGGTTTACATCTATTGCACTGACAGCGCCAACTGCGCTAGGAGGGGAGAATGACACTTGGTTATAGTGCAGACATGACAAGTAGCATTTAATCGGCGCCTTTTGTAGATGTGCATATCCGGGGACCTTATACATATGGTGTAATTTGAGCTAACGTGGTAGATCTACTTTCGAAAACTAAAGTTGCGAAGGTGGATGTGCCATGATGGTTCAAAGTTATTCGTAAAGAGTATCTTATCGGGCGATCTTGCGAAATATGGTTCGGTAATCTGAAAAATATAGGGACATTATACTTATTGAATCTGCAGCTGTAACAGGATTTTATTTTTCTTCTGGAATATCACGTGTTAGTTCCTTCTCTGCCGAAGAAAAATGAACACGCTCCAACTGCAAGAGACACAGATCCTCATGAGCTCCAGCGCATCACTTTTAACTCATTCAGCCCGACGCACGTATTTCCCAAATTTTTGGGTGGCGTCATCTAATAACTATGCCCCTGTTGCTGGAGATGGATCGACCATGATAATTCAAGGGTAGTGCCAGAATAGCTTGGCGCCTATTGGCGCCAAGCTAATCTGGCACTACCCTTGAATTATCATGGTCGACCCATCTCCTGCTGTAGTGCGTCAGGGCTGAATGCGTGAAATCCATGTTTCTCTAAGCTAAGACATTTTGGTGTGGAATCAACAACGAATGCAGAAGCACGATCTGCGTCAACTGGCACTGAACGGACTGAAAGGCCCCGCCACACATGCCCGATTTTGTGGCCGATCCTTGAGCAGTTTCGAATCGGAGTGTGATCGGACCGGACAACAAAAACGTGTGCACTGCCACACATTCCGACGTGTTTTTTTTTAGCCGACCGGTTTGAATCGGAAGATCAAGGTCGTACCTGTTCAGCGAAATGGCTGCTAGTTTTTTGACAGTGATGATGTGCTTGCATTATCAGCAGTTTTGCATCATATTCGGGAAGAGGCGGGCGAAACATCGGTAACGAAGTTGGTACTGATCTTCCGCCATTTTCAAACCTTAACGACATGCTTTGCGAGACGCGCTCTGATTGGTTGAAGCTTACAATCGGGGCCAATTCGGATCGGAAAAATAGAGCAAGTTCTAGACACCCGATTCCCACTGCGATCTGTGTCAAAACGGGCTCACTGACGGACACTGAGAAGGAAGTGAGACTAGGTCTACAGAAGTTATTCAGCGCAAAACATCATACTCTATCAATGATAGATTTATTTGTCTCATTGGTAATGGATTATGATTGATTTTAGTGATGAACGTTAGATCAGAAAAAAAGTATTCTTAAGCATAAACACGACTGATCGTTTCTTTGTGCGGTGTGTACCCCGTGATTTGCAGCGGCTAGGAAAAGAAAAGGCCTGTTATAACAAGTTTTGTGACAATGTGGCGACTATCGCAAAGCCCTTACCGCATCATTGCAATGTCCATGTGTTTTGTGACACCCTTGTTTATGTCACAACGGAAATGGTGCCAAGTTAATCTGGCACTAACATTGAATTATCATGGCCGATCCATCTCCTGCTGTAGAGCGTTTAAGAATCGTTTTACCCCAGAATGAAGCATCGTCACAGAGCACGTGGAGACTGCAGTGAATGTTCGGGAACATTGTGCATGTGGCAATTGATACATTGTGACAAAGCTTATTACCACGCAAATCTCCAAGAAAGAAAAAACGCCAGATTCAATGCCTTAAGGCCCCGCTACACGAGCCCGGTTTTGAGGCCGATTCCCGATCAGTTTTCGAATCGGTAGGTGATCGGGCCGGATTAAAAAACCTGTGCAGTGCCACACTGACATTTCTCGACTTGTCAAGTTTAGCCGACCGGTTTTAACCGAAGATCAAAGTCGTACCTGTTCTGCAAAATGACTGCTAGTTTTGACAGTGATGATGATGTGCTTGCATTATCAGCAGTTTTTGGATCATATTCGGGAAGAGGCGTGCGAAACATCAGCGGCAACGGCGGTGGTACTGATAACAACAGGCGTGTTCGGCTATTTGCAAACCGTGTTGAAACGACATGCTTTGCGAGACGCGCTCTGATTGGTTGAAGCTTACGATCGGGACCGATTCGGATCGGAAAATATATAGCAGGTTCTAGTCATCCGATTCCCAGCCGATTGGGACCGGATCGGATAATTGACGTCATCCGATCGCAAACGGATCGGAATCGGCTTCAAAATCGGGGCACAACCGGCCCGTGTGGCGGGGCCTTTAGGCACACTGCATTAGAACCTGTTTTGCCACCTGTCATTAAAGACCATCATTTAGGTGGCTGTCGCCACCTAAATGATGGTCTTTAATGACAGGTGACCCTTTGCAAGAAAAAATGGTCTTTAAAAGACAGGTGCTTTCTCAAGCGAAGTGTTCAATGACAAAAAGTGTCACCTGTCACAAAAGACCATCATTCAGGTGGCTACAGCCACCTGAATGATGGCCTTTAATGACAGATGGTCTCTCATAGGGTGGACGCTCAAAACAGGTTCTGCTTATTTAAATGAGGCTCACGCGACGTGGGAGTTCATAAAGATCGGTTCCTTATGCAGCTGGACGGTATATTGAAAAGCGATATTTCTATAATGCACGTGGGGGATTGCGTTTCTTTTCATTCTCGAAATTCTATCTAAATTTCCGTAGGGATGATCATATTAGTTTTATTTCTTGTGAAATCCATCTCACAGCAATACTCTAGATGTAATCATGTAAAACATGGAAATGCATAACTCTAAAGTTATATGGACCTAATCATGTTTTTGTCTACCGTTTTGAAAATACGTTAGACTTTGACAGGGGGCTAGTCGGGGCGCATTCCGGAGCATGCACATGACGTTTTTGGCGTGCGGGGCAGAAATTCTGGCAAAGAAGTAATAAGATGAAAATGACGTCACGTCTAGCTACGCAAACCTTGCTCGAGAACGTCTATTTGGCGCCAAAGCGCCGTGTGCGTGTGCGTGTGCGTGAGTGTAATAGCGACTAGAACCCGCGATTGAGGACGGACAAGCTTGAAAATGTATGATATTGTTTCTAAAAGAATAATCTCGAGACCTTTTTTTTTCCTATTATTTAAGATGCTCATTGGCGAGAAAATGGCCGTTTCACAAAAACCGTTTGATCCACACTGGAGTGCGTATTGTTTCTTATTTTTACTAGATATTTTGCATATAGCTAGATAAAAGGGATAAATTGAATGAGTTCGTTAGTTACCATTGTACCTCTAGATCCTTTTGAGTGAAGCTGCCACCAAACGTGCTGTCTCTCTCATCCTATCTCGCATCGACTACTGCGACTCTCCTTTCCGGCCTCCCTCACTCCACCACTTTCACTCTCCAGCGCGTCCAGAACAATGCTGCCCGCCTCGTCCTCAAAAATTCCGACTACATCACTCCCCTGCTCAAGCTCCTTCACTGGCTTCCCATCCCACAACGCATCCAATACAAGATTCTGTCCCTCTTCTACAAATCCCTGAACTGCGCTCCTGCCTATCTCTCCAACTTCACCCCTGCATCCCTTCCCGCTCCCTCCGCTCCGCCTCCGGCCCTCTCTGCCTCCACATCCCCCGCACCAAACTCAGCACTTTCGGCCCCCGCTCCTTCTCAGTATACGGTCCATCCACCTGGAACACTCTCCCACTCTCTCTCCGTCAGAAACACTCCCTCTCCTCCTTCCAGTCCGCCCTCAAAACTCACCTCTTTCAACAGTTTTAGCACTATATCACCACACGCCCCACCCCAAGCTGACTGTCGTAATGTATTTCACTATTTGTGGTAGGCGAGTTGTTGTCTAAAGCGTGCGCATGCGTGCGCGAGTCTCCTGTAACGCTCGCAGACTTGCCCACAGTCACACGTACAGACTCTCACGCAACAGACGCATACACCGCCACTGACTCAGACGGGCGCATTCATGCGGTAAAACTCAACACACGGGCTTCCTTTCTAAAGTGACTTTTATACAATATAAAAGAAAAGAAACGCTTAAAAGACTATCAAACTATACAGACTTCTCTACTAACATCCGAACATCATACACACACAATTCACAATATCTCGCCAGGCTAGGTGTTAGTTCTCAGTCTCCAACCTGTTTGATGTTATTGCCTGGTTACGTTGGTCCTTCTCACGTCTAGGCGTGCAAGTCCGTTGTATGCTCTTTCCTGTCGTCCTGTCTGTAACACGGACGTCCTTGTACTCGCACCGTAGCGCAGTTCTCGCTGTGATCCGGGTATCTTGGTCCCGATCAGACTCACTCTGAGCGAAGAGCTGGAGGGATGACCTCACGTTAGGTCTCACCTGTGACTGACGTCTCGGCGTCCGTCGTTCCACTCTTTACAAGCACTCTAAACACAACAACAAGGATCCAAACGTAATGCTTGCTAAACACACAACATATTGGATCAATGAGAAACGTCACGTAACCTGGCTGATACAAATAACTCACACGTTCATTCACACACACACACACACACGTGCTTCATAAACTGTCTACTTCCGTAACACCCCCATATCTCTGTCACTATCTTGAAACAGACTATAGCCTAACACTCTTGCTATACACTACTCTATACACTGGAAAAGACTATGCTTAACCAATCGCGTACCACCTTCATAGCGACTTAAGCATACACACCTTACATTCCTTTAGTCATCCATCTCGGTAAATAACTGTATACCAAAAACACCGGTTACTTCACTGAATTCTAAACCAACATAACTGAACCAAACCGGCCAACACTATACAAGCAAATTACTCTTACCAGCGCATACTGTCTTTAACTAAGCAACTATCAATACTACATATATAGAAACATACCTGAATTCTAGGCTTCAGAGTCTTGGAATACGGGCTAAGTATCTCGCATAACGTCTGTCCAGAATGACAGTCAAGCCCCGCACTACCGATCTAGACCTCTGACAGACACAGCTTTTGCCTAGAACTCACTTTAACAGTACTCACCAAAACTCCGTGCTAACCATGCCTTACAGATTTCACGTGAGCAACGGGCCA
The DNA here is from genome assembly GCA_036245525.1 of Semisulcospira habei. NCBI lineage: Eukaryota > Metazoa > Mollusca > Gastropoda > Semisulcospiridae > Semisulcospira > Semisulcospira habei. The sequence continues at coordinate 115,810,583 of BTPG01000008.1, forward strand.
CACGGACTATCGGCACAAACAACCCGTTAACAAAAACCGTACCGTACTAACCTTAATGTGTGAGCACTATGTACGAGCATAGAGCTTCATCACAGTGCGCGCTTAGAGTTATAATTATTATAAGATAAGTGCAATATAAATACCGTAATTATTATTATTATTTATAATTATATGCTTTTTAAAAATATATATTTTCACGTTTTGGGGATTAATTTCCCAAATTATATGGGTTAATCTTAAACAAATGAATCAGCAAGAAAATTGCAAAGTTGTTCCACTGATACGCCAAATGTTAGTACTGCGATGACTGACGTATAACATCGAGTCGTCACTATCAACACGGCGTCGTGGGACTAATGATGCCATGACGTGAAGCTTGAAGTGACGTCATTTCGCTGCTCGTCCTATTTTTCTTCTTCAGAATAGCTATGCTACTCCAGAACACAGAGCTTACAAATGGCGGGCATCGCCGTGTGTCCGTCTTTATTTCTGTGTGCCAGTGTTTTTGGATCAGAGGGTGGGTTAGAGTAGAAGGAGATGGATTCCTGTCGCTACACGAGCCGACAGAGCGTACTAATGGCGGGAAGCGCCGTGTGTTCGTCTTTATGTGCGCCGGCGTCAGTGTTGATCAGAGGTTGGCTTAGAGAGGAACAATTGGATCAGCACAGTAAGTCTAAAAATATGTACAACTCTGAATGTTCCTAAAAGATAAACGCATCTGAGCTCTAAACAATACGGTAGACTTTAGGATGAAATCCTCATCTTTTTTTTTCAATCCGGAGCGGAGCAGATCGAGGGAGGTGGCCGTTGTGTCATGTGAGTTCTGGCACCACTTTGTAGCCATTTCCCTTTGATAGCTGCGGATTTTTTACGTTGGATTTACGTTTTCAAAACACAATATGCGTTCTCTGTCACTGAAAGGGTTAAAAATAGAGACAGCGGGGTACGGTGCTAAGGTGGTGGGAAATGAGTTGCGTTTTTTTTAACCGACGGGACATTTCAGTATAATTATTATTCTTCTCGTTTTCCCTAGCTGAGGAGGGACTGGGTGCCGTGTTGTCTGACTCTGTATCCGTGCGCATTTAACTCACTCTACCCCAACACCGAAATCCCCCAATTTTGCTGTTGTCCTCTGAAGACTGCATTACATTGCAGGACACAGATCGACCATGATAGTTCAAGGGTGATGTCAGAATAGCTTGGCGCCCATAGGCGCCAAGCTATTCTGGCATCACCCTTGAACTATTGTGGTCGATCCATATCTTGCTGTGGTGTGTCTGGAGTAGAATGATTTAATACACAAAATGACTTGGTGTACATTATGCGATCAAACCAATATTATATTATATTGAGAAACATTGTGCTTGATATAATGCCGATAATAGGCAGATTTCATTACGAAACCCGAATCAAAATGTACGAGCCGTCAGACTTTCAGTCCAAAACAACAACAACAAATCATTTTGCAGTGCTTTGTATAACCGTGCGTGATACTGTAAAATTGTACTTGTAGTTAAATCACGCATAATTGCGGAAACTGCCATCAGGTTTTTCTTTTCTCATGTTGTCGATATCGCCAGCTGACATCTCGTCAATTTCACTAGTTAGCCCAGCGACTGGCACGTTTTCTGGCGTCTGTTCTCCGTTTGTGTGTGTGTGTATAGAACGTACATTTTGAGCGTTCATACACACTAAGGAGTATTTCATTACTAATACCCATAAGGAGCTTGTTAATGTTGCAGTATGAAAGTATTCCCCGTTTCCGAAACGGGCCGTTCTGAAAAAAAAAAATGCACGTTTCATCAAGATATAACCTTCTTGGCGCGCAAGGGATTTTGGGCAGGAAAGTATATCAAGCAAGTTCATGAATATGAATTTGCTTGTTATATGTATATCAATATATGTCAAAGATGGACAAACTTTATGAAATGGGTACATATGTATAATAAATAAACTCATAAGCATATTAACTATTATAGATGATATGTTTATGATGAAATTCATACAGAATCGCTTTACGCTTGCATTTTACCCATCCAAAAACCCCAAACAAACAAACCGCATTATTCGTATCTTGTAACGCATGACACATCTGTGACCATCTGTAACACCATCACTTATGCGTTCATTAGATATTGTGTCATGCATAACGGCAAAAAGCACTCTGACTGTTTCATTGAAATATTACGAACCGATGGTACGCTTAACTCATTCTATCCCAAGACCGGAATCCCCAAATTTTGAAGTCGACCTCTGAAGACTGCGTTGCAGTGCAGGACACAGATCGACCATGATAGTTCAAGGGTGATGCCAGAATAGCTTGGCGCCCATAGGCGCCAAGCTATTCTGGCATCACCCTTAAACTATCATGGTCGATTTTTAGCTTGCTGTGGTGTGTCTGGGGTAGAATGAATTAAATGATCGTGAAAGGTATGAGAGAAAAACTTGATAAGATCAACATCTGGTGGAGTCATTTCGCCCCTGTGTATAAACACACACCACAACTGGCATTTTATTAACCCGTTCAGCCCTGGCGCACTACAGCAGGAGATGGGTCGACCATGATAATTCAAGGGTAGTGCCAGATTAGCTTGACGTCTGTATATGCTTGTCTTCCGCATGACTTATTGAATGATCTTTGGTCAGAGTGCAAAGCTTTAACATCGAGAGCATTGGCGGCTGAACGGCATGACGGAAGCTACATGAACTTTGAGCTTTCAGGGGATGATATTGGAGTGTAGCAGATGATGTCCAAGTGCCGCTCTACTGTAGCAAACAATAAAAAGAACAAAATCCCAACAAAAAAGAAACGCGCTTAGAAAATTAAAACATGTGTATCGAAGTAAGCGGTTTTTCTTCTTCTTCTTCTTCTTCTTCTTCTTCTTCTTCTCGAACTTCGTCACAATTGGAGTTTGGCTCTCAAAATGAAATTCGCGATCTTCTGTAGCGCCTCCACAGGCCCGTACAGTTTCTCTTGTAAAGTGGCGGGCTTCGGCCATAAATTATCTCCTCCCTCGGCAGCTTTTTTTTTCAGTTTTTTTTTTTGTCTCTCTTTGTTGGGATTTTGTTTGCATTTTTGCTCGCTTGGCAGTAACCTTTTTTGTTCTGGATTGAGCAACCAATACGCTTGCGGTCCATTTCCTTAGACTCGGTTTGTGTAAACACGAGTTAATGATAATAATGTGCTGTTTCCTGCATTCGATGTGCATTTGAGCATGCACGTATCTCTAGGTGAAGAAAAAAAAAATCCAAAACAAAATATAGACCCGTGTTCAATTACAGATGGAGTGTGGGAAATAGCATAAGGGTTAACAGCTAGGCAGCAGTTATTTTGTAAGAATAGAATTATTTTAGAAATAGTGATCGCGTTCAGTGCTACCTGACACAGCCTGTGTTTCTGCAATCTTCGTGAATTCAACACCGAAAAGCCATCATGCCCAAGGTACGCGGACTCAAAGTGGTGTCAGCAAGAGGGATAGATCCTCATGAGCCCCCGCGAATGCGGAGGCTCATGAGGATCTATACCTCTTGCAGTTGGGTAGTGTTCTGATTTCCTCGGCGCTGAGAACGTGTTAAGACAGGAAATACAGTCTACTTCGCATATAACAAGGCCGGATATCACAAAAGTCAGATAATTATAACAACACTTTTTTTCAGGTCCCATTTCATCACTCTTAATAATATTCTCTCTCTCTCTCTCTCTCTCTCTCTCTCTCTCTCTCTCTCTCTCTCTCTCTCTCTCTCTCTCTCTCTCTCTCTCTCTCTCTCTCTCTCTAGTCTCTCTCTCTCTCTCTCTCTCTCTCTCTCTCTCTCTCTCTCTCTCTCTCTCTCTCTCTCTCTCTCTCTCTCTCTCTCTCTCTCTCTCTCTTGTGTGTGTGTGTGTGTGTGTGTGACTGCTAAATAGTGGGTTTTTTTATCACGTTTTGCCTTTCCAATTTTATTAGTTTTAGTCACGCGCGTGAGATTGTTGTGTGAGTGCGTGTGCAAGGACATGATTGAAGAAAGGTCTGTGTACCTAATCATTTTTCTCTCTCTCTCTCTCTCTCTCTCTCTCTCTCTCTCTCTCTCTCTCTCTCTCTCTCTCTCTCTCTCTCTCTCTCTCTCTCTCTCTCTCTCTCTCGACCTTGACCGGGTCAGAGTCTCGCGACTAGTGCGTACCAACTTGAGTAACAGTACACTGAATAGTTGCCGGTTGGGCAGTGACTGTTGAAAAGTACTCTCTCTCTCTCTCTCTCTCTCTCTCTCTCTCTCTCTCTCTCTCTCTCTCTCTCTCTCTCTCTCTCTCTCTCTCTCTCTCTCTCTCTCTCTCTCTCTCTCTCTCTCTTCAGTGAACGCTTGACTGAAACTGTAGTGAGAGCTACTGAAAGGTTTATGTACACTCTAGTTTGAATTTTTCAACCAGTCAGGTATTTCCAGCTGGCCCTTCTTATTCACTGCGCCTAACCCCGTTTCTGTCAATTTAACTGCTAGAAATGTCTGTGAAACCATAGCGTATTCACAGCTGGATAACCCTGTACGCCTGAAGCAAGGAATTAAATGAAGCAAGCAAGAGAATAGATCCCCATGAGCCCCGCGTCATCGGGGGCTAATGAGGATCAATGTCTCTTGCACATGGACTTGTCAGTCTCTTGCACATGGACAATGCAGGGGCTCAAAGGCTTAATGTTGCATTGAAATAGCTTTTCTTTTCCGTTCACCATGCAATATTAAAGTGTTTGTCTCACTTAAAACCAAAGCTGTTATTCCACTGTGACGGATAATGGTCAAAGCGGAATTCGGTATAGAGCTTTAGGACAAAAAGATCTTGTTCATCTTAGGTGTAACACTTTACTGATTTATGCTCTGTGTTATTGTTAAGAAAAAATTGTTGTCTACACATGACTATTTTAATTTCCAGAGTAAACCAGCACAGACCGGTCAGCCGCAATAGTACGTCGCGAAATCTGTTAGTTAGTTACTTAGTTATTTAGTTAATTAGTTAGTTAGATAGTTGGTAATATGCTTACTAGTAGTTAGTTAATAGGTCAGTGTTAGTTCGTTCGCAGCTGCGGACACAGCTCCGCTGGGCGGGGCACGTCTCCAGGATGGAGGATCATCGCCTACCAAAGATCACCCTGTTCGGCGAGCTTGCTACTGGACACCGTGACAGAGGGGCACCAAAGAAGAGATACAAAGACTGTCTCAAGAAGTCACTTAGTGCCTGCCGAATCGACCACCACCAGTGGTCTTCGCTTGCTGCGGACCGTGACACCTGGCGCTCCACCATTTACAAGGCAGCTGTCTCCTTTGAGGACTCTCACAGAGCTAGCCTTAAGGACAAGCGGCTCAGGAGAAAAAACAGAGATGCCGCAGCTCAGAACCCTGTCTATACCTTCCCCTGCAGCCACTGCGGTCGAACCTGCCTGTCTCGGATTGGCCTCCGCAGCCACGAACAAGCCTGCAGACGTCGTGGGCAACTCCTATAAAATCTTCGTTCGCGAAGTCAAGCCAAGAGAGTTCGTTCATTCGTTCTTCGTTCGTTCTTTCGTTCGTTTGTTCGTTCATGCGTTCGTTAGTTAACTCGCTAGCTAGGTAGCTAGTAAGTTAGTAGATTTAGCCGTACAAGCGACTAGGGCCATCTCACGGCGGTCGCGATATCGTTGGCACGGCCGACAGTTCTTCACGGCTCCCAAATACTGACCATATGGTCCTCGGGCAGATATCAGCTTTAGCTGTTCTCGTACCAGATAAGGCCAACGTCAGGGCCTGAGTGTAGTGACGACTGCTGCTTTTATAAACTTTTATTTTATGTCATTTATATTTGTTTTTGTTTTTGTTTTACTTATGAATTATTTTTTTATTTTTTTATTTTTTATTTTACTGATTTTAGTTTATTTATTTTATTTTATTTTAAAATCAGCACCACGAAGGCGGTTTCCTAGTGCGAAAATGCCATCGGGTCGACATCTGCCGCCGTTGGCCCGTGCACGTCAGCCCTATGGCCTTTTGCGCACTGGGTTGTTGCTGCCAAAGCTGGCCTATGACACAGTACGCGCGCCTGACTCGCAATTTTCCATTGCATCCTCTAGTGTGCTGTTGTCCAGGATATCTCTCATGAGAAGGCAAAAACAAAAAAAAAAGTATGTCCATTTTTTGTTTTGTGAAAAGCGAGATTTTCACTTTAAAACAATGAAAAGCATGGACTTACTGTCTTTTGCCTCCACAGGGCTCGCCTGCTCGGCGTTAAATCCAAATAACCAACTGCCTCCACAGGGCACAAAGTACCTGATCTACAGTTTTCTTTGCATCCGCACGTTTTGCCGTTGTCAAGGATATGTCTGGGAGGTTCTTTTTCAAACTTTTTCTTTCCATAAAACTTTCAAACCTAATTATGACTTTTCCAACTTCGAGCGTCCGCGTCTATAATGGATGTGTGCCAACTGTAAGCGAGGGACCGACTACGACAGTTCAAGGGTTGTGCCAGATTAGCTTGGCGAATTTCAGGCGCGAAGCTAATCTGGCAATACCCTTGAATTATCATGGCCAATGGTTTTCTGTGGGAGAACGTGTTCACTTATTCGAGACGTGCGACGGCAGGTTATGCGGCATTATGCCGCAGGTCTCAAATAAGCTAACGGCTAGATATCATTCATAACGAAAAAACTATTGGCCCTTTCCGACGTCATATCTGTCTGCGTGGAGATGGATTGACCGTGATTGTCCGAAGGTAGTGCTTCGAGTTGCGGACTGGGCGCTTTGCCACAGAATTCCCGACAGGCTCGTCAGCGAATTCAAATTCGCAGCGAAATTGGTGCCAGGAGTGCGAAGACACACTAGTACTGATGAATAATTCATTAGACTGACCTGTGCCGAGCCGTCACGCGAAGGCAATGGGATGTAGGCCATGTACTGGGTTTTAGAGTATATCGCTTTAGTGTTACATTTTTACAATTATACAAAGTCGATGACGACGGTGTTTAAATTGCTAGGTCATCATTTTATTTTATTTCCTTCGTGGCCAGTGCCTCCAAATGGTGTCTCATAAACTGTCATACATTGGACACATTCTACCCCAGGACCGAAATCCCAAGATGTTCAAGTTGCCCTCTGAAGCCCGGACTGTATTACAATTCTAAAGACAGATCGAGCATGATAGTTCAAGGGTGGTGCCAGAATAGCTTGGCGCCTACGGGCGCCAAGCTATTCTGGCACCACCCTTGAACTATCATGCTCGATCCATGTCTAGCAGTGGTGTGTCGGGGCTGAATGAATAAAGAAACGCCGAATGTACCACGAATTGTTCCCGAATCTGAACTTTGAGTGACCCCAGCCGACGCATAATTATAATAAACAATTTCTTCTCGGCAAATAAATATAATGGACATATGGCAGCAACAAACGCGTATTGACAAACGGGAGGCTGGGGTTCATTAAAAGTTCAGCTTCTCGTTTCCAGGGGCAGGGAGGGGGATAGGGTGGTGGGTGGGGAGGGGGGGGGGGTGGGGACGGGCTTGTTCCGATAGCATGTGTGTTAAAAGGTCCTGGTAAATCAGACTGACGCAGTTGCAGTGCGCCTAAACTGATCTGTGTTCAGGTCGTACTCCACAGGTAATATAGTCCCTGTCCCTGTCCCCCATAACCCGTCCCCGTCAGGGCCGTCCATTATCACTCCGCTGCCGCGGACGTTGACTCCCGAACTAATCAGCCCGTTTTCCCGTGTAAAATTCAGGTGTAAAATTATATTCGGCGTGCTCGAATAGTCAGTCATTTGAGTCGTGCTGCATACTAATTCGCGGCAAGATAAAGCACAAATGCAGTGCGTCTGGAATATGTTAACCCATTTAACCTCAAGGCCGCACTAACGCAATTTTGGAGCTTAAACCTAACGCGTGTGTATCAGTTGCAGGAGATGGATCGACCATGATAATTCAAGGGTAGTGCCAGATTAGCTTGGCGCCGACAGGCGCCAAGCTAATCTGGCACTACCCTTGAATTATCATGGTCGACCCATCTCCTGCTGTAGTGCGTCGGGGCTAAAAGAGTTAACTATCGGGCAATAACGTCTGTGTGTCCCCACATACAGATATGAATGAAGAAGCATGAGGTACAAAATCGTCATGAGCTCTGCAGTGGTTTGGAATCATCAAGCTCCATTCCTTAGTGGTAGTCATAAGTTTGTGTTCGATGAATTAGTTAGTTGGGTTTAACGCCGAGCAGGCGACTAAGTGACTCCGATGAAAAGTTTTTATGTCAACTGTCTGGGGCCGTTTTAAGACTTGTATTTTCAATCTCATCTGCATCAATCACAAACCAACGGCAAGACCGTGAGTACATAATACAAAGTGAAATCACTCAGGACTGGACAAACAGTTATAACCCTTGGTTTAACTGTTTGATTGTCCAGCGCTAATCGTTTTTGTTTTTCAGACAAGAATTGATCCCTGCTAGATTTTATTTTATTTATTTATTTATTTATTTATTTATTTATTTATTTTGCTTATTCGTGTTCTATTGCAAAAAAAAATTGTATTTAGCAGTTTGTACGGCATGAACCCCAGCGGAGGTCACAAAATGATTTTAAAATTCAGTTAGTCTCGGTGACGGGCGCATAATTATGATGACACCATTCTTATATCAACCATTTTATACACCAAAGAGGTGACCTCAAAGCGTGTAAAACGCAAAAAAGTACATAAACAAAGAAGAAAACACGCTAAATAACAAGTACAAGACAAACTTGTGTTGCACGTGACCTTTCTAAGCATGTCTCTTTATTTGTTGGGTATTTCCACACGCACGGGATGATCGTTGAGTCATTGCTCACCTCCTAACACGGGTAGCAGTAAATGGCATCAAGGTAGGTCATGTCTGAGAATCCAGCATGCATGCATGCTGGATTCTCAGACATGACTGACCCACCTTGGTACTAATTCTTACTGCCCGTGTTAGGAGGTGCGCAATGACGCAACGATCATCCCGTGCCTGTCAGTGGTTATTTCCTTTTACGTTAGCCTTCGCCTGTGCGCATGACCGTGCAAAGCGGATCGAGGGAGGAAACCAGTCTGCTTGACGTTGTCATTGATCTTGATATTTTGTCGGGGATGAGGACAAAAGTACATTCCTTGATGGTATCTGTCAAATTCGCGCTAAGAATCCAGATGACCTCGTCTGTCAGTCTTCGCAGCAGCGACATAAACAAAACAATCTCTGTATTGGCTAGAGGCATAGATTGTCATGGGCTCCGGCGCCTGCAGGGGCTCATGAGAATCTATGCCTTTTGCAGATGGAAGTCGCTGACTGAGAGAATTGCTGTCAGCTTTATCATCATATTGTGTCAAGCGCAGGGGTCGCGAACTACTCATCCTTCATCCAAGTCTTCAGTCCACCTGCAAAGGCATAGATTCTCGTGAGCTTCTGCAGCCTGCGACTGCATGAGCTCATTAGAATCTATTCCCTTGCCTCGGAACATCCACCCTTGGCGATGCGGAAACGCCCGTAGTCACATCGTGTTTGTGCCTATGGTCTTGGTGACTGAAAATAGCTTTGCGCGCACATGTGTGTCACTGTTGGCTTTGACAGGTTTGTTCGCACGCACTGTTATGTCGGGTCCTTAAAGGTCCTGGTTCAGCAATTAGTCAGTTGAGGACAGCGAAAAAAAATTTCGAAGTCCCTACCTGACTTGAAGTGCAACCCTGACAGGGCCTCATCAGATGGGATCCCCGAACATTCACGTTACTATAGCTGCTGTAGAGTGTCAGACGTCCTTGACGGCTGTCACAGTTCATGCAAACAGGTATACGCCACTCAGCTGCCAAAGGTCACTTCCAGTTGCATCTGTCCGTACACGGTAACACCCACAATTCTCGTGCAACAACAACGAAAGATGACTATCCAACTTTCACTTCTGGGCCGGTACTGGGAAGCACTGAGCGACGTCCACAGCGTCCAAAAATGGCCCAGGGAATGGTGACGGTACGTCGAACATGCTATATCGTGGTCTTCTCATTTCTTATGTCCTCGCATTTATCCAAAACAAGGTTTCCTCGAAAGCGTTTGCAAACAACAAGTCTTTATGGTAGTCGCCATTTTTACGAAGGGAAGCTACTAGATAATGTGTGTGTAAGGGACAGCACTCCCGTGCTAAGCAACGCGCAAACGCCCACCTCAAAACGATTTTATTTTTCACAAAAGCCTGGGAGATAATTTACAGGTCATCATGCAACAATGTGATGTGCATGGGTGACAGTGCGAGAATATGAAATGAATGTAAACGGGACATAAATATGCCCCATAAATCCATGGCCAGCAAGCGATATACATTCCCATGAGCTCCTGCGGATGCAGGGGCTTATGAGAATGTATGACTTTTGCATTTGGAACAGGCTGGCTGAAGGCCTGTTCTGTCTGAACCAAACAGCTGAAATTCAGCTTTTCGGGATTTTGAAAAGCTTAATCAGCTTCTAGGAGTGAAGACGGTCACCCATTGATGTGATTGTGCCTGTTCGTGTGTGTTACACGGACATAAAATTTGATTCCATTATAAGAATCTAAGCACTAGGTAATATTTTGCTTTGTCGTTTACTTCTCATCTTGTTTTTTTTTTTTTATGTATCACAAAAGATAATTACCGTCTGCAAACTTGATGAGTTCAGTGATAATATTTTCTCCCCAGACCAACTGCTGTCTATGCACACGCAATGCACCCTGCCCAATGCATACCTCATGCAGGTGCCTGACAGCAAACACCGATACACCAACTACAAGCTAAAGGGTGCACGAGCAAACGAGAGGCAAGTTTCAAAATAATTAGATACAGGGCCGCAGCAGATGGTTCCGGCCTTCGCCATACCAATAATGTATACATTTTTTTGACAAGACCATATAATTATGTCTGTTTATGCCCTCGACCCAAATTAATTTAAATGTTACTAATTTTTCCATTTTTGGGGGGTTGTGCGAATTCTTCCCCCCCCCCCCCCCCCCCCCCTGCCCGATTGACTTTAGGAAGCAGATGAAAGCAAGCTGGCATCATGCAGGCATGCACCCCTTCGGCTGGAGCATTAGGTTTCTTTCACCTCGTGCTATGGTTATGAGATATGAAATAAATGTTAGGAAACAGATATATATATATTATGTAATTGGTATTCTAACCACAATATATTTCATTCATAGTTTATCTATGTTTGCACTGACAGCAAACCATGTGGGATTTATTTCTGATTACTCCATATAGCAATGTTCTCTATCAGAAAACTGAAATGACTCAACCCGCAAAAATAAATATCAAGGAAATATATCAGTTCACAACAGCAAGAGGTATATCTCACTTGATCTTCATTTTGTGACAAAAACATTGTTTTCAAATACACTTCAACGTATGGTTTATTTGTTTATATCTGTACTGAGTGAAACTGTTAAAAATGCCTTTCATTGTGAGGCTTCTCTTATGAGTTTACCAAAATCGTCAAGTACATCAATAAGTGTCTCTTGGCTTGACTTCATGAACGAAGATTCTATAGGGCTTGCCCACGTCGTCTGCAGGCATTTTCGTGGCTGCGGAGGCCAATCCGGGACAGGCAGGTTTACATCAATAAGTGTATACATAAATAAAACACAATTACCATGATTGTCATAATTCCTAAAAATACAGCTGATTTTTTTTATGAAATGAGTATGTCTATCCTCAACAAGACCAAGTAGTCTATGTACCCTACAGAACCACATAGTCCAGATCAAAATGGTGACTGCGAAGCGTGTGTAATGCTGAGACGAACTCAACGAAAAAAAGAAAGACGCTTAGAAAAGACAGCTACAACACAATTTTATTCATATTATCTAGTAATAAATTGTGTTGTAACTGTCATTTCTAAGCGACGTTCTTTCCTCATAGGGTTCTTCTCTACAGAACAACATACATGTGCACTTTTACTTCCTGCACCATATATAACTGTAATAATACATGAGGCAAAAACACAAACAGAACAGAGACAACCATTTTAATTATAAAGAAACAATTTCAGTGATGTCATTGAATTATATGCATGGTATATTTTGCTTATGATGCTGTCATTCAAACTTGGTCACTGTGTTTTGGTAAGTGAGGGAGAGGGGGGGGGGGGGGGCTGGAGGGGGCGGGTACACATGCAGGCATATATATATATATATATATATATATATATATATATATATATATATATATATATATATATATATATATATATATATATATATATATATATATATATATACCGCAACGATTTCCTAATGTAATGTTACATATGGTAATATAGTTCTATCATCATATGCTAAATTTTGCTATCCACCAAAATGCTAATATTGCCATGATTCCACAGCAGACAGACAGCCTTCATGGACAGGTCCAACCATTGAAGAGACAACAGACTGGCCAGTGTCAAACATGTCACCAAACTGCAGGGGCGTTAGCAGCAATGTCACACAGAAACTTTGGAACAGCAAACAGCCTGATGCAGTGCAGTGTGCCCCAACTTGCTCTCAGCAGGCAGCTGCAAGACAAGAACAAAGGTCAGTTAGTACATGTGAAGATGTACTGCAAACACTGTTCTAGATGAGTTTACTTGGCTACCGGGTATCAGCCAGTATAATCTACTCAACATGAAACCAACCGTAATGAATCAATCACAGCCAGTGTAATCAATAAACTCCATACAAGACAGATTTGCAAAATAACTTTTACAAACAATTTCTTTGTCTCGGTGATGGTCAAACGATTTATACAGTTTTGTTCTAATAATAAAAGACATTGTAGCTTTGCAATGCTGCTTGGTAACATGATATTATATGAAAATGTTTTCAGGCCAACATAACCAACTTTTCCCTGGGGGAGACTAAAGATGCACTCAACCGATGAGCAGCCCCTGGTGACCATATCGAATGTGGGAGTAGAGGCGACACCTTATCAGCGCGTGACCAGTGAAGACAATCCGGCCTACTGTTTGTGTGGGAATCATCTAATAATAATGGACAACAAGAACTACTGAATTTGATCCAGCTGATCGAGTTAACAGAAGAACCAACTTTTCTAGATATTTGTAAGAAGCAGACCGAAGTCAAATTTTGCAGCGTCAAAAATTATAGCATCACATTTGCAAATAAAATTCCCACATTATAATAGCAATCAAACATCACCAACACTCTACATACAGATTTTTTTCAGTTGTGGCATGAGAGCCATATGGGGCTTGGCAACAGCAAACACTGTTGCTCTTGTCAGGTGGCCATAATCAGATGGCAGTTTCTAAGCCCCAATCTAAACTACCTGAGGGCACTATCTGGTTGTGTATGTGTGTGAAACCAACCTCCAAGTCTTTACTTCTGCTGAAAAACCACATCCACTCGTCGCTCAATCTTGTCATCTGTACTGCGTAGGTAATGTAACAAACTGGAGAGCTTCTCATCAGTGAGGCATTGGGGATACAAGGCCACGGAGCACATTCCTTGATGAGAAAAAACAGAATGAAGAGAACATTTTCATTAACTTTTAAAATTTACTTTCTGTCATGGAGATTGTTTACATCTGTTTGTACAAGTAGTTGGGACATGAATAAATGGACACATGCATGTAATATATACTCCATATTGTGCACTTTGTACTCTCTATACAAGAAAGTATTAAAGTTGAATGTAAAAGCAAAATGTTGGACATTTTTTGTTTTCAATACATTTGGACATTCTTCTTCATAAATTGCATACATGTCTGCTTTCATTTTTCATCCTTGTTATAACTACATACTGTAAACAGTGCACATGAACAGGAATTCTGCACCTGACTTGCCATAAGAAAGAATTAGTTTTCATGGTCAGTGTCACAATCCTAAATAGTATATTTCTACAAATACATGTACTGTAATGATACTGAAAATGACATGTACAATACTGCATTTGTACCAGAAATTGCACAAGTGTGTAACATACATGTACTATGCATATTTCTGCTGTGCTACCTGGTATGCCACAGAGTGCCTGTTGCTAATCTTGGTATACTGCTTGCATACTTGGTGGTTGAAGTCAAGGATGGTAAGCCTGTTGCGCATTGTGTAGCCTTTGTAGCCAATGAAAGTTTTTGGGGGGGCCATTTCATTTTCAGCCACATAGATACATCCCCTTGACTAACACTCAAAACACTAAATGATGAGACTGAAACATATCTAAACTCTAAGTCAAAATAAGTGCATAAATAAGACATGATACCTTGATCATGCCTGGCAAGGACACTCGTAATGTGTGGTGATGGTTGATAACAGGCTTTATCCCTTGTTTCAAGTGGTGTTTAGCCTTTGGCAGCAGCAAAGAAACTGAAAACAGATGGCCAATATAATAGATAAAGCAAAACCTGAAAGTAAAAAAAGCACAAAAGTAAAAATGTACCAGCAGCAGTTTATACTGAGTAGGTTATTTCGATGACAGGACAGTTTCGTGTGTTTTTGTTCTGCATACACTCAAGGATATAATCCTCCATGTAAACACACAGCTCAGCTCAAACCTTTTATGCAATTCGCTTGCCTTTGTGCCACACATCAAAGTAATGATCCAGATGTTTCAGTGGCTGCGATCAAGTCAGTAATAATATACAAATCTATTTCATACTGGTAAAAAGATACATGCATTACAGAGTGGCAAACTGACCGGTAGCTAGCACTAGCTGTTATGAAGACTTGGGAGAAAAACCACCATGGCACCATGATAATAATGTTTACTGTCAACTTGTAAATATACTTACAGTGTGGAGGTAGCAGTCATATGTAAATCATAACTTAGTGTTGTGACAGCAATATTTCCAGGACACTATAAGCTACTTTATGTGTGATGTGATAACACTTTTACAAACAAAAATGATTTTGTGCAAGCGCACGGGTGTACCATACTTCAAAATCAAATGCCACCAAACTGATAATTACCTGAAAGTAGCAGGAGATTACAGTAGAACTCTGTCGGTGACAACTTATCGGACAGGTCTTGCTGTCTTCAGAAACTCGATGCCATGCTGTGCATTCACCAGTTTCAAGTCACCTGACCTTGTGACAGCCCTGCTGTCTAGAAACAAACCATAAACACAGTCATGGATGGACAAAACCTGTTGAAAAAGAAATAAATACAGAAAATAGGCATGTGTGCACATACGCATGTACGTGTGGCTTTCTAAAAATGGCTTAGTCACAAAATAGCAGCACATTTGAGTGTTATGATATGGAGCAATATATACATACATGTATTTACATGATTCACAGAAAAACTAGCAATAAAATATTTTGGTATACAAGAATGATAGTATAAGTTTTTGTCGCTCATATTTCTCCTGTTCATAAGCTCGTGGTTTCAGGAAAATATGAGAAATACATTGTATCAGTGGCAAGCCAACTTACAATAGACCACTTATATACCTGATTGTGAGTTTCATAATGAATTATGCACATACATGTATTGCTCTATTTCATCACACTGAAATGTGCTGTTATTTTGTGAACAAATATATTTTAGGTTGATTATAGTGGTATAATTATTTTATCCTTACCTAGACCTGTTGATTATATTTTCATCCAGACAATTGCTGATGTTGTTTTCATACAGCGAGCAGCTGTACATTTGTTTTCATTCAGACAGCTGAACATTTTGTCTGTGTTCAGACAACTGCAGGTATATTTTGTTTTTTATTCAGACAGCTGTATATTTAATTCTATTCAGACAGCTGTATATTTTGTTCTAAATATAAGCCAGCTGTACATTTTGTCCCAAGCATACACACACACACACACACACACACACACACACACACACACACACACACACACACATTTTAGGTTCACAACTTACCTTGCCACTGCGATTATCTGTTATGTATTGTGATGAGATTGGGCGTTGTTCCATTACTGATGCACCTTCACTTTGTACTAGCTTCACAAATGTATCCACAGAAATAACACATTAGCTGCTTGCTGCTCTGTGAGCTCATTTGGTGTGGCACTGAAAAAGAATCAAATGACTGGTATTTGTATAGTTATGTAATGCACACACGGGTCTTGTACTAGAAAATGGCGTGGCGTTCTGAAGATATTTACACAAAAACTTGACAACCACCACGAACCCCCAAAACAAATCGCAACTAAAAGTGGAAACTTCTAAATGTACATCAGACCAGAGCTCAGAATATATCGCATATTTCATTATGTATATAACACAAATATGTGTAATAGAAAATTGCCCAGAAACTATTACACTTATTTATAAAGGAGAGAAAATTCTAAAACAAAGTTTCAGGCTGTTACTATAGTGACGTATATATAGTAACTACAGAAGAGACGAACAGTGAGGCTAAGATTTCCAATCTATTCTTTGTCTTGTTCATCGATGTATTCTGCCTACTTCTCACCACTGTCGTCTGCTGTTATTTCCTCAGTCATCATTTCCCCCGAAATTAGTGTCCTGTACACCAGAACACACATAACATTACGATCGCTAGGGCTTCTTGTTGTTGACAAGGAAGTGGTCATTAGAGTGGTGTCCCCTGATAATACATATTTACGAGTACCTTCCCTTTGTAAACACGACGTCAGCTACACGCGCATAGGTGTTTGTTGTTGTTGGAAATATACTTACCAACAAAAGTAATATTTGTACCACAAAAAGTGAAAAGACCACACCATATCATGTTGGACTTACCGCCACCATTCGCTGGACCTTTTTTGGACGCTCTG
Source organism: Semisulcospira habei (assembly GCA_036245525.1). Classification (NCBI taxonomy): domain Eukaryota; kingdom Metazoa; phylum Mollusca; class Gastropoda; family Semisulcospiridae; genus Semisulcospira; species Semisulcospira habei. The sequence goes on from BTPG01000008.1 coordinate 115,827,292, forward strand.
GACGTCGCGGCTCGGTGCAGGCTTTGACACCAGTGCGGCAAAACTGAAAGTTGGATATTTTTCAGTCGTAGTTGCACGGGAATTGGATGTTACCGCGCACGGACAGATGCAACTGGAAGTGACCTTAGGCAGCTGGATGGTGTATACCTGTTTTCGTGAACTGTGACAGCCGTCAAGGACGTCTGACACTCTACAGCAGCTATAGTAACGTGCGTGCTCGGGGATCCTATCACACGGGGCCCTATCAGGGTTGCACTTTCTGTGTCTTTTCGATGTCCTCTACTGACTAATTGCTGAACCCGGACCTTTAACACATGCCTTTTGGACCCAGTACTAATAGCCTACATGGGATAGTGCTGTGTGGTTGTGTGAGCGTGTTGCTCTGGAATCATTTTCGTCCAGTTTACTAATGAAATCACATCAACGTGTCAACGTTTAATGCCGTTGAGTACGGATTTTCAACGGGTTTTCAACACGGTTTGCAACGTAACTTTTCTACGTCAACCATTGTCTGCTACTGACGATAATGCTCTGCAGAACTTGAAAGACGCGTCGTTGCGAGTCTTTTCCGCCGAGTGATATCGTCAGTAGCACTCAAGGAGTTTCACAGTTTTAAAACGTACTTTTTATTGTTGTTGATACTGTCTATGAGTATCACAGGCACGGGGTCAGTGATCGTTGCGTCAATGATCACCCCCTAACGGGTAGTTGTAAGCTCTAATTGCTGCTACTCTTAGGAGGTGACCGATAAGGCAACGATCAGATCCCGTGCCTGTGATAAATATACTGACGAGCAAAGGAAATGCGACATTTTTGGAATCATCGGAAACACTAAAGCTGTGTTTCCGATGATTCCAAAAATGGCGCATTTCTTTTGCCCGTCAGAATATGATCTGTTATTTTTTTCTCAGGGTAGCCGCTTGGCGGCATTGCAACGTAGTCCAATATACCTACCAGTAAGCATGGTAATTCTCAGCCATTCGCACTTCCGAGGGCCAAGCAGAGCCGACATCGGCCAAAAGATGTTTTGTTACTTTCGCAATGCACTTAAAAACTTGTTTACAGTTTTCGTATTCTGAGAATTTCAGAAAAAGAAATCTGTAAATAAGTGTTAATGCATATGGCAGGTGTATAGGCCCACACGTTTTTGCTAGCATCGTAATCAGCGCTGGGTGCATACAGTTATCAACATTTGGATTTAGCCACTGAATAAAAAAAAAAGTCTCAGTGCATGTAGTAGTAATGCACCTTCTCGGCCACGTTTTTTTTTTTTTCCATTTCATGTGTCTGTTTCCTATTTATGTGTCTGTTTCCTAACTACTCTTCATAAAAAAGACATAACATAACTGAACGATACGACACAACCTTTTTAGGGTGAGGGATGCTGTGTATTTGTCGCCACAGGCATGGGGTGATCGGTGCGTAGTTGGGCACCTCTTAACATGGGGGTATCAATAGTAAAAAGTAGCACTAGAGTACAACCCAGTGAGCAGAGGTATTCGGGCCAACGTTGGCCCGTGGGTCATTGCTTACTGACTATTTACGCAGTACTTCCCTTGTTAACTCTTATACCCGAAGTACGAAATACCCACATTTTTAATTATCCTCTGAACACTGCATTACAATTCAGGAGACAGATCGACCATGATAGCTCAAGCGTGGTGGCAGAATAGCTTGGTGCCTGTAGGCGCCAAGCTATTCTGCCACCGCCCTTGAACTATCATGGTCGAGCCATATCTTGCTGTGGTGTGTCGCGGGCAGAATGAGTTAAGAGGCGACCAATTACGCACCGGTCACCCTATGCCGGTGTTTTTCGTGGGCTAATTGGCGATTGAATGCCATGAGGAATGTGTCGAAGGATCTGCCTGCTTGTTCGTCCACCACTAAGTGATTTCCCTTCATATGTGCACTATAAGAAGTTCGTTAAATGGTTACTTCGGGGTTTAACGTCCACGGCACCTGTGTGATAATGGACGACCGCAACGGCCCGCGAGTTATGGGGAGACAGGGATAGATATTGCCTGTGGAATACGACCTGAATAAAAAATCTATTCAGGCCAACTGCAACTGTGCCACTTTGAATCCCCAGGACCTGTTTCAGCGGACATGCTACTGAACAAATCCGTCGTTTTGCCTGGACAAACAAGTTCGTAAACACGACGGAGGCTGACGTAGACTCATACCCTGTGTACCAGTGACCTAATAACAACAGGCTTGTCAACTGTTTCTGATTTCTTTGTTGTTTACTTCATACTGCTTGTATTACGCATGATGAATATGTAATTCTGTTTTTTACGTTCCGTATCCTGAGCCGGATCAGTGTTTGGAACCTAATTTCACCCCCCCCCCCACCCACCCACCCACCCCCCTCCCCCCCCCCACCCCGCTCCAACCCTTACCCCTCAGCCTCCGTCCCCACCATCACAATAACCCTAGGACCCAACAGCTAGGTGTTGAATCCATGCAATAACCCAACCCGAGCAACACCGGGCCGTGCCAGTTACTATCGTAGCACCAGCCTTGAACTTTCATGGTCGATTCATCTTGAATATTCAGTGCCGCGCTCTTGTATATTGACCTTCGCGCTCTGAGTGAGTTAATGACATGTTTTCATCACACCCAGAATGTCTGTATCGGGCCGGGAGGAAATGACACCTATTTATCTCAGCCGCCCATGGCGCAGTAATCGTTATGTAGCCTTTTAATGCCATAACACTTCTTCTTCTTTCATTTATTTTATTTTATTTTTTACTGCGGCGGCACTTGCTAGGGCCCCATCGACTGTGATAGCTCATTGACACTGCCTGAACAGTTTGGCTGCCGGGGTCAGCTGCATGAGTGAGTTTTCGTCCTGCGTAAGCCACTAAGCAAGGTGCTCCGCTATAGCGGAGCACCTTGCTTAGTGGCTTACGCAGGACTAAGATATAGAGGAGCACCTTGTTTAGTGGCTTACAAAAGACTAAAGCTCATGCAGCTAAGGGCTGAGAGGCGCCAAAGTAATCTAGCACTGTCCTTGCGCATTATTTTATGGTCAATCGAGTGTAGCAATAGTATTTTACGGTCGATTCGAGTCCATTAGCGCTGATAATTGAAAGATATGATGCACAAGCGTGAAGATGTAGCCTTGCAGTCTCCCCACCTCGACCCCCAAACCCATCAGTCCGACCGCCCCCCCCCCCCCTCCGTCCCCCAACCCTCCCCGGACCACCATCCCCCATCCCCCACCCCCTCCCCTCCGCCTTTTCATGCAACCACGACCAGTATATATATATATATATATATATATATATATATATATATATATATATATATATATATATATATATATATATATATATATATATATATATATATATATATATATATATATATATATATATATATATATATATATATTATTTTTATTTTTTTTACACAGGGTCTAAGACATCTCTTGGGATATCTTCGTTAGTAGTGGCGGCATCTGTGCGTCTGTTAAGACATTCGAGACATTAAAGCCACGTATCCAGATGCGGCACGTCTCGAATGAGTTAACCCCAAAAGGCTTGTCTTAGCTCCATCCTAGGCTATTATGCACCTAGAGGAATATGTACACTCTAGTCACTCGGCCATCGGGCCGACGTTGGTTGTGGGTTGTGTTTCAATCCACTCTTGTTAAATTTACTTTGCCACTATACAAGCTACGTATAAGTTCACTGTCTCCCTGTCTCACACACACACACACACACACACACAGACACACACACACACACACACACACACACACACACACACACACACACACATAAACAGGAGCGGGGAGGGGGGGGGGGGATTGCATCTTCTTAAACTGACTTGTCATAATTTTTCAGTGACAAACTGTATCTTCCTGCGAAGCGATGCCAAGAATAAAAAATGATATAAAATCTGCATGATTATCTTTTTCCCCGTGGAGCGGCTTCTGCGTGTCCAAAAAGCGTACTTTGGCTCTGGATGCATCGGCACCACAACCACCGCTATTTCACCACCAATGTAACCACCACAACCATCATCGTCACCGCCACCATCACCACCATCACCTCCCAAAAATAGGCGCACGTTGATGTGTCGATTGAAAGCGGTCCTACGTCGCGCCTAGCGCTAAGTAGGACCGCTTTCTACGGACTAAACCTCCCGACGCCTGTACTGAAATTCATCCCCTTTATGCAGGTGCGGTCCATTAATATTTGGGCGACGCATCGGTTTGTGAGAAATGACACCATCAATTTATACCCTTCGCTGGGCACAACTGCATCAGGGTGTCATTGAGGCCTGCATCCCAGTAATTGCATCCCGGCTGCATTTCATTTTGATGCTGGAATAATGCGCACGTATACCTTTGAAGTTTGAGCAGTACTGACGAACGCCGGTTGCCGAGACACAGCTGGGAGTCTGATCTCCACCGCTGTTGACCGCATAATGGCGTATGTAACCACCACCACCACCCCCATCCACCCACCCACCCCCCTCCCCCAGCCCCTTCTTCAGCCCCTTCGTGAGAGCCGGCAATCATATTTGTGTTTATTGCTGGTATCAGGCACCCATGATAATTGCTGGGTTTAACCTGTTTTGGACGGTCGGACTATAGTCACAGGTCCAGGAATCGTACACCAGTTAATCCCCTGTACAGTGGCTCTTGCAAGAGCCGCTGTCATGGGAAGTAACTTTTATAGGCCTGGATCTGTGGCTACACACAGTCGCTTTCCGGGGACTGAACTCGAGCATGTGACACACAGCAGAGTATCTCGTCATGCTTGAGCTCGGAGACGCAGCTCCTGTTCAGAACAGGAAAATGTAAACCAGAAAAGAGGAACAGGCTTCGGAATCAATAGAACAAGTGCATAAGACGTCTTAGAAAGAAACACGCTTCTGGATTACAAAGACTAAACGTTACAAAGAAGAATTGAAAACAGGCTTTCGAAACACAAGGACAAAACAAGTTTGGCCCTTGTTATTCCAAAGTCTGTTTTCTTCTTTGTTGTAGGATTCAGGATTTTATTTAACGTCTTTTCACACATTGGTGATATTAGACCCAAAAGAAAAAATCAGCAACCAAACACACAACTTGTTAATATCACAGAATAGCAATAATTAACATCCAAACCCACACACAAATTATTTATTATAATAGTTTACCCACCGGACTATGAATTATGATATAAACTATTTGAATTGCAATATTTCTATGTAAGATGGCATACATATTATTGTCTGCTAATTTTTCAACTGTTATTTTGTGTCAACAGATTCATTGTAATAGGACCTTCACAGATTATATGTTTAACAGATATGGGGCTTAAGCACTCGCATTTGATGTCTTTTGAGAATTTTGTTTTCCAAGAATGTAGTCTTAACTTGTATATCAACGAAGCTGTTTTTCTTGAACAAGGTGGAACATGATAAGTATATTTCATATCATCTTTGTGAGAAAAAAAACTGTTTAGCACAGAGTACATTTCATGTAGAGATAACTGCATATTATTACAAACTGCTGAGTGTTCTCTATTTATAGCTCCCTTTTTTGCTTGTCTGTCACAAATTTCATTCCAATAAATTCCGCAATGTGGGGGTATCCAAAGAAAATATATCCCTATTCCTCTGGACATAATACAGCTTATAATATGTTTTATTTCATATATACTAAGTCTTTTCTTGTTTTACAATCGCATCTTTTTAGACTAAATAGGACAGATTTAGAATCGACACAAATCAAAATGTTAAATTTATCATAAGGTATAAGTTGAATATAATTTAGTGCCATGAGACTCGCATACTGTTCAGACGTAAATATAGAAAATCGTTTACCGAGATAAAAAGATTTCTTCACTTTGAGATCTGGAATAACAAAGCATGCACTACAGTCTGAAGAATCTAAGACAGCCCATCTGTGAAAATTTTCAAATGTTGAAAAAATGTTTTCTGTAGTTTTCTTTCACTAAATTTGTTAAAACGTTTACATCCTTATCTTTTTTTCAAAACTGTGTATTCTAAAGAGAACGTAGCAATAATATGTTCCCACGGAGATATAGTAGGTGTTACTGGTAAAACTGGTATAGACTTGATATCTATATTGCTGTTTTCTATAGCATCTTTGACATAGTTGCGTATAGGTATAAGATACGGGATTGTTTGCGCTCTCTTCGGGCATCTGCGTCTAAAAATATGTCTTCTCGTACTGAATTTTTGACGGACAGGCTTCGGACAATGTATTTTGACGTTGCTAATTTACGTTGGTCTGATAAAGACAGAATACCTGCTGTTTTGTAGGCTTTTACAGTATTAGTATGAACTGGCACTCCAAGGGCTAATTAAACTGCTTTACTATCAATGCTTTTCATGTTCTTTAGACGTGTAGCTGGGGCAGTAAAGTAGACTTCCTGACCATATATAAGTGTTGATCGAACTAAAGATATACCAAGGTGTAAAAAAGTTTTAATGTCCTGACTCCATGGTTGTGAATTTATAATTTTTAACAAGCTAAGTCGTGTTCTTGCTTTATTTAAGATGTAGGATATTTAATATGTAGGATATTTAAGATGTAGGGTTTTGTTGTAGGATATTTCCTAGCAGTTTACAAGCGCAAACCATGACTGACGTTGTTTTGAGCTAGATTCAAAGGACGGTGTAGAACGTATCGGGCGACAAGAATTAATGTTTGCGTGCCTCAGTGAAATCAAAACCGAAACAGTGCTGTCCTCTTTATTTACAGACCCTCACGTGACCCCGGATACTGAAGCAAGTACTGTGTAATGAAGGGATTCTGGTGCTTGAGTGGACGCCGGATAACGTATGCTAAAGGTAAACAACAATTGTTTGTTTGTTTGTTTTTTCTTTCTTTCTTTCTTTCTTTCTTTGATTGTTGTTTCATTCATTCATTCATTCATTCATTCATTCATTCATTCATTCATTCATTCAATCATTCATTCATTCATTGTTTTCGTCAAGAAGATGCTAACGGTCTTCTTTGTTGGGTCAATATTCAGCATTTTGTTTATTTGTTTCTTTCTTTGTTTCTTTGTTTGTTTGTTTGTTATATTCGTTCATTCTTTTTTCTTTCTTCAAGAAGATGTGAATGGTCCTTTATATGTCAATATTCTACATTTTCTTCTTTCTTTGTTTTTTTTTAATTATTATTTTGTTTTGTTTGGGTTTTTTTTCAAGACTGTTACCCTGCCCCTATTCGATAGAGATATATACGATACATTTGGTCTCAGGTGGTGAGATGTTGCGATTTTATGGTTTGACATTTCCGCCGTACTTGTATTAGCTGTGTCATGTGAAAGCAAAAAAAAAACTAAGTACGCTTTGTTGAAAAGCGAGATTTTCATTGTAATACAAGAACAATCTCGCTTACAACAAAAAATTGGGCGTTCTGTTTTTTTGCCTTTCTTGGGCAGCGTGGTGCTACAGTTCTCACGTCAGTTTTGTAAGCCATCTTAAAGCGCGCCGAATCCATTTTACCTGAACTTTTAACACATTCTGCACCATGACCGAAATCCCCCAAGTTTGAAGTTCCCATCTGAAGGACTGTATTACAATTTTAGAGACAGATCGAGCGTGATAATTCAAGGGTGGTGCCAAAATAGCTTGGCGCCTATGGGCGCCACGCTATTCTGGCACCACCCTTGAACTATCATGCTCGATCCACGTCTTGCTGTGGTGTGTCGGGGGCTGAATGAGTTAATGAACCCAGCTCTCCCTTCCCCCTCCGCATACACACATAGGCAGCCGCGGCCACTAAATAATTTGGACAGAGATGAGTTTTTGTCTCCTTCGGAAAGAGAGAAAGTTGGGCTCAGAGGTCAGTTTTCACGGGTAAAATTCATAGCATGTTCGGCGCGCGTTAAAGCTTAAAAAAAAAAAAGCCGGATAACAGAGAACGAGGAGCACGTTTTGTAATATAGGAAATCTTTAGAAATCAGAATCAGGTGACAATGGTTTTAACTATCTCACCGCCAGAGGACATGAATCGTAATATCTGAAACTCATTACAAGGTGAAAGATCGATAAGCACTAGTCATAAAGGGCACAGATAAGAATAGGACTAACAAGAGGCACATATCCTCATGGGCCCCCGCATCTGCGGGGGCCCATGAGGATATGTGCCTCTTGCGATTGTGTAGTGTTCGTGACTGAAACCACCACAGAGTGAAAAGCCACTGACTTTTCGGTGCGAGGGACACAGATGTAAATTAGAAAGGCCAACAAGAGGCACAGATCCGCATGAGCCCTTAAAACACACCTTTTCTCTGTTGCATATACGTAAAGACTATTTTGTTTTGTCGTGTGTGTGTGTGTGTGTGTGTGTGTGTGTGTGTGTGTGTGTGTGTGTGTGTGTGTGTGTGTGTGTGTGTGTGTGTGTGTGTGTGTGTGTGTGTGTTCTGCTCCTTGTAAATCAATGTATTTTTGTTGTTGTGTGTGCTTGTTTTTTGTATTTTGCTTCACCGTTTCATTACTGTGATTGTAAAGCGCCTAGAGCACCTTGGTGATTAGGCGCTATACAAATTACCTTTAGTATTATTATTATTATTATTATTATGAACCCCCGCATCTGCGGGGTTCCATGACGATCGGTACCTCTTGCAATATTGTGTTCATGGCTGAGTTTCAGCAGGGAGAGTGTTAAAAGTTCAATATGTACACCATTATAATTAGTTTCTTTTCAAAGTGAGGACAGTTGAGGCAGAGCATCACCCGATGTCTTGCCGTGGTGTGAGGATCACCGCGTTTCAGCAGTGAAAGGGTTACAAGCCCTAGCCTTACACCACTAGTGGGTATAGTTTCTTTTCAAATTGGAAACCAGAGCAAGGCGCGGTGTCTCCTGATCGTGTGACCTCTCTAGCAAGGCGCGGTGTCGCCTGATCGTGTGACCTCTCTAGCTCTTTTTCACGCACTTATTTTTTCGTGACTCATTTGGTTTTCCACTTTGCTTCGTCGCTGACAAGACATGTACATGCAAGTGACGACTGAAATGAATACTTGTTTGTTTGTCTGTGTTGAAAAAGGGTAAATATTAATAAATTATGCTGTAACTGTCTTTTCGAAAGCGTGTTTCTTTCTTTGTTCTGTTCCTCTCTGCAGTTTACACGCTTGGCAGTCACCTTTCTGGTCTGGATTTTTAGTTAGTTAGTTAGTTAGTTAGTTAGGTGTTGTTTTTGTTTTTAAATTCTGATTCTGCACGTACATGGAACGTCTGAAATCTGCGTCAATTCAACGCGAACTACACTGCACGTACATGGAACGTCTGAAATCTGCGTCAATTCAAACGCGAACTACACTGCACGTACTTGGAACGTCTGAAATCTGCGTCAATTCAAACGCGAACTACACTGCACGTACATGGAACGTCTGAAATCTGCGTCAATTCAAACGCGAACTACACTGCACGTACATGGAACGTCTGAAATCTGCGTCAATTCAACGCGAACTACACTGCACGTACATGGAACGTCTGAAATCTGCGTCAATTCAACGCGAACTACACTGCACGTACATGGAACGTCTGAAATCTGCGTCAATTCAAACGCGAACTACACTGCACGTACATGGAACGTCTGAAATCTGCGTCAATTCAAACGCGAACTACACTGCACGTACATGGAACGTCTGAAAACTGCGTCAATTCAACGCGAACTACACTGCACGTACATGGAACGTCTGAAATCTGCGTCAATTCAACGCGAACTACACTACACGTACATGGAACGTCTGAAATCAGCAGTTTAACTGGGCATTATTTCTTGACCTCGGTACTGATCAGAATCTCGCTAGAAAACTAGAAAGGTTGAAATTTTATCGCAGTACACTAAACCCTACTTCATCTTTTGCCTGGTGAAAACAGATCCTAATGTCAACAAAAAGCATTAATCCAGACCAAAAAAGGTGACTGCCAAGCGTGTAATATGCAAAGAAGTACCCAACGGAGAAGGAAACACGCTTAGAAAAGACGGGTACAACACAATTTATTAATATTTCGGGTAAATACCCTTTGTCAAAATAGACAAACAAACAAACAGAGAGATTAGTCGCTACTTATCTTCATTGGCAGAAAGAATGTGGCAACTGAAATCTGCGTCAATTCAACGCGAACTACACTGCACGTACATGGAACGTCTGAAATCAGCAGTTTAACTGGGCATTATTTCTTGACCTCGGTACTGATCAGAATCTCGCTAGAAAACTAATGAAGATAAGTAGCGGCTAATCTCTCTGTTTGTTTGTTTGTCTATTTTGACATTGGGTATTTACCCGAAATATTAATAAATTGTGTTGTACCCGTCTTTTCTAAGCGTGTTTCCTTCTCCGTTGGGTACTTCTTAACAAAAAGCATTAGCTGATCACAGACCTTTGCGTCCATTTAAGGTCTTCTTGCTGATCGCCAAGTTTTCTTCATTGTGTTCAGTTGAGTGCATTATTTAACTCATTCAGCCCGAGGCACGTATTTCACAAGTTTTGGAGGCGTCATCTAATGACTATGCACCAGTTGCAGGAGATGGATCGACTATGATAATTCAAGGGCAGTGCCAGATTAGCTTGGCGCCGAAAGGCGCGAAGCTAAACTGGTACTACCCTTGAACTATAATAGTCGACTCATCTCCTGCTGTAGTGCGTCAGGGCTGAATGGGTTAAAACGGACACGTGACATTTTCAGCGTCCGAAATCTGTATTTTTAGGACTGCGAACGATTTCAAAGCCCATAGAGAATCAGGTTTTACTGTTGGTTTTTTCTCTTTTTCTCCCCCCAGTTTTAATTTTCTCAACACGTTATTGTTGGAGTCTACCCTAGTTGTATTTTCTTGCACTGTCTGAAAATGATATTAATCGCTTAGAATAGGCGAAGATGCAGTTGTAAAGCTGCTTTATCCAGAGCCTGCTGTGATTGCTAATTTCAGTGTGTACGACGGATTCTCAATGTTGTCTTGCTTCAACGAAGCCTTTTCTACCCTTTTTTTTACAATCCCCCCCCCCCCCCACCCCCGGGTCTGCCCTGGGGGACTTGGTTGGGATTAACTACTTTTTAGTTCCCAGGGTCACGCTGGTCAGCCCCACAGTGTGGGTTTTCCCCTCTATCTTGGGGCACGTGTTTCTGGCTACCCTTGGTGGATTCACCTGTATTTTCCTTTTTTAAACTCTCCCTGCTCTCAGCGTTTTCTGTAGCTCTTGATATTGGATGTGTGTTGCGTAAATGGTCTTAGGTTTATTTAGCGTATTAGACCGGCTGGCGACATACATTCAATATTCTGTTTAGTTTATTTTTTTCACAAGCAGTGCAGGCACGTCCTGAGAAAGTCTTGTTGCTGGCAGGACGTTAAGCAATGTACAACCAACTTCTTGTCACAATCCGTGTGAGTAGGTACATGTAGCAGAGGTGTGTTACCGCCCAGTGTGCGCAGCGACGGCACTCTCCAAGCGCGCAGGTTAGTTAGTTATTTGGCTTTAACGCCGAGCAGGCAACCAAGGCCATCTCACTGCGGTCCAAGCACGCAGGAGAAGAGGAGAAAAGTCTTTCATTTTAACGCATTCAAACTTTATAATGAAAACTAAAAGAGTCAAATTCAGCCCTCTGTCCTTGCATTTATTGTAAGACATACCAAGGACATTTAGAATGGAGAATAATGTAAATTTTTAACCGTTTTATTTTTTTGTGTGGAGACGGTCGCTTTAAGTTGTGATCTAAGTCCTTCCAAACTGTTGTTCGGATGACTGCGAATAATTAGCCGCCCAAAGACTGCTCACCCGAAATTGTGGGTGTGTCACTTAAAGACACTTAACGACTACCCATCAGTTACAGGAGATGGACCGACCATGATAATTCAAGGGTAGTGCCAGATTAGCTTGGCGCCTAATGGCGCCAAACTAATCAGGCACTACCCTTGAATTATCAAGGTCGATTCACCTCCTACTTTAGTGCTTTGGTGCTAAATGAGTTTAAATCTGAAGTTTTGTAATTTGATAGTTTCTGTGAATCCGACTTGGCGAATTCATAGTAATTGCTACAAAAGTTCTAGTGTTGAGACTTCTGTCTCTTGATTTTCTGATTTTCTGATTTAGTAAAAGTTTCAGAACATGCGTACTCTGTTTAAAAAAAAAAATAAAAATAAATAAAAAACACTCACGTCATGAACCCCTTCAATCACTGCCAGTGGACATCAGACTTTGTTTCTGAAATTATTTTAACTTCAGCGTCACAGAGCCCCAGCCGTAAGAAAAGGAACACGGATATAAAGCGGTTTGCGTAAGAGGCATAGATCTTCATGAGCCCCCGCAGTTGCGGGGGCTCATGAGGATCTATGGCTCTTGCAGCTGGGTGGTGTTCAATGTTTTTTCTCGGCAGTGAATGGGTGGGGATGCGGAGACCCGAGAAATACTGTGTGGGGGAGAGGGGAGGAGAGGTGTGGGGGGAGTTATTTAACTCATTCTACCCCAGACACACCACAGCAAGATAAAGATCGACCATGATAGTTCAAGGGTGATGCCAGAATAGCTTGGCGCCTATGGGCGCCAAGCTATTCTGGCATCACCCTTGAACTATCATGGTCGATCTGTGTCCTGCACTGCAACGCAGTCTTCAGAGGACAATGGCAAGATCTAAGGATTACGGTGTTGGGTAGAATGAGTTAAGTAAGTGGGCGGGATCTTGGCCTTGGGCTTTGGTGGGGGGGGGGGGGGGAATGGGAAGAAAGGAGAGTTGATGTGGTTGACACGGTTAACATCATGCGTCATCGTACACGTCACATAACATGATCTCGAACCAAAGTGAAGCGCCGTGATTGAGCAGCCGACAAGATAATAACTATGTTTTTCACTCCAGGTCCCTCGGCTATGATAGTGAAGGTTTTAGCTGCGGTCTGATCAACGCAGATTACTTCCTGAAACACCCTAAGGGTTTTAGATTATCCACATACCTCCCCCACACCCCTCTCCACCTCACCTCCCCCATCGCCCCCTCCTCCCTTTCTCATCTACAAAAGGCATAGATTCTCATGGGCCTCTGCAACAGCAAGGAGATCATGAAAATGTATACTTTTTGTTTGGCAAAGATCGACCGATTGACGCATATCATTTTCTAAAATTTATAAAAGGATTACGATTGTCTATCCCCCTCCCCCACCACCCCCCACCCCCACCCCGCCGCCCTCTTCTCTCCTGCAAGAGGCACAGATCCTCATGAGCCCCTGCTTAAGAAGGGGCTTATAAGAATCTGCGCCTCTTGCTGACAACGATAGAGATCTGTTTATCCTCTCAAACGGAGGAAGGTTTGGACGCACACTATTAGAACTCAAAGTCCCTCAAGGGCTCAAATTATCGCAATCCCCCCACTCCATCTACAATAGGCATACATTCTCATGAGCTGCTACAACAACAGGGCCGCAGAACTGTATGCCTCTTGCTAGCAAATACATCTCCATTCCCTCTCTTCGATGAAGTAATGATTTACAATGTAGCTCTACAACTGGCCGCTCTTTCTGTTGTTTTTAAGGGCCATCTTCTTCATTTTGAAAAGTGTGTTTGATGGTTTGATCGCCAAGGCGTCAAGGTTTTTGGTTTTCAAAAGCATTATGTAACGAACGAGAAAATATTCATTTTGAAGCTTCGTTAAAGTTGTTTGTTTTCCCTTACAGTTTCAGCGCCAAGTGTAAAAGATAATTCCATCTATCACCAGAATAGTAGATTATACCTTTATCGTAATAATGGTGAATTTAATCGGTTACACGGTACTGAAAAAAAAAAAAACGCAAGGATTCGATGTGATGATTATAATGATGATTGGTAATAATTGATGATGATGATGATGATGATGATGATGATGATGATGATGATGATGATGATGATGATGATGATTATGGAGAAGGGCGCCAAGCTAAACAGACTCTACATTCGAGCTGTCGTGGCAGAAGACTCCAAGACAAAAACATTTAAAACATCTGAGATGAAGAACCCACTTGACACTGGAAAGAAAGGTCGCTATTAGAATGGTGAAATGCTATTATCGACTTGATCTAAACTGTGCTTTTACAGAGATATGTTTGCATCCTTTTTAATTTTGAGTTCTTGCTCCATAGAAATGGCATCATTCCTAAAATGTTTTGCTCTTCATTGTGTAGGATTGCGAAAAAGGCAACAGTTTGAAAGTTTCTACGGCATGTTTCTTTGGAAGCTTTTGTGTTTGTTGTGGACGTAATATTTCAAACACGTTGGAAAGGTTTTCAGTAGGACAAAATACAGTGCATATATATTCAATGCAAGTCAAGTGGATTACGGAGAATGTTTCTCCCGAGGGTATTGCGAGCATTTCGCCAGAAAAATAATACCCGAGGGTGAAAAATTCTCCCTAACCCACGAGAACCCTATTGCATGTTAACCCTTTGCGTGTCGGTAGCGGTTTTAGTCGCGATGATTCCTGTAGGAATCATCGCGACTAAAACCGCTACCGACACGCAAATGGTTAAGCGGTTTATATCAAGTGCCTGGCCTCCTTCAACTTACTATTTCTAGGGCAAAAACAACTTCAGAAGTCGTTGCGGCCATTTGCACCAGACCGGACACCTCATACAGTCTGAGCGTAATAAAGAGACAAGAAATATAGGTCTTTAGAAATATATGTCACTGGAAACATATGCATATTCCTGTTTAATATTTTTTTTAAGCCAAGATTTCAAGATTTAATTTGATTCATTTGGCCCCTATTGGGGAATGGAGTAATAATGAAACAATCAACATGTAAAACATGCACACTTTCAAATGAATGTTTACAGTTTCATTAACTCATTCCCCCCCCCCCCCCCCCCCCCCCCCCCCCGACACACCACAGAAATGTATGGCTCGACCATGATAGTTCAAGGGTGGTGGCAGAATAGCTTGTCGCCTATAGGTCGAACTATCATGGCCGATCTGTTTCCTGAAATGTAATGCAGTCCTCAGAGGATAACCCCAAAATGTGGGTATTTCGTACCTCGGGCACATTGAGTTAAAGTTTAAAAATAACAGAAACAATATAATGCACGCATGGATTGGATTTATATATACACATTAAAATTGTAGCACATTTAACTCAACAAAATGCATCTCCGTGACGTAACTGGCTCTTATTTATAGAACTTTACAACTCTTTAGAAACTTCGAAAAAATAAAGACTTTTTTATGGGGGGGACGTGGATGACAGTAGGTTGGAGACATTGTACATCAACTTCGTTTTACCATATTTCAAAGGTATAAAATTTAAGTCCCTGTTGTAAAAACTTTGGACATTCAAGGATTAATACATTTTACCCTAGGACCGAAATCCCCAAATGTTGACGTTGCCTTCTGAAGGATTGTATTACAATTTTAGAGACAGATCGAGGATGAAAGCTGAAGGGTGGTGCCAGAATAGTTGGCGCCTACGGGCGCCAAACTGTTCTGGCATCACCCTTGAACTGTCATGCTCCATCCATGTCTTCCTGTGGTGTGTCCGGGCTGAATGAGTTAAATAAAACTCATCACCTAATTCATTCATATTGCAATGTGTACAAAATCGTTCTTCTCTCGGTGTTCCAAACTGTCTTCCTTGCTCTATTTGTAATTTGTGATTGCTGCAGCGAAATTTGATGAATGCAAATCATACATAATTGTAATACATAATACATACACCTCGTAATTGTTCGCAGCAGTATACAGAGAACGACAGAACAAAGGTGCGGACGACAAGATTAATTGTCAGATATCATTGCGCGCCGGTTATTAGGTTGTTGTCTATAAGGGTAGAAAAAAATCGTTGTTAGGTAAATCGCACATTGTTTCTCCACCCTAAAGAATGCCCCAGCCTGCAAGCCCATGAGTACCTAGGTGGGGATCTAACTGTTGTCTGTCCAGCGCTGTGATTCCCCTTGGTTTGCATACAAGCCCATGACTACCGAGGTGGGGCCGACGCTGGCTGTGAGTGGTTTGCCTGTGGCTATCTGGGGCCCGGCGCGGGCTGTGAGTGGTTTGCCTGTGGCTATCTGGGGCCCGGCGCGGGCTGTGAGTGGTTTGCCTGTGGCTATCTGGGGCCCGGCGCGGGCTGTGAGTGGTTTGCCTGTGGCTATCTGGGGCCCGGCGCGGGCTGTGAGTGGTTTGCCTGTGGCTATCTGGGGCCCGGCGCAGGTTGTGAGTGGTTTGCCTGTGGCTATCTGGGGCCCGGCGCGGGCTGTGAGTGGTTTGCCTGTGGCTATCTGGGGCCCGGCGCGGGCTGTGAGTGGTTTGCCTGTGGCTATCTGGGGCCCGGCGCGGGCTGTGAGTGGTTTGCCTGTGGCTATCTGGGGCCCGCGTCGGCCCCACCTCGGTACTCATGGGCTTGCAGGCTCGGGCTCCGCCATGCACTGCGAGTAGTATCAAATTGCATACATTTTCGGCAGGAATCGGTTTGTACACTCGAGCCAACAATATTTGGTTGCAAACTTTTTGAAGAGTTTTACATTGACGTAACTGCGACGGAACATTCGCAACCGTCTCATTTCGGTTCTGCTTTTGGTCGTAGGAAGGGCTTTGTGACCAGATGCGACGGCAGGAAAACTGATTAGCGAGATTGCAAAGAAGCGGAACGGTTTTTCTTTTTAACCCATATGATACTGAGGCTAAAAGCTTCAAATTTGTACGCTGCCACACGCAAGCTACATTATAGTACTTACAGCTAAGGATACAGACCAATGGCTTTAGTTCAAGGGTAGTGCCAGAATAGCTTGGTGCCTCTAGGCACCAAGCTATTCTGGAACTACCCTTGAACTATTTTAGTCAAATTTATTTCACACACTGGTGTATTCCGAATGATAAGGGTTAAGATTTTTTTTTAAAGAGTCTGAAATGTGACGTCGCTGCGACGTTCAGACAAAACACGCGAATGGCAGACGACTGCATATCGCTGTCGACTCAGCGCATAGATTTCGTCTATAAAGACATCGGTGCTTTGTATAGCCGTGCGTGTTACTGAGTAAATTCTGCTTGTAAGTAGATGACGCATAATTGCGGAAAATGCCAGCAGGTTTGATTATTTAGTTTTTTTCTCATGTTGTCGATATAGCCAGCTGACATCTCGTCAATTTTCACTAGTCAGTGCAGCGACTGGCATCTGTTCTCCGTTTGTGTGTGTGTGTGTGTGTGTGTGTGTGTGTGTGTGTGTGTGTGTGTGTGTGTGTGTGTGTGTGTGTGTGTGTGTGTGTGTGTGTGTGTGTGTGTGTGTGTGTGTATAGGATGTCTTCTTCTTCCTCGATCGCTTGAAGCGCAATATGCATTGATGCAGCCGTTAGGCACCCTAAAGGTCCTGCATCTCTGTCTTCGGCCAGGGACGTGTATCGGGGTCCTTCCCCTAGACCGACTGTCTTTCAGGACTGCTGAGATCCGTCTGCCCACCAATGAGTAACAACACATTGGCCCTTCACTTCGTTTAGCCCGCCAGCAGAAGCGGTTTACCAGGGTGTGGCCACTGTTATCCCTAACAGCTTTCTTGGAGCCAGAAGTGAGAGTTGAGTGCTGGGTGAGGAACAGTGCTTCCGTCCAAGCGGGTGGGTGCTGCAGGTTTACAAAGGTACTACCTCTCTCCAGACACCTCATACACCCCAAGTGTATAGGATATAAATTTCGAGCGTCCGTACACACTAAGAAGTATTTAATTACTACTACACATGACGAACTTGTTAATGTTGCAGTATGAAAATATTTCGCGTTTGCGTTTTGAAAAAAATGCAAAAGTATTGTTAAGATCGAGTCTTCTTGGCGCGCAAGGGATTTTGGGAAGGAAAATATATAAAGCAAGTTCATGAATATTAATTTTACTTGTTATACAATATGTCCATACATGTGTCAAAGAAGTAAAGAAGGATAAACTTTATGGAGTGGGTGTGTATATATATACTCTTGGCTTGACTTCGCGAACGAAGATTCTATAGGGCTTGCCCACGTCGTCTGCAGGCATTTTTCGTGGCTGCGGAGGCCAATCCGGGACAGGCAGGTTCGACCACAGTGGCTGCGTGTTATATATATATATATATATATATATATATATATATATATATATATATATATCGAGGGCTGACTGCTAGAACTCCGTAACTCGATTTTTTTCGATTTTGAGATTTTGTACTTTTCTGATAGATTTCCGCAATCTCTTTCACCCTGTAACATCATTTTTAAGGAAAGTTAATTTTTCAGCGAGTTATTAATTAGAAATTAAACCAATTATCTTTTTGCAGGCATCCATGGAACAGCCAAAACTGAGTAACTTCAGATACGAACTTATAGCCTGCTGTTTTTTCTTTGGCTATCTGAATGTTTGGCTGCTAGATGTCAGTATCTCGCGATAATAACTTCTAGCACGACCGGCCGACAAAACGTTTGCCGTGAAAGGCGGGTGCTAGAAGAAAGCATTTAAAGATACTGAGATATAGTACGGACAAATTTTGTTCTATTTTATCAGGGATGAAGGCAGAAACTCGTTAACTTCACTATGCGAACTTGTAGCATGCACATTCTCCAGACGATATCAGGCGCCAGGTGTTGAAATATACTTATCTCGCCACCAGTCCTGTTTATAATGGTAGGGGTTTTGTATGCATGCATTCAGTCAACCCCTTGGCTGCCGAGCGACATAAAACCACGTACCCAAACTGATGAAAGATGTATGGATCCTGATGAACCCCTGCATTTGCGGGGGCTCATGAGGATCTATGCCACTTGCTTGCCCAATTCATAGATCTAACTTCTTGGTTCAGACTGAATATTCTCCGTGTGCTCTGACAGTCAAGGGATTAAACATGACCGTGGGAATATACTACTTTACTTGGTCTCATCCTGCTTTACCATTGAGTATTCTGCTGACTGTCTGGAATTTAAGGAAAACGCACTTCGCCACACAACCTCCGAAGGAAGAACATTGTTTTTGCGCTTGCCAAGTTTTCTTTCTCATCAACTTGTGAGGTAATTCTCTCTCTCTCTCTCTCTCTCTCTCTCTCTCTCTCTCTCTCTCTCTCTCTCTCTCTCTCTCTCTCTCTCTCTCTCTCTCTCTCTCTCTCTCTCTCTCTCTCTCTCTCTCTCTCTCTCTCTCTCTCTGTGACAAAACAACAACAATGATAGTTTGTAACACTGATCTTTAAAGGAACATTATCATTGGTAAAATTTCTGGGCGTTTTTTTAGTTCCACTTTCCTATATGGAAAAAGCACTCTAGATGCAAGTCCTACTGGGCATACTGAGAGAAGCAGTCAAAATGTGTTTTATTAACAACGGTGCATTTGGAAAGAGAAACTCACTAAACATCAATAGTGATTTTGTTTAATTACTATTTTCAGCCCTGGGGGTCCTAAATGGCTGATAAAATCAGCATGTGGGATGAGCTGGCTGATGGTGAAATGGTGCCGCCAAGTGAAGATGATGTTGAGGATGAACCTTTGTCAGCTCTTCGGACAAGACAGCAAAGAGACAGTCTGTCTGACGAGGAGCCTCCCATCAATGCAATGAAAAGAAAAAAAAAACTAAAACGGCAAATGAGAGACAAAAGGAGTTGCTGATCCACCAGACAGTTCTGGATAATATTTTGACATCAAATGGATTTGTACCTGTCAAAGCGGATGGCAACTGATTTTTCGAAGCTGCTGCTACTCAGATAGTGGACACCACATCTGCTGAACTTTGTGGCAGTCGGTGTGACCTTCTTGAAGAAAACCGGCATGACTTTATGAAATTTTTGGAGAATACCTGCGGCGATGATGACAGAGCAAGAGAAGCGAATTTTGTGTCAAGTGTCCACAACCTTCGTCACGCCGGAAGGTGGCGCAGTAGTGTGGCAGACTTGCTGCCTCTGGCGCTGGCAGAATAGATACAGAAACAGGTGATTATATTCACTAGCAATGAGCAGATGAGCAGCGACATCGCCACTTTCACTGGAGGTGATGGGCGAGGGAAGCATCGTGCTCACAACCGAACACACGACGACACTGTGGAGTATGCAAAGGATCACATTAGCGGATCATTCCCTTGTGTCGTCCCACTACACCAGGAAAGATACTATGTGACACTATCTTGATGCATCGCTGTCAGTCATGAAGATGTATCATTTGTACAAGAAAAGTTGTGCAATTGACGGAAAAATTCCAGTGTCCTGTCAAAAGTACAGAGATATTTTCAATTGAAACTTCAATCCTTTCACAAACCCAAAAAGGATCAATGTGTAACGTGTGTCAATTATACACCAAAGAAGAAACAGGGGCTCACCAGCGAGGAGGAGGAAAAACAATATCAAAGACACACCGAAATGAAAATTAAGGCAAGTATAAAAAAAAGCAGAGGATCTGGCAAAAAAAGACCCCACCACACATGTAGTGGCATTAGATTTGCAAGCTGTTCTGCCAGCACCTTGTGGCTTGGTAAGCCAGATATACTACAAGCGGACACTGTCTGTTTACAACTTCACGTATATTCACTGGCAGACGGAAAGGCGACCTGCTTTGTTTGGGATGAAACAAATAGCAAAAGAGGATCTGTGGAAATCACCACGTGTCTTTTCATGTATCTTCAGTCTCTTCCGGTGACTGTTACAGATGTGATCCTATCTTCCGACTGCTGTAGTGGACAACATCGCAACCAGTATCTGGCAGCAGCCTTCCTCTATGCCCTTGAAACCATCCCACACATTGTCTCTGTCACACATAAGTATCTCGAAACAGGACGCACGCAGATGGAGTGTGATTCAATGCACTCTGCCATCAGTTTCGCGCAAAAGGCCAGTCCAGTGTTCACTCCATGTAGATATGACATAGTAATAAGAATGGCAAGACGGACAAATCCATACGTGGTTATACCTCTACGGTTTACACAGATTTAAGACTGTAAGCACCTTGCATCACAGGTCATCCGGGACACTAAGGTTGACAAAGAAGGCAAGAAGGCCAGGTGGCTCCAAGTAAGGGCAATCCACTTCACAAAAGGCCAAGACGTAATGTACTTCAAATATGACTTTGATGAAAGTGATTTCCACCAGTTGTGTCTGTCAACTCCATCTGCCATAAGAAGACAGCCTCCTTTAGCAAAGGTTCTGACGACTCGCTACAGTGCCAAATTACCTGTTTCTGGTGCCAAGAAAAATGATCTACTGTCCCTGTGTTGATCAGGTGTGATTCCCGAGGAGCATCATGCCTTTTTCGAGAGGTTGCCAACTGTTG
The DNA here is from genome assembly GCA_036245525.1 of Semisulcospira habei. Lineage (NCBI taxonomy): Eukaryota > Metazoa > Mollusca > Gastropoda > Semisulcospiridae > Semisulcospira > Semisulcospira habei. The sequence continues at coordinate 115,848,476 of BTPG01000008.1, forward strand.
CCGGCAAGACTGATCGCCTTGACGAGCTGGACATTAAAGACGATGATGGTGAAGAAACAGACTAAAACTTTCAGTGAATGGGTTTGCATCTGTGTGCGACTTTTGCTGCGATCACCAGGTTGGACTTTCTTTTGGGAGTCAGTGACAGGTAAACATTTTGTGTAGGACTATCTGTGAACGGATGTGACTTTTTATTGACACTTGTGTTTCTGGACTTTGTTTTCATGGCGAACACACAGCTGGTGAGTACCTACCATTCTGCCAAATTTCCTTCTGTATTTCTTCTTTCACATGTAGTATTCCCGGTATTATCTTCACTGTTGTCAGTTAACCCAAGTGTGCAACATCTCACATTAATCTCAGTAATTTAGTAATGGGATCCAACAGAGTTGCGAAGTTCTTTGCACAATGTGAACCCGTATTGTGTGCCATTGTGTCATGCTAAAAAGCAGTAAAGAGGGTTGCTGACTTCTGATCATCAACTTTACCTGACAAATGTTGTGCAAAGGTACAGACCAGAACACCGTATGTCAAGTTACGCACTTTTGAGCTGTAACACAAGGTTATTGTGTATGTAATTTTGCCGTGCTACATGTACGTATTTCAAAATGCTGACTTGTTGCGCCCTTAAGTTCAGAAATGCCGTTCTATAACTGCGTGCTATAATTCCGTATCGACTGTTAGAGACTTCTAGCAGCCAAGTATTCACCAATCCTCTTAGACCTCAGCCGTGCTAAATGTCAGTACCTCACGTTACTGATGTCTAGCAGCCAAAATCTGGGGCAAATACAGAATGAAAATGCAGCTAGAACAAAGTATGTCAGTTCATGCAGAAAAAATATTTCTAAAATAAAGACCATGTATGTAACTGTATTCTGTGTGCTCGTTCTATGTTTATTAAACATTGATGATGTCTGTTGCCAAAGATTAAGATGACTGAATAAAAACTGCCGTTTGGAGAACTGTGTAAACTTTCATTTCGCGTTTTCTCAAAAAGTGTGAAAACTGAGTTACGAAGTTCTAGCAGTCAGCCCTCGATATATGCGCAAATATATGTATATATTTCAAAACATTGTAAATAACTCACGCCTGACTGTAATTTAAATTGAAACTGCAGTTATTATTATTTCAGAGATTTCTTTTTGTAGCCTAGCGATATATTATATGATTAAATGATTTTTTTTTTTTTTTTGGGTCGTCCTTTGTCTGAGCCGTAAATGGATCTAATGGATCTAATCCTAAGGCAGCAAGAGACATAGATCCTCTCGAGTCCCTGCATTCGCAGGGACTCAAGAGGATCTATGTCTCTTGCAAATGTTGGGAGGCTGTCCCATCAGTCTTGCACTCATGATTGACTGTGACCAGATTTTGGACGTCATCAGGGTCTTTTCTTTCTTTGAAATGGCGGTCGCAATGATTTTTATGGAATAATCAGTCACGTTTTGTCACACATTTACCCGCGAGAAAAACGGAACGTGTTTAATTTTGTTATTCAGTCGATCAGCCGAGGATGCTAACCCGATTTCGGGTTTTTGTCGGCGCGATTCCTGTAGGAATCACGCCGACAAAAACCGCTATCGACAGACGAAGGACTGATAATTATCTACCACACCAACAGTAATTTTCTCCAATTCTGAAACTGTTTATGAAATATTATATATATATATATATATATATATATATATATATATATATATATATATATATATATATATATATATATATATATATATATATATATATATATATATATATATATATATATATATATATATATATATATATATATATATATATATATATTCTTTTAAAAAGCGCATGAACTCTGTGAATATAATTTCGATACAAAGCATGCAAGCGTGATTGATTTTCCGGTTCATGTGATATCTCAAAGCTCTTAGGTCACAATTATCTTCTTCTTTTTTTCCACTATGATCGTAAAATACTTAACACATTCTGCCCCAGGACCCAAATCCCCAAATTTGGAAGTTGCACTCTGAAGGACTGTATTATAGTTATAGAGACAGATCGAGCATGATAGTTCAAGGGTCGTGCCAGAATAGCTTGGCGCCTATGGGCGCCAAGCTATTTTGGCACTACCCTTGCTCGATCCGTGTCTTGCTGTGGTGTGTCGGGGCTGAATGAGTTTAAACAACACTTTCGACAATGTATTTTAGAAATCGTTGCTTAAAATTGACGTATGCTACACTCATTCACTGTTGAAGGTATTTAACCCCTTCGCTGTCAGTGGTCGCGACTTGCACGTCTGAAACCACTACACGCTGACCGACCTTCCCTTGACAAACACAGACGTAAACGGGATCAAGAACAGCCACATAGACCACGGGATTTACAAGAGACATAAATCTTCATGAGCGGGGGCTAATGAAGGTTTATGTCCCTTGCAGGTGGTTAACGTTCGTCTTGCCCCGGCAATTAAGGCGTTAATCTTCTAATTTACTCGATTTCTCAAGCCAATGCAAATTTATCATTATCAACGTACATACTTCACGGATACGTTGTATTTTAAGTATCGTGAAACCATGAATTTATTTGTAATGCAATGAGACCGCGTACCGGACAGCTTCAGAATCGTTAATTATGTCGATCAGCTCGTCTTGTTCATCAATATCTACTGGCGAATTTTTCAAAACGTGTTATTGCAGATTTTATCATCACCAATAGTTACAAGTAGTTACTATAGTTACGAAATTAGGTCGTCGGTTGACTTCAACTGTACGACATTTCTCACGCAAAGCGTGTATGTCTATTTCGTGACTAACCTGGTGATTAGAAAACGCGTTTCACTGTTTTAATTCAGTCCATGAATTTAACAACGCCAAACCTTATCATTGTATCTCTGGTATAATCCATTCAGCCCTGATGCACTACAGCAGGAGATAGGTCGACCATGATAAGTCAAGGGTAGTGCCAGATTAGCTTGGCGCCTATCGGCGCCAAGCTAATCTGGCACTGCCCTTGAATTATCATGGTCGACCCATCTCCTGCAGCTGGTGCATAGTCATTAGATGACGCCTCCAAAATGTGGGAAATACGACCGTCGGGCTGAATGAGATAACAGTGTATGGGTACTTCAGAAACGTGTTAAATCTAGCTGAAAGGCCGAACAAAAAGTGTGTATATTAGTAGAAGTCACCTGCTTTCAGCAACCCCCCCCCCCCCCCCCTTTTTTTTTTTTTTTTTTTTTTTTTTTTTTTTTGTTGTTGTTGTAAGAGAAAAATGGCCATAAGGCAGGTCCTTTGTCTCAACGCAAGTCTTGAATTGTGCAACGTGTCGCCATAAGGGCCTGACGATGGTGCTTTGACTAAATGCAGATCCGCTGAGCCACCGCGTGCTCTCTACCGCATCAAGCTCAATTTATAATGCAAGGGAGGAAACGGACGACACGCGCGAAAATCTGGCTGAGTCCGGAAATTTCCCAGCATGCACGGAACCCTTTCTCAACATCGAGAGTCCAACGTAAAACCCTTTAGCAGAGTGCCGTCAAAAGGGTCACTCTGAACTGCCTTTACATCACTCCATTGTTTTCTGCCGTGTTTACTCTAAAGTCAAAGCGAATTACTCGAGAAGATGTTGACGTGAACTGAGCCGGCAGTGTTTAAACCAGACTCCATTAAAGAAGAGCTTTTCGGGCTGGGGGTAATACGTACCTAAAGTGTTGTTCACATGGCCGATTTCTCAACGATTTTTGTCTGGCGATTATTGGCCAACACGACGTTGCCCGTGTGAACGCTCACCAATTTTGCGACGACTTCCTAGCGACACGCCACCAACTTTCGCTACTTCGTGCTGTTCCGTCGATCAAAGGGGCATCACCCCATGAACTCGACAACAGGTTGACTGAATATTGAAAACAAAATCATATTTTGATTGGCTTGTTCTAACCAATCGTCGATCAGGAAACAACCCGCTTGCTTGGAGTTGGTGGGAAATCGGTGGAAAGTCGAGCATTGCTCTACTCGCTGCCAACTCCCCACCGACATCTGGCAGTTGTCGGCCAACTCCAAAACGACAAAAGACGCCCATGTGAACAGGTGGAAACTTTTGTCGGCCAATTGTTGCCAGACAAAAATCGGTGAGAAATCGGCCATGTGAACACCACTTAAAGATTGCTGCGTGCACGCTCATGTCGACTGTAGATATAATTTTGTTTTTATTTCATTGGATATGCTAATTTACATAAACCAATGAAAATGGGCATGACGCATATTTCCGGACTCCGCTAAAACCTAATAAATGGACGTCTGCTAAAATGATGCTTGACTGTGAAAAAAAAATCTTGATACTAAACTATCAGTTTTGATCGTCGGACAAGGCTGTTATAGATTTGTCGCAAAATGTTTACTGAGTTTTTTCAGTTCGGGGTTTTAGGCGGATGGTTGCTTTTGGGTTGAAAACTGCTCTGGAATCACAGTGCATCGCTTCGCGCGCGTGTCGCCCGTTTCCTCTCTTGTATTATGATTTGAGATATATGCGGTAGCGCGCACTCGGTGGCGCAGCGGATTTGCATTTAGTCAAAGCACCATCGTCAGGCCCCTATTCGTGTCACCTGTCATTGAAGACCATCCTTTACGTGACAACAGCCACCTAACTGATGGTCTTTCATGACGCGTGATCTCTCAGAGCGGTGGTAGCTCAAAACACGTCCTGTTGCAACTGTATGTAGTGTTTGAATTTTAAAAAAAAAACAACCAACATATTAACCCATTTAGCCCCGAAGCCTTACAGCAGGAGATGGATTGACTATGATAATTCAAGGATAGTGCCAGATTAGTTTGGCGCCTTCGGGCGCCAAGCTAATCTAGCACTACCTTTGAATTGTCATGGCGATCCATCTCATGCAGCTGGTACATAATCGTTAGGTGACACCTCCAAAATTGGGGAAAAGCGGGCGTGGCATTAAATGGGTTAAAGCCGTGCCGGAAAATGTGAACTACTCTGGTCTGGGACCTTTCATATCTGCTGCACCTCTTTTAACCTTTCAGCTGTCGGTAGCGTTTTTTGTCGACTTTGCAGGAATCACCTCGACAAAACAAACAAAAAAAAACAAACAAACGAAAAGCGATACCTGCAGGATTCACCTCGACTAAAAGCGTTACCGACAGCCTAAGGGTTAATGGCGCAAGCAAGGTAGTAATAATCATGACGTGCGAGTGAGTTAACAAAGCACTTCCATCTCTGCATCTACAGTGACTACAAGAACTGTCTGTCCCCCTGTCTAGGAGAAGTAATTTAGATTGAATAAACAGCGACTGCTGCGGTCTGGGCGCTGTGACCTTGATTAAGACGCTGTTCCATAAAATTGGAATTGTATTCTGTCGAGTACATTACAGTTCAGAAGACCGACTGACCACGATAGTTCATGGGTGGTGCCAGAATAGCTTGGCGCCTCGAGGCGCCAAGCTATTCTGGCACCACCCTTGAACTGACATGGTCAATCTATCGCCTGCTGTGTTGTGTTGAATAGCTATTCTGGCACTATCCTCGAACTGTTATGGTCAAAATAAGTATATCTTTAACTCACTCAAATCGTCCCGCATCAACAGCTGCGGAAGGATCTATGGCTTTGCCGGCGGCAACGTTATACGACACTTTTGCAGCTGTTCATGCGGGGCTTCTTGAATGAGTTAAGGAACGTTGACTGCAATCGTCTGTGGACAGTAAATTTAGACTTTTGTTACAGGCTCCGAAATGCCTACTGTCGAAATTGTCCTCTGTACACATCATTGTGATTCAGAAAACAGATCGACCATAGCAGATCAAGGATAGCTGAATGCTTCTGATAGACTATGATAGTATTGGCACCACCATAGTCGGCCCCCACCGGGGTCTGCCCTGGGGGACTTGGGTGGGGTTAACTACTTTTTAGTTCCCAGGGTCAACCTGGTCAGCCCCACAGGGTAGGTTTTCCTCTCTATTCTGGGGCATGTGTTTCTGTCTACCCTTGGTCCATTCACCTGTATTTTCCTTTTTTAAACTCTCCCTACTGTCTGCGCTGCCTGTAGCTCTTGATATTGGATGTGTGTTGCTAAATGGTCTTCGCTTTATTTAGGCCCCATGTTGTAGGTTTATTTAACGTATTGGACCGGCTGGCGACATACATTCAATATTCTGTTTTTGGTTTTTTCCACAAGCAGTGCAGGCACGTCCTGAGAAAGTCTTGTTGCTTTCGGGACGTTAAGCAATGTACAATCAATCAATCAACCACCATAGTCAGTGATTATCTGTTTGCAGTGTCAGTGCTGAGTAACTTTTTTTCCCCTTAAATTTCTAGTTACCAAATCTTACTTTTTAATTATTTTATATAATATTTTTATTTTCTTTTGTTTTATTATTATTTTGTGTAATTTCATTTTAAAATAATTGTATTATTATTAGTGTCTTAAATTAATTACTTTTTAAACCGTTTTTACTGCTGTGCATTGTGTGGTGATATGAGCTGATATGTGCATGTATGTTGTTTTTTGTTGTTTTTTTACATACATTTTATTTATTATTGTTGTTCTGTTTTTAAATACATTAGATTTTAATTGAATTGGGTATTTGTGTCATTATTGTGTGCATACGCATTTTAATGTTTGTGTATATCTAAGTCACTGAGCCTGTCGGACCACTTTGATTGACCCTAGCGGGATAAATAAAGTTTATTGAATTGAATTGAATTGAGTGGCTTAAACAAGTTGTGCGAATAGTGCAATCGTCTGTGCACAGACAACTTGATTAATCATTTGGCTGTCGGTAGCGGTTTTTGTCGTGATGACATCGCGACAAAGACCGCCGCTACCGACAGCCAGAGGGTTAAAGGATCCAGCCAAATCTATTTGAACGACAATCGACGTTGGTGGCGATCGGTAGGCACAAATGAACAGCATCTGATTAAAGGAGTTAGCCGAGTCTGAGCAAATAGCATCTGTGGCCCAGACAGATTGACGTGAGATAGTCTTTGTCGCTCGGACGGCGTAAATGTCAAGCAATCCATCACTCCCTGACCCCAGACAGTAAACCTACTGCCGGAATGCTGGACGCGTCAGAGATTACAATGGCGTCTCGGAAGTAACGCTATGCGTGGTTTGCCGATCGGGGGGGGGGGGGGGGGGGGAGTGGGGGGGGGGGGTTGTGACCTTCTACCTTACCGCTCCAGACATTAAAATAACTGTCACAATGTTGGACGCTATCAGCCCTTACTGTGGTCTGCCGATTGGGGTGGTGGTGGTTTGTGACTTTTCACCTTACCGCTTCAGACAGTAAAACAACCGCAAGAATGCTGTGCGCGAACAGACATTACAGTAGTGTCCATTAACTCATTCAGCCCGACGGCCGTATTTCCCAAATTTTGGAGGCGTCGTCTAACAATTATGCACCAGTTGCAGGAGATGGATCGACCATGATAATTCAAAGGTAGTGCCAGATTAGTTTGGCGCCGACAGGCGCCAAGCTAATCTGGCACTACCCTTGAATTATCATGGTCGATCTATCTTCTGCTGTAGTAGTGCGTTCGGGGCTGAATGACTTACAGGGACCTACTCCAGACAGTAAAAGGTTAATAGTTCGCAATATCTCTTTTATCAGTCTGTTCATTACGTCTTTCAATAATGCTGGACGTAAGGGCTAACTTAAATTATGAAGTTTGAACGTCGTCAAATGAAGGACGTTTCTGTTCTTCTACTTTGTACGCAAGAAAGTGCCTTGCCGATACGCTCGAAAGGTGGCGGAAAACCTCTGGTATGTGTGTCTAACTCGCATTGATCGGGAAAAGAAGGACCGTGGAAAAGTCTTAGATGAGGCTAGACAACCTTGATAGCCCTTTTGTATCGCGAATTTTAGCCGTCCGTCCGCCGTGGAGCAGATCGCTTTAACCCGTTCAGTGCCGAGAAAATCTGAACACTACTCAACTGCAATAGATATAGATCCTCATGAGCGCCCGCAGTTGTGCGGGGGCTCATGAGGATCTATGCCTCTTCCTGACACCACTTTGAATCCATGTTCCTGGGTCGCGTAGGCCTTTTTGGTCTGGGCATTAACGAAGACTGCAGAGACACAGTCTGCATCATCTGACACCGTAAGGATTAAGAAAAGGAGTCCCTGATCTGACGATAGATGTCTGTGCTGGGTCTGTGAGTTGGGATCTTACTTGTCCAGACAGTAAACCAACCACTAGAATGCTAAGTGAGACCCAAGAATGGTGTCGCGGCCCCCCCCCCCCGACCCCCCTCCCTCCCCCCCGCGCCCCCTTTCCAAAAAAAAAAAAAAAAAAAAAAAAAAAAAGTGTCCTGCACGTAGGGATGTTTTGAAACCCACGGCTTGTCTCCACCTTTAACGATGTTATGAACTATCTTAACAGAACAAATTGACTTAGTAAATGTCATTACCGCTGATTAAGATTCAAATTGAGCTGAACATTACGTTAACCCTTTGGGTGTCGACGGCGCAACTAGTACCCAATAGGATTATTAGCTGTAAAAATCCGAATTTCGTTAACCTTTCGGATGTCGGTAGCGCTTTTTGTCGAGGTGACTCCTGCAGGAATCACTCGACAAAAGCTCTGCCGACAGCAGAAGGGTTAATTAGCTGTGATAATTAATTCCATTGCTGTCTTACAGTGTGGATGTGATGGTATGTGCATGATTCTGGATTGTACCACACTCGATTATTGTGCTTCACATCGGTACCAGTGGCACTAGAGGCATCTAATGCTTGAATTCTTAAAGCGGACTTGAAGTCAACACAACGTAGAGAAGACCTACGTTGTAGTCTGACACAACAGAATCAGGTAACAAAAGGTTGTGTGTGGGCTGTTGGGGTCTTTTTTTGTTGTTTGTTTGTTGTTGTTTTTTTTTTTTGTTTTTGTTTGTTTGTTTAATCGAAGCAGCAGTTGGCCACAATATAGTATTAAAAACCCATTTGTAACGTCACTGATTTTCTTTTCTATGTCATAGTGTTGAGAAAAGCTAATGACGTCACAAATGCTTCTTTCAATGCTCTGTTGTGGCCGGTTTACTGCTCTGATTTTAAAAAAATAATAATAATAATTCTGCTAGCTGAGTCTGTTGTGTGCATTATGAAAGTCTTTATGTTGTTTTGACCGCCTTGAGATGGCCTTAGTCGCCTTCTCACAGTTAAACTCTAATAACTCACTACGTGTTCAGTTTGAACCTTTAACCCCTTAATTGCCGAGAAAAACTGAACACCACCCAACTGCCAGAGGTGTAGATTTTCATGACGCCCCCGCAGTTGCGGGGAGGGGGGGGGGGTGCTCCTGACGATTCATACCTCTTGTCGAGACCAGTTTGCATCCATTTCCTTTGAATGTTTGCCGCTTTTGGTCGTTGAATGAACAAAGATTTCAGAAACAAGAAATGCGTCCCGTGGCAGCTAGGAATGGGTTAAGCTGTATCACTACCGATCCATCTCCTGCCTGCTGTCTCATGTCCTTACCGACGCCTCCTAAAGTTGTGAAAGTTATTACAGAGTCTGAAAGCGGTCATCGGTATCGCCCAGCATCGTCCCTTGCGGTCCCTTCGTGGTTTCTCCAAGACTGGCCTCAATTCCCTTTATCCCTCGATCTGTTTCAGCAGCATCTGGTATACGAGTCCGCGACCCCAGAATGACCACCCACGCGCCTTAGGTCATTTAACTCTTTCGAGGCGTGCCGCATCCGGATTCGCGGCGTAAAGCCGCGAATCCGGATGCGGCACGTCTCGAAAGAGTTAAGGCGCCCCGCATCAATAGCTGCGGAAGTGTCGTATATACGACACTTTCGGAGCTATTGATGCTTTACGCCGTGAGTGAGTTACCGCAAGTGGCCTCAAGCCTCTCAGATGCAAATGACATTGTTCGTTTTTAGTAGAGTTCGTTTTAATTTTGCTGAAAATGACCAATAACATTTTCGTCTGTGTTTGGCAAAGATCCCATACAGTCTGCAGAGGTTCGTGAAATATATTGCCTCCTATTGGTGTCGTTTCACACGTCATAAATAAGAAATTCAAGTATTGTCGTTAAGATTGTATTACCTCTGGCAATGGAAGAATCTACTAAATGTGTGTACATCGTGCATTTTATGACTTTCCTTACTTTTGATTTCGGGACAACCTCTGTTACATGTACGTACTAGCTAATTTCGAGTCCACGGTATTACCAGTGGAGTTTCCCCAGCTCTCAGAGCCTGAATAAATGAAAAGCAAGACACAAAATGACATCACGTGAAGGCATTGAAACCTAAGGTCCAAATTTCGGAGTTGTCCATTGCAGAGACCACATCGATCGTGCTGGTTCAAGGGTGGTGCTACAATAGCTTGGAAAAAGCTATTCCGGCACCACCCTTGAACTGTCACGTTTGCCTCATTACCTGCACTAGTGTCACGGGAGTCAGTAATAAGATTAAAAGCCACGTTCAACATGACATCCGGTAATGAAGTCAGTCACGTACGGATGACTGAGTGGACTCCAGACTGCGGGCGTCATTCTAGTTCACTGGGTCAGGAGACACTTTATATATACAGCTTGTTCCACACGCCGTCGTGTATATAGGCCAAAGTCCTTAGGTGGAAAATGTAATATAAATGAGGGTTAGCCTGGAAAGAAGCAGATGTCATGATGAGGGCCGCAGCAACACCACCGCCCATATCTTCATAGACCCCAGCAGGCCTCCTGGGCTCATGAGGAGCAGTGCCTGTTGCAGACGTCAAACGCAATGGAACATGGGCACAAAGTGGAGTCAGCAAGAGGCATAGATCCTCATGTGCCCCCGCAACTGCGGGGGCACATGAAAATCTATGCCTCTTGCAGCTGGGTCTTGTTCCCGTTTTCCCGTCAGTGTTAATTGGTATAGTTATACTAACCCTCCCAACGTGTGATACGACAAAAAGTTCGTATGCGACCCCTTACCATCCCAGCCAGCTTCTTCGCGCCTGTAGGTTGCTCAGACGTCAGATTCTCAAGTGCACACAGTGGTTGGTAAATAAAAGACAGATCTTTCACTGAGAGGATCCTGCCAGTATTTTTAATCTGTCGTCCTCAGACAGGGGTACTCTACGGGGACTTTTGCGTGACGGTGACACCGGGCAATCTACTTCGCAATGTTCTGGGCGTTTGTCCCGAAGGAACCGGAGTTTCCGTATGGTATGCATAAGTGGCGCTGGTGTATATGTCAAGGCTGAAGTGATATGTTTCTCAAAGATTCACGCACTTCCACTGTGCTATCATTGCAGATAATTGTAAAGATTCAGGCACTTCTCTTAAGCTGTCATCAGCCCTAAACAGCTCAGTCTGTTCGAAGTAACCGCAATATGGTCATCAGAACGTTTGTGAGAGTCCACAAGCTAGTTTGAGTGATCACCTCAGCCAAAATTAAAACTAGACCTGTTCCCGTCTCTAGACCTTGTCCTGTACTAAAATGTCACTGGGCAGACGTCGGCCGCAGTTGGCCCGCGCACAGCTGTGCGCGGCCCAACTGCGGCCGACGTCTGCCCGATGGCTTTGCGCCGCTGGATGTGAAAGGCTTAAGAACCACGCTAACGCAGATCTCCCTGGCTGTCAAAGGGCGTGCAGGGTCAGCGGGCAGGGCCGTAAGGGTTTACTTAGGGGCCTGTTCACACTTACACTTACAGCGGGAAGAGGTCCCGGAGGGGACGTAACTCATTTGGCTAATGGCTCGTCCTTGCGGCCACACGTTGGTGTGAACCAGATCATCGTGGTGTGCACTTGGTGGTGATGCACGCACGCTTGTGTTCAAGTTACGATATTGTGCTTTCGCCTTTCAGATACATTATTTTCACGCGGCTCTAGCATGTCGATGACGTGAAACTCATTCGAAACGTGCCGCATCCGGATACGCGGTTTTATGCGACTTATCCAAAATACAGCATGTCGCGGATGTGTTCACTTTTTTACCGATCATATGTCATTTGCAATGAAGTCAGCCGATTTTACTGATTCAGCCCTGACGTATTACTACAAGAAGATATGAATCAAATGTGATAGTTCAAGGATGGTGCCACAATAGCTTGGCGCCTAGATGCACCAAGCTATTCTGGCACCACCCTTGAACTATCATGATCGGTATGTTTACTGAATTGAACTATAGTTTTAGGAGTACGTCTAGAACAAAAAGACCCAGAAATGTGACTGACAAGCTTTAAAATGAATTTTTTTTTAAAAGGAAGAAACACGCTGGGAAAGCTAGAACAAGTACAGCACAGTTTATTTATAACTTTGTTGTACTTGTCCTTTCTGAGTGTATTTCTTTCTTTCTTGGTCGTTTCTAGGGATAGACATTGCGTTGTTAGATTAATAATACATTTTTACCATCCCTGAAAATGACCTGCGAGTGGTAAATAAATGTAAATAAACTTGCGCTTAAATACCTTTTTCAGGCGCAAAGTATAAACCCTGTTAATGGTCTTTTCCTTTGAAAGTGATATGAGTTTTTTTCAACAGTTTATTTTTTAATGACCTCCATAAAAGATGTGTGTGCTTGTCTGTGATTTTGGCCCACGCACACCTTTTTGCACTCGTGAAAAAAATAAACAAATGGCATGGCCTTTTCTCACGTGATCAGGTTCATCCGCAAAAAACGTGCTTGCTCACGCTGGTGTTAGATTTTACATTTTATTTCAATTTCTAAAACAATTGAATACATACCTGTCTAAGTGCATGAAGTTCAAATTTTGTGGACAGTGTAGCTGATTGAAGAAAGTACGCTTCACAAAGGTACGAAGGTACAAACGGCTGCGTACCCTTGCACACTTCCGGCGCCCACTGGCAGTAGTCGGATCGACTTGATCTCTCAAGGGTAGAGCCTGATTAGCTTGGCGTCTGAAAAGGCGCCAAGCTAATCAGGCTCTACCCTTGAACTAGCATGGTCGATTATGTCCCGCGACTTCGCAAAACCACGCAGGCGTATTTGGACAAGGTTTGGCACTGAGAAAAGTTTCACGAACAACGGGCCTTTTGAAGACAGACACAGTAACGGGATTATTCTGGTTTAGCCGACAAGACCTATAAATAATAAAAACAAACATAAAGCGACAGAACATAACATTATTATCTCCAGGCTCTTTTATTAACGCCAGACTCTTATCCATCGCAGCCATCGCGAAACAACAGTTGAAAAAGTTTTCTCCCTTGGGAAATGCAGGAATTGCTGCTTTTATCATAAGCTGCTTATTGGTTTAAAGCTGAAAACTCTTTTTGGTTATCGGATGTGTTTGTATGGCGGGGGAGGAGGGAGGTGGGAATTGAAAGTCGCTCTAAAACTGTTTCTGAGTTTTGGTGGGTTTTGTTTTTTTGTTTGTTTGTTTGGGGGGGGGGGGAGGTTGTTTGTTTTTTGTTTGTTTTTTGTGATACGCGAAAGGTTCATTCCTGCGATAAATGATCGAACCAGATGGTATATTTTTCTATCAGTCGGCGAGATTTTTTTATCGTTTAACGTTGGAGATTTGGCTGATTTCATAAACCCCTTCACTGCCGAGAAAAAAATGAACACGATCCAACTGCAATAGACATGGATCCTCATAAGCCCCCGCGACTGCGGGGGCTCATGACGGTCTATGCCTCTTGCTGAGACCAATTGTGCCCAAGTTCTTTGTAATGTTGCAACTGTTGAACGTTGAATGAACACACAAACAAAAATAGTATATCCAGTGGCAGGGAAAGGTTTAGTCTGAGCGCAGACTTGGGGAGATGGAGAGGGAGGGCTAAGCTGTGGGGGCAGTGCCTGATTTAATTTATTCACACACCTTTGGCAGGCGTACAGTGTGCCAGTGGTGAGAAAGACGGGGTACGTCCATAGTTTAACGTTCATTTATCCACTGCGAATAGGGTCTGAAAACAAAATTGACCCAGCTAGTTTCGAACCCGTGGCCTTTTCGGACGATAGTCAACCGCTCTGTCGCCTGAGCCACAAAAGTTCCTCAACAGTGGTGAGAGATGGATCTGCAATGATAGTTCAGGGGTAGTGCCAAATTAGCGGCACTACCCCTGAACTGTATTTATTGGCTGATTTATCTCCGGCTGAAGTTTTTCAAGAGTTCATGTGTTAATCTCACGTACATAGCGCAGTTGCCATCTCCATGGGCAGCGCTATCGGGACCACTCCTTCATCGCGGGATGATCAGCCAGTACCTTTGAACGTTGTCGGTCGATCCGTCTTCCGGGACTGGTACATAGCAGGATTGTGTCGCAGATTACACCATTGGTTGTCGGTAGTTCATTTTGTCGAGGTGACTCCTGCAGGAATTAACTCGACAAAAAGCGTTACCGACAGCAAAAAGGATGACGAGTCTAAAAAATCACTCATTAGGTGTTGAGCTAGGAGTGAATATATACACAGGCACTGAAAAGGCTGATGCAAGAATAATTTGAAATTCATGTCAGCTTATACGGTAGACCTATGTCATTGAGATGGAGTGAATTTTAAATAACGCGCCTGTGGCTGGATACCCCAGTAAGCAAAATGTTTGCGGGCCGACGATGGCCGCAACTGGCCCGCGCACGGCAGCCATTATCGGTCCGAGGTCCTTTTGCACACTGGGTATACCTCTCCCAGGCCCTCCAGCGTGTATGTATCCTTGTAGAAAATTGTTTGATTTTATTTGAGATACGCCGACAGCAGCTGTTCATCTGGCGTCTGGAGCATGGAGCTTGGAGACATAAACTGGCGCCTTTGTTGTTAGCAGTGACGGCTCTAAGCAAGGGTGACCTTGAGATGTGTGGGTGTGATAGAGACTGAGATGCTACAAAATGTCTTGTTTTATTTATTTGGGGTTATTTTTGGTTGTTTTTGTTTTGTTTTTTACGTTGGAGTTGCTGTTGGTGGTGTTTGTTTGTTTGTTTGTTTGTTTCGGCCTTGGTTGGTTGGTTGGTTGGTTGATTTCTTTGTTTGTTTCTTTCTTTCTTTGCTCGCTCGTTCGTTCGTTTGTTGTATATTTGTTTGTTTGCTTGCTTGCTGAGGTTGGTTTCTTGGCTGGTTGGTTGGTTGGTTGTTTCGTTCGTTCGTTGGTTGGTTCGTTGTTTGTGATTTTTTTTTTAATGTAATCATTTTATTTTTATTTTATTTTGTTGTTGTTGTTCTTGTTGGGTTTTTTTTGTTTTGTTTTGTTTTGTTTTTGTGGGTTTTTTTTTTTTTTTGGGGGGGGGACGGGGGTTGGGGAGGGGGTGCGAATAGTTCGTTACGTCTGCATATTTCACATGGTTTCTCAAATTTGTTGAGGCGAACCTATAACGAACACCAGAAACACTGTTATACCTTTTACACTAAAGAAACTAAACGAGATGCCCTTGACATGATTTCCACCCGTGCGCTGGTCGAAAGCTCCAAAATTGCAAAGATGCTGATGGCAAGCTATCGACCGGTTCAACTATGTGAGCGGGTCGAAAGCCTGCCATCAGCACCTCTACAGCTTCTGCCAGGTAACATCCTTTCTAATGTACGTCACGGCAAAACAAAACAAAAATAATAATAATATTTTTTTTTAAAGACATAACATGAAACAGCATTCTTGCTGCTACGAAAGGAACAATTTACTTACTCCAGTAAACACTATAATAAATTATATAGTATTACCACACAGGAATCGAGTTCTCACTAAACGTGCTGGCAACGTACATACATGCGTGTAAGCGTACCGGCAGTTTGGAGATGTTATCTTCTGTTTACAGGCACGAGCAGCAGTGGGGGGTTGGCAGGGGCGATGCTGCCATTAGTCCGCATTACTGTCAAAGCCGATGGTTGGCGACATACCGCACAGATAACACAGGGTCGGTGCCCTGCTATCACTGTAACAACCATGTGTAAAAAAAATAAATGGGGGGAGGGGGTGGAGGGTGAATGGCAAATACGTGTCGCCATGTAGAAATGGCGTTTAGATCGACATTGTTTTACTTACCGTGGACAAAAAGACCCCAGTGGCTTAACCCATTTAACCTCAACGCCTAACGGCAGGAGAGGGATCAACCATTGGTAATTCAAGAGTAGTGCCAGATTAGCTTGGCGCCTGATAGTGCCAAGCTAATCTGGCACTACCCTTCTTTTATCATGGTCACTCCACCTCCTGCAACTGGTACATAGTCGTTAGGTGACATCTCCTAAATTTGGCCTGTGGTTTAAATGGATTAACCCACTGACTGCTAATGACGATAACGCTATGTTAAAAAGACGCGTAGTTACGGAATGCAAAATATTTTAATGACATTTAACTCATTCAAGGTCCCCCGCATCAGTAGCTGCGGAGATGTCGTATAGCGTTGCCGCCGCCGGCGGCAACGCTATACGACACATCCGCAGCTATTGATGCCGGGTACCTGGAAAGAGTTAACCTCCAAAACCCCGACGTGCTGCCTCTCACTGCCCTCAGGAGCGTCCGCGTGCCTCAGGTTATCCGGCAGTGAAGGGGTTAACGCTTTTAGAGT
>BTPG01000008.1:115869903-116052403 GCA_036245525.1 Semisulcospira habei
CATAATGCTGCACAAAAGGACTAACTGAACTTTTGTTAAATGCGAAGTTTGAATATCAAACGTTAACTTAGTCGGCCCTGGCGCACTACAGCAGGAGATGGGTCGATCATGATAATTCAAGGGTAGTGCCAGATTAGCTTGGCGCCTATCGGCGCCAAACTAATCTGGCACTACCCTTGAATTATCATGGTCGATCCATCTCCTGCAACAGGTGCATAGTTGTTAGATGACGCCTCCAAAATTTGGGAAGTACGTGGGTCGGGCTGAATGAGTTAAACAATGTTAACAATTCAAAGGTAAAATAAAAGACGTTTCTGCTCTTTCCTCCTTGTTGCACATAATGGCAAATAAATCTTCTGATACGTATGCCTATACCCACATGGACTGAAAAGAAATCGTTCAGAAAGGTCTAATCTGAGGCAAGACAACATTGAGAACCTGATGTATTGGCGACTTTTTTTGCAATCGAAGCAAGCCCAAAAGCAGGTGGAAAGTTTAACCCATATCATACTGAGGCTAAAAGCTTCAATTTGGAACGCTGCCTTATAATTATGCAAGTCACATTATAGTATAAGGATATAGACTAATGGCTTTAGTTCAAGGGTAGTGCCAGAATAGCTTGGCGCCTAGAGGCGCCAAGCTATTCTGGCACTACCCTTGAACTATTTTAGTCAAAATTATTTCACACACTGTTGTATTCCGAATGATAGGAGTTAAACAATGGCGACCACTCCTGTGTCTGACTAAACTGACACGATATGTTTGGACCGTGAGTGTTCAGTGGTACTGCTAGAGTAGCTTGGCTTCTAGAGGTTGTTAACCCCTTTGCGCACGCAGTCACCGATACTTTTTACAGTACCCGTGACTGCACGCGCGAGGGGGTTAACAAATTAATGAAACAAGTTATCCTTCTAAAGCTGTGATTTCACTCTACGCCAGGACAAATGTCAGTTCTGTTCAAACCGACCCCACTTCTAATTAACCCCTTCACTGCCGAGAAAAAATGGACACCACACGACTGCAAGAGGTATAGATCCTCATGAGCCCCCGCAATTGCGGGGGCTCATGAGGATCTATGCCTCTTGCTGAAACCACTTTGTATCTATTGTTCGTGGGACGGCTAGAGCGCTTTCGCTTTCAGACGTGCAGTGCACGATCAGTGTCAGTGAAGGGGTTAAACGGGTTGCTCGGTATTTAGAAGCTTGGCCCACGCTACCACAAACACCTATTGCCGGGCGCAATTTTGTGGCGGCAATGTTGCCGCCACAAATTGCGACCCGATACAAACCGAGTCTATTCATTTGTGGTAGCCGGCAAGGCTCGAGCAATGTTGCCGCCTCTCAGCCAATCAGCGGTGTTCTTGCGCCACTTCCCGTTTCTTCATCTTCCGGCGAGCCGGAAAAAATGGCGGAGAAGCTGAGCGACGGCCGACGGCTTTGAGACTGTAATATTCATCAGGAGACGCGCCGCATGTGAAACCGCTGCTAAACAGCTGCGTATCCGTATGCGGCACGTCTCCAGTGAGTAAATTGATCAACCTTGTCCGAGAGTTCCCATGCATATGGGACTCCTGCAGCTCTTTATATTTCAACCGGGCGCGCCGTGAGAGCTGTTCCATATATAGTAATGGCAGGTCAGTCAGTAAAAAACATTGCGCGTACATTGAAACGTGTGCCACGAAGCCGATGTGGCAGGGGGCAAATTGTTGCTTACCACACATTGCTAGTGGCAAATTCTGGTAGCGTGGGCCCAGCTTCTTTAGGCATAATCACTGACCGTCTCTTCAGTGCTGGCTTTCAACAGGAACAGGTATCAGAAATACATTAGAGAAGAAACGGATGATTAATCTTTTATCAGTGCCCGGTTCTTTTTTTTAATTTCCTTGAGCTCTTATGTCGAAGGTGGGAGTGCACTCAAAGCCTACGTCAGTTCAGTAATTTGATAGACTTTGATAGCGCAAGGGTGGTGCTAAGATAGCTTAGAGGCGCCAAGCTATCCTGGCCCACGCTTGAACTATCATGGTCAATCCCATCACCTTTTGTAACGTATCGAGACTGAATGGGTTAGAAGAAAGGTTCGATAACCGGGCCTTGCACAATGCAGAATAAAACACGGTCAAAAACTGATTACAACTAACAGACGATGATGGTGGGTTTTGTGTGTGTGTGTGTGTGTGTGTGTGTGTGTGTGTGTGTGTGTGTGTGTGTGTGTGTGTGTGTGTGTGTGTGAGAGAGAGAGAGTGTAAGTGTGTGTGTGTGTGTGTGTGTGTGTGTGTGTGTGTGTGTGTGTGTGTGTGTGTGTGTGTGTGTGTGTGTGTGTAATTATGTGTGTGTGTATGTGTGTTATTATTCACTTAAACGGCATAAACTCGATAAAGTTCAGAACATTTCATTTGCACCGACGTTTCCGTTGCCAGTGAAAAATCTGTCGCAAAACACGGACACAAAACTTAAGTTTGGAAGACTACAAAAGACTACTTTTCTTTTCATTTAAAACTTAAGTTTGTTTGTGAAAATAATCTGGTTACTAATTAAAGTGTCCCATCTAACACTGACTACAGATTTAGTGTCGAGAAATCAGAACTTTATCTGAGAACTATGTTGCGCAACATCCCGTTAACAAACTGATTTGTAAAGTCAAATTCCCTAAAGTGGGATATTTCCTCTAAAGTCTACACATGACGCTCGGCCCGATCGATGACTAATCACTTTTCTGGCCTCTTGCGCCGTAGGCTGTAAAGTCAATCTTGCAAACGAAAAACGCGTAAACAGCTAAGCCTATTCACAAATCCGTATTAACTTTACGAAGAGCGACACTGGGAATAGGATCTGTTCAGGTTCAATTTGTCCCGAGGTCTCCTGAGAGGGGCCAGATAGGAGTGGCAGTAAATGCTAGGTCCTCGGGCCGATGTTGGCCGCAGTTGATCCGCGCTGAGCGCGGGCCAGCTGCGGTCAACATCAGCCCGAGTGATCTGCGCTTATCAGGAAGGCGGGGTGGCAGCAATCCCAATTATAATTTATTTACGTCTTCTTCGCCCGGTCAAAATGCCTCATCAGTTGACCATCTTGTTCATGGGGTTCTAGCGGTTATATGAGGTATTATATTTAGTTCTGGCATAACAAATAGTAAGATGGTGCTCTGCTGGCCAATCCCCATCCGTTGGTCATTTTGTTAATGAGCTTCTAGCGGTTATACGAGATAGTGTTTCATTTCTAGTGTTGACGAATAGTGAGATGGCTGATTCCGCGGATTGGTTAGCTGATGTAGCTAAATTGCAGTGCTGTGCGGACCAATCTTATGAATTATTGTCTTATAAGACTGGAAGTTTTCCACTGTCTCTTGTAGACAAAAAAAAAATACCGCTGTGTTCAGAGTGTGTGGTTAACCAAGGATGTAAAAGCACGTCACATTTTGCCTCCAGTGACCAACTCTTGTTTGTTCTATGGGCCGCAAAGCCTTTGGATAGTGATATCTTCGATTTTTGCACAGCTCATTTATTAATTGACTCCATTATCGCCTTATGCATGCCGCCGCTGGTAATATAAAAGTGGTTTTAGTCATGCTTAGCTTTCTTGTGCATGCAGCTGCACATACTATTTACAGTACCGGTAGCTTCGTGCACAAGAAGACTAAACATGACTTACATACCAGCTGCTGCAGTCAAATGGGATGTTTACCCTTTGCGTGTCGGTAGCGGTTTTTGTCGCTATGATTCCTATAGGAACCATCGCGACAAATAAAGCTACCGACACTCAAAGGGTTAACACGGTGGGAACCGCGACTTGACGCTGGTCCATGGGTTTTGCTGCTTACTCCCTGCCGCAGCTTGCGTCTTCTTATTTCTGCGATTTCTGTCGAAAGCTATTGTTCAATCGGCGTTGGACACAGTCCTGAATTGCACCCCAGAGATGAGATCGGCAACTCTCTAAGGGCTAAATCATGCTGCCAGATTCCGTATGTATTTTCACTCCCGGCGCCGAATGCGGTGTCTCTTCCTTGTCATGCCTCCGAACAACTTCAGCTATGCTATAGGGCAGAAGAAATGCGAAACCATCGGAATGATCGCCGGGAAACGCTTAACCCTTTTCCTGCCACTGTACGTACTCGCTGTGCATACATTTTTGTATTGAAATCTTGGTTCATTCAGCGACCAAAACGCCAACACAGTCCAAGGAACACGGATCCAAATCGGTCTCAGCAAGGGGCATAGATCCTCATGTGCCCCCGCAGTCGCGGGGGCTCATGAGGATCTATGTCTCTTGCAGTTTAATCGTGTTCACTGCAGTGAAGGGGTTAAAGCGACCTTTTTCAAGCATGAGGCTAATAGCTCGCAACAGCTTCTTCATACGTGTTTTGGATACGTTTATATTGAAAATCAATGCTTCACAATTTCTTTTATTATGAAATCTGAATGTCGCGAAATTAGAGACTTTCTGCTCTTTAGATCTCCTTTGCAACCATAGGGGTCTCACGCGTGGTGCTTTGACTAAATGCAAATCCGCTGCACCACCGGGTGCGCGCCACCGCGTCCTTTAGCTCAATTCAGAATACAAGGAAAGAAACGAAACGCACGCAAAGCGGTGAAGCACTGTGATTCCAGAGCAGTTTGCAACCATCCGCATAAAACCTCGAACTGAACAAACTCAGTAGATAGTTTGCCACAAATCTATATCAACCTTGTCTGCCGATCAAAACTGATAGTTAGTATCAAGGCTTTTTGCACAGTCAAGCATCATTTTAGCAGACGTTCATGTGTTGGGTTTTAGATGTGGCCGGAAATACTCCTCATGCTCATTTTTCATTGGTTTATTTAAATTAGCATATCCAATGAAATTAAAACAAGAGTGCATCTATCCGTCGACATAAACGTGCACGCAGCAATCGCTTTAGGTACATGTTTCCCCCAGCCCCGAAAAGCTCTACTTTAATGGAGTCTGGTTTAAACACTGCTCAGTTGTCAATATCTTTTCGAGTAATTCGCTACTACTTTAGAGTAAACACGGCAGAAACTAATGGATGCACAGCAGTGCAGAGTGGCCTTTTTCACGGCACTCTACTAAAGGGTTTAACGTTGAACTCTACTAAAGGGTTTAATGTTGAGAAAGAGGTCCGGGATACTTCCGGCCACAGCTAGAATTTCGCGCGTGCCTTTCGTTTCCTCCCTTGTATTCTGAATTGAGCTAGCGGACTCGGTGGCGCGCACCCGGTGGCGCAGCGGATTTGCACTTAGTCAAAGCATCACTCGTCAGGCCCCTATGTTTGCAACCTATAAAAAAAAGTTTCTCAGTGTCTACAGTAACGTTTGCCGCTTGGATTTAGTTCGTCAAGATAAAACAGTTTTAGTTTGCAAACTCTGTATGTACAAAACATCCAAGGTCTTTTCTTTGTCTTTGGTCACATTTTGTGTTCTAGTTGCTGGAAGCATAACTTTGTTTTAACCTGTTTAGCCCTGACGCAGTACCGCAGGAGATGGATCTACCATGACCATTCAAGGGTTGAATCTCCTGAAACTGCTACATAGTCGTTAGTTGCACACACAAAATTTAGGAAATGGGGCTTTTGGGTAAAATGGGTTAATGAGACGTGCTTCGAATTGATGCGGCACAACTCGAATGAGTTAAATTGCTGAGTTTTTCTTTCTTCTCTCCTTTGTCTAAAAACGTTTCCCATGAATACAAGAATCGCGTTACACATGGGGCTATTCTGGAACCAACCTGTACTCCATCATTTGACATTTGCGTTGCCTGAATGTCCGGGAGATGTGCAGATCATGCAAATATGAAACCCCCAGGCAGTTTTGCTTGAGTGGTATACGATTACTTAGAAGGATGCAGGGTCGAATCATATTTTCCACCCTACCCACCAACCTCCCCCCCCCCCAAATCCCCCCCTCTCCCCTTCTTACCGGCCCCTTTGAAAACTGCAAGCAACATACATTCACAGGAGCAACGTTTGATCCAGCAAGAGACATATATTCTCATGAGCCCCTGCTCTCGCAGGGCTCATGAGAGTCTATGCCTCTTGACCAGCAGATGTTTCTCAAACTGATGGAGTTGTCTGGGGTTAAAGTGACTGTCTCGAGTATTTGCGTGTCTCGAAATTGTTCTGAAATCGCTTGCAACTGCCGATTGCTGATGCTGCGTTGTGAGTCTCTGGTGTGTTGTCTTAGTCTTGTGTAAATTAAACGTTTACGTTGAACTAATTGTTTACCCTGTTCACTGCCGAGAAAAATTGAACACCACCCATCACGCAAGAGGTGCAGATCTTCATGAGTCCCCGCAGTCGCAGGGGCACATGAGGATCTATGCCTCTTGCTGAAACCACTTTGTATCCATGTTCCTTTGACGGCCGGGGATCTTTGACGAATTTACAATGACTTTAAAAAAAATCTGTGTTCAGTGGCAGTAAAGGGGTTAATTTAAGCGCATTCCAAATACTGACACTCTGATGACGATGACGATGACCCGACATTGCGTAAGTAAGACTTTCTTGTATATTTGCTATACTCTTGTAAAACACTGCTTTTTAAGAATCACTGTTGCAAATGAACGGGTTGAAATTTTTGCTTCATGTACCCATGGTTCAGTGACGGTACTCTTACAGTTTCCCTCGCACTGTCTTTGTTGATACATCAACCTAGTTGTTCTCTGAGTGGAAGGACTTTTATACTTTTGACGTTCTATACGAAAAATGAAAGTAGAAATCCTGGGGACAGTGTCTTTAAATGTATATCTGTCTGTCCCCTTCAGAACTAATCTCCATATGAGAAAGAATAGCAGATCCCCGCAAAACTGTTTTCAAAAGCAAGAAAGAATCCTGGATCACAATACTCTTGGGCAATACCTCGTTGCCCATCTAGAACCAAACGATTTATTTTCTCGCTAGAGACTGATAGCTTAATGTGAGTGCCTGATAAGCATGTGCGGGATTTCAAATTGACGGTAATGGTTAAAGGGCAGTGCCTGATTAGCTTGGCGCCTGAAAGGCGCCAAGCTAATCAGGCACTACCCTTGAGCGAAAGATCGTTGTCGTCAGGAGAGAAGCTGACATAGCGCACACAATCGTTTCAACCTTTTCAGGTGACAAAATAAAATAAACAGGCAGTACCCGAGACTGATATCACTGTCCGGCTTTCTTTGCAGAATGAGTTGGTCCTGGTGAAGTGGAAGAAACAGTTATTTGCTTCGCATTCTTGAGGGCACTGTTTTATTGCGTCTCAAGTTTGTTCTTGAAGCACAATAAACAGTGGCCGGAGTCCGCCTCAAAAGCACGAGCATGCTGCAGGGTGTACGAGGAAATTGCATGGGAAAATAATGCCATTGTGAAATATTTGTTAATATTGCAGTGTTCCGGCGGTCGAGTTTGAACATTCGCTGTGCCTTTCATTGGATGATCGCCACTGAACTGCTAGAGGCGTAGATCCTGCGAAGCCTCGGAAGTTGCGGGACTGAGCTCGTGCGGCAAAGAGGTTTGACCATGCCGGGATACTCGCTGGTGAGTGGGGTGGTCTCGGCGCGCTCAGACGGACGCGCCCAGCGAAACTCACTCCATAGACCCTGTGAGTGGAGACTGCCTAACATACCAGCGCGCATCGCTCGGCAGGCCTCTAGTCCATGTCACGACGAGCCGCTATGCCTCTCGCTGGAAGCACTCTGCATCTACGTTTCTTTGACGGCCGCAGACCTATGACGGTTACTGTAACCCGTTCAGAGCCCCAAAAATCTGAACACACCCAACTGCAAGAGGTATAGATCGTCATGAGCCCCCGCAGTTGCGGGGGCTCATGAGGATCTATGCCTCTTGCTGGCACCACTTTGAATCCATGTTCCTAGGACGGCTAGGGCTTGTTGATGTTGAACTGACGAAGACTTCAGAAACACAGTATCCGTCAACGTGCACTGAACGGGTTAAAATTCCTGTGACTGTCCACGTTTGTTTATTGGGCAAGCTCCTAAACTGACGTATGAAATGTTCTTGATAAATTGCTACCTGTAGGCTTGTGACAGAACCAGATCGTTATGTCGTCTGCGCATGCAGC
The DNA here is from genome assembly GCA_036245525.1 of Semisulcospira habei. NCBI lineage: Eukaryota > Metazoa > Mollusca > Gastropoda > Semisulcospiridae > Semisulcospira > Semisulcospira habei. Next base: position 115,877,942 of record BTPG01000008.1, read on the forward strand.
ACTTCAAATATTTATGACAGGGCCAGCTTATGTCGTCTGTGCACGCAGCAATTCAGTATTTGTACTGTCCTCGGATTTGGGCACTGCATCCCTTCTTGCCTGTGGCTTACCTGCGTGTGTGCATCAGATGAGCGTCTCAATGTTTGATAGTGTTACCTGGAGGCTTGTGAAAAAACAGCTGTCCCACCAAGCAGCCCTACACTTATGCGTGCTAATAGCCAGGTTACGTTGACCTACGACTGTGTGTGAGTGCGGGTCTGTGATTTTGGACCTTACGGCATTCTGCCACACATAGACATGTGTTCGTCTGCACATCTGTAAAAAGCGCGTAAAAATGTTTCAAAACTGTGTATCCCCCCCCCCCCCCCCCCCCCCCCAAAAAAAAATAAATAAAATAAAATAATAATAATAATAAATAAATAAAATAAAATAAATAAATAATAATTATATTATATATATATATATATATATATATATATATATATATAATATATATATATATATATATATATATATATATATATATATATATATATATATATATATATATATATATATATAAGATAAGATAAGATGATAGTTTATTGCCATATGTTTCCATGTACAAAACAATAAAAACATTGGAATTTGTCTTGATGTCAGTTGACTAAAATAACATACACACACACACACACACACACACACACACACACACACACACACACACACACACACACACACACACACAGAGTAATCTCTAAAATATGATATATATGAATAAATAAATTAAAGTAACTTAAAAGAGAGAAAGAAAGAAAGAAGAGTGCAGGCCCTGCATATCTTTCTTGTGAAATACACAAAAGAAATGCGACATCATTCGAGAGATCGGAAACACTGAAGTCGATGACTCGAATGATGTCGCATTCCTTTTGCTCCTCAGTATAATTATTTCAATCGTTCGCGCCTGAGAATGTCCGTCGCACTTCTTAAAAATGGACGACTAAAATATTTAGATACACATCTTTGTATTTATCACAAATAAAAGAAAAATGTTTACCGCTAGAGAAGTGGAGATTTTTTTAAAATCTACAAATTTTAAATGTCTGTTTGTTTCAGGTGTTTCTCAATATAACGTAAATATTCACTTCTGGATCGACTTAATGCATTCTTGAATCATAAGACGTCCTTGAGATACTGCGCAGCAAAGCAGCTGTGGTGAGTATTATATCTCTTCTTTTCTTTTCTTTTTTCTTTCTCTCTCTCTCTCTCTCCTTTTGTCTAGCTGTTTTACGAGTCTGCAAGTTTCGATTAATTGACCCTTTCACAACCAGTGATCGCAGATTTTGTACACAAACCAAGAGGAATCACTCAGCGCCGGAGAGACAAACAGTTAGATCCCCTGCAGATTTTGTGAATAAAACCTTTGTTAGTTCGTCGCCGAACAGTTCAGTTGTCAAGGAATACGAATCCAAAGTGATGTCACCAAGAGGCATAGATCCTCATGAGCCCCCGCAACTGCGGGGGCTCATGAGGATCTATTCCTCTTGCAATTGGGTTGGGTTTTCTGTTTTCCTCGGCAGCAAAGGGGGCAGTGGATAGGTGCTTTGTTCACTGCATTTTTTTTTTTTTGTCTTTTCAAGAACAGTCTGGGGCAGAGAAGAGCATGCGTTTTCACCATGTGTCCAAGACACCGCACAGAAGAAATAAATACTGTACATGAACACACTTAGTGAAAACGCATCTTTCAAGTGCATATTGTACGCGACCACATTTTTCGATTCAAGGTCACATCCGCCATAATTATGAATGCGTGTGATGATTGGTTGTGAGTTCATGTACGTCAGGACGCTTTTCTAAGGTGTTGTCTGGTGACAGGTGTTTACAGGTGCAGACTGTCCTGTTTCTTCTTGTAAGTTTATGTGCATGCACAAAGCATGCACATCTCACAGGCTACGGTCGAGATTTGTCAAGACTTTTACGTTTGTTAGATTTACAATAGTGCCCGTGTGTCCATTTTTTATGAAAAGCGTTATTGTTCAACATGATGTACTGTAGTACGTAAATTAATACCGATACTTCAACCCATTCAGCCCTGACGCACTACAGCAGGAGATGGGTCGACTATGATAATTCAAGGGTAGTGCCAGATTAGCTTGGCGCCTGTAGGCGCCAAGCTAATCTGGCACTGCCCTTGAATTATCATGGTCGACCCATCTCCTGCAACTGGTGCACAGTCATTAGATGACGCCTCCAAAATTTGGGAAATACGGCCGTCGGGCTGAATAAGTTCCGATACGATACGATACGATACGATAGGATACGATACGATAGGATACGATACGATACGATAGGATACGATACGATACGATACGATAGGATACGATACGATACGATACGACACGATAGGAGACAAGACGATAGAAATGTATAATCCGAAACTGTGAAATTTGGAAACTTTTTCCGTTGAACTATATACGTTACGAAGTGATGCGATGTTATGCGATGATGTACAATGCGGTGCAATGCGATACGATACGATACGATGCGATGCGATGCGATACGATGCGATGCGATACAATGCGATACGATACGATACGATACAATGCGATACGACAGCCCTTTATTGTCCCACACTGGGAACTTTGGGCTCTTCATCAGATTGTAAAACAATGAAGTTAATGTTATTCACAAATTCATGAATTGATTTATCATATAACATTTTTTAATGTAAAATATAAATGATTTATGTGGTTAACCCCTTCACTGCCAAGAAAACCGTGAACACGACCCAACTGCAAGGAACATAGATCCTTAATAGCCCCCGCGACTGCGGGGGCTCATGAGGATCTATGCCTCTTCCTGATATCATTATGTGTATCCATGTTTCAGTTGGACGGTGATGGCTTTCTGGTCGTTCAATGAAGCAAGATTTCAGACACAAAAAATTTTACGTACAGTGGGAAGGAAAGGGGTGAAGTATTCGTGAACAAAAATTCTTCTCTACCGCTGCCTGTGGGAAATCCTTGAGGCTAGGCGGGACGAAACGTGACAAACACAACGCGCTTTATGTTTTCCAATCTGTCACTCAAATGACAGATGCGTGATCCATGACGTGCGCCGTAGCCCTATACCAATGATATCGAGGGGACCTGCGTCATCATGAATGCGCATAAAGGAGGGAACGCGCCCAGAGAGCAAAACGACCTCGGGCGAATGTCAGCCCTAGTCGACCCGCGCACGGCCGTGCGCGGGTCGACTAGGGCTGACATTCGCCCGCCAGTAACATTTTGCCTCTCTTTGCCTCTTGACTTGCATAGTACTACGGTCATCGACAAATCATTTTTTTTAACACCTGTGCAATACCAAGCTCGTCAGGCAATACTCAGTATCAACCGTTCCAAAGTTTGCCCTGCGAAGGCAAAAGTTTGCATGTGCGTTTTTGTGAAAAGCGAGAGTTTCCTTTATACAATGAAAATATCGCTTTTCACAAAAAATGGACTCTGTCTTTTACATTCAGTTGGTTTTTTTTTTTTTTCTGAAAGGCGAGATTTTCATTGAAAAACAATGAAAATGTATCTTTTCACTGAAAATTACTTTTTATAGTTTCTTTGGGAAAGATGCAGTCCATTTTTGCTAAAAGCGAGATTTTCGTTATAACACAATGAATATTTCGCTTTTCGCAAAAATGAACTTTTTATTTTGTTTTGTTTTGTTTTGTTTTTTCCTTCCAAGGGCAGAATTACTTCATTGTTTTATTAATTCATCTTTAAATCAAGTAAAGTCAAAACATTCATTTTATCTCTCTTTTATCCTGTGAACAATGTAATCAGACGGGCTAAAGGATGGAGCTGGAATTGCCCATAATAATGGGAGTTATTTCAGCATGGCGCGCCTACCTTCAACTCTGTGCGACCCGCCATGCAAGCTTCAATGTCACACGATTGGCTTTTGGGATGAATAATACATTGACATGCTGTTGTCAGCACCGGTTGATCTGCCCGATTCTCTGCCTCGCAGGTTTTGTCGGTGAATCGTTTGTTTTCATGAAAGTGCTTGAGTGAGAGATGATTATCAGTTTAACAAGTGCGCCGCCAGTGACCGCGGACTTCGCGTGTGAAACCACGGACGTTCGCGCGAAGATCACAAATGAAGTGAGAGCCAAAATGGGCATAAAGAACACAGGGCTAACAAGAGATATAAATCCTCATGAGCCCCCGCGAATGCGTTGTCTCATGAGGGTTTATGTCTCTTGCAGCTGTGTAGCGTTCGCCTTGCCCCGGCAATTAAGGGGAGAAGCACGAGCAAGTTTGCCAAGGCAGTCAAATACACGAGAAAGCAAATTATTCCATCATTACTTTTTTCTTTTCACACGCTATAAAAGGCGGTCACACCTTGCTTCCCCAAAACTCCACCGTTAGTACGTGGTATTTTTTTTACAAGGCAATGCAATGCAGTAGGAGAGAATTTTCAAACTACGAACAAGTTTGCTGTGGCAGCCAAATACACGAGGAAGCAGGTCACACCATCAGAACTCTCTTTTTCATTCGCTCTCATTTTAACCGCCTTACTGCAGAGAAAACGTGAACACGATCCAACTGCAAGAGATATAGATCCTCATGACCCCCCGCGAGGATCTATGCCTCTTGCTGAGACCAATTTGTATCCATGTTTCTTGGATGGTTTTAGCTTTTCAGTGTCGTTGAATAAACAAAGATTTCAGAAACAAAAATGTACGTGCAGTGGCAGGGAAGGGGTTAAAGGCAGCGATTCGAGTACTTTGCGCCCTGGAAACGCCACTGTCATTTCTGGTTCAAACAATGTGCAAATGTACAATACAGTGCAATGCGATTAAATGCAGTGCAAGACTGTGAAATACGATATTATAAATGCGATAACGATACGATGCGATACGAGACCAGGCAAAACCGTACGAGACGAGACGAGACGAGACAACAATAAAGCAAGACATGACATCGCGTTGTCCAGAGGTGGAAATATTATACAGATGTGTTGCTTTCGGCCGCGCCGTTTTGTATGAGTATTGGCGACAATGCTTTCAACAACAAGCCGCGCGTCGTTCCAGACTGTCTTGCGCGCGCTTTTCGGCTCTAATGGTGACGTATTCGAGAACGAAACGACGTAAACGCATTGGACACGTCCGACATCAATGGAACCACAGGCCCGGGGAGTCTGCTCGGATTGATTCCGCTGACAGCCGCCTTTTCCAGGCATATAGTAATAACAACCCCTCCATGAAGCCATTTCACTCGTGTTTCAAGCTTCTAACCCATGTTGTTTAGCTGGCACAACTCGGCGTGCACGAACGCAGAATCTAAAACTATACTGACGAGTAAAAGGAATGCGACATTTTCGAAAATGGCGCATTTCTTTTGCTCGTCAGTATACAATGTCAATGAAAAATGAAGTTCGCTCGAACGTTTGAGATCTAAAACCACAAATCCTCCAAAGTTCAAGTGAACGTGGCTTTTCAGTATCGCGAAAAAGAGTCGATGTCATGGGAATTAAACTCATGCAGGCTTTCTGGACCTGTGATAGCCTCAAATTGGCTGGTCTGGCTGCTCACAGGCCATTTCCGTCGGACGTCCACTGGTAGACATCCTGGATGGAAATCGATGACGTGAATTCAGTCCAGTTTCGTAGAACATACAAAATGGCGACGGCAAAGAGATTCCTTCTAGCCTACCTGAATTCAGACCCATTCTTTTTATCTGAGGGGAATGACTGTGGAGTTTGAGAGCGTAAGGTATGACGTCTCTCAAACGATTAACCGTGGACATCCTGTGAATCAGATGTACATTATTTATACGTGTGGAGCGACACTAGTCTAGCTGTGATCTACACCCATTTATCGGGTAGTTTGTCGTGATCACTTCCGCATGCACAGTCGCCGGTTTTATGTCCATCGGCAACTGATAGAGAGGAGAATGACCCGCTTCGCTGTCGAGAAAAATTGAACACAATCCATATGCATGAGGCATAGATCCTTATGAGCCCCCGCAGTTGCGGGGGCTCATGGGGATCTATGCCTCTTGCTGAAAACACCGTGTATACATGTTCCTTTTCTCTGTTGAGGGCTGGGGATCTTTGACGTTCAGGTAACAATTTCAGATTTTAGAAACATAATCTGCGACCACCGGCAGTGAATTGGTTAAGAGACCATGGTTTCTAATGGATAGAGTGGGCTTAAACATCGGCTTGGTCTAAATAAGCAGTTGTAGCCTACTGTTGACAGCGGTAGGCTGAACTTCTAATTTAGATAAAACCAATGATTTTAGTCCTCCTTCCAGCATTGGCAACCATGACAGCACGAACACGATCTACGGGTAAATGTTGTTTGTAAAGCAGACATTGCCCCCTTTATTTCAGGGGCGAGAAATCAGGCCATATCATGCAGTTACCACGTACGGACAAGCTTGATCAATCACAAACTGACAACACGCATTCACGTTGTTTGTTCGAACTCACGACCCTAGCGGTTCATACGTCAAAAGGGCTTGCTAATGCAGGCGGTTAACCCGTTCAATGCCGAGAAATGTGAACAGCCTTCCAACTGCAAGAGGTATAGATCTTCATGAGCCCCCGCACTTGCGGGGCTCATGAGTATCTATGCCTCATGCTGAAACCAGTGTGTATCCATCCGCCTCGCTATCCTCGCAAAAATGTGGTATGTGCGTGTGCGTGTGTGTATGTGTATGTGTGTGTGTGTGTGTGTGTGTGTGTGTGTGTGTGTGTGTGTGTGTGTGTGTGTGTGTGTGTGTGTGTGTGTGTGTGTGTGTGTGTGTGATCGCAATGGCCAGGTCTATAAATGTATTAGTAATAGCTTAGTTAAGTTCTTGCTGCGTTTTATATTCCATTAATTTTTATGTATGTCGGTTAATTGACAAAAAGGTTTATTTAATTCGGTTTAAATCAAGTCAATTCAATCTAATTCAATTATTTTGATTCAAATTGAATTAAATTCAGTGTTCTTTTGGCGGCTGGTGATCACAGACGTTGAATTTACATTGTTTTGTGAAAACACGATCTGCGTCCACTGACAGTAAAGAGTGAATCTTTCCACTTTCTCTACTTTCAGTCTCAAAAGCAAAAGAAGGATTTACACTGAAAGCTCAAACAGGACTGACAAATCAAAGGTTGGGCTAACGATGTTTGTTTGACCAGCGTGTTTCCATTAGTACGTCAAAATTGGACCGATTCCAGATTAGTTATAGTGTAGCGTGGTGCCTGGCAGCGGACCGGTCAAGGGCAGTGCCTGATATCAAGGCGCCAAGCTAATCAAGCACCTCCCTTCAGAGAGCTATCAGCGCAGTAGACCCATCTCTAAGCCGAATTTTAACGGAATGCTTAACACATTCTGCCCCAGGACCGAAATCCCCGAATTTTGAAATTTCCCTCTGAAGGACTGTGTTACGATTCTAGCGACAGATCGAGCGTGATAGTTCAAGGGTGGTGCCAGAATAGCTTGGCGCCCGTGGGCGCCAAGCTATTCTGGCACCACCCTTGAACTATCATGCTCGATCCATGTCTTGCTGTGGTGTGTCGGGGCTGAATGAGTTAAGCAGGGGATTCTAAAATGTGTATCGTTTCCTTTTGAAGTGAAAGGGGTCGAAATCAGTTTAGTTCAGATGCAACACCCTTCACTGTCAGTAGTCGCAGATTGTGTTCCGAAATCCTAGTTAACCCAACGCCAACGATGCTGATGATTTCTTAGTGTTATGCACGCTTGGCAGTCATTCCTTTTTTCTTTTTTTTTTTTTCATTTCTGGACAACCCCAAGGAGCCCAAGACCTCCAAGGGCAGAGTATACAAAATTGTGTCAGCAAGAGGCATCGATCCTCATGAGCCCCCGCAAATGCGGAGGCTCATGAGGATCAATGCCTCTTGCATAGGGGACTGACGATGGTGATTTGACTAAATGCAAAGCCGCTGCGCCAGCGCGTGCGTGCTACCTAGCTCCGCAATTCATAATACTCCATTGAGCTAGACGCGGTAGTGCGCACGCGTTTGCGCAGTCAAAGCACCATCGTCAGGCCTCTATGGCCTCTTGCTAGTTAGGTCGTGTTCCCATTTCCCCGGCAGTGAAGAGGTTAACGACCCAACACCGTAGGTCATTGTTTGCCTTGTTTATGGACTGGTGCAGTTGCACACTTTCTGGGTCACCAGTGATTACTCATAACACAGTGTAAATACCCACCTTAGGATCATTTAGGGTAAAATGTCAGTGCTGTTGTGCACAGATGTTAAATTGCAGTGGTTATTACGACCAGGAAATGCTCGCGAGCTTTCATCATACCAGACGCCGTCTTTGTACTTGAACTTGTTGGTATTAGCACGCAGTGAATGTTTGTTTGTGATTGTTTGTTTATTTGTTTGTTTATAGCACGCAATGCTAGGTTGCCCAGTGATAAACACACAGTTGCATACACAGAGGGCGCTGCTACAAGAAGCGTTGTTCTGTTATTACAACGTTCCAAGTGCGCAAAAGGCCGCCATCGGGCCGACGTCGGCCCGATGGCCTTTGAGCGCTGGGTTATAACTCTCACTTGGCAGACGATATCCGTTAATCATAAAATCTCGCTCAAGTTGCAGCAACCCTGAAATTCGCACGCCTCCCCCTTTTGTAGCACAAATTTAAAAGATGGACATTTCAAGTATGTATTGCCGGAGAAGTCAAAACAATGACTTGGAAATGAAAAAGAATTGGGGTGCGGAAACCGGCCGTGATGTGAAAGATGGCAAATCTTCCTCCTCCCGTAATGCTGACGTCTATGGCTCGCGAGCTGACAAGGTCCCTTGGTCAAGCATGTCAGATGCCTTGTCATCTGATACATTCCTTAGGAGAGCGGACAGATCAGAAATACACGTGTGAATGACATGCCGCCTTGAGATGGCCGTAGTCGCCCGCTCGGCGTTAGCACATTCTGCCCCAGGACCGAAATCCGCAAATTTTGAAGCTGCCCCCTGAAGACTGTATTACACTTCTGGAAACAGATCGAGCGTGAGAGTTCAAGGGTTGTGCCAGAACAGCTTGGCGCCCATAGGGCGCCAAGCTAATCTGGCACAACCCTTAACTATCACGCTCGATCCATGTCTTGCCTTGGCGTGACGGAGTTGAATGAGTTAAACCCAAAGAACTAACTAACTAACTGAATGAAATGAATTAGACCGAAGCTAATCAATGGTGTTTCCATCGTCTCATGTCCAGACGCCGATGTACATTGAAATCTCGGTGTCCTCCTTCGAAAGAGGTTCAGTTCATTTCGGTCCATATGGGATAACTGCGCTCGGAACGGCCCATACGCGCTCCACCTCACCCATCAGGAGTCTCAGATCCCAGAGTTCCTTTCAATCTATTGAAGAAGACATGGTGTGGTCAGCGCTCAGCAAGCTTGCATATTCGGTGTTGAGCCCTCTGGCTGGTCATACGGAGGGTGTCGTTGTGGAACGTTTGGCTTGTATTTACATGCTGAAATTTATCAGCCATCTCAGCCAGATGAAGACGTTTAGTAAGTAACATTAGCAACACCGACATATCAAGACTAGTAAACCCGAAGCACTATACCACAGACAGTCTACTATCTCTGGCACTACGAGCACGTACCGATATCATGGGGTTGGAGGTTTTCACACACACACACACACACACACACACACACACACACACACACACACACACACACACACACACACAGACACACACACACACGCACCCAAACCAACTGAATTCCAAAAGTGTGCTGGTCTCTGATTTTGGACCTTACGGTTTCCAGCCGTTAGAGCTGTTCTTAATTGGACGAACTTTTGATCGGCAAACCTAGATCGGAGAAGATCGGCGATCTTTTGGTTTGTTTCTTAATTGAGGTTGAACGAACCTAGGCGAACTTCAGCAAACCAGGTTTGCCATGGTTCTCTTTCGGAACTGAAGTGCTTGATTCGGCGTACTTACTGTCGGCGAAGGTGTTCAAAATGGCTGCCGCTATGCCGCTTCGCGATTTGAACGATGTTTGTTTTTGTACTCCTTGCAGTAGCGACCTCACAAACAGCGTTGCGCCTCCCACAAATCAATTTTAAAAAAATAGGTCTTGTTCTTCGCACGAGTGAAATATCGCCGTCCGCCATATTTATTTGTATCGGTGACTGCCTTCTTATCTCCAACGCAGAAGAGGGTAAAGGTTTTGACCAATCAGAGAAAAGGTTCGCCTTCGTTTGCTCAACACGTTGAGCGAACCTTTTTTGACAGCGAACTATGGTTTGCCGAGGTTCGTGAACTACTTCGAACTAGGTTCGCCGTATCTTTAGATCGTCCAATTAAGAACCAACCTGGTTGGTCCGAGATCGTGAACTGTTGTTCGTCAGAGTTTGCGAACTAAAGTTCGTTTAATTAAGAACATGCTTAAGGTCCAAAATCTCAGACCAGCACACCGAAAGAGTCTGATTCGCTGGCACGCCAAATCGTTTTGATCCTCGTAAACTTGTAATAACACGTTTAGGTTCAAAGGACGGCGAGGGCGCCATCATCTGGGTAGTAACATAATTTACCGCCCTGCGACCCTGAACTGACGCGCTACCGGTGAGCTGTTGGGGACACCCTTTCATCGTCGGTAGTTCGTGCTGAAAGGGTCAAGTAGCCATAGACCGTCCACACATTTATAGTGTATGTCACATTCTCCGTGGCTAGCACTTCGATGTGCATGTAGGTCAGCGCGAAGAGAATCCACTGAAAATAATTTTTCAGGATGTGAAGAGACGTAAAATTCATTCATTCATTCATTCATACATTCATTTATTCACTGAAAATATATTAATATATCAAGCATAGTCTAGTTTGTGAGAATCTACCACTCCTGATTTAAGTACTGGTCCGTAATTTTAAACCTTATGGCGTAGAGAGGTAAACTCGAAATCGCAGTCACTTGCCAGCTCACGTTTGCCTAGCGAAAATCTATCACCATAACCTGCCCAGCGTCTATTATCTAGGCTATTTGTAAAGTTTAGGGTCAGTTCCCTTCTCGTCGTTCACCCATGCAGCTGTATCAGTCAGACGTCAAGCAGACCGAAAAGGTGACTGCCAAGCGGCGTGTACAACTGAACGCAAAGACATACCCTTCAAAAAAAAAAAAAAAAGTTTGGAAAGAACAAGCACAACACGGTGTATTTCATAAACTGTTATGTACTTGTCCTTTCTAAGCATGTTTCTTTCTTTGCTGAGTATCTCTTAGCAGACGTTATCAGACGTCATTGTTTCAGATTTTTCGTTGATTTTTTTTAATTAACTCATTCAAGGCGCCCCGCATCAAAAGCTGCGGAAGTGTCGTATAGCGTTGCCTTGGGGGCAACGCTATACGACACTTCCGCAGCTTTTGATGCGGGGCGCCTTGAATGAGTTTAAACCAAAATATCGCGAAGTTCGCCCCATTTGCATTTCTCGAGCCGGCGTCCGCGAACCTCAGTCCTAGCCGCGTGGTTATTCACTTAGTCTCAGTGGTGTTGTGGCCCGCGCTATATGTTACTTACACGCACTGGCCTCAGATTAATAAGCAGGTCAGTGTGAGCTTCAGCCGGGGACTACAGTAATCCGCCCGAAGACATTTTATGATCCCCCAAAAATCCCCATCACGAGAACTGTTCAGTTAAAGTTGACCACTGTCTGTGGAAGAACTGTTGTGCGACACCGACTTCGGTTACCATTTGAGTGTGTGTGAAGTATTCACAGGTCAAGAGCACATGTTAGGACCTTCGGTATGTGCATCGGCTGCTTTCTTATAAAGTGACGTTTTGTCTTCCAGATAAGATAAGTGAATGGCTTAGAGCTTTTATTTCAGTTTCTTTTATATAAATTCGTTACAATCACAAAATATGTACCACGGAGACTATATGCAATCATACATCAATCACAAACATTTAACTCTTAAAACTTATCTCTTAGTTCTGTACAGAAAATGACTTGTGTGTGTGTGTGTGTGTGTGTGTGTGTGTGTGTGTGTGTGTGTGTGTGTGTGTGTGTGTGTGTGTGTGTGTTGGGGGGGGAAGGGGGAGGGGGGGGGGAGTTGTTCTTTGCTTCCTTTTATAAAAATATTTAGTTTAGTTTAGTTGTTTTCCTTTTGTTTTGTTTTGTTTTGTTTTGTTTTGTTTTGTTGGGTTTTTATTTTTAATAAAGACATTACCAACTTTGGATTCCTGACTCTTGAAATAATCGATTTTAGAACTGTAACTGTATAGCCGAATAACAACCAGATGTGGCTCAGCTCAGCACCTTTCCCCAGGCTTTAACGCCTTCATTGTCGGGACACAGAACAACGGCAAAATCCAAGATGCATAGGTCCTCATGAGCCCCCGCACCTGCGGGGGCTCATGAGGATCTATGCCTCTTGCTGGCCTCAGTCACATCATAGTCTTGTGCCGAAGGGTGAGAAATCGAGCTGGTTTGAGAGACTCACAGGTTCTAGCATAAAACAGTACAAGGGTTCATCGTCCTCACACTGGTTGCCTCACTCGATTCGCTACCGCAGATCAGCGGTAGCAGATCGAGGGAGACAGTCAGTGTGCATCGTCTCCTGTAAACAGATGGATTCTCCACCTCTTCTCTCATATATGTCATTGAAAACGCGTACTGGATTTCAGCCCATCATTTCCTCATGCTATTCACAGCTACGGTACTAAATTAAATATACGTCCGTAATTTTAGCATAGCCGGTCAGTGGCCATCGAGTAATTGCTGTTGACATCTTGTTGATGGGAGATCTTGTTTCACTGGACGTTAGAATCTCGCCTACTACACCAGCCTTCAAAGCGCCATAAATCGCCGAGAGATGGCAGCAGTCTCCCACTTAACCCATATCATACTGAGGCTAAAAGCTTCAAATTTGCACACTGTCATTTTGCAAGCTACATTATAGTACTTACGGATAAGGATATAGACGAATGGCTTTAGTTCAAGGGTGGTGCCAGAATAGCTTGGCGCCTAGAGGCGCCAAGCTATTCTGGCACTACCCTTGAACTATTTTAGTCAAACTTCTTTCACTCACTGATTTATTCCGAATGATAAGGGTTAACTTAGAGCGGCTTGCTCCAGGCAGTAAAGGGTTAATCACTCGCAATAAAAATATCTGTATCAATGACCATAACAAGTTTCTGTTGATGTTGTGTTGTTGTTTGTGATGTTGTGTTGTTGTTGTTGTTGTCATCATAATCATCATCGTTATTTTTTTTTCCGGCATCATCGTCATTATTATCACATCTTGTTAAAAATTTGTTTTTATTTTTTTTACAATGTCTTACTGACAATAATGCTGCACAAAAGTCCGAGAGACGTTAAAAAACTATTTTTTAAAGTTATTATTATTATTATCATCATCATCATCATCATCATCATTATCATTACTATAATTCCTTATAAGTCTTTATTAGAATGTCTTACAATAATGCTGCACAAAAATCTTCTTCTTTGTCCTGCGCAGCAGAGATCCACCGACACATACGCGAGGCAGTAGCAAATCTGTGTTACGCATGCCTAGTCATTAGACATCTCGATTGTGAAAAGGAGGGTAGAAAAGTCTTAGTTGATGCCAGGTAACATTGAGAATCCGCCTTGGTGTCGGCGAATTTTAGCAGTGGAAGCCCGCTCTGCTAACCGATACCAAATCATCGTCTAATTAATTTCTTGCAGCGCCAGTCCGTCAGTTGTGATGCGTGATTAATAATATGATACAATGTGTGGGATACAATTATCTCCGCTTGACGGTGATTATTGCTCTTTTATCTTTCTCATCATAAGTCTTTATGTGCGGCATGCACCTAACGTTACAAACACTGGCTGGTCTCTTGATATTTGTGGCCACACAATTACACGTGTGCTGGTCTGTCATTCAGGACTTACGGAGCGTAGCCGTAAGGTCCAAGATCACTGACCAGCTCATAATTGAATAAACGCGTTGATTGGGCAGTGATTCAGTGGTGGCAACAAGTCTAAGTCTTGCTCTGTCGCAAGAGTGCGTGCACTTAACTGGGCTCTTACGCAAAAGGCTACGGGGCCGAGGGTCGGCTGTAGTGGGCCCGCGCACTGTCGTGCGTGGGCCCACTACGGCCGACCTCGGCCCGATGGCCTAAGTACTGGGTTGCCTTGTTAGGCCTTGCTATCAGCAGGTCTAGTAGTGTTACCAAATTATTGTTTGATTTTGGTATCTGCATTTTTAAATGCTTTAGAGCATCTGTAAATTTGGGCCATATGAAAGTCAAAGGCTTGCTCAATTATAGGACATTTAGCTGACTTGACACTTTGGCGTGACTCATTTGAGACGAACTGCATCCGGATACGCGGCATAAGCCGGGTATCCGAATGCAGTTCGTCTCGAATGAGATAAACTGCCCCTTCTGCTCCACGGATTCTCTTATCACCAGTGAGTAGAATTTGTGAATTGAAGAATTCCTTATCTGAGTAATGGGATACTAAAGGGCGCTTGCAGAACGGCTTGGCGCCTCAAAATATTCTGACACCACCCTTGAACTATAATGGTCTTCTGAACTAATAGTAATATTTTGGTCTTCAGAGGTCAATTCCCAATTTTGAGAAATTCGACATTGGGGCTTATTGAGCCAACCCTTTGTGTGTCGGTACCGGTGTTTGTCGCGATGATTCGTGTAGGAATCATCGCGACAAAAACCGCCACCGACACGCCAAGGGTACCGTGATCTGCACATTGCCAGGAGTACAAATTTTTGTCCCCTGATGAATGAGGAATTGCACTAAGCGGACACATACCCACAAGTTCGAAGAAATCTATCGCTACGTAATACTATTCAAGGCTTCTCCAGTGGATATCGAATTTAAAGTGGAAATTTTTCGGTGATCATTCTTGATAGTCCGTACCCTGAGTGTATACCTCACGGCCGCCAATTATCAATGTGTATTAAATTTGCATCCATCAAATTTCTTCTGAGTGATTTTTTTTTTTAATTTGGTCCCCCCCCCCCCCACCCGCACCCCGCCCCAGCTACTCTTAGGAGTGTGCTGGTCTGTGATTTTGGACCTCAAGGTGAGTCCAAAATCACAGACCAGCACACAAACACAGATAATTGTCCCCACATTAATGTATGGTTTTTTGACAGTGCCTGCGGTCTGCGGATTCTGACAGCTGGGGAAATGAGGAAAGTCTCTCAGACAGTGTTTCTCTAGGCGTTCTGTTCGTTCATCAGAAGCACTGCAGTTATCAGCAAGAGTGCAGTATTTCATTAATTCCGATTTCCAGCGTCAACTTGAACTGTGGTAGATGGATGGACATAGATAGTCCAAGGCTTGATTGGCTTGGAGACCAAGGCCCGGACCCTTGGACTATCTCAGCCGGCCCATCCGTCTCCCGCGGGTCGTACGCGGTGCTTAGCAATGACCTGAAAATAGCAAGAGGCGTATGGTTATGAAAGTGAAACGACTGATCATTAGCGGGTCTGCCGGACATTTTTCATTATCTACGGCTTCTCTCATAATGTTGCCTTCCTTCCTTGATCCATAAAATGTTGACCTTTTAGACACTACGGGCAGAATGGTCCATAAATTGACAGCTCAAGGATAGCGCTGGCTTGGTCGGCGCCTTGTAGTGGCACCGGACTTGCCTCATAATGTGTGGCTTATCTCATTAAAAACTATCTCTTCTCAGAGATCTATTACATATTCGCTCCTTAGGTGCCATAGCATCAGCTTGATCGGCCGTGATATTTCAAGAATTTTGCCAGATCAACTTTAGCACCTGGCCGTGTTAGTTCAAGGGAAGTGCCAGATTCGCTTGGCGCTTTTTCAGGCGCCAAGCTAATCTGGCACTACCCTTGAACTATCAATGGCCAATCCACCTCACACGGTTGGCCCACAGGTTTTATATAAACAGCGAACAAATTTGCAAAATGTTATTACTAGGTATGAACATATTTTCTAATCGTCTGCAATATTATATATCTCAGTGGCATAGGAACCGGTAGGGGTGGGCCGAGAGGGGGTTGTTCCTATGATGCCCCTCCCTCTTTTACATGAAAAATATCTTCCTGAACGGTGCTTCATTTTCGTCTGCAGCGTCCAATATTTATGACCTTGTCCACGTCTAGATCCCTCCAGTATTTTCAAATGTGAGAGAAAGCTATGGATTAGCCGATTTCCCGGACAAATTGTTTCCCAGTTTCTGGTTTTTGTCAGTCAATCTCAACAGGATATTAAGATTCAGTTTCAGGAAATTGTTCTAGAAAACAATGTAATGGCAGATCAGCTCAAAAACGTGTAATTCAGAAGTTGCAATTAAATTATCTTGACGACATAATGTAATGCTTGTTTTGCGCGTGGAATTCGCGCTCAAATTGCTGGTTGTCGTAACAAATGTGTACCTTGTGTGGCTAAGTGGAAGATCAGTCCATGAAAGCGCGGGACATGCAAATGATAATTTCATTCTTGCTCAGTCCCTCAACAGTATGGCTTTCTTCATCCACAAGAGGCATACGGATTCACGTGCGCCCCTGGATTTAGGCTTTTGACAGTGTTGTGTCTCTCGTTACGTAGGCTACCTGATCGTCGTGAGGGTGATTTCTGTACGTACTGTCGTTTTTGTAGCTATTTGTATGTCACATTCTCCAACCATTCCACCACAGGACGAGGAGAGCTGCCCTACAGCGGATTCTAGCCTCTCCGTTAGACTTGAGTACAATGATACAATGCACACGTATTACTGCATGAGAGGCTAAGAATCTGCTTTCATGTGACTTAACTCGTGGAGCAGGTTTCCTCGTCCCGAGATACCATTACCTGCCTTTTATTCTGATCATAGAGGAAGTGAACGTATAGTGTTGGGAAGAGATGGGGTGGTTTAAAGTAGTGTATAATCGTGCGTGTGTCTGAGAGAGAGGGTGTGCTGTTGTGCATGCGCAGTGAGTCCAGTGTTTTCCTGGAGAACAGCGCTATACAAGAACTATGTATTATTATTATTAATATTACATACCACCAAAATGCCCCATCGTCGTCTTGCCAGCCTGTCTAGCGTGTCCGGCACTTCTGTTTGTCCGATGTATGCATATATACATAATAAATTATTTTCGTGTACTTGCTGTCTTTAGGCGTGTGAAAGATTTGACGCAGTGCCTGGACACCCCAGTCTTTGTTATCGCGTTTCAGTTCTCTATTTACCTCAAGTACTGGACATAGACTAGTGTCAATATGATTAGCCCGGGAACACCATTTTCATTTTATCCTGTCGGTTTTCACGTTTGCCACATCTGTGTGCTTATGTATCATCGTACAGCAAAACAGACAACTTTGCAGCCATCACAACATCCCGCCTATGCCTGAAAGTGAAATACTAGGTGGACCAGTCCCTGCCCTGTGAAAACAAAAGAGAAGTAAGCCCATTTTTGTGAAAAGCGGGATTTTCATTATAGCACAATGAAAATCTGGCTTTTCAAAAAAATGGATTTACTGTCTTTTGCCTTCTTCACAAGGCAGAGTCTGCAATCGTGTTACCTTTCACGACTGTCGTTCCCGTTGGGTGCAGCTGATCGTCAGGTACTAAATTAGACACGCTTATTCTTTTGACGTCTGGTTCGTCATTATTTGTTTTTCTTGCCTGAGCTGGTCTGTGATTTTGGACCTTACGGCTCGAGAACCGTAAGGTCTAAAATCACAGAACGTACACAATTTTAGAATATTCACTTGTATTAACCCCTCCGCTGTCAGTAGACTACGCAGATTGAGTTTCTCAGTGAATTTGTTCACTATTCAGCACCAAAGAACCCCACCCGTCCAAGGAACTAGGATACAGAAATGGCTTCAGCAAGAGTCATAGATCCTCACGAGCCCCCGCAATTGCGGGGGCTCGTGAAGATCTATGTCTTTTGCAGTTGGGTGGTTTCCGTTTTTTTTTTTTTTTTTTGTTTGTTTTTTTTTTGTTTGTTTTTTGTTTTTTTTTTCTCCTTGCAGCGAAAGGTTCTAAACACACAGCAATAGTGTATGCGCATTCACCAAACTGCGACTGACCCCAGAAGGGAAAAAGGTGTGAGAGGTGGGTCGCCGGTCCTTCAGTATTATCATATTACATATCCCCGTTTTCTACACCCTGGCACAGAATCAACAGTATGCACCCATATAATGTTTCAAACAACAAGAGCGTATGCACGTTCAACATGTTGAGACTGATACTCCTGAAGTGAGAAGGCCGTGCTGTCAATCCCTCAGCATTATCACATTACAGTTCCCTGTTGTCTTCATCCTGGCCCCATAGGATCAACAATTCAACACCGGTTCAGGACGACACTTCTGGTCAACTGTGGAACTGAAGAGGCCCTTGGGCTTATTTTAATTCCCCTCATTGTGAGTGGATGTTCATTGGCCTGTTGCCTCTGTGGAACAATTATGCAAATGACACAGATTTCCATTTGCCCACGCAACCTGCGGAGGCACATGAGAGTCTGTGGGTTTTGAAAATGAATGTCGATCACCATTAAAGTGTTCTCAGATTAGAGTGCGCTGTTGCAAGAAACTTGCCCTAAGTTCGTCTAAGAAACATACGTTATGTCATAATCTCAGGATAAGGCCTGCAATAGGTATAGATTCTCATGAGCCCCCGCCTTGCGGGGGCTTATGAGAATCTATACCTCTTGCAGATGTTTGGAAATCTCAGTACTATTGACAGGTTGTCATAGGAAATTTTCCACAGAGTTACACATCAACGAGACAGCTCGTTTGTCTAGGTTTTGCCTTGTCATCTTTTGGGTGTGAGGATGATTTCATTATCCTTGGTCGGGGCTGGTTATGGATGAAGAAGGGTTATGCTTGTTCTGACACGCTGACAAATTTAGAGGCGCATGTCTGGTTTGTTTATTGTGAATAATAAATATGCAAATATGGGTTCGCGTGGATTTTGTGCAGATGTGCCTTTTCCCGTCTGTCACGAATAGCTGTCTCTCTCATGAAATTGGCCTTCACCTGTGTAAACTGTCTCAGTTTGCCCTTAGATTCAGTTCATTTAAACTCTCTCTCTCTCTCTCTCTCTCTCTCTCTCTCTCTCTCTCTCTCTCTCTCTCTCTCTCTCTCTCTCTCTCTCTCTCTCTCTCACTCTCTCTCACTCTCTCTCTCTCTCTCTCTCTCTCTCTCTCTCTCTCTCTCTCTCTCTCTCTCTCTCTCTCTCTCTCTCTATTTCTCTTACTTTTGTGTTGGTGGCAGTTACTACTTCTCCAATACGAATTTTTTTTTTTCCTTTTAATTGATTCACCTAATGTGTTTGTTTTTTTTTTCCGTAGTTTTTCTTCATCTTATTATTATTATTGTTATTATTTGCATGCTATGTTTATTTTCCTGTTATGTTGTTTGTTTACAGGACAGCTTGTAAGACAGGCATTGAGTTGCCTAATAGCTTTATCCTGAATAAATAAAGATTCATCATCTCTCTCTCTCTCTCTTTCTCTCTCTCTCTCTCTCTCTCTCTCTCTCTCTCTCTCTCTCTCTCTCTCTCTCTCTCTCTCTCTCTCTCTCTCATATAATCTTTTGTTGCTTTACTTGTTTGTTTTTCTGTTTCTTCCTTGCTTTTCGTTTTCTTTCTTTCGTGGCGGACGGAATTTTGTTTGTTCTTTTTTATTGCGTATTAAAGGAAGGTAAGAGACCGTATAGGTAGAGAAAAAAACAAGAATCCCCAAAAAGGAAGAAACGCGCATGGAAATGAAACTTACTTCACAATTTGTTTGAGATAAATCGTATTGTATTCGTCTTTTATTCGCGTGATTTTCTTTTTTAAATACTCTTTGGCAGTCACCGTTTTGTACATGGTCTGGATCTTTTAAGGAAAAGAGTTGATGTTGTTTGTTTGCTTGTTTGTTTGTTTTGTTTTTGTTTCTTTGTTTGTTTTCTTCCATTAACGTTGTATTCAAGACTATCAGAATCAATACTTCGTAATGAGCATCACGTTTGATGAGAAATAGATGGAAAGACTGTTCAAAAATGAGTACTGTCTTGGCGATTTATGGCATCGATATTTAGTTTGAAACTCGAAACTCCCGAGTAACGCTTCCGCAGATATAGGTTTGTCACCTGACGCCTTTCTTATTAACTCCTTGACTGCTGCTGACGATACCGTTCGGCGGAAAAGCCGCGTAGCTGTGAGTAGGTTGGTTAACTCTTTCGAGACGTGCCGCCTCCGGATACGCGGCTTATGCCGCGTATTCGGAGGTGGCACGTCTCGAATGAGTTAACCCATTTAAACCCACGGCCGCCTTTCCATAATTTTGGAGGTGTCACCTAACAACTGGAACCAGTTGCAGGAGGTGGATAGACCATGACAATTCAAGGGTAGTGCCAATGAGCTTGGCGCCATCAGGCGCCAAGCTAATCTGGCACTACCCTTGAATTGTCATGGTCGATCCATCTCCTGCTGTAGTGCGCCGGGGTTAAATGGGTTAGGTATCTATGTATCTGTTTCCTACTCAATGTTTAAAATAGCATGTACTGTATTTTTAGAAAGTTTCAGTCTTCGCGTATCATTTTCACGCAGACATATATAATGTAGACTTTGGTCTCTTTTAGTGTAATCTTAAGTCTGTTACTGATATGGAATTTTAGACATTACGGCTTGGAGCCGTTAGGTCGAAAATCACTGTGAAACTTTTGTTCCGCATAGTACTACATGTATCTGATTAGTTCACATTGTACCTGGCCAGACTGACACCTGGCGCATTAATGCTGCTTATTTCACAAAAGTTTACTTTTGATTCTATATTGAAGAGAAACTAAAGAAATGCAAGATTTTTTTTTTTTTGTCGTCAGTATAAATCAGTATTGGTTACCGAAAGAAAAAGTCAAAAGGAAAGTACGTGACATTAGGGAATGAACGTTGTATTGACGATCTTGTTTTATATTAATAAATTGTGTTGTATGGGGAAGCGCACATTTTGTACTTGCTTGTTTTGTCTAGCTTGAAAAAGAATTTGAATCCTTTTTTGAGACAGACCAAACAAGCATGTTCACAGTTTGGAACTTAACTTTTCGTGACTATGATGAGAAGTTACAAATGAACGTAAAACCTAAATATTGAATGATAACCCGAAATATTCATAAATTGTGTTGTAACTGTCTATTCTAAGCGAGTCTCTTCCTCCACTGGGTTATTCTCTACATTTTACATGCTTGACAGTCACCTTTTCGGTCTGGATTTCGCAAACTGGTGCCAAATAAGGAAGCAGGTCAGGGGATCTAACTGCTTGTTTGTCGAGCATGGAGTGATTCCCCTTTGTACGTATACCGGCCTTTGCAGCCTTCTTGCCTGCAAATCCCAATAACCAACTAACATTTTCAGCCGAAACTGACACACAGAGCAATACACAAAAGCATGAGACATAAATCCTCATGAGCCCCCGCGGTTGCGGGGCTCATGAGGATCTATGTCTCTCGATGTTTGCCATTATGTAACCATGTTCCTTGAACAAATAGGGGGGGATGGTGGGGAGGTGGTGGGGGGGGCGGGCGGGGGGGGGGGGGTCTTTGACGCAACCACTGGCTGCAGTGTAGGGGTTATATAAACCCGTGTGGTTCCCTACACCAGAGTCTGTAAAAATGAAGACGTCTGCTCCCTACACCAGAGTCTGTAAAAATGAAGACGTCTGCTCCCTACAGCAGAGTCTGTAAAAATGAAGACGTCTGCTCCCTACACCAGAGTCTGTAAAAATGAAGACGTCTGCTCCCTACACCAGAGTCTGTAAAAATGAAGACGTCTGCTCCCTACACCAGAGTCTGTAAAAATGAAGACGTCTGCTCCCTACACCAGAGTCTGTAAAAATGAAGACGTCTGCTCCCTACACCAGAGTCTGTAAAAATGAAGACGTCTGCTCCCTACAGCAGAGTCTGTAAAAATGAAGACGTCTGCTCCCTACACCAGAGTCTGTAAAAAATGAAGACGTCTGCTCCCTACACCAGAGTCTGTAAAAATGAAGACGTCTGCTCCCTACACCAGAGTCTGTAAAAATGAAGACGTCTGCTCCCTACACCAGAGTCTGTAAAAATGAAGACGTCTGCTCCCTACAGCAGAGTCTGTAAAAATGAAGACGTCTGCTCCCTACACCAGAGTCTGTAAAAATGAAGACGTCTGCTCCCTACACCAGAGTCTGTAAAAATGAAGACGTCTGCTCCCTACACCAGAGTCTGTAAAAATGAAGACGTCTGCTCCCTACACCAGAGTCTGTAAAAATGAAGACGTCTGCTCTCTACACCAGAGTCTGTAAAAATGAAGACGTCTGCTCCGTCAGCCAGAAGCATAGAATCTCATATGGTCATGGACCCCTTCAGCTGAAAGGGCACGTGAGAATCAATGCCTTTTGCAGACGGCATGTAATGACCAAAAAACTGTGCAGACAGATGCCTGAATATAAGTGATATTGTTACCATGAGGAAAATGTCAAATGCGAAAGGCCGCGGGAATATATATCATAACTTCGCTTGTGCTCTGATTAGTTTGACCAGATCTGCCGAGGTTACATTTTTGCAGCACGCGGGGGCCCTGCCAGGGTCCCGAGCAGTCTTTTTTTTAACGGATTTCACTCATTTTTTGGAAGGCCAAAGACATCTTTAAAGTCTTCCCTGCCACTGCACGTACAATTTTGTTTCAGCTGAAATATTGGTTCATTCAGCAACCAAAAGCCAACACCGCCCAAGAAACATGGATACAAAATTATTCTCAGCAAGAGGCATAGATCCTCATGAGCCCCCGCAACTGCGGGGGCTCATGAGGATCTATGTCTCTTGCAGCTGGAATATGTTCCCTTTTTCTAGGCAAAGGATTTTTTTTAACTGACTCTTTAACCTTTTATTGTTTACGGCAAACCCCACACAGAGTGTGAACTGTTAATGATGAATATGTGTGATTGGGGACATTACGACCTAGGACCCTAGGGTCCAAAAATCACAGAAATGTACCTAAGAAGATTACAAAGCGATTTGAAATAATTTCGTTTCGTTCGATATATTGTCCTACGATACACATACTTTGAAATAAGAAGAAGAAGAAGAATGATTTCTATGGCGCCTAACCTCAGATAAAGCTCTAGGAGCCTTACAAATTAAAAAAAAAAATTCAAAAATTGCTCACAGTATCTCTCTCTCTCTCTCTCTCTCTCTCTCTCTCTCTCTCTCTCTCTCTCTCTCTCTCTCTCTCTCTCTCTCTCTCTCTCTCTCTCTCTCACACACACACACACACACACACACAGTTTCAAGCACCACAGCAAAACTACAACAGAATCCTCTGCAGTCAATGTTAATGAATGTTACACAATGGCCGACATACCATAATCTCCATTTAGCATGTAGTACGACTGGAGGAACATGAGATATGAATTTTGTCAGATGTTGCATATTCAAGGATGACTCATCCCGCAGTTGTAACACTTTGGCTGTCGGTAGCGCTTTTTGTCGCGAGTTAGTCTCCAAACTCGAGTTTGCACTGCCGTGAACCTAAAGGGAGCATGAGCATCGCGCTATTCTACGGCTGTTCTACGCCGCAGTGCCGGGACGGTCGTCCAATCGCACGTGTTGACAGCCATGGGTGTTTTGTTTTGGGCGGCTCGGTGGTCGCGATTTTATCCCGGCTGCGTAAACATAGCAGCATAGAGGCAACACTAGCCACCAAGATACATACAGTACATTTAGCTTCTCACAAGCCCCCGCACTCTGCGCGGAACCCATGAAGATCTATGCCTCTTGGGGAGTTTTGTCTTTGGTTATGGGCGAACATTGCTAGGCAGTGAATGCCATCCGTCTGATGTAAAAACAAGAATATATTTTATCCTCGTGAAAGTATGCGGTAACGGTGGAATGAATGTTTCTTGATAGCTTCATTTGTCTCTGTGCACATCAGACAGAACAGAGAACCTTCTGCCATACCATCTGACGGCAGTTCCGATGAAAGCGGCCTTTGAGGCTGGCTAAAGCTGACCCCAGCCCTCAGCCAAATAATAGTCCTATCCAAGCCCATTAATTTTTAGTATATATTTTTAATTTGTAACCTGGCTTTTAAATTTCTGCCCGTATATGTGCCTCAGCAGATCCAAGTATTATTCCGTAGTGAACCCGAATCTGTCTTTAACAGAACGATAGAGGGCGGGAAAGTGTGTTCATTTATATGGTCATTGATGTACGGATACTGAAAAACAAAAGAAACGGCTGAAACTCACTGCAAACCACAATAGCTTATCTCCTCCCTTTCCCCCACTCAGCCTGGAAATTAAAATTGTGTGAACTGAAAAAGCAAAAATTATGCACAGATTCTCATGGGTCACGTTCCTGTAACTTGCGTGGCGGACGCTTGTGGATCTATGCCTTTTCTCATCTGTAGAAAGGACCACTATCACACTGTCCGAGATACACTCAATGATAAACACCTCCTGCCTGGAATAAACATAGATCCTCATGAAGCCCGCAGATACGAAAGCTCATGAGAATCCTGACTCTTGCCTGCCTCTATCATTATGCTGGTCCTTACATACAAGAAGCTGCGCGAGCTGATTCAGTGACTGCCTTCCATAGTGTATTAGACGCGATGACAGCAATTATAAACAAACCGCTCGGCTGAAAAATGGGGACCGAAACCGAGAAGAGCGCGCGCTCACATTCCATCGAATCAAAATGATTAGGCTTTTCGGAGTCTGAGTTAGAACTGGAATCATCGCTAGTTCGCTACAATGAAGCCAGTTACCGACAGCCAACAGTTCAGCTTAAAGCGCTTTGAGTCTCTCTCTCTCTCTCTCTCTCTCTCTCTCTCTCTCTCTCTCGGAGTGAGTTCGAGCTCACGAATGTAGCACACCAAAAAATGTTCAGTCAATTAGCGATGCAAAATTAGGCGATTTCGTCACTAATCAAAGTTCTACTGTTTGGATTTCACCACCAGTGTCTTGGCCTATCTACGCTGATCACAACGGTGTAAATTTCGACTTTGTGCGACCACAGACTTCTGCCATCTGACTGGTTTTCCTGTATCGCCATTGAACTGAGTACGACAATCGTCGGTGTGACTGTTAGTACAGCACTGCCAGCTACGTGCACTGTGTAGTACTGTGTATTACTGTGTAGCACTGTTGTGTCAATCGAACTGTGCTAAGATGGCAGACAAAGAAGCTCTATCCGCATATCCACTCGAGGTCTCTGGAACTACATCACCTTTACAGTTTACTGTTTAGTTACTGTCAGTGACATTCAGCGTATAATCGACAAGCGCCGGACACAGGTGATTGACGAGAAACTGGGGTCTCTTCGTGCTGACCTTTGTGATGTGCTGACCTCTATACAGGCGATTGGCACCGACATTGCTGACTTGAAGCAACGCGCTCGCAGCCTGGAGGACACCTGCAAGGAACTGACTGAGAAGCAGGAGGAGGTTTCCGAGTCTGTAGAAGACTTGCAGGAGGACATGGAAGATCTGCGGAAACGCTACGAGGAAGAACTAGACAAGCTAGAGGCGTTCTCACGTAGGGACAATCTGCGACTCTTTGGAATCGTGGAAACGCCAGGCGAGACCTTCGATTCCTGTGCCACCAAAGTACTGGAATGTCTGCAGGGCACAGTGCCAAATAAAACCTGGACTGAGGACGATTTGGTACGCGCACACCGGGTGGGGAACAAACCGGACTTTGCTTCTGTAGCAGACAACCGTGCCAGAGCCAAGAACAAGCCCCGCCCCATGATCGTGAAGTTTGCGAGATGGAGGGACAAGATGGACGTCCTGACCAAGGGTCGTGCTGCACTCAAGCAGAAGGGGGTTAATGTTGCTGGTGACTTAACCAGCCGGCAACACGAACAGATCAGACTGCACCGGGAAAAAGGCATGCCGGCGTACTACAAGGGAAACAAGCTGGTCGTCGCTGGACCCCTAGTGCAACGGAACCACGACACCGACAACTTCGGCCGCCGTCATGCAACAGACAACAGCGTCAACAGGAGACCGGACAACCGTACCCAAGAACTCGGTGCCGCCGCAGCTATTGGTCAGCAGGTCAACGCAACACCGGCACGTGCGTCACACTCGGTATCCCCGTTACAGCCTTCACCTAAACCAGCGAAACGGCGCCGGCCACACAGTTCCCCTACAATTGAGGTCGGGGACGAATCCAGTCACCTGTGATATGTCGGCCAAGCCGCGTCTCCCACCTCAATTGCACGGGATGTGTCACCGATGCGCGCGTGTGTTGTAGAGCAGCCAGTAGAAAATGTGTTGCATACACTTACCTTTCTGTCATGGAATGTTGATGGACTGTGGAGCAAGCTATCTGACCCAGACTTTCTACAATATGTAAGTAATTATGACATTGTGTGTTGTTTGAAACATTTTTAGACAATGCTTTCGTCCCGCCTGACTGCTGGTCTGATTTCACGTGTTTTTCCTTACCTGCAGTCAAACTGTCACGTCAAGGAAGAAGCTCGGGAGGTGTTGTTGTGTTAGTAAAAAATGTGTATGCCAAGTTTGTTTTCCAAGTGAACATGACATGTGCTCAAAGTGTCTTTCTCAAACTTGACAGATCATTGTTTGGTACTGAATGCGATGTGCTTTTGGTCGCGTGCTATGTTCCGCCCAAGGATTCACCATTTTATAGACAATTACCGTACGACTGCCTGTTGGAAGAATTAGAACAGTGTCTTGCTAGTGCCCTCGAGCAATTTGGAGACATTCATTTCCTAATGTGTGGTGATTTTAATGGTAGAACTGGGGATTTACAGCCTAATCCATATTTGTTTAAGCTTGATCCTGATGAAACACTACTAACTAATACCGCTCTATTTGAACCTTCACGATTTACTGAAGATATGACTGTAAATACATTTGGAAGAAAACTATTAGATTTGTGTGCATGTTCTGAACTGATGATTTTGAATGGGTTCTGTAGCCCTGATCTGTCAAAGCACCTGACATTTATTTCTCCCACTGGTTGCAGTATTAATGATTATTTTGTTGCATCTCCTGACTTTATTTGTTTGTGTGACAAACTTGAAGTTGGCGAGAGGATAGAGTCTGTACACATGCCACTGGTCCTTACTGTGTCTTGTGCACGTGTATCACCCCACAACGATGTTTCTGATGACGATACACAGTGTTTTTCATTTGATAAGATTATCTGGGAACCTGCTAAGGCCCAAACGCTCAGCGACAGTTTAACTACTCCTGCATTCCAGGATGCTCTAGTAGCTGCTACTGCTGAGATCGATGATGATATTAATAGTGCATTAGACATTTTCACATGTGCTATCAAAGACGCTGCTAGTTGCATGACAAAACAATTTCATTCCTCCACAGGCAATACACACAAAACAAACACCGCTAGTCACCCCTGGTTTGACCAGGAATGCAGAAATGCAAAAATGCGAACGCGTAAAGCCTTACGTACATACACAAAAAATAAAACCATGGAAAATAAAGCAACGTTTGTTAATGAGAGAAAACAATACAAGAGATTACTTAGAGCTAAAGAAGTTAATTTTAAGAGGGAAGCTGTTGACAAAATTCTTGAGTATAGACATAACTCTCAGGCATTTTGGAAGGAAATAAAGAAGTGGAAAAGAAAACGTCGTTTAAGAAACAATATAACAAAGAAGCAGTGGTTTGATCACTTCTCTAGCATTCTAAATGAAAACATAGCACAGCAAGAGAATAATGATGATGTATATTTTTCAGAAGACTCTGAGTCTGATGAAGCCTTATTTCATGACCTAGATATATCAACATAGAAGAAGCAGAAGTTATTGCTGCTATAAAACATGCCAAAGCAGGAAAGGCCCCCGGGCCTGATGGAATTATAAATGAAGTTCTTAAAGTCTCCAACCCAGCTATCATCTCCTTTCTCACTAAGTATTTTAATGCTCTATTCAACAAAGGGTTGTTCCCCAGCGAATGGTCTAAAGCTATTATTTTCCCACTCCACAAGAAAGGAGATGTAAATAATCCAGATAATTATCGTGGTATTGCTCTGATTAGCTGTGTTAGTAAACTGTATACCTACATTTTGAACAGAAGGTTAACAGACTGGGCTGAGGAACATAATATTCTGTCTGAAACACAAGCCGGGTTTAGGAAATCCTATTCTACTGTGGACCATATATTTACACTTTATGCTATTGTTCAAAAACAACTTCTACAAAATAAGAAAGTTTATGTGGCTTTTGTTGACTTCCGCAAAGCCTTCGATACTGTTAAAAGAGGTGTGCTTTGGAATATTTTATTGAAGGCTGGAGTGCGCGGCAAAATGCTTTCAGCTATGAAGGCAATGTATGACTCGGTGAAATTTTGTGTTAGAGACAGCCTGAATTGTACAGCGTTTTTGAGTGTTTCCAAGGTTTAAAACAAGGATGTTTAGCATCGCCGACATTGTTCTCCTTTTTGATTAACGAGCTTGCTGTGTACATTATTGAAAATGGTAAACATGGTTTCCAACTAAAAGCCGATGCATCAGAACTGTTTTTGTTGATGTTTGCAGATGACATTGCTTTGTTTTCATCAACCCCCAATGGCCTTCAATCAATCAATTCTTTAAAAGGGATCGGGACTTCCAGCTTTCGCTGATTTCGTCCAGGGGGGGGGGGGGTGGGCCTTGGGGTTGGGGGGGTGCTGGTCTATCTTTGGCTGTTCGTCGCTGCCGCTCGCGCGACACTGCGTTTCTTTCCTTCATCATGTCTGCCCGCGCCCCAGGGGGCTGGGTCGTTGGGAAGAGCCCGTGCCCGTGTGGACCCTTGGCTCCTCTGTCGTGCTTGAGCCTCCCGTCTTGCTTGGTGGGTGGTGTGCTCTTTTTTCCTCTCTTGATGATGGTCACAGTCCAAGGCCCGGTTCTCTTTGGCCCCGCCGGCTCTACACCCTCTGGTTTGAGGGGGGTTGATTTTTACTAACCCCCCTGTAATGTTTTTGTATTTCTCTGGCCTTCAGACTCAGCTGAACAATTTATACAAAGAAGCATCTAAGCTTGGTTTGTCTGTTAACCTAGACAAGACAAAAATAATTGTGTTTCGAAATGGTGGGTATTTGTCAAAATATGAAAAATGGATTTACGGGGGAACGAGGGTAGAAGTTGTCAATATGTATAAGTACCTTGGGTTAAACTTTACCACACGTTTGAGTTTAAACACATCCGTTGATGACTTAGTGACTAAGGCAAAAAAATGTGTAATCGATATTTTCTGTATGTTGAAGAAAATTAACTGCGCTAGTCCTGATGTTTTTTTCAAGCTGTTTGATGCGCAGGTTGTCCCAATTTTGTTGTATGCCTCGGAAATTTGGGGTATAAACGAGTGTGCCGAAATTGAAAGAGTCCATACATTTGCATGTAAACGTTTTCTTAATGTCAACTTCCGCACACCGAATCTGATGGTTTATGGTGAACTTGGTCGATATCCCCTGTCAGTATTAACGTCAGTAAGATGTGTTTCCTACTGGCTTCGACTCTGCGCTTTACCTGTTACTAGATTTGCAAATATGGCTTATCATATGCTTAAGGATTTAGACGATAAAGGGAAAGAAACATGGGTGTCAAAGATAAAGAATTTGCTTTTCCGAAATGGGTTTGGTAATGTATGGATTTCACAAGGTGTTGGAAACAGGAATGCTTTTATAAACAAGTTTAAACAAAGGACGGTTGATTGTGCCAAACAAAACTGGTCATCGAAGATTTCTGAGAGTGAACGTTTTACTGTGTATCGTAGTTTTAAACATACACTTGTCCAAGAAAATTATTTTGAACTGGTTAAGCCAACCTATGTCAAAAATCTATACATTAAATTTAGACTTGGCATAACCGAATTGCAAAGTAACAAACAAAGATATAGTACTCCCAATGCTGTAACGAAAGTGTGTCCATTGTGTGCCAAGGCTGTGGAAGATGAAGTTCACTTTATGTTTTATTGTCCATTCTATGATGAACTGCGTGCCAAATATCTATGTAAGTTTGACCTTGTGGAACTCAGAAAGAAAGAATTGTGTATCCTAGACACTACCAACCCGCAGTCTATTGCCGATTTAGCAAGATTTGTATGCCATGCTTTTAAACTCCGTAGCAGCATGCTTGTATGATTCCACGTGCAAACTGTGGTTCTTACTCCGACCTGGTCTGTGTAGTACACGGCCGTGGCCTGGATTTGGATACCGCATTTTACATGTAGGTCAAAAGTGGCTATTATGTGCTGGCGTAGATTGTGATGAAGCTCTATGCTCGGGCATAGTGCTCATTTAGTAGGATTAGTACGGTACGGTTTTTGTTAACGACTAGTAGGATTAGTACGGTACGGGTTTTGTTAACGGTTTGTTTGTGGTGGCATTCGACGCACGGGAAATCTGTAAGACATGGTTAGCACGGGATTTTTTAGTGAGTTCTGTTTAGTGAGTTCTAGGCGGAAGCTGTGACTGTCAGAGGTCTAGTTTGGTTATTGCGGGCTGTCTTGTCGTATGGAACGGTTGTGTTCGAGTTACCTAGCCCGCATTCCCTGACTCTGAAGCCTAGATTTCAGGTATGTTTCTATAAACGTAGTATTGATAGTTGTTTAGTTAAAGACAGTGTGCGTGGTAAGATTAATGTGGTTGTGTAGCGGTGTTTCGGTTTGGTTTAGTATGGTATGTTTAGAATTCGGTGAAGTAACCGGTGTTTTTGTATACAGTTGTTTACCGAGTTAGATGACTAAAGGAATATGAAGTGTGTATGTCTAAGCCGCTAGGAAGATAGTACGTGGTTGGTTAAGCATAGTCTTTTCCAGGGTATAGAGTAATGTATAGCAAGAGTGTCAGTTAGGCTATAGTCTGTTTCAAGATAGGACTGATATATGGGGGTGATACGAAGATAGTTTATGAAGCACGTGTGTGTGTGAATGAACGTGTGAGTTATTTGTATCAGCCAGGTTACGTGACGTTTCTCATTGATCCAATATGTTGTGTTTAGCAAGTGTTACGTTGGGACTTTTGTTATCTATTTAGAGTTCTTGTAACGAGCGGAAAGACAGACGCCGAGACGTCGAGTCGCAGGTGGGACCTACGTGAGGTCATCCCTCCAGCTCTTCTGAGTGAGTCTGACTGGGAACCAAGACACCCAAGTCCAAGCAAGAACTGAGTGTACCGTACGAGAACGAGGACGTCCGTGCCCAAAGAGACAGGACGGCAATACGCGTACGACGAAGGACTTTCACGCCTAGACGTGAGAAGGACAACGTAACCAGGCAACAACATCAAACAGGTTGGAGACATTGAGAGACTAAAACCTAGCCTGGCAAAGATACTGTGATTTGAGTGTGTGATAGAGAGCCTTATATATATAGTTGATAGTCTTTAAAGCGTTTCTTTTCTTTTATAGTGTATAAAGGTTACTTTAGAAAAGGAGCCCGTGTGTTGTGTTTTACCGCATGAATGCGCCCGTCTGAGTCAGTGGCGGTGTATGCGGCGTCTGTTGCGTGAGAGTCTGTGCGTACGACTGTGGGCAAGTCTGCGTGCGTTACATAGATCGAATGGAAGTGTGTGCGGTGTGTGTGTGTGCGGTGTGTGTGTGTGCGGTGTGTGTGTGTGCGGTGTGTGTGTGTGCGGTGTGTGTGTGTGCGTGTGCGTGTGCGTGTGTGTGTGCGTGTGTGTGTGCGTGTGCGTGTGCGTGTGCGTGTGCGTGTGCGTGTGCGTGTGCGTGTGCGTGTGCGTGTGTGTGTGCGTGTGTGTGTGTGTGTGCGTGTGCGTGTGCGTGTGTGTGTGTGTGTGTGTGTGCGTGTGTGTGTGTGTGTGTGTGTGTGCGTGTGCGGTGTGTGTGTTGATATAAACATCGCCTTATGGCCTTTATATACACCTGAATTATAAATTATGTAATGTCTCACTCCATTGTATGAACAATTTGTCTGAACAATAAACAGTCTGAGTCTCTCTCTCTCTCTCTCTCTCTCTCTCTCTCTCTCTCTCTCTCTCTCTCTCTCTCTCTCTCTCTCTCTCTCTCTCTCTCTCTCTCTCTCTCTCTCTCTCTCCCCCCCCCCCCCTTTGCAAAATAAAGTTTCATTGATTCATTGATTCATTCATTGACTCTCTCTCTCTCTCTCTCTCTCTCTCTCTCTCTCTCTCTCTCTCTCTCTCTCTCTCTCTCTCTCTCTCTCTCTCTCTCTCTCTCTCTCTCTCTCTCTCAGCTTTGCGTTCGTTATAACGTATTTTCTTCTAGTCACACATCGCCATATTTCACCCGTAAAGTTCACTGAAAAGATACAATTTCCTCCTCTAAACAATATTTTTATAACCAAAAATCTATCATTATTACAACATATTTTGCTGTCACGTCACGCATTTTGAAACCGATTTCGGCCTACGCGTACTGATCCGGTTGTACGCCGGCCTATGTGCTGGTCTGTGATTTAGGACCTTACGGCCTGCGGGCGTAAGGTCCAAAATCACAGACCAGCCCACATTTCGCAACCCGATCATAAGCGAGGTGCGGGCGAGCTTATTCTAAAATGTCAAGACAGCCGCGCTGTGGAAACTAAATGTTTTATGGTGTTTTCATCACGTGTGGCCTCTTGGATGCAAGTAGACCAAGGACGTTTGGTCAGAGCTCCTCACGTGAGCGGCAGACATTCCTGCGCCCCGGCCAGCTGAGCCGGGTAACCGGAACCGAAACGGATGCTGCTCAACCTACGACAGCCACCCACCCACGCCGGCCACAAGTCTTGGCGGCATTACCTTTCCGCCTGCGAGAGAGCTGTACGATTCTCGCTGGCTCCTCAAGTCAAATTACTCCATCCAATTCAGTTCAGTTCATTTCGGTCAATAGAAGATCTCTGAGGTCTGAAAGGTCCATGCGCTCTCCACCCCACCCATCAGATGTTCTCCCACAGTTTGGCTTTTCCATGCAGGCTGTGCCACAGATTGGTCTCGTTTAAACTATGGGTCGCTCATGTTCTTTCAAGCCTGCCTAAACAAGATTCAGTGGACCAAGAGACGTAGATTCTCAGAAGCCCTTTACAAGTCATGTTTTTTGTTTGCGGGAGGCCAAACTGAGTCGGAGTTGCGTGAGACTAGGGAGACCATACCCTTCTTTCTATACATGCAGCCTTCGGGGGCTGATGGGGTTCTCTGTTTCTCGCAGACTGTCGACAAACGGCCCACGCGTTGACCTTTTTTTTTTTTTTACCTTCGTTTTTATCGAGGTGATTTCGGCAGGAATCACTGACCTCGGTAACGAGCACTACCGGACAGCCAAAGGGGCTTTAACTCTTTCACTATCTGCTGGAACACAACGGCCCGCGAGAGGCATAGATCCTCATGAGCCCCCGCAGTTGCGGGGGCTTATGACTGAGGATCTATGCCTCTTGCTGACGCCACTGTGTAATCCATGTTGCTCGAAGGACTGGGGCGTTTTGGCTTTGATCTGAGAAAGATTTAAACGACTTCTCTTTGCCGGAAAAGGCAAAGGTCTCTGGGACAAAACAAAGGGCAGTAAACAAACCACGGCCATCTGCCGTAAGTATAGATGGGGTGACAACCACCTTAGAGTATCAGCTCTGTGTTTCCAAGCTCCGCTGCTGGAGATGTATTAGGCTCTTCGTAGTCAATGACTCATTCAAAACTTATGTCATTGAGGTGTGTCGCAAATAGCCGCGTATCCGTGTCCGATACGTCTCGAATGAGTTAATCAGAGTTATTTGTGGGGTGGGGGTTAGGAAGAGGAGGTGGGGGGGGGGGGAGGGGCTACACTTTAACCAATTTAGCCCCGACGCACTACACCAGGAGATGGATCGACCATGATAATTCAAGGGTAGTGCCAGATTAGCTTGGCGCCATATTCATTTGCAATTTTGCTGTTTAGAGTTTTGCGTACTTTGCGTGGATTGGTAATTTGACACGTACGAGTTTATTTGAGAATATTTGTTGTTTGAACTGAACTGGACTGGACTGAAAGTTTATTTTGTAAGGATAAAGACAGTACGCACGCCGAGGCCTTTTTACATGTTTGTCCTTATTAACATTTTAAATATAACATCAGAAAAAGTAACAAGACAAATAAAATTAAAGTTTTAAAAATGGAATAATAATAATAATAATAATATAATAATAATAAATGAGAGAGAGTTTAGCTGAAAACTTAATCAGAAATATTTTTTCTCTTATGAGGTTGAATTCTTTTTAAGCAATTGCTTTAAAAAATCGATATCACGGGAAATATCCTTTCTTTATAATGCTGTTTTCATAGCAAGATGTCTGACGCTTCTGTGTATCAAAATGTCAAAGTGCTCCAAAAATGTCATCCACGGACAATACTAATGAAAAAGTGGTGACGTAACGATGACGATGTAGTGAAAAGTTGTTACATAGTACGCAAAATACGATTAATTTGTCGCACCAGCCAGTAACTGTTCAGGTTAGTGTAAGGAACGTGACTGGTCCAATGCCATCGATTACATTTGTATAAATTGCCTCGAGTTTGATAGCCGTAAGTTATATTGCACCTGTTTGTTTTTTTCTATAATCAGTCTATGAGCTAGTTTCATCCCTCTGCATATCGTGTAGGTTTTTGCTTCTACTTTACTGCAAGAGATATAGATCCTCATGAGCCCCCGTAGTTGCGAGGGCTCATGAAGATCTGTGTCTCTTGTCGGCACCACTTTGTATCCATGGCATGTGCAGCTATATACGATGCCTTTTGCTTTTAGGCATCTTCTCGTCTGTGATTTTAAACCGTAGGGCTGTTGACCAAGGTTTAAACCCACAGACCAACGCCCCCACGTCTTGACAGCTGTAAAGGTCGACTGAAGTAAGACACTGCGCCTATGCTGACCTAATTTATTTGGCTAAAACGCCATAATGCCGTCAGAAAAGAGCGATTTCCAATGTTATTCGTTGAAAATTACGCTTTTTACACACACAAACTAATGGACATTAATTTTTAAAATCTGGCGGGCAGACCACACGTGAGATGTCTTAGTCGCCTACTCTGCGTTAACCCTTTCATCCTGATACACCCATTGCTTGAAATAAATTTGAATATGATAGTTAAGGGTTGTGCTAGAAGAGCTTAGCGCCTGAGGCGCCAAGCTGTTCTGACACCACCCTTGAACTAAAACGGTTGATCTGTCTCCTAATCTGTAATGTAGCCCTCGTAGGACAATAATCAAACTTTAAAAAATCAGCCTCAGCGTGTAATGGGTTAAGACCTTTAAAAAAAAAAAAAAACTAACAAAAGCGGGCAGCAAATTTCACAGAGCCGCTCCTCTATAACCGTAGTGTTCGTGTGTCGAAAGAAAAACAATACGTGCGTGTGTCCTTTCTGCTGCGCCGCGTGGTCAAACTGCAACTGCAGTAAGGCAACTGCTCATTGAGTGTCTCCCACCTGCAAGTGGAATAGATTCTTTTGAGCCCCTGCAGATGAAGGGTCTTATGAGCATCTATTCCTCTTGCTTGTTCCCCAACACACCATGACTCCCGGCTTATGGGGGCTCATGAGAATAACGTTCCTCGGATTGCTTGCACCGCTCTCACGCCCCCATGCGCATCTATTCCTCTTGCAGCTTGCTCCCCTGCAAACCATGACTCCCAGATTTTGGGGGCTTATTAGAATCATGTTGCTCCGATTGCTCGCACCCCTCCCCCTCACATGCCGCCATACTCGAAAACGTGGGCATGCGTGTCTACTTCTATGACCGCACGCCTACAGCAGAAATCATTGTACGTTTGGCGAGCGGCTAATCATGTAACATTTGCGCGGCGTCTCACGTGCATGACCCAAGTCCAGACGCCGACTCACGTGACACAGCAACCTAAATGCAGAAATATATTACAGGATGAAGCTCCGATGGCTTTCTCCATCTGGAAAGCTATTTCTGCAGCGTTCGTTTTCTTGAAGAAACTTGCGCAAAAAGGTTAGTTATTTAGTTCATGTATTGCGGCAAATGATTATTAATTAAAGCCTGTTATTTCATTAATGTAAATAATGCATACACAACACCTTATCAACAAAAATGATTTTTTTTTTACGTAAGTGTATGTGTTTTTATTTGCGTGTTTGTTTGTTTGTTCTTTCGTCCGTTCGTTCGTTGTTTGTTCGTTCTTTCGTCCGTTCTTTGTTTGTTTGTTTGTTTGTTTATTTGTTTGTTTGTTTGTTTGTTTGTTTGTTTGACAAGCACAAGCAATAAAAATGCTTGCAGAATTATGTTACGGTTTTGTTTTTAGTTTTGGTATCGAAATTAAAAACAACGTCGATGATACATAATGAGTTATGGTGTAAATGATACATGAGCCAGAAGCCAGGTGTAATTACACAAACACAGCAGATTCACATCGTTATTTGTCATCGTTTTTAAACCATCGCATCGCAATTTGTGACAACCTTCCCAACGTTATGCTTTAAAGTCTCTCCAAAATAGCTCACCTTCACCGGCATAAACAGCTGCAGTGGTAAATCTTAACCCTTTGACTGCCGAGAATAAATGAACACGATCCAACTGCAATAGGCATAGATCCTCATCAGCCCCCCCCCCCCCCCCCCCGCTCAAGGGTCAATGTCCCTTGCTAACGTCTCTTTGAGTCCGCGCCCCTGGGACGGTTGGGCTCCTTGGCTCTGGCTTAACCCTTTGGCTGTGAGTAGCGGTCTTTGTCGCGATGATTCCTGCAGGAATCATCGCGATAAAGACCGCTACCCACAGCCAAAGGGTTAACGAGGATCGAAGAAACAATCTGCGTCCTCTGGCAGCGAAGAGGTTAAATGAAGACGCTGTAGACGCATCTGTTTTCCGGTGATTCACACTTTCAAACACCCCGTATATATCTTTTTGTAATTGCACACTTGTGGTTTTGTTTTTATCCTAGTATAGTGCGCTGAAGGCCGCCCGTGCTGTGGGGTGTTAGTTATGTTTTGTTTCTCCCATTTTCTGTTCTTTTTTCTACCGTGAGGTAGACTTTATTCATTAGAAGTAATCGTTTCTTCTTTGTCGTTTCTCCTGCTGTGCGTCCTAGGCTTTCGGAATCATCAAGGAGTTACAATGGAGCAATCACTCGACTCTTTTTAACTCATTCAGCCCCACTGCCGCATTTCCCAAAATTTGGAGGCATCAT
This sequence comes from Semisulcospira habei, assembly GCA_036245525.1. NCBI lineage: Eukaryota > Metazoa > Mollusca > Gastropoda > Semisulcospiridae > Semisulcospira > Semisulcospira habei. Next base: position 115,914,970 of record BTPG01000008.1, read on the forward strand.
CTAACGACTATGTACCAGTTGCATGAGATGGATCAACCATGATAATTCAAGGGGTAGTGCCAGATTAGCTTGGCGCCGACAGGCGCCAAGCTATTCTGACACCACTCTGGAACTATAATGGTCGATACATCTCCTGCTGTGTTGCGTCGGGGCTCAATGGGTTAATCGCTTGTGCCACAAGCCATGTTTGTTTTGTTTTTTTGTTTTTTTTTTACCTATGATTTTTTCATTCAGTAGAAGGTGCATGGTAGAAGGACATTGTAATTATACCCCTCTCCCCAACACTCCCGCCACCCTTCTTTTAATAGGGGGTGTGCTGGATTTAATGAGATTTGTTTTCTTGTGCTTATATCAATATTTGACATGCATACATACGTGCTATTTTGTTTTTAGAGACCGCAGTGCCCAACAGGTTCAGGGTAGACATTCCACGGTATGGTCTAACATCACTGAATGACCTTCACCCCTGTCTCTATTAGCTGATACCTTCACCTGCATGATATATACGCTTTGATTGAATGCGCGATTTAGCTTTTCCCCTCGAGCTCATCGTTCATAATTTCTCAGTTTTAGTCCAGAAAGTTCGTGTTTGCAAACGTGTCTTGTTTTGATTTTCCACTTTCTTAAGAAAATATAAGAAACAAGTTTTCTTTTTTAAATAAAAAGCAAACCGACAACAGTTTTAGTCCAGAATGTTCGTGTTTGTAAACGGGTCTTGTTTTTGATTTTCCTCGTTCTTAAAAAAGTATAAGAAACATGTTTTCTGTTTTAAAATAAATACAAACAGACAACAACAGAACTGCAGCTAGATGCACTGCAGCGCAGAGGACCATAATATTTATACAGTTACAAAATAAAGGTCTTATTTTGATGGAAATCGCCACTCAATCTTGGTCTTTCGTCAATGAAAACACTTTGACGTCGTCTCGGTGCTGTTACATTTCATTTCTTGAACATCCCAGTACTCAAAAGGCCATTGGGTCCGAAGTCAGCCGCAGTCGACCCGCGCACGGACGTGCGCGGGTCGACTGCGGCTGACTTCGTCCCCAATGGCCTTTTGGAAGGATGGAACTGCAAATTTCTCGCAAACTCCAATGTAACAATAAAAATTTAAAAATTAAAAAAAATTCCCGATGTTACTGGCTATCAACGTTTTTACAATGTCTTCTGTTTCTTTTTCGTTGCTTTTCAATTTGTTGTTTTTCTGAGATATGACAGGCCAAAAACGGGTGGCAAGAACCCGTTCCTTTTTTTCAAATCATTGCAAATTGTCCTTGAGTATGTCTTGCAAAATATCTCGTTCATGTGGACTAATCAGCTGTGTTTTATTAGTCACATGACAAAGCCGATGTCTGCCAATATCATTAATGTTGGATTTTTTCCCCCGTCATAAACTTTTTTGTTTTAACACATTCTAACCCAGGACCGAAATCCCCAAATTTTGAAGTTGCCCGCCGAAGGACTGTATTACAATTCTAGAGTCAGTTTGGGCGTGATAGTTCAAGGGTGGTGTGTCTTGTTGTGGTGTGTCGGGGCTGAATGAGTTAATACATGCAGTAGAAAATTAGCATGATGATAAAATGACTTTACAAAGCGCTTGTATTTTGTTGTTTATATTGTTCCATAACGGTTTCTTGAGTTACCTGGTTATTATTTTTTTAAATTATTATTATTATTTATAAATCAGACGCGCCATTTTATCGAGGCAATGTATCTAAGAATATAATAATAATAATAATTACGGTATTTATAATGCGCTTATCTTATAATAATTATAACTCTAAGCGCGCACTCACAACTCGCGCACGCATGCGCACGCTTTAGACAAGGACTCACGTACCACAAATAGTGAAATACATTGCGACAGTCAGCTTGGGGTGGGGAGTGTGGTGATATAGTGCTAGAACTGTTGAAAGAGGTGAGTTTTGAGGGCGGACTGGAAGGAGGAGAGAGAGTGTTTCTGACGGAGAGAGAGTGGGAGAGTGTTCCAGGTGGATGGGCTGAGGACAGTCTCACTTCTCATCAAGTACGGGTTATCTTTCGCTGCTCTTTAGCGTAGGAGAACGCTCACTGAGTTCCGGCTGCTGTTTCGACAATGGCATCAGCATTAAAGGCTAGATCGGCAAAAGTATGTGGAGGTGGAAAACATTACTGTGTTATTTGCCATAACCACCGAGGAAAAATTATTGACGGAAGAGTTGTCAAGCTACATAGCTGTCCAGCAAACAAGCAACTTAAAAGAGCTTGGGAGCAGCGCTTACGTTTGATCCGACAAGATTATAACACGGTCAAATATCCACTTGTTTGCTCGGAACATTTTGTTGGAAAACGTGGACCTGTATTTGGTGATGATGTCCCATCTGTTTTCCCGAATCGAACTTTTAAACTCTCTACGGTTAGTAAATTATTTGAATTATTACTTGTGTTTTTATTTACTGAAGCTTTATTTAGTCTTTTTTAATGAAGCTTTATTTATTAATCACACTTTGAGATTTCCTCTAGTCTATAGTATTAGTATTAGTAGTACTAGTACTGTAGTAGTCCAGCAATGCCATCGCCCCGATGCAACAGGACAAAGAAGGTGTCACCCACACCACCACTTCATTTTCAAGATAAATAGTGGCCAATCCGTAAAATAAGCAAAAATACTGTTTGAATGAAAATTGACAGTAAATGTTTTAAACAACACATCTGTGGTGTTATTACTAATAATAATGACACTCAGTTGTAATTTTAGAAGTCTTATAACAAATAAATAATTCTCTTGGCTTTGACTTCGCGAACGAAGATTTTATAGGAGTTGCCCACGACGTCTGCAGGCTTGTTCGTGGCTGCGGAGGCCAATCCGAGACAGGCAGGTTCGACCGCAGTGGCTGCAGGGGAAGGTCTGGCCAGGGTTCTGAGCTGCGGCATCTCTGTTTTTTCTCCTGAGCCGCTTGTCCTTAAGGCTAGCTCTGCGAGAGTCCTCAAAGGAGACAGCTGCCTTGTAAATGGTGGAGCGCCAGGTGTCACGGTCCGCAGCAAGCGAAGACCACTGGTGGTGGTCGATTTGGCAAGCACTAAGTGACTTCTTGAGACAGTCTTTGTATCTCTTCTTTGGTGCCCCTCTGTCACGGTGTCCAGTAGCAAGCTCGCCGAACAGGGTGATTTTTGGTAGGCGATGATCCTCCATCCTGGAGACATGCCCCGCCCAGCGGAGCTGTGTCCGCAGCAGCAAAGCCTCGATGCTCACAGTTTCAGCCTGTTCAAGGACCTCGACGTTGGTGACATAGTCACTCCAGTGAATGCCCAGGATGGTACGCAGGCAGCGCTGGTGGAAGCGTTCGAGGAGTCGTAGTTGGCTGCGGTAGAGGGCCCAGGACTCGGAACCATACAGCAGGGTGGTGAGGACCACAGCTCTGTACACGCTTATCTTGGTGCCTGTTTTCAGCTGTTGATTGTGCCACACCCGCTTGAAAAGTCGCCCGAAAGCACTGTTCGCTTTTGCCAGCCTGCTGTCAAGCTCCTTGTCCAGCTTGGCGTCCGACGTGATAATGCAGCCAAGGTAAGTAAACTGGTGCACTGACTTTAGTTCAGACTCGCCAATGGTGATGTGAGGAGGGCGATACACTGTCTTGGGTGCCGGCTGATGGAGGACCTCTGTCTTTTTCAGACTGACCTCGAGTCCAAAGAGCTGGGCAGCATCTGCGAAGCAAGACGTGATGCGCTGCAGGGCTCTCTCTGTGTGTGCAACGAGGGCAGCATCATCAGCAAAACGCAGCTCACGAATCAGTTGGTCTAGGGTTTTCGTGTGGGCCTGCAGTCGTCTGAGGTTGAACAGGCTGCCATCGAGACGATACCTGATGTACACTGCATCGTCATCATCGAGGTCCACTGTGGCCTGCTTCAACATCATGCTAAAAAAAGATGGTGAAGAGGGTCGGTGCCAGCACGCAGCCCTGCTTTACGCCGTTGAGAATAGGGAATGGTTCTGAGAGGTCATTGTTGAGTCTGACCTGGCCTTGCTGGTCCTCGTGTAGCTGGACAATCATGTTGAGGAACTTTGGGGGACAGCCAAGTCGCTCCAGGATCTGCCACATGCCTTGCCTGCTCACAGTGTCGAACGCTTTCGTTAGGTCGACAAATGTTACGTACAGCCCTTTGTTCTGCTCGCGGCACTTCTCCTGTAGCTGTCTCAGCACAAAGACCATATCGGTGGTGCTCCTGTTTGCTCTGAAGCCACACTGGCCCTCTGGGAGTTGGTCTTCAGCGATGGCACGTACCAGCCGATTCAGGAGCAGCCTTGCAAGGATTTTCCCAGCAATGGACAGCAGGGTAATTCCCCGATAGTTGGAACAGTCAGACTTCTCGCCTTTGTTCTTGTACAGGGTGATAACGACTGCGTCACGGAGATCTTTTGGTAGTGTTCCTTCCTCCCAGCAGCAGAGAAAGAGGTCATGGAGCTTGTTGTGCAGTGCTGTGCCTCCATGTTTCCAGATCTCTGGCGGTATTCCATCAATGCCTGCTGCTTTGCCACTCTTGAGCTGGTGGATGGCTGTGAGGGTCTCTTCAGCGGTGGGCGGTTCGTCCAATTCAACCTTTACTGGGAGGTGTGGGATTTGTAGGACGAATGCTTCTTGAACAGTGCGCTCAGCGCTGAAGAGGCTCTGAAAGTATTCCGACCAGCGGTTCAAGATGGAGGTATTATCTGTGAGGAGTGCCTGGCCATTCGCGCTTCGCAGGGGACTTTGTACCAGGTGCCTGGGGCCATACACTGCTTTCAGTGCTTCGTAGAAGCCCCTGTAGTCACCATTGTCAGCACAAAGCTGGGTCCTCTGTGCAAGTCTGGTCCACCACTCATTCTGGAGATCTCTGAGCTTGCGCTGGAGACTGCTGCAGACGAGGCGGAAGGCAGACTTCTTCACAGGGCAGGAAGGCTGGGCTAGGTGGGCCTGATGGGCGGCTCTTTTTTTTTTTGCTAGGTGTTCCTGGATCTCTACATCGTTTTCGTCAAACCAGTCTTTGTTCTTCTTTCTGGCGAAACCCAAGACTTCTGCAGAGGATTTTGCAATAGCAGTTTTCAGTTGTTCCCAAAGTGTTTCAGGGGAGGAGTCTACTGGGTCCGCTGTGTCTTTGAGCCTGCGCTGTAAATCTGTCTGAAAGGCAGCTTTCACATCGTCACGCTGAAGGCTGGCAACATCAAGCTTTTTCTTGGGGGGGCCCCCATTTCTTGGGTTTTGGCTTGAAGTGGAGCCTGAGTTTGCAGCGGACTAGGCGGTGGTCAGTGTGGCACTCTGCGCTGGGCATCACTCTGGTGAGGAGGACGTCACTGCGGTCCCTCTGACGCACTAGGACATAGTCGATAAGGTGCCAGTGCTTGGAGCGAGGATGCATCCAGGTGGTCTTTCGACTGTCCTTTTGCTGAAAAGTAGTGTTGGTGATGACCAGTTGCTGCTCCGCACAGAACTCCAATAGTAGGCGGCCATTGTCATTGCAGTTCCCCACGCCATGCTTGCCGAGGACTCCTTTCCAGGCTTCAGAGTCCTGGCCCACTCTGGCGTTGAAGTCGCCAAGGATGATGACTTTGTCGTCTGCAGGGGTACTCTGTAGGAGGCTGCGCAGGTCAGTGTAAAACTTGTCCTTTTCAGCAGGCTCTGCCAGGAGGGTTGGGGAGTACACACTGAGAAGGGTGACGTGCTGCTGGTGTCTCAGTGGGAGGCGCATGGACATGATGCGGTCTGAGTGGCCCGTTGGTAGGTTTTCCAGCTTAGTCGCAATGGATGTCTTGACCATGAAACCCACGCCTGAAAGCCGTCTTTCTGATGCAGGCCTGCCTGACCAGTAGAGGGTGTACCCAGCACCAAGTTCTTGGAGGCTGCCTTCGTCCGGAAGGCGTACTTCGCTGAGCGCGGCGATGTCGATGTTTAACCTCCGCAATTCATGGGCAATGAGGGCGGAGCGACGTTCAGGGCGTCCGCTGTCTGCTTTGTCGAGCATGGTTCGGACGTTCCAGCATGCTACTTTGAGTCCGGTCGTGGTCGTCATGAGAGTGGATCCGTTATTCTTTCTTGTTTTTTGACCGCAGGAGAAGATGCCCGTTGACCGCGGCTAGCCAACTGGGGTTGCGAGGGGACGAGCTTTGGTTAGGCCACCTTTTCTAGGCCCCTCTCCGTGTGGAGCAAGCAGTGCTGTCCCTAGAGAAGGCTGCTTGGTCGTTCAGGGTGTGCCGAGTGATGTTGTCATCCCCAGGTCAACATCAGGCGACCAATATCCTGAACCGCCTGCATGCAGGTTTGAGACTGCGGCTTCCAGTGACATCTTTCACCTGCCGTTTCGCCCCTCGCCCGTCGCTACAGGACTTGGAATGGTCAGTGTCATGGTCCGTGGACGTTTCCTAAAGCCTGCGCGGTGGAGCTTTTTGGTGGAGTGCAGTGTGCGCAGTACTGGCCCCACCCTTTAAACCCTTGGTTCATCTGCCATGGCCTAGCAAGCTGGGACGATGGCATCGAGGTCCTCGGGTCGTAGGTTTTATATCAGACTGTCCTTGTCCTAGTCTCTGGCTCAAAAGCCTTCCCCGGAGACACGGGGGCTTTGATGTCAGGGGTTTCCTCCCTTAGCCTTTCCGCAGCCAAGCGGCCAGGCCTGCAAGGCAGCAGGCGACTCGTGGAGGGCGGGGTCGTCTATGTCCCGTGCAGATGTGAATTAGTAATATTATATTATATAATATTGATTATGTTGGTATCTATTTTACAGCCTGCATTAGTTTAATTTGAATATGCGATTTTAAAAAAAATGCAACAACTACTAGAAACCTCTACTTGTTGCCTATAGCTCTCTCTTTTTTTTTATTTTTATATATATTTTTTTATTTTTTTTTAAATCATGTCATCTCATGTTACATCATTTTTAACTTCATACTCATTATTTGAAAGGAACTCTGACTATGACAATGAAATAGATGCTAGTAGTTAGCACTCAGCATTTTGTAAAAAAAAAAAATTAAATTAAATAATAATAAAGGGGACTGCTCGAAGTACGTTTGATAGCGCTACAAAAATGCATAGGTACTCAAGTAAACAGGCATTGATTTTTTTTTATAAAGTTTATGAATTTTTTTTAATATTAACAATTTCATGTACTTTATGCCATGTAGAATACTTTATTTATATAAGAAATCAGGGATAATTGATTTTACTTATATTACAAAACTACTAACTCGCAGATCAAATTTTACACACACACACACACACACACACACACACACACACACACACACACACACACACACACACACACACACACACACACACACACACAAACATATGACAATAATGTAATTTATAAACAGAGTCCAAAGCACAAGAAGCACATGCTGACAAATATGAAATATTTATAATATATCATATGGCAGTGGTCAGTGGAGTCAACTGTTTACTGACCTGCATCATTTCTTTCCACAGCATCATCGACAGCATCCTCAACATCTTTTCGCAGCAGAAATGTGCCTCTTGCTCTGCGCACTAATTCTTCTTTTTTTCCACTGACAAGTTGTCCATGTTTTCGAAGAAAATCTTTTAATTGTTTCACGTTCATGCGTTCTATGTCTGCTTCCATCTTGCCGGAACTCGGTGTAGCAAAGGGAGGATACTCGTGCTTAACTTCCTTATTACAAATGGGAAAGGGCTATAGACGGAGAAGGAGCGGGGGCCGAAAGGAGTTTGGTGCGAGGGATGTGGAGGCGGAGAGAGTCGGAGGCGGAGCGGAGGGAGCGGGAAGGAGTGTAAGGGTGAAGTTAGTTGGAGAGATAGGCAGGAGCGCAGTTGTTCAGGGATTTGTACTTTTTTAGCAGAGAGACAGAATCTTGTATTGGATGCGTTGTGGGATGGGAAGCCAGTGAAGGAGTTTGATCAGAGAATAGGCAGAGAAGTACCATTTATCGTCATAAGATACGTCTTTTACACGATGTGCGATCAAACTAAACAAATTAGTCAACCGCATTCACATAATGTAGACCGGGGCCACTACTCCTTTCCGACGAAGGATTGATGGCCTTGTTCTAAAAAACGGTTGCCACGGCAGTTAGAAAACTACCAACAATGAAAAAATACAACCACTCTTATTTAATAAATTGTGTTGTAACTGTCTTTCTAAGCGTGTTTCTTTCTACCCATTGGTAGTCACCTTTCACATCAGGATTTCGTATGCCACAGTGATTGTATGAAATTGGTACATCGTTTAGCTAAGCTGTATACGAGCCATGCGTTTTCCTGATTCAGGGACATGTATGAAAGTAGTTACTATCTCGTATTCCATTCAACCATCAATATTTCATATGCACTGAGTGAGCAAGAGGTCAAAGGGCCAATGTCGGCCCCAGTTGGCCCGCGCACAGCCGTGCGCGGACCAACACCGGCCGGCGTCGGCCCGAGGACCTTGTGCGCACTGGGAAAGCAGTATGGCTGTACAGCGACATCAATTTATAGAATATCAAGCTAGCCCGTTTGCCGAAACAATAGCATCCGTTTAGAATTGCATTACATATCGGACTGTAGTGGTCGGTCAGCCGGCAAGATTCATCTGCAAGAGGCATAGATTCTCGTGAGCCCCTGCAGCTGCAGGGGCCGATGAGAATCTATACCTTTTGCTGACCACCTTCTGCTGCGACTGTTCCTCAAACTGCAACAGAACAAGCTACAATTTAAGGGTTCAAGGGTACAGAGTTCACCTAATGATGTAAATGGGCTTGCCTCCCGCCACCAGGCGGCATATATTTTCTTATTAGATCTTTGCTGCTGCTGGTGACTATGAGCATCTGTGCTTCCTGCAGACAGATGGGGGTTAGCGTTGGATGGACACTGACTTGTCGTAGGCCAACATCACCCCTCCCCCCTCCCCCCGTCCTCCGAGACAACCCACTGCTGTCGAAACAATCACGGATTTAAATTGTGTTGATATTTGCTGGAAAGAGACGTTATCTTCATGAGTCCTTGGATTATGCAGGGGCTCATGAGGATCTGTGCCTCTTGAAGACGGAAGGGTGGACAGTTTGACTGTATGTCGTTGAGGCTGAGGTGATGACATGTCCATTAGTAGTCAAATCGGACACCATGACTACCCCGCTTCCAACTGGGTTTAAGCACAGCGTAAAACCACAAGACTGGGTAACATGGAGTTCGATCTGTCGTTCTATCTCCTGCCACGTGTACAAAGTGCTTTGTACACGGTTCTCAGAGTAGTCACTGATGGGAACCATTCAGTTGAGGACAGACTGAAGAAGTCTTAGGCTCAGACATTGTCAGCTGCAGTATCCACTGACAAACACAGGAGCACGGTTTGTGTTAATACCAAATCAGTTCGCTAATTACATTAAGATGGTACATGCTTCTTCAGAAGGTGTGCTGGTCTGTGCTTTTTGACCTTTCGACCTACGGCCGTAAGGTCCAAAATCACAGACAAGCACACATAACTGATTATGCATGTCCTTGATTTTCCATGCCATAAATCTTGCATTTATCAGTAGTAATTAAGATCAGATTTGATCTCTTGCCCACGCGCTAAACATTAAAACATAATACAAGGATCGTGTATTGCCTGCCGCATCTGTTTCAGTGGTGCTTAGCAAGCTGACAAGAGGTCAAATTTGATCTTGGTTACTATTGATAGATGGAAGATTTCAGCAGTAGCGTGGAAGCGTTTATTACTACAAATGTAACTATACGCCTAGACTGCAACAAAGATCAGCATGTGTTTTTGCTCTTCAGTAGAAAATAAATTTTGAAAACAGATTTTATGGGCTCGAATTAATGTCAAATTTACACGTTTTCCTCATAGGAAATCATTTGAGTAGCAAAATAATTAGGAGACAATCTTGAACCTAAACTACAACCTTTAAGTGTGTAACTGACAGGTTTTTAATTTTGTGGATACATGCTTTTTGGAAATGGTCAGTGTTTTAACTCGTTTTAGGCGTGCCGAATCAGGATGCACGGCATAAAGCGGCGTATCCGGACGCGCCCTGTCTGGAATGTGCTAACGCAGATTTTTATCAGTGTGGACTACCTGTCGATTGACGATTTAAAAGCGAGCCAGTCAACTGACAGCGCTACACTGTTGACGAGACACTCGCTTAATGACGTCGTGAAAAGACTTTAAGGGTCTAACTGAAACGTTTTATTCAAGTTCATTGGTTATTTGGGGTTTTAACGCCGATTAGGCAACTTAAATCAGACCAAATCACGGCGGGTTTTATTCAAAAACTGATACAAGGACATTAATTTGTTCATGTAACATGAACAGGAACATTGACTCATTCAAGTGACCCCGCATCAATAGCTGCGGAAGTGTCGCACAGCGTTGCCGGCGGCAACGCTATACGCCCCTTTCGCAGCTATTGATGCGGGGCGCCTTGAATGAAATTAAAGGCCATTCCTGTCGGTTGTCTTGATCTAAGCTAGATGATTATGCTCTACAATGTGGAAAACGTAGCACACACACACACACCCCTCCCCCTCCCCCCCCCTCCCCTCCCCTCGACATGAAGAGTAAATTCTTTTTAAACTTTAAACGGTTTGTTTTTTGGTTCATCGGTCCCAGAGGTTCCAAGCGTAAACCATGAAGCCTTTTGTGTGAAAGGAGCCCAGCGCCCAAAGCGCAAAAAGCCGTCGGGCAGACATAGGTCGCAGTTAGCCCGCGCACAAACGCCGGTCAACTGCGACCTATCCCGGCCAGGTTGATCTTTTTTTTTTTCTGATTGAGTAATAGAGAAAGAGAGGGGTAGTGATGGTGGTGCTTAACCATTATCATTCGGAATACACCAGTGTGTGAAATAAGTTTGACTAAAATAGTTCAAGGGTGATGCCAGAATAGCTTGGCGCCTCTAGGCGCCAAGCTATTCTGGCACCACCCTTGAACTAAAGCCATTGGTCTATATCCTTATCCGTAAGTACTATAATGTAGCTTGCATATGGCAGTGTACACATTTGAAGCTTTTAGTCTCAGTATGAGATGGCTTAACACGTTCAGTGCCAGCGGTCGAAGTGGTGATTTTGAAATGCCAAAGAACCCCAGCCGTTAAGTGTCAGCAAGAGGCATGGATTATCACAAACCCTCGCAAGTGCGGGGGCTCATGAGGATCTATGCCTCTTGCATAGTTGGAATGACTTCAATTTTCCTCGGCAGTGAAGGGGTTAAGCCTGGTGCTCCGTTTGATGTTCTTTTCGATTTGATGACGTAAAGTGGTGCCCGTAAGAGGCATAAATCCTCATGAGCCCTCGCTATGCGTGGGGCTCATGAGGATCTATGCCTCTTGCATCAGTTGGACTGTCTTCACTTTTTTCGCGGCAGTGAAAGAGTTAAGCCTAGTGCTTCTTTTGATGTTCTTTTCGATCTATTGATTTGACCGTTCTCAGAGCTGGGTCGTTCTGTTTTTGTTACAGATGATTGCAGCAGTAACCGAGCCATATCGCGCCATGAGGCTAGACGCCGTGACAAGGCATCTGTCTTCACGCGCTCTCTGGACACCTGCAATTCCCATCTGGACGGCCACTAATAACAGAGTGTCCCTCACATAAAAACGACCCCACGCTCAATCGAGCGATCTTGCTGTGTGCGACACGGAACACGCTGGCTCGTGCTTTATCCTGGCTTCAATCGAGCACCGTGATTGGTGTTGTGTCAGACACGCGTAACCGGGCCATCCCTCAGCAGTCTTATTTCAATCCTGTGAAAGTGGTTGAGGTTGTGTATTACAAACGTACAACTGGCTTGTTATTTGTGTAGATTATATGTGGATGCACTGAAACATCAGCGGCACTAAATTCAAACTAGAACTTACGGTTAAACACTTGCGTCCGTGGATTGTTCTACTGTGGTGGTTAGTCGTCATTCAGTGGAATCAGGTCTAAGACTGCTCCAAGAATGACACACGAGTCGGTGACTGCGTCAGAAAATGGCTGAGTAGGCCTACATACACTTATTTAGAACTTGAATGTGAAAAGGTGTTTCATCTTGAATTCTTTTTCCTGTGTTTTCGTGTCTCAAAGTGCAAGACCTATTGATCGACTTTGATTTACCATCCTCTGATGCACACTATGAAATGTGCGAGTTTATTTTAACAACAAAACTTTTAAACGTGTAATAAATTTTGACTACAGACAGTTCGCGATAAGTCGTCAACATGGCTGAAATCAACTTCAAAATCAACATGACGTACAACGGCGAGTTCATGCAAGAGATTGGCCGTGACGTGTACCTCCTGCAGTTCATCTGCTGGGGTTTTCTCCTGCCTATCATGGCCCTGGTCGGGCTTGTGGGCAACGCGCTCACCATCGTGGTCTTGTGGCGCCGGGAGATGCAGTCGACGACCATTTTGTACCTCCGGGCTTTGGTCATCACGGACACCGGGATCCTGCTGGCGGCTGTCATCGTCCTGACGCCCTTCAGCTGTGCTAACTACCTGCACAACGACGCTCTCAAGTTCTTCAGGTCGGTTGGTTTATGCTGGACTTGATTTTTTGGGGTGTTGGTCTGTGAATGTATGCAGGTCTGTAAGTTTGGACCTTACGGCTTCAAGCCGTAAGGTCCAATATTACAGACCAGCATACATTTGATTTTGCTTTGCTTTTTGTCTTCTGCGCTAACAACGCTCTCAAGTTCTTCAGGTCGGTTGGTTTGGACTTGTGTGTGCTGGTCTTGATTTTTTTCTTCTTTTTTGGTGTTGGTCTGTGAATGCATGCAGGTCTGTAATTTTGGACCTTACGGCTGGAAGCCGTATGGTCCAATATTACAGACCTGCATACATTTCATTTTGCATTCCTGTCGTCTTCTGTGCTAACTACCTGCTCAAAAACGCTCGCACGTTCTTCAGGTCGGTGTGGCTTGATATGTGTGTGCTGATCCGGATTTTCTTTTGGGTTTGGTTTGTTATTATGTATGTGGGTCTTAATTTTAGACCTTATGGCTTACAGCCGTTACGTCAAATTTTCAGACCCGTGTACATTAAAGCCGTTAGGTCGAAATCAATAGACCTGCATACATTTCATTTTGTGTCGTTTTCGTCTTCTTGATTTTTTTTGTTTACTATTTATATTTTTTAAAGTTCATTTAATTTTGTTGTGTGGGGGGATCTCATATTGCACATCATCTTTTGTTGGTTCTTCTTCAGATTTTTTTTTCTTTCTTTATTGATTTTTTTTACATGTCGCCAAATCCCAAAATATCACTTTCATTCTCTCTCAGTTTCACGAGATTTACAAGCACAATACTGAAGGCATGTTGTCGGCCGGCGTCAGTGAGATGAACTATAAACATTGAAATATAAATCATGTCCTTGCTTTTCGGGGGAAATAAACTTGCTGTTGGCCATAATAAAGCTCACATTAAATCAACTGGATTATAAATTGAGAGAGCATTTGTTCGAACGTTTTGTTCTTTTCACCAGTACAGAACTAACTTGCTTGTAGACGTTGTTCGGAAATCAGAAGTGGGTCAAATTTGCAACGTGTTTCGGCGAAACAGTGGATTAAAAGCCCGGACAAACAATCGATCGCATGTTTGTCCGGACTTTTAATCTACTGTTTTCGTCGAAACACGAGCAATTTTGACGTACTTCTAATTTCCGAAAACCGTCAATTCCGCGGGGTAACTAATCGAGGGAGACAACCATCTCCAAATTCTTAATCAGTGTTCTCATTAAAATTTATGTTCTACTTGAATGTTTCAGTGAGAGCATCTACCCGTTGATCTACACACCAATGAACTACATCGTCATGACTTTACAGTCGTGTAACGTGTGGATAACTGTCTCGGTGTCCGTGGAACGTTACATCGCCATCTGCCACCCGTTCCGTTCCGTCAGACTGTGCACGCGCAAAAAGACCATGATAGTCCTCGTCTCCATCACAGTGGTGTCAGTGCTGTACAACATTCCAAGGCTTTTCGCCTCGTACGCCAGGAAGTGTCACGAGCGAGAGGGGAACGGGACAGACTGTTACTACCTGGCCGACACAGCCATGGGCACGACCTACATTTACAAGACTGTCTACATGTCTATTATGTACACCATCCTCGTATTTGTGATTCCACTGTCTTCGCTGTTTATTCTGAATTTCTTCATCATTCAGGAGTTGATGCGCATGCAGAAACGAAGAACTGGAACAAACATCCACGACGAGAACGAAGCCAATCTCAGCTTGGTCCTCGTCCTTATCGTTGTCGTTTTCATCTTCTGCCAGTCCCCAGGACTTGTCGCACAGTTCGACATCTTCGATTTGTCCACCTTCTTGAAATGGCTGGCCGTCAGCAATCTTCTCTTTGTCGTCAACTCCGCTGTCAACTTCCTCATCTACACGGCGTTCGGGAGCAAGTTCCGCAAGGTTCTCCTGCGTGTTTTTCGCCACCTCTTCACACACTCGCGAGGGCTCAGCCTGCGTGGTTCCATGGCCACCACCAACGGCTACGAGCTGACAGCCATCCAGGAAAACCAGACGACTCGGGTGGAGAATTCAGAGAGCAGGGAGAGAATGGTGCGCGCGAACACAGGGGCTCCTGATTGTAGCAATGGCGTTAAAAGCGAGCGTTACCCGCTGACGAAAAGCGTCAGTAATGGGGGACATGGACCCACTAACGTTTAGTCATATTCATTATTGGAACGTGTTGGGGCCAGTTGCGTGTGTGAGCTTAGTCCTGCGCCAGTCACTAGGGAAGGTGTTACGCTATAGCAGAGCACCTTGCTTAGTGGCTGGCGCAGGACTAAGCTCAAAAATACAACTATCCCCTGGCCTATGTTTCATTCAATCTGGACTAAACAGTTCTTGAGCTGCATCTGGAGATGTGTCCACCGCGATAGTTCAAGAGTACTGCCAGATCAACTTGGCGCCTTTCATTGCCTGCCAAAGCACTGCCGTAAGTTGGAAAAATATAGTAAATCTGCTTTTGTCAAAAGCGAAATTTTCCCTGTATTACAATGACAATCTCGCTTTTCACAACGTTGACTTGCTGTCTTTTGCTTTCACGTGGCAGATCAAATCGGGGTTCCCAGGGACAAGCCTGCCTTCAAAATACCATGGTCAGTCCATGCACCTCCTGGAAAACTTGGTTCAGCGACTGAAAGTTTGATTCGTCCGGTTTTATATCGTTAACCTGGATGCTACTCTGCGATATCGCAGGTTTAAACAGAGCTTTCAGACGTTGATAGTGTAGGAAAGGTTCATCAGTTACGCTAGAACTTCAAGTTGACGCGTAGCTGAGGAACTGTGCCATTGTTGCAAAGCTGTTAAAAATTGCAACACATTTTTCAATGCGACACGTGCGCTCCATAAGCCTGCAGGCGCCCTCAACTTCTGGAAACTCAGATATGCAGGTACAGACGTAACGCTAAAAACACGCCGGCCTGTGCCTAGGTTTGGAAACTGTCCCCTGTTGCAGGAAGCTTTTCCGGGCCAGTAACCGCCATCTTACTGTCCCTCTGCGTTGCAATGAGATGTTTGCGTGTGGCTAAAAATGCTCAAAACAAAGCTGTTGGAACCGTATGACAGGCAGGAACTGGCTGTTGAAAATGACGTGCAACTCGACTCTGCTAATCGTAGCGTGTTCTCTTGGTCAATGCTTCAAACCGCCAGACAGGAAAGTTTTCCGTCCGAGTCAGGTCTGGTGGGATTGTTCACTAAAACCCACATGTTTGATGTCGAGGGAGACAGACAGTGTGTTTAACCCATTTATCCCCACGTCCGCATTTCCAAAATATTGGAGGTGCCACCTAACGATTATTTACCAGTTGCAAAAGATGGATCGACCATGATAATTCAAGGGTAGTGCCAGATTAGCTTGGCGCCGTCAGGCGCCAAGCTAATCGAGCTCTACCCTTGAATTATCATGGTCGCGATCCACCTCCTGCTGTAGGCTGTCGGGGCTAGAAGGCGATCGGGTTTCTTATGCAGAGTGGATATCCTGCGCCAATTCTGCGAGACCGCTGATACCTGCCACACAGCCGAGACTCGAGTACCGACAGAAAGTGCTGTAAAGTACAGCAGTTCATAGACAGTTCTGCCCAACAAAGTCAGAATCGCGCTTAGAAAGGCCGACAGGTGCAACACAGTGCTGTGTTGTACTTGTCTTTTCTAAGCGTGCTTCTTTCTTCTTGAAATGCCCAACGAAAAAAGAAACGTGCTTAAACGACAGATGCAACACTGTGTTGCGCTCATCCTTTCTACTCGTGTTTCTTTCTTTTGTTTGGGTTTTTTATTATTTTTTTTTATTATTATTATTAGTATTTTTTGCATTTTGCTCGCTTGGCAGTCACAGTTCTGGACGTCTGTGTAAATTCGATGAGCTATGGAGTCGATATTCGGCTAGACTTTCCACCGGTATCTTCTCTTACTTACAAATATTGACATGTGCTGATATTGACATGTGCTGTGATTTGGTGATAAGGACACGCAGTGATTTGCATCGATCGTGCTCATTTTTTGTACATAATGTATTGGTGTGCTGGTCTGTGATTTTGGGCCTAACGGCTGTAAGCCGTAAGGCCCAAAATCACAGAACCAGCACACATTGATTTGAACCTTAGCATTTGAAGCCAATCACATTGTTGGTGTTTCAGTAGTTCGTTTGACTTGAAAGCGGTCGTTTTCACGAGTTCTGCATACCTCATATTTATAGTTTTAATTTAATGCATTTACTGCGGCAATGACTATACCGACGAGCAAAAGAAATGCGACATCATTGGAATCATCGGAAACACTTCCGTGTTTCCGATGATTCCAATAAAACCGCATTTTCTTGCTCGTCAGTATGCTTGGTGTTTACATAGTACGTCTGTTATTGATACATTCATGTGTTGTGTGATTATGTAGATGATCATGAAATTGTATGTTGCCTATTGGTTTTGTTCACTGAAACAATATAAAATCCCGGTATTGAGAAGTTGAGACTGTTCACAAATTCACTAGCTGATGATTATTACACATCGATATAAAATCCTTGCTGATATAAGCGGCGGGAATTGTTTAAATGGTTTGTTTGTTTGTTTGTTCGTATCTTCGTTTATTCATTAGTTCATTTGCTTGTTTGTAACATCATTAAATCATTTTTCAAACAAACAAAGAACGAGCAATGTTGCTCGTAAATTTTTACGAACAACGTTTTATTGACTGACGAAACATTAAATTGTGTTGATAATAATAGTAAAAAATGATTTAACTCATTCAGCCCGGCGCACGTATTTCCCAAATTGTGGAGGCGTCATCTAACGACTATGCACCTGTTGCAGGAGATGGATCGACCATGATAATTCAAGGGTAGTGGCAGACTAGCTGGGCGCCGACAGGCGCCAAGCTAATTTGGCACTAACCTTTAATTATCATGGTCGAAACATCTCCAGCTGAGTGCGTCGGGCCTGAATGGGTTAATTTGAAACTGTGAGGAATCTTCTCGCGCGCACGTCATTATTTTCCTAAAAGGCGTCATCTTGACATCCACCCTTCTGTTCTGATACTCTAGACGTTCATACGAAAATAATAAGTTGAAAGGCAATTTTGTCAGATTAAATTCCTTTTCTACACATACGATAAGTGTTCAGTTCGAGCAGTCTCTATATTTACCTCAGAAGCAAACCTAGTCAAGCGCCGTGCTCATAACATAATCGATCGTGCACCGAATAAAAAAAAAACAACACCGCCCTTCAAAGTTCTATGTAGTGAGCAAACATTTTCTGGCCGACGTCGGCCGCAGTGGGCCCGCATCCTAGGAAGTCCTATTTTATTTGTATAAAAAAAATAAAAAAAACAACGATATTTCATTAAAAATCTCGCTTTACAAAGATGAACATGTTGTGTTTTGCTTTCTGGGCAAAACTGTAAAAATGTTATTATAGATAATTGGTTATGTGTGCCGGTCTGTGATTTGGGACCTTACGGCTGCGCCGTAAGGTCTCAAATCACAGACCCGCACACAAAGCGCACAATAACGAGTTTGTTTTAAAAGTCTGTAAATGGTTGATTAGCAGCAAAAGTCCTGGATAGAAGCGTCATGATTATGTTTACATCATGCTCCTACACACTGTGTACGTTTAATTACTGCCGTTGCTGTTGCTGGTGTTGATGTTTTTGTTGTTGATGATATTGTTTTTTTGTTTCTATTGTGGTGGTTATTGAAAAGAGAGTGAATTTTCAATTGATTGCATTCAATCGTGAGTTTTTAAGATAAAATTTATTAAAAAAAACAACAAAAAAACAGACGATCAAAGACCAAGTTGACTATGATGATGATGATTATGCTCAAGTATGTGGTTTCTTGTTTGGCGGCGTCTCTGCTGAGTTGCATGGTATCAGTATTGTACTCTTCCTAATGTGCAGTCAAATTTTTTTATAAACGTTGTCACGACTACAATTTATGTGCTTTTATTTATCTCGATATATATTTTTGTACGAAATAACTCAAAACGAACTGCCTCCAAAAGTGTAAGCAAAGCGTGCATGATCGGCGTTAAGGACGGAAAAGTACTTTTTAAAGAAGTCCTAGAATTAGCCTTGCGCAGACCGTTACGCAGTTTAGGAGAACAGCAGTTTTTTTGCGCAGGAGTGACGCTCTTTCAGAATTAGGCCTACACTGGGCTGCTCAAGTAGATACGGGAGTATAAATCTTACGTTAACATTTACGCATTGTGGAAATTCAGTAAATCCTGTTGTTTTAGCCGAAAGAGGTTTAACTCATTCAGCCCGGCGCACGTATTTCCCAAAGTTTGGAAGTGTCATCTAACGACTATGCACCTGTTGCAGGGCCATGATAATTCAAGGGCTTTGCCAGATTAGCTTGGCGCCGACAGGCGCCAAGCTAATCTGGAACAGCCCTTGAATTATCATGGTCGACCCATCTCCTGCTGTAGTACGTCAGGGCTGAATGGGTTAAGAGAGGTGCTTTTTCTGAGGCAAAGTCTTGAGGGGTAAAACGCGTCACCTGTCAATAAAGACCAGCATTTGGGTGGCTTCAGCCACCTAAATGGTGGTCTTTATTGACCGGTGATCTCTCCTAGGTTCTGCTGTAGCAGCTCCTCTTACGTATCGGGCTACTTGCGGAGACGAAACCAACGGAGAAGAAAAAAAATATCACCTGTCATTAAAGACCATCATTTAGGTGGCTTCAGCCACCTAAACGATAGTCTTAAATGACAGGTGACACGTTTTACTCTTCAAGATTTCGATTCAGAAAGCACCTCTCTCAAACCTTTTTTTTATTTTTCGGGAGGGGGTGGGGCGGGGGGGGGGGGGTCTGGATTGGGCTACTTATACCTGGCCACAAGGCCAAGAAACCTATGCGAGTTCCGGCGGCGACCCCTAGACAATAGCTCTTAGCATCTCTGTTTAGAGAGCCGCTGTCTTGTACAGGTGGCCTAGTCTTATGTCCCGGCTCGCGAGGATCGTATTTCTCTCTAATAATAATAATAATAATAATAATAATAATAATAATAATAATTACGGTATTTATAATGCGCTTACCTTTTAATAATTATAACTCTAAGCGCGCACTCGGAACTCACGCACGCCGCATGTGCACGCTTTTGACAATGACTCACGTACCACAAATACATTACGACAGTCAGCTTGGGATGTGGAGTGTCGTGGTGGCGTTATAGTGCTAGAACTGTTGACAGAGATGAGTTTTGAGGGCGGACTGCAAGGAGGAGAGAGAGGGTTTCTGACGGAGAGAGAGTGGGAGGGTGTTCCAGGTGGATGGACCGCAGTCAGAGAAGGAGCAGGGACGGAAGGTGCTGAGTTTGGTGCGGGGTGTGTGGATGTGGAGCCGAGAGGGTCGGAGGCAGAGCGGAGGGAGCGGGAAGGAGTGTAGGGGTAAAGTAAGTTGGAGAGATAGGCAGGAGCGTAGTTGTTAAAGGATTTGTAGCAGAGAGACAAAGTCGTATATTGAGTGCGTTGGGGGGGGGGGGGGGGGGGGGGGGGGGAATGGCGAACCAGTGAAGGAGTTTGAGCAGGGGAGTGATGTGGTCGGATTTCTTTTTTCTGAGGAAGATTTCTCTCTACCTATAGCGACCGATCTACAACAAGAAGAGTGGAAAGAAAGCCGTTACAAGTAACAGTAATTTGTTTCGGTCCGGCCCCTTCAAATATCAGTTTACTCCCCGGCATAAATAAAGCCTCCGTCACGCTGACAGCACGACCATCAGTCAGTGCGCAAAGGCCATCGGGCCGTCATCGGCCACCGTTGGCCCGCGCACGTCCCTGCGCGGACCAACGGCGGCCGGCCTCGGCCCGATGTCATTTTGCACGTAGGGTAACCTCGCCGTTGCGGGAGATAGATCTACCTTATTGTGTGTGCAGCTCATGGATAGGGTCCTATTGTCTTGACGCCTACAGCCGCTATCAGAATCTCAAATCAGAAGGGTTAGAGGAGCTAACTGTTGTTATTTATTTATTTATTTATTTATTTATTTATTTATTTATTTATTTATTTACGTTATTTTTATTTTTTGTTTATTGTTTTTATTTTGGGGGTCAAGAGTAATTTCCCCTGATTGATATCTCCTGTTATGTGTGCGCTATAAACTTTGGTATCAGTTTCAGTCCACTTAATCAAATTTCAAATACAAACGATTTTGAATTTCCAAAAACTACAGTAGCTCGCTTGAGCTTGCCCTTAAAGGCTAGCTTAACTGGGCGAGACAAACCCGAACCATGTCTCGGCGAGACACCCGAGACAGTCAATGCGAGATACCCGTTCCACCCGTTTATTAGGTTCGGCACGTCTGATTTTGTCTCGGAGAGTTCGCCGAACCTAATAAACGGGTGGAACGGGTATCTCGCATTGACTGTCTCGGGTGTCTCGCCGAGACATGGTTCGGGTTTGTCTCGCCCAGTTAAGCCAGCCCTTAACACCACGTGAAAGTTCTGTGTTTACGTTCAGTGTGTGAGTGAATGCGCGTGATTCACGTGAGCGTACTTGTTGGGTTCAGTTCGCGGCGGCGCTTTGAGCCGATTTTCAATTGGGATAAAGCGCCTATTTAATGCGCTTATTTATTTAGAAGCCCTTTTCGTGAATTATCGTGGTCGACGTAATTCTAATAAATTTTTTAAAAAAAAGCCATTATTAGCTTGACTCCATTAACCCCTAGGCCCTTGACTGCTACTGACGATACCGTTCGGCGGAGAAAAAAACAACAACAGCGTAGTTACGTTAGGTAGTGACGTAGCCGGTTATGCGTCCGTTTTCCGCTGAGCGGTATCGTCAGTAGCAGACAAGGAGTTAGCGCGGCACCCAAAGCTAGTCAGGCCTTTTCGTCAAGGTATCATGGTCGATCCATTGCCGGCCCACAATTTGTGCTGGTAGTGAAATAGGTCACGCCTCCGCTCCATTGGATGATTGAAGAATTTGTAGGCCTAATGGTTTTTAAGTCCCTCAGTGAATTTCACATCACGGTCACAAATTGACGCACCGTGGCTAACCGGCCTTCAAGTAAGGGAAATAATTTGATGTCTCAGTGGTTTCAGGGATTATGACTTTGTAATTCCCCATGTTTTACAGTGTTCGCCTTCGACAATGGGAAATAAATTGCAACATCAGCCCACTGAGAGAATGGCCATCGGGCCGACGACGGCCGCCATTGGTCCGACGGCGGCCGACGTCGGCCCGATGGCCTTTCGCGCATTGGGAGTATATTCAGACATCATAACCGTTGATGTCAAGTTCTAGGAATGTTCTTCATAGTTAGTTGCAGAATCGAATGTGTCTGGCCATTGGTACATTTTCTTCACGGACGAACATAAGTCCCATGCAGGTGTTCTGATCCACTTGTGGTTACAACTTTTACAAAGTGTACGGATACATGTACTGTTCTAAATTTCACTTGGGTCAGTTTTGAAATAAATATGTATTTCAGTTTTCTTTGCTCGGGGGAGGGGGTGGGGGTGGGGTGGGGGTGGGGGGCTCTGGTCCCGTTTGGTTGTTTTAAGTTACACAAATACTTGCCTGCCACTGCGTGCTCACAGCCACCACACACACACTCGAGATCATATTATTGTACTGTGTGTATGTGTGTGTGTGTGTGTGTGTGTGTGTGTGTGTGTGTGTGTGTGTGTGTGTGTGTGCGTGCGTGCGTGCGTGCGTGCGTGCGTGCGTGCGTGCGTGCGTGCGTGCGTGCGTGCGTGCGTGCGTGCGTGTGTGTGTGTGTGTGTGTGTGTGTGGTGGCTGTGAGCACATGTTGACGTAGCGGTTGTCTCGCATTTCATCAGTTCCTTGTCGTAACAAATTCAAATCAAGATTATGCATGGATGAGATTTATGCAACTGAGAATGTCTTCACACTTCTCCTGTGTGTGCCGTGTGTGCGTGTGTGTGTGTGTGTGCGTGTGTGTGTGTGTGTGTGTGTGTGTGTGTGTGTGTGTGCCGTGCGTGCGTGCGTGCGTGCGGGTGGGTGGGTGGGTGGGTGGGTGGGTGGGTGCGTATAACATGGTTACAGTCGCTCATAACGTATCGAACCACAGGCGTGACTGATGAAAATCATTTGAATGGCGTTTACTTCAAGCTTAATTTATTTTTATTATTATGTTGTTTTTGTGTTTTACAATGAAATTCATTGCGTGGGATATTATGTATATAATACTATAACTTGTACACAGTCTACCCATAAGGGTCGTAAGCGCTGAATGGTGATTTTTCTTTTACAAAAATATTATATAATGAACGGTCATGCCTGGTGCCCTGTCATTCTCTCGCGCCCTGATACATCCTCTGTCATTCACGCTACAGAGGGAATGACAGAGGATGTATCAGGGCGCGACGTATGGCCGCTCTTTCACTGAGAATGCGAGGTATGACCGCTCCAGTATTAAGGACATTTGAGCACTTACTTGCAATTCTACAATTGCATGTTCTACAGACAGGGCCAAATATCGCCTTTTAATATCTAATAAGAACTTGAAATCTCTGGCTTCACTCAGTAATTCGTTAATTGATATACTGCTGTTGGTCCTGTGTCGATTTCCCTGTATTTTCTGCTCAGTGTTTTCGTATAACCCCCTTGACTGCTACTGACGATACCGCTCGGCAGAACTGAAAGACGCGTAATTACGTCACTACCTAACGTAACTACGCGGTCAAGTTATTTTTTTCCGCCGATCGGTATCGTCGGTACCACTGCCGGAGACAAGAGATGCGTCAAAATTCGCCGTTTAGCGGATGAAGTCGGTGTATGCATATGTATAATATATTCAGAGAGAATCGTGATTGTATTGTTAACGTCGCTATAAATCTGATGTGCTTGATTTATGTACTGGGTTCGGTCGAGAAACGCATTTTTTTTCACCGTGCAGTCTCAACCCGTTGGTTGGTTGGTTGGTTGGTTGGTTCGGGTTTAACCTCCACAGCACCGAGGTGATCATGGACGGCCCTGATGGGCGGGTTATGGGAGAACAGGGAAATCTATTGCCTATGGAATACGACCTGAACACTGATCAACTCAGGTGCACTCCAACTGTGCCACTTTGATTTACCAGGACCTTTCAACGGACATGCTATTGAACAAATCCGTTTTTTTCCCGGCCCTGGATTGTGAGTCCAGCTACCGGGACCGGGACGGGATTCGAATCCACGACTGACCCGGCGATTCCCTTCGCTCTCCTGCTCCGACGTTTAACCGCCTGAGCTAATTCGGCGGACTCTGAACCGGCAGTCTCAACCCGTCTTCGGCTGTTCCATTATCAACCCTTCGGCTGTCGGTAGCGCTTTTTGTCGCGATGATTCCTGCCGGAATCATCGCGACTAAAAGCGCTACCGACAGCCTGCCAAAGGGTTGGGCTACTATGTAGTAAATCAACACAATTTGTGCAAACTACTGAAATCAGTGCTCTTCTCGACCCGACCCCTAATGGCACAGGGGGAGAAAACCGAAATTATGGCAGTCATGTGAAGAGTTGTGCCCTTGACTCGGAGCGTCACAGGTATAGTATACTAACGTTAGTATTCTATACCTGTGACGCTCCGAGCCAGGGGCACAACTCTTCACATGACTTCCATAACTTCGGGTTTCTCCCCCTGTGCCCCCACTGGTTACCTCCCTCAGTCCGGTAGGGTAGCGGATCGCCATGGAGGTAACCATTGTGTACCGTATCATTTCGGATCGACGCTTTGTTACTGTTGCTCATGCTGTTTTGACTGATTTGCACAATGGCATCAGCAAGTCACATAGATCATGATTATCGCTACAACAAGGTTTTACTTTGGCATTATTGTCTGCGTGGCCGCCCTCTCAGTCCAGCATAGTGTGCCGCGACAGCGTGCTAGCGTGCACGAATATGCGTGTGTCAGTCAGTGCATGTGTGTGCGTGCATGAGCGCGTGCATGTGTTAGCCTGTGTGAGTGCCAGTGAGTGTTTCATGTATGAGTTGTTGTGAGTTCGTGTGTGCGGACTAATGAAGTTCTTGCGCTCCGGCGCGGGCTTGTAAGCGTGTATATCCTTTCCGATTCAGTCACTGACGTTGTTTTAAAATACTTGAGATTTTTGTCAGAGATGCCCGCCTGCAACATACCAATAAACTGATTCTTGTCAGTATTTGTTTTAGTTACCGCAAGAATGTTTTCACTAACGCCGTTTATGCATCACGAATTTTGCGTGAGTGTCAGTACTGATGAAGCTATGTGTAGTGATACCTGAAGCTGTACGTAGTTTTACCTTTTCATGTCATTACAAATAAAAATAAGTTTCAGCCTACTGGGCGCATGGCGTTTTATTTTCATCGCACTTGCTGTATGTCCGCCTCTTTGTGTACAGGAAACTAACCACGGCAAGATCTGGATCGAGTTCAAGGGTGGTGCCAGAATAACTTGGAGCGGCCCATGGGCGCCAAGCTATTCTGTCTCCACCCTTGAACTGTTACGCTCGATCCGTCTCCAGAATTGAAATTTGTGAAAATTGCGACACTGCTCTTTACACCCACAAACCTCCTTCATATGAGGAACACAGGATCAGATCACAGAAATAGTCATGATCACCCATGATGTATACCTCTTACACTGTCTGACGATTACTTAAGGGTTAGTGATCAAAATCAAGACATTTCAAACCTCCCTTCTGGTGACACGCATCAATGACTACATTGCTACTCTGATGGGCACTGGTGCATGTCCACGGTCACTACCTCAGAAGACAAAGCTACGTAATCTGTGTGAGACTGGAGACCCACTGTGCTTAGAGAGTGATGAGTGAAGGGATTAGAGGATAAAAGCAAAGTGATGATCAACACCACAAGCGACAGCAGCAGCAACATTCACATGAACGGCCAGAAGCTAGAAGAGGTCAATAGCTTCAAGTACTTGGGAGCCACCCTGTCCAAAGACGGTAGTTGCATAGCAGAGATCCGTATCAGGATAGGTACAGCAACGTCCGCAATGGCCAGGCTGGACAGGATATGGCGAAGTAACTCCATCAGCTTCACCATCAAGTACAGGCTTTACAAGTCCCTCGTAGTGTCTATTCTACTCTACGGCTGTGAGACTTGGACACTGCTTGCAGACTCAGAAAAGAAAATCCAGGCCTTGGAGAACAAGTGCCTGAGGAAGTTGCTCCGCATCTCGTACCGCGAGCACAAGACCAACGAATATGTACGGAGCATCGTCACTTCCCTGGTGGGCCCACATGAACCCCTTCTGGCAACCGTGAAACGGCGCAAGCTTGCTTGGTTTGGCCACGTGACCCGACACAACACCTTGTCCAAGACTATCCTCCAAGGCACTCTCGAAGGAAGTCGTCGGCGAGGTCGTCAGAGAAAGAGTTGGGTCGCAAACATAAAAGAATGGACCGAACTCGAGATGCCAGACTTGCTTGCCACCGCCCAAAATAGAACTCAGTGGAGAGCACTGTCTGCTGCTGCTGCCTTTCAGTCCCCCCAACGCCCAGTTCGGGCAAGGGACTGATGATGATGATGATGATGAATCACCTGTGACACCCGGGCCAGTCGGCTGCTCATCCCGGGGGAGACACTCACAGCGCAGTTCAGTTCCAACTCAGACTCCGAAAAGCCTAATCATTTTGATTCGATGGAATGTGAGCGCGCGCTCTTCTCGGTTTCGGTCCCCATTTTTCAGCCGAGCGGTTTGTTTATAATTGCTGTCATCGCGTCTAATACACTATGGAAGGCAGTCACTGAATCAGCTCGCGCAGCTTCTTGTATGTAAGGACCAGCATAATGATAGAGGCAGGCAAGAGTCAGGATTCTCATGAGCTTTCGTATCTGCGGGCTTCATGAGGATCTATGTTTATTCCAGGCAGGAGGTGTTTATCATTGAGTGTATCTCGGACAGTGTGATAGTGGTCCTTTCTACAGATGAGAAAAGGCATAGATCCACAAGCGTCCGCCACGCAAGTTACAGGAACGTGACCCATGAGAATCTGTGCATAAGTTTTGCTTTTTCAGTTCACACAATTTTAATTTCCAGGCTGAGTGGGGGAAAGGGAGGAAGATGCGCTATTGTGGTTTGCAGTGAGTTTCAGCCGTTTCTTTTGTTTTTCAGTATCCGTACATCAATGACCATATAAATGAACACACTTTCCCGCCCTCTATCGTTCTGTTAAAGACAGATTCGGGTTCACTACGGAATATACTTGGATCTGCTGAGGCACATATACGGGCAGAAATTTAAAAGCCAGGCTACAAATTAAAAATATATACTAAAAATTAATGGGCTTGGATAGGACTATTATTTGGCTGAGGGCTGGGGTCAGTACAAGGCTTTAGCCAGCCTCAAAGGCCGCTTTCATCGGAACTGCAGAAGGTTCTCTGTTCCGTCTGATGTGCACAGAGACAAATGAAGCTACCAAGAAACATTCATTCCACCGTTACCGCATACTTTCACGAGGATAAATATATTCTTGTTTTTACATCAGACGGATGGCATTCACTGCCTAGCAATGTTCGCCCATAACCAAAGACAAAACTCCCCAAGAGGCATAGATCTTTATGAGTTCCGCGCAGAGTGCGGGGGCTTGTGAGAAGCTAAATGTACTGTATATATCTTGGTGGCTAGTGTTGCCTCTATGCTGCTATGTTTACGCAGCCGGGATAAAATCGCGACCACCGAGCCCAAAACAAAACACCCATGGCTGTCAACACGCGCGATTGGACGACCGTCCCGGCACTGCGGCGTAGAACAGCCGTAGAATAGCGCGATGCTCATGCTCCCTTTAGGTTCACGGCAGTGCAAACTCGAGTTTGGAGACTAACTGAGTTGATTTCTCGCTTTCTGATCAGTGTGCGTGTCCAGAGTCGTAGACTTAAACCTAGATGGCCACCACGTATGAGGATCCGGTGAGAATGATATCGCACAGAAAGAGGTACCTAATGCTTTTCATGAGCCTCAGTGACTAAAGGGGCACATGACTTGACACTCTATGCCTGGCCCCAGTTCAGCAATGACTGGACACTTTCCCACTGCTGGGCTTATTGCCACAGTCTGAGGATGCAATGAGGATTGTATCGCACAGCAAGAGACACTGATTTACATGAGCCCCTCTGTGTGCGGGGCACATGGCACTCTATGTCCGGGTGAAGTACTGTGACAGGTGCAGGTCAAAGTGCCAATTGACGATAATTGACAAGAGGCCCATGAGCACACTAGGTCCACCCACCGATCCCATCCTGCCTCGAAAGAAATTTGGCTCACACAATTCACTAGACAACCAGAACTTCAGGTGCTCATCATTTTCGTAATAAATCGTATTTTATTTAATATGAATTACTTTCAAAACCATTTGTGTGATGGACACAGAGATACAGAAGATACTCATGTCCATTTTATAATGTAAATATGACCTAAAAATAAAGAACTATTTGCTTTTCGTGTTTGTAGGTCACATTGATTGTTTAGGTGCCTTCGGATCAACAAAAATCAAGACCAATCAAACAGGCCGGATATTCATTCACACACGACCCTTGTGACTGCACACTGGTTTGTTTTCAGCCGTGTATGCTCGCCATTTCACTTTCAATAACTCGTGATTGTAGGGTCACCGATTCACTTACAGGAGACATTGCACTCTTCGCAACATTCTCTAACAAATGACGTCAAAATAACCCGGAAAAATCGCTTTGTTATTGCGCCATGGTATAATTCAATATTTAACATGCATGTTCCTGGCGCAATAGCAGAATCATTAAAAAAAAATAAAATTGTTTAATGCCATTTCAGATTCGCACAGAAATAAAACGCCGCCTACGTGATTTCCTTGGAGGGAAAAGAACTTACCCTACCTTCGGTTTTTTGTTGTTCTTCTTCCTAGTTGTTTTTTTTTTTCTAACTGCGGAAAAGGTTTCTCAACTCTGGTGCTATAATGATGAACTGTCTACGCTTTACCTGTTCGCCTGTTTTTTGTTGTTGTTCACCCCCCCCCCCCCCCCCCCCCCAAGTAGGTGATAGAGGGGTTAGAGTTGGTAAAGGTCGTGGCAGGGGGTGGGGGAGGGCATTTTCACACACACTCACAGACGAACACACAAGCGCATGACCAAAATATTACACTATAACAGCCTTTATTGTATTCTCAACTCTAGGTTAACATAATTATTTTGTCGTACACACACAAAACACCCTTACAAACACTTTACGTACAGACGTTTGCATCTGTTTAAAGCTGTGTGCTAGTCTGTGATTTTTTACCTTATGGCTGGAAACCGTAAGGTAAAAAATCTCAGACCAACACACAATACCGCCCTGCATTCACAGTACACTACACAGCATACACATGCAATTCACTAATCGAAAGATTTGATGTTACGTCTTGTTTGCAAGGCAGACTTGATAGGACGTGAGAGATCCATAGTGAACCAGCTAGACCAATATCGGTACGATATCCAAAGGAACTGTGGGCAGACCTCCGATGGGTGGAGACCCAATCTTGATCGCAGAGATCCAGTCTTGACCGAACTGAACTGTCAGGCAGTAATATTGAATTGTGACAGAAAGCCCATTCGTATGGCAGCTAGTGCACGTCAATCAAACTGTGACGTAGGGGGCTCACTTATATAAAATTGCCAATTATTCTTCACAGACACCGATCGAGTCTATAGTTATTGTCATCACCAACTTGTTTCTGTGACAATTTCATTCTCAACTGATATGGTGGGATTAAACGGTCTGGTAATAAAGGCATGCAAAGTGTTGACCCCTCCCAATTAACCCGTTTCATCCTGATACACAATAGCTCAAAATAAAATTGAATATGATAGTTCAAGAGTGGTGCCAGAATACCTCGGCACCTGAGGCACCAAACTATTCTGACACCACCCTTGAACTAAAATGGCTGATCTACTTCATAATCTGTAATGTAGCCTTTATAGGACAAGTACATTTTTTTTTTAAAAATCAGCCTCAGGATGTAATGGGTTAATTTTGCACCAAGCATCATACACACGTCACACAGTGATGGAATGCTTAGGAAGATGGCAAACATAAATCTCATAATCCTGATGAAGTGAGACATATGGCACAGAGACAAATCTCTAACAGTAAGTTTATATGGGGCAGGTTTGTTGTTTGCGTATAACATACATGCTGTTACATAACTAAGGAAGACCATGCCAAGTTGTTGACGCATCCATAAAGTCTGCTAGTGCCTAGATCTCATTATGTGGTAAGGCGCTATACGAGTCTTCAATATTATTATGACAATTCAAGGATAGAGCCGTATTAGCTTCCCTGAGTGCAATAGACCATTGGGCTGACAACTGCTGTTGGCCCAAGTGTGCAGGCTGACTGCGACCAACGTCAGCCCAAAGGCCTGTCTGCTGGGATAGTACATGTATTTTTTTTTCAATTACATGCACCCTTGAACCGTCATGGATGATTCACCCTCCCACTGCAGTGTCTCTTAAGGGTGAATGTGATGGAATCCCTTCTCAGTGCGTGGGAGGTCATCAAGCCGATATCAGCTGACACTGGCCAGCACACAAAATGTGCGGGCCAACAGCAGCCTGATGGCCTTTGTTTGCCTGTTTGGTAATGAGTGATTTCTTATGAAAGCTGACTGTATCACAGCTATTAACAGATTTTAGCCCATTCAGTGCCAGCTGATGCAGATAGTGCTTTTGCAATTGTCGTTAATTTAAGACCAACAAACCATGGGTATCCCAGGAACATGGATTCAAAGTGGTGTCAGCAAGAGGCGTAGGTCCTCATGAGCCCCTGCAACTGCAGGGGCTCATGAGGATCTATTCCTCTTACAGTAGGGTGGTGTTCAAATTTTCTCGGTACTGAATGGGTTAACATTCACAGCAAAGATGCTATGTATTGTAAGGAAAAAGCGTTCTGTCTTCCACACAAGCAGGCACACCCACATTCGTTCTGAGCACCAGCACTGATTAAGGGGAGGTAGTATCTTATTGGTGCAATGCCACGCAAAGATATGCTGGATTATCCCCTCCTCTTTAACAATTTGTACATCAGACTTAACAGAAGACAAGAAATCAGAAAACAAGAAAATGTACACCCTGCTGGTAAACAACTTAATCAGTCACCCATACATCTGGCAAGGTTGGAAGTTTAAGGGGGAGTAGGGGAATGTGCAATAACAGATACAAACTTATACTTAGAGACACAGAACTGGTGCTTTGCAGGCACAGCAAAAAATGCACCACACATAAAAGAATTCACATGGGTGATGGTGAGAAAAAGTGAATTAACTGAAAACGGTCCACAGACTGACTATGTCCCATAATCCATGACCAGCAAGAGACATCAATTTTCATGAATCCTTGCGGACGCAGGGGCGCATAAGAATGTATGCCTCTTACAGATCTGAGATGGAACAGGGCCAGCTGAAGGGCTGTTCCCCCTAAACCAAAAATCTGAAATTCAGCTTTCTGGGATTTTGAAAAAGCGGAATCAGTTTCCAGGACTGAAGACTATCACCCATGAATTCAGCATGCATTTAGTTTACAATCATACTCGATGAGGACATCATTCAAGAGCAATCTCTGATGCACAAAAACATGCAACAATGATGCTGTTATGCACATGCCATACTTATCCAAATGGTTCAAAATCATGTGAGCTGGCCTGACACAGTGATCTGTCAGCTGTTTCTTCTCCTATGTATTACAAGCAAGCAGCAAGCAAAAGGCACTTGGGTCAATCTCAGTCACAGTTGGTCTGCACATGGCTGATGGTCAACAGTGACCAACCTTGCCCCACGCACCTTTTGTACACTGGATAATTAATAACAAATAACATACATAATAATAACATGCAACAGAATTAGAATCAAAACAGTCTTCCCATACAAATTCTACAAGTACTACAAAACTACAAGTACTGTGATCTATGACAACAGTAAAAATATTCTTTGTAACTGTCTCATGAGTACAAACTTTTAATTGAAGATGACACAAAAATCACATCTGTTTCTCAATCATAACAGCAACATCACATGATTATAAAAAGGATCCAGCCACTTGTAATATAACCTTTCAAAATATTTCTTATTTCGCATAGCAGTATGATGTTATCAAAATGTACCTAAAAATCAAACAAACCACCCAACTATATAATAGTTTGTCCTCATTTCTCATAAAAAGTCAATAAAATCATGTAATTTCACTGGTTCATGTCTATTAATTTTGAACTGTAAACAAAAACTAATAATCTGGTTCATTCTGTACTGAATAAAGCAGTGTACAACAGAAAAGCTAACAGACTACAGTTGCTCTGTGTGGTTATTAGATGAAATAATCAAAGTGAAAATGTGTCAGACAGAAAAATATGTGTACATCCTAGCTGAATGTACACTGCACATTACAACGGAAGACACCATACTACACACCTTACAGTCCCGCAAACACCCCAATCCATCTGCAAGAGGTCTAGATTCTTATGAGTACCTGTGCAAGCAGGGGCTCATGAGAATCTAGGCTTCTTGCTGGCACAGTAAACGCCCATTTACATCCTCTTAGGAAGTGATCGGAGTTCAAGTCTTGGACTGAACAAAGGTATGCAGGGCATGGAATTATTTGGTGGCGGCTTCCTTCCTTCGCAGCACCAGAGGTCCCACGTTGTCACCAGTTTCCTCATTATGTTTGCCGTGGGAGCCGTCACATAGAGGAAACTGTACACATAAAAAGGATCTGTATTATTCATTGCTCGTTTGATGGCTGCTAAATAGGTGAATATTGAAGTAATACTGTTAACTGAAGTTGCTGGAGAAAATAACAATAGCCTTACACCTCCTGAGCCACATTTAAAAAAAAATAATTTTTCTCTAAAATGTATTTTTTTGAAAAATACTTACCGATGACATGACTGTCAGGAAATAGTCTACTTGCTTACCAATTTTAGCCTAAGACCCGAAGGGTCCCCCCAGGAGGCTCTCGGGGATCCCTAACAGGGACGAGAGTAGCCTCCCATGCCCATCCGGTCACGTGCCACGTGGTGCAACCTTCAACCAGTTGTCTACGGAGCTACCAGCGGCAAGCGGGGAGGAGGGAGGGACCTCAGAGTCATGTCATCGGTACGTATTTTTCGAAAAAATACATTTTAGAGAAAAATTAATTTGTTTCCTCAAAAACATTACCGATGACATGACTGTCAGGAAGAATGTCAAAAAGGAGGAGGGTGCCGCACAATCCCTTTAGAAACCTCTCCAGAGACGAAAACGGCCCATCACTCCTGATCACACACTCCCGACAATTTTAGCGAAGTGCATACCTAAGGCGCCGAGGGCGCCTGGAGGGAATGTTGTGCCGCCGAGATGTCGCCCACCAGTGCGAGGTTGTCGCGCTGGACTGTCAGGTCCCGGAGGTAGAAGCGGGCGAAGGTAGACTCGGCCCGCCACCCCACTGCAGCCACAATGTCCTTAACAGCACAGTTGCGGTCAAAGGCGAGACTTGCGGCCATAGCGCGAACTTCATGCGCGCGGATCCTGAGTGTCTCAGCTCCTTGTGGGGAGAGGTCGCGATAGGCGGAGCCTGGAGGAGATCTTTTGGGCTGAGATGTCGGTTCTGCCGGTGGTCAGCGGCAAAAAGAGACGAGTCCGTCCCCTCCGGAAGGACTTGGAGCGACGCAGGTTGATACGAAGTGCACGCACCGGATCTTGCTGCCGAGTCTCCCGAGGAAGTCGGGCCCTTTAAGCAGCCGAATAGTGATGACCTGAGCCGCCGTCAAGGGAGATCTAGTCTTAGCGAGAAAGGAAGGATCGGGGAGTAGTTGAACGGAGCCATCCACCCAGAACTGCAGGCAGGAAGGTCGTGACGAGAGAGCGTGGAGCTCGCTGGCGAGGGCCACCAGGAAGCAGGTCTTCCGAGTCACGTCCGCGAAGCGGGCCAGGTGGAGCAGTTCAAAACGGTCCGAATTCAGCCAGGTGAGGACCCAGGGGAGGTCCCAGCGCGGAACGGGCGAGCGAGGAACCGGACGCTGCAAGCCAAAATGCACCATTAGGTCAGCCAGGTCCTTGCAGGCACCGGGGTCGGGACGGCCGAGGTGATGGTAGGTGTCGGCAATCATGGAAAGGTAGCCGCGGATCGTGATGGGAGCCAAAGGACAGTCGCGGAGAGGCGTGGGCCGCTCGCGCAGGTAGAACTTCCAGAGTTCAGACTAAAGATCCTCCGGCCACGAAGAGCAGACAGCGCAGACAAGGGCAGAGGAGCAGCCGGAACACAGTAGACACACTGTGTGCCGGTCACTTGGCCACTGCAAGTCACCGCAATGGGGACAGGTGCGCACTTGGTAACTGCAACACATACCCAAACATGAAAGGCGACCGGCGGCGGTTAACTAACCCCGCCCTTCAAAGTTCCGAAATAGGTAACGAGTGAAACTTACTGCGAAACGCGGAAGAAAACACAGAGTAGTTCGAGTCGAGACCGACGTCCGGCCCAGCCGGGTGAGACGTAGGAAGCAGCCGAGACTTTACCTTTCCATGGCGGAGGGCGGAGCGTCGAAGCACAAACCACCGCTTGCGACGGGAGTCTAGATGGCTCCAGGCCTAGCAAGCAGTACGAGGCACAGATGAAGCTAGGCAGAGAAGAAGGAGGCCCCGCAAGCAGAGGAAGACAAAAGGGAAGGAGAAGGACGGCCGTTGAGGTCTCGGAAGGTCAGGGTCTAGGCTCTACAAAACGCGTGCGTACGCTAACAGCGAAGTAGACAACTGGTTCAAGGTTGCACCACGTGGCACGTGACCGGATGGGCATGGGAGGCTACTCTCATCCCTGTTAGGGATCCCCGAGAGCCTCCTGGGGGGACCCTTCGGGTCTTAGGCTAAAATTGGTAAGCAAGTAGACTATTTCCTGAGTCATGTCATCGGTAATGTTTTTGAGGAAAGAAAGAAAGAGACAGAGCAGCTTTAAACAGTCGGGCTGCATATAAGGAAGCACATACAGTGCCAGCACGTCATTAAATTCTAGCTTCCAGCGCAAAGCATGGAATGCTGCCCGTGTTGCGGCATCGCCAAAGGTTCATCTTTTGGACCTGACCCTTTTAAAACCTTTTGGACCTGACCCTTTAAACCCCTTGTGCATGCAGCCAACCCCCCCCCCCCCCCCCCCCCCCCCCCCCCCCCCCCCCCCCCCCCCACTGTATACTGCTGGCTGCATACACAGGTTAAAGTACACAATCTTAGCAGTGTCACTTAGGTTGCAGGGTTCATGCTGGTGTTTTCAGTTTTGCATGCATGCATATACTCATAATACGGTGTCAACAAAAATGCACATGACATGAACAAAACATTTGACAATAACTGAAGTTACTCCAACAAATGGCTATGTGAACTCACAATGACTCTGAATGACACAGGATAA
The DNA here is from genome assembly GCA_036245525.1 of Semisulcospira habei. NCBI lineage: Eukaryota > Metazoa > Mollusca > Gastropoda > Semisulcospiridae > Semisulcospira > Semisulcospira habei. The sequence goes on from BTPG01000008.1 coordinate 115,949,729, forward strand.
TTGAGGTGAAAAGTTTAAAAACACAAAGATCAACATTCCTGTCAGCTCTCGCTAGACTAAACAGTGAGTAGCTGACATGTAAATCACTGGACCCTGATCCTAATGGTCCTTTCATTAATGATACTGAATCATTCCATAATACATTTCTTTCCCTTGTAAAAAGAAACTTTACTACTTTATTATCCTTTGAACACTGGAAATGGGATCTAGGAAACATTAAGCACACATGCAGGAATCACCCTGACAAAAAGTGCTGCCGACAGTCCAAGGGTTAGTGGTCTTCTTTGACGTGTGGGTCACCGATATATACTTGTTACATAAGTAGGTTTCATAGGTGACAAGGTAAAAACAGTGTACGGAAAAGTATGCCCCATAGTCTATGGCCAGCAAGAGACAAATTCTCATGAGCCCCTGCAGATGGAACAGGCTGGTCTGTCCTGCCTAAAAGCTCCTAAAAGCTTCTCAGGACTGAAGACTGTCATCCACGCTTCTCAGGACTGAAGACTGTCATCCACGAGGTTTTACTGCATCTCCAAAGTCAAAAACACTAGGCTAACCTTTTTGGACCTCCAGCAGCGGCAATAGCTGATCTTGTCACCAAGATCCTCAATGTCAACCATGTTGACCACCTTAGCACTCTCCTTCTGAATCTTCAGGTTGACTGGTGTGTCAACTGGCTTGGGGAGAGGCTTGAATGCCCGCACCGTCACATACACCAACAGGGAGACAGTACCCACAAATGGCACAAGGGCAACCCAGTCCTGACCTGCAAGAAGAAAGAACCACAAATGCAAATGAACCCCCTTGCACATGCAGCCACCAGTACTGTACACAGTACCAGTGGCTGCATGCACAATTTGGTAAATAAGTCAAGTAAGTCTTAGTTAAACTCAAAGTATTTCATGTCAGCACAAATATTAATTAATAAAGTCACCAGAAATATATAATTGTAATCAGAAATATATAATTGTAATTTGTATGGGGCACAGTTTGGCTGGTCTGTGTGTGCAGTGTGTATAAGGGGTGGTGGGGGAGGGGTGTGGGTATGGGGCGAGTGCTAGCATGTGCCCCATGCTTACATTGTGGATGCATTCATGCTGTCTACATTATGGTATGTGAATGTGTAGAGTGTCTGGACCTCACTCAAGGAAGCATTTGCTTTAAACTAAGGAGAACAATCTTCTGGCTGAAAGTATTAATTTGACAAAATTGGATGTCACTCACATCCAACAATAATCATGAGAGACACAGAATAAACCAATTCGTTACCCTATTTTGCTAACAAAATATTATAGCATAGTCAGCATAGTCTCAGTCAGATGCTCTGTGAAGGAATGAAAAACGTTAAAATGTAGAATGTGTAAACAGTAATGTACGCTAGGTAATGTTTGTTACACTGAAACACTATTGTGTTTCCTTGCAAAGTGAGTGTCAGTCAGTGCTTGTAAATACAACGAACTAACGTTTCCTTGTAGAAGTTTTAGCTCACCTGGATCGTTTTAAAAGGTCAATCGAGTTCACAGAGCCGGGCGACTAAACCCAAACGCTTGACCAGACTTCATAGCCACTGACCTTTATTTCTCAATATCACTAAACGCAACGTCAAAATGTGCACATAAAATATCTTATATTTGTATGACACTTTTGGAACAAGTAAAAGACGCGCTGTGTTACTTGCAGAATCGTTAAGATTTGTGCACGATTTGTCAAGAGTACCCACCCTTCCTCTTCAACTCATTTGCCGCTGTCTGGCAAAGGAATCACGCGACTTCCTCGTGGTAAGATGTTGTTCGGAACTTGTATTTACTTACCTGTCAGGCTTGCAAACCCGCCTATGGAGCTTGGAATAGGCAGGTTTTGCAGGTATTTTGGCAGAGACACTTTTACAAGAGTTGCTACGGCCTCCATTTTGAACCGGAAGTACTAGACGACGTATGAGTTTCCCCGGTGGCTTCAAGTGTGAGCGCGTGTCTGTCCGCCTGACAGAACAGAGAGTATAAAAGTACCCAACGGAGAAAGAAACACGCTTAGAAAAGTTACAACACAATTTATTAATATTTCGGGTATTTGTGTGGCAACTCTGCGATAAATGAAGATAAGTAGCGCCTGATCTCTATATTTGTTTGTTTGTTTATTTATTTTGCATCAGTTAGTTTACACGCTTGGCATCACCATTTTGGTCAGTCTGGATTGACATAGTTTTACACTGATAAGGCACAGGTCATTAGAGGGTCCTACTAAAACCCGGAATAACCCGGAATAACCTGTCCTAAGCTAAAATAACCATATCTATAACTATTATTGCGTACCTAAACTCAAAATAATCGTGTGTTAGAAGTTTGGTTTACATTAAAGTTGATTTAGTTGTACTAGTAAGCCGTTTTCCACAACCGTTGACACGTCGATTACTTCCCTTGGTACACGATCGCGCTGTCCGAAACCAGTCGGAATAACCTCTCCTGAACCAAAATTACCACATAAACACATATTATTGAGTACTTAAAGTAATAATATTCATATATTTGAGGTTGTAGGTGCCGTAAAAGTTGTTTATTTAGCGTTAGAAAGCTTTGAAGGGCATTGTTCTTTGAGCCTCTTGATCTATGCCTATCTTCATCCTACGCGCATTCGCCCACACCGTTCGTCCCAATCACATTTCGTCCCATGATGTTTCATCCCGGATGCTATTTAATGGACGACATTACGCTATGAGTGGACCATGATAATCAGTTGACATTCAAAGAGAACATATCTGGACCGTTTCTGTGCTCAAATATTTAATTGAAACTTTTCTGAGTTCGTATTTTTGAAGCAACCCTTTTGGCAATGCATTTTTACGTTGATTCATGCAGACTAGCAACAGACATCCCACAGCTCGAACTGAATGTAGACGACACAGCGATATTTTAACTCTGTATTTTGTTTTCTATTATACTAAGGATTTATTAAAGTGCCCTCAACCCTTCTACGGCCACACTCCGCGCAAATATTGCCTGACTTTCTTGTAGCGCCCGGAAAAGGCATACGAGGGGTGATTATACAGATCACTTAGGAATATACAGTGTTCGCATTAACTTGTCATTTTCGGATTTAAACCGGGTTTGAAACTGAGTAGTGGCCGGTTGATGATGCTTGTTAGAATTGAGAAATACCGATCGGAGGCACTGAGTGACGCCGAAACTAAATAAACTATATTACCGGAATTGGATTACATTGAATTCAAGATGTTACTTGATTTTCTGGGGTTTGAAGGAAAGCATATTTTCCAGTACCTGCCCCCCCCCCCCCACCCCCCGCACCATCCCTCCCCACCAGCCTCCCCCCTCCCCCTTTTAATTTTCCAAGGCCCATTTGTCAGTTTTGTCGGTATCACCGATTTTTACGGTGGGCGCTATAAAACAGCGATTGTAAAAATCATAACGCGAACTGAATGTAGACGACTCAGCGATATTTATTTTTCTTGGCCTATATCCACTGTTTCTGCTTTTGTCTCTGCGAACTTCAACTTGTCCTCCGGTCTGCACGGTTCAACAAAAGGTTGAAAAGAAATACCACCTGTTACGGTTGATTCGAACTTTTTTCATGATTGTCATTAAAATTTGTATCTTGTATGACTTAAACACAAATTACTTTTTTCAAATTACTTTTACCAAGCAATATGTTTGGCTTCATCGACACGGTAATTTCACGGAGAGTTTCCAAACTGACGGAAGAGTCGACTCTGATTGGTCACTCAATAGATTTTCTATTTTTAATTTTATGTTCAGACTGAAAACATCTATCGGGTTAAAATAAACAGATCATACTGAATTATTATGCGTCTTAAACTCAGCATCTGAAGAAACACTAGGTTAATTAGGCACTACCCGTAACTTAATGTGATCGTTGAACCCGCAGTTGAACGGACAGAATGAAAAGGTATTGAGATACTGTCTGAATGATCTGTGTGGCGAAATAGAAATGCCCGCACACGTGACATTACAAGAACATTTTAGCTTCACACTCTCTGAATGCGGCTTTTAATGCTCATCTGTAAATCTGCCGGACAGTCTTTTAACAACTGCAGTAAACTCGGCAAGTGTACTGTTCACGGACCTTACTGTACATAGGTTAATTAGTGTCGAAGTTTCACGTCACAGTGTGGCTTGTACGATCCACTTACGCTCGGCCGGATTATCGGGTCTAAAGCCCGTTATGATCAGTGATAAATATTTAACAATTAAAAAAAAAAAGTAGATCCCCCCCCCCCCTTTCCTCCGACTTGATAAAGTAGGGTTGGCCCAGAGAATCACTTGCTTCCCCCCACCCCCTCCCTTCTCGCCCCCCCCCCCCCCTCCCCACCCCTCGGGTTGGTTAGTTCGGGTTTAACGTCCACAGCACCGAGGTGATCATGGACGGCCCTGACGGGCGGGAAATACTTGACTTTTAGATTAGATAAATTAGCATTGTATGACTCTATGCAACATTTGTCTTTAGGGTTGGCTAGTTTGGCAGAAGGACTGACTGAGTATCCAATAACGAGTAAATATTTTGAACCAGACTTAATCAAGAAAGGTGTGTATCCATACGAGTACATCAGTGAGTGGGTTGTGTTTGAGGAAAGGAGACTGCCGCCAAAAGATAAATTTTATTCCACACTTAAAGGTAAAGGTATTTCTGACTCTGAATACCAGCATGCTCTTGATGCGTGGGATAAATTAGGGTGTCAGACGATTGGTGACTACCATGACCAGTACTTGAAAGCTGACGTTTGCTTACTAGCAGACGTATTTGAAAGTTACCGTGAGAAAGGTTTGTTACATTACAGTCTTGACCCAGCCTGTTACATAACTAGTCCTGGCATGACATGGGATGCATTTTTGAAATCCAGCAAGATATTTATAGACCTGTTGTCGGATCGTACGATGGGTGAAATGGTGGAACATGGATTGAGGGGTGGGATTAGTATTGCAGCAAACAATTATGCCAGAGCCAACAACAAATATCTTGATGACCTTGACCAGGGTTTTGACCCCTCAGGGTGAAGGTCATTCATTACATACCTTGACGCTAATAACCTTTACGGATACGCGATGTGTGAATTATTGCCCTTGAAAAACTTTTGTCTGCATGATTTGTCACAGTATGATGTAACAGAGTCAGGGTTAACAAACAATATTATGAATCTTGACGGAAACGACGCGAAGGGTTGGATCTTTGAAGTAGACCTGGAGTACCCACACCATCTACATGATTACCATAATGATTATCTGTTGGCTGTTGAGAAAATGAGTATGACAGGGAAAAAAGAAGACACTAAACTTGTACCAAATCTGAATGACAAATTCAATTACGTTTGCCACTACCGCTTGTTGCAGTTTTACATCAGACACGGGTTAGTACTAAAGAAAGTTCACAGAGGAATTCAATTTGATCAGAGTGCTTTCATGAAAGATTACATAATTAAAAACACAACATTGCGTGCAAGAGATGGCAACACTGCATTTGACAAAGACTTCTTTAAGCTTATGAACAATGCCTGTTTTGGAAAGACGATGGAAAATCCTCATCACCGCAAAGATGTGAGACTGGTCACAACTGAATTGGGTGCAATTAAACTTACAGGTAAGCCACAGTACACAGGGTACAAAGAGTTTCATTCATCATTGTATGCAGTGTCACTCAAAAAAAAAGATTGTTAAACTGGACAAGCCAGTATTCATTGGTATGGCAATTCTTGAGTTATCAAAATTGCTGATGCTTGAATTTTATTATGATTACTTCAAACCAAGATATCCTGAGTGTCATCTGCTATACACTGACACTGACTCTATGATCATTGATGTGTGTACTGAAGACTTTTATGAAGACATGAAAACAGAGTTACACATGTACGACACGTCTGACTATCCTAAAGATCATCCACTGTTTAGCACACAAAACAAAAAAGTGCCTGGTAAGTTTAAGGATGAACATAATGGTGTGCCTATAGTTGAGTACATTGGACTGAGATCAAAAATGTATTCTATTTTGCACCAAAAGGGAAGTCAGTCAAAAGCCAAAGGAATTTAAAAAAAAAACAGCGATTAAAAATAAAGACATACGTCATGAACATTATAAGCAAGTGTTAGATGGTGCATTAATGCCTGATTATCCAAACAAGTCATTGAGGTCAAACAAACACAATCTTGAAATGATCCAAACACATAAGAAGTCACTTGCAGTTGGGGACACGAAAAGTGTGTTTCATAGTAAGGGAAAAGCTTATGCGCCAGGTCATTACAGGCTCAAGTTATCTGAAGAAATAGTTGATGAACTGATTGATGAACTAATCGATGAGTTAGTTACTGAAATGAGTAACGGTGTCTGGGGGAATAATTTGTAATTCTTCTCTGACAAATGCCCTTTGTGGGGCAGGGTCGTACAGGTAATATATTGTTGCGTCAGGACCGGGAATTATTTTTTTTATATTGTGTACAGACGTTGACCAGATGGGGTCGGTCGCTCTGCGTCTGACGTCATTTTCTGATTCTCCAGGTTGATATAAATATCTTACCTGTTTAGTAAATAAACTTGTGTCTGGAGGTGGGGCTGACATTGTTTTTGGCTCTGTAATTGTTTTCAATTTAATAGCATCAGCAGGCTTTGGGCGCAATCCTTGTCCTTCATTATTCATTGCTTTTATCACATGTGGTAATCTCTTTACCCACTCAGTGTTACGTGTGTCATGCATGAGTTCCTTAGAATACTGGTAACTGAAAAGTCTTTCTGATAACTGTTTGTTAAAGTTCTCTACAATTGCCTGCGATCTGTGCACACCTGGAATGCCTCGTCTGACCAGTACACCATGCTTTGCAAATAACTGATTAACAGCACCTTTGAATTCTGATCCATCATCAACTTGAACAAGTCTGGGGTATCTTAAAGGGCCTCGACTATATATTTTTGTTAATGCTGTAGCAACTGTGGTAGCAGTTTTGTCAGATATGGGTTCAGCGTCTTTGTACCTTGAAGCAATGTCTACAACAGTTAATGCATACTTGTATCGTTTCTTTCTTGTTGTATCATGTGGTAGAAACAGGAGGTCCATTTGATGCGTGTGATTTGGTGTTGTGTTTTCAAAATGAGGTCTTGTTATTTTTCTTGGAGCAGGTAAATATATTTGCCAAATTGCTTGTCTCTGTAACCATTGTTTGACTTGATTGAGTGTTATATCTCCGCCCACAGCGGCATGTAATTTCTGAATAGTGGTTGCTCCTTTCCAATATCCAATTGGAGAGTAATATATTTTCGATAGTTTATTTTCTACGTTCATTTTTTCTAGCAATATAAAGACCAGTAAAAAATATAAATGTCATTCCCACTAGAACAAAAATTATCTCCCCGTTTCTTTGTTCTGTACTCGGTTTGTAATAGTCACTTAGTTTCGGTTTTGGGATAGACATGTCATTACCAGTGACTAAAAAATATTCCCTGATTGCGTCATCGACATTAGAAAATGTATGTTGTGCGTGACCTTCAAGCCTGAGTTTTTCATTGATGAAATCAAGTTTTTCAATTCTATTTTTTTCATAATCCTGCTGCGCTTGAGCGAGTTTCTCAGACGCCTCATTATGTCTTTTCATTTCCTCTGCTGATTCGTCTCTACCCATTTTTGAAAAGAGATAATTAGAGCCACTGAATGCCAGAGCATTAACAACTGCACCTCCCACAATAACAGCTATCGTCGCCATATTATTTTTATTTACATAGAAACATTTTCGGGAATAATTCCCTGCTTGACAAGAAAGTCTTTCGTAGCAATTGACGCTGTTACAACAGCAATTAGCTTTGCACTGTCTTCGAAATCTAATCTACTCAAGTCTGATGATTTCATTTTGAGTAGACTTTTTCCCAGCATAGAATAAGCTACTGCTAGTCCGCTGATTACGGCAGAGTGATATACAAGGTTCATTAAGTTCTTTGTGTCGCTCATTTCTTAGGCAATAAAAATTAAAATAATATTTTTATTTACTCCATATAAAATGGGTCAACGACTTTGGGTATTACTGGTAATGTGGAGACTTCTGTTTTTGATGATGGAGTGTTTAATTTTTTGGTCACTGTACGAGTCTGTGGTTTGCATTTTTTGTATACTTGATAACCTACGTAACCAAATCTGACAACAAATCCAGCAACTATATATTTTGTTGTTTGAGGTTCGGGGTCAGGGTTAGACTTAGTTGTTTGTCTCTCACTTTGTTGTGAGTGTGATAGTAGTGACTGTCCTGTCGATGTTGGTCCTGACACTGGTCCTGACGGTGCGGACAGTGATGACGGCGGGTCAGTTACATGAGCCTTTTCTGTTTGTGCTTGAAGCTGTAATTTTTTTTGCCTGTTATATTTGGCTAATCTTTTTCCAGCCTCAACCCTGCCTGGACTTTTAGCCTTAGTCACTGTTGGAACCTGTGTCAAAACAGGGTCGGGGTTCTGCTGTAGAGTCGTCTGGGTTTCGTCCATTTTCTTCTGCAGTAAAATTTATTTTCAAAAAATCAATATGACTCCTGGTAACAAGAAGGGTTACAACAGGTGCAAGGTAATTTCCAAACTTGTAAAACATGACGCATGCTAATTTACCAATTGAACTTGAAACAATAGGATTGCTTTCAAGGTCGTGTGATAGACTGTCACTATCCACAGGTAGAAAGTGACTCACTGCTTTTGTGTATAGGCATACAAGAGACCGGCTTAAATCACGAGTCATTAGTGAAGCAATATGGTTTTCATATTTAGAATGAAGTTTACATAGTTCGTCAGAGGTTAGAGATTCAATATTTTCTGTCATGTATTGTTTTCCGAGATAAGCCTTTGACTTCCCCGAAATAACAACAGACAAAAGACGCTGTTTTTTCGAGTCTAAGTCTTTGTTTTCTACAGCGTTGATATCGTTTAGAAGAAGTAATTCGTCTTGATTCATTTTATAATAAAAAATATTAATTTTTGAAACTATAATTAAATATATTAAAATTTGTTATCAAGCAAAATCATGTTTTTCTAGAAAGTAAATTAACAGTAACTTCATACGTTTACACCACTCAGCAATGTAGTCAATAGTTTTTGAGTTTACCCCAGACAAGATTTGCCTGTACTATAAGGGCTATTATCTCTCTCAGGGGGCTTATTAATATGCTTCACAGATTTCAATTGTGGTGTCATGTACAGTAACCCTGTCCGTTGCAGCAAACATACCTGACATAGTATTGGCGATTATTGACTTTGCAGTAAATTATAAATCACCACCCTGACCAATAAGAGCCAAGTAAAACATTAGACATAACATACAGAGGTTACAATACCATATGCGGCCTGTGCCGCACCACACGTGGCCTGAGATAAGTTTTCAAAAGCCCGGATACACAGTTACAGACAAGTGAAATAAAAATGAAACACTTACCTTTGTAAAGAGTGGCTGTTTCGACTTAATTAGTCTCATCAGAAAGGACATTATCCTTTGACAGCCCATTGTGGATGAAAAATTTTCGTGGCCACCTACTTTGTACCAAAGACCACATGTCAAAGCCAAACAGATGTATTGCTCTCGGATGTAGTTTCGTGTGTGTGTGAATGTGCGAGCTGTTGGTACATCCCTAGGAAAGACACTTGAACGTGGCACTCCCGGGCTGCGTTGTGAATGCATACCATGTGAAAGTGAATTTCCAACACACCACACTAAATAGTATGTCTTGTGATGTGTCAAAATTGATGGTAAGCACAAAGTCCGAGAGCATTGAAACCGTTTACATTTTTTGTTCTTCGTAAGCGATTTAACAATGTAGAACTACTTTGTATCCGTTGGTTGATTTTGTTGTTGTAGCTTTGTTCTCATTTCATTCATAGATGCAACCACATTTTGAACTGGGGGGCTCAATTCAATTTGTGTCATTTCTTTATTGAGAGCTTTAACTTTTTTTTCATTCCTCTCTATAGAACTCTTTTGATGTCGTATCTTTTGATCCAATCCACTGATATGAACTTTAATTTTCCCTATTTTGTTTTCAAGTTTGCCGTGAAATACCAGCTCTTTTGCAAACGCCACCTCATTTGGTTCATCTTTGTACTTTACCAAAAAAGCTGTAGATGCTGCCATCTCATTTTCCATATCAGTTAAATCTTTTTTAAACTCTTGTACTTTATTTTCCAGGAGTTGTAATCCATTTTTCAGAAAACTGTCCCTTTTCTTACAAACGGTAAGTCGCTTACGAAGAATACCAGCTTGCAATATCGCATTCTCTCCAAATGGTTGTGTCATGTTTGGTAACGCACTGGGTTATATATGAGAAAGCTCTAGGCATAGATTAGCCAAATTCTTTGAGCCAATAAAATTAGGCTGATGAAATGTCTGAAAAAGCTGACGCAATGAAAAGACAAACATGTTTGAGCCTGGTTATCACTGTGTACACACTGTACTCGCATATACATAAATTCTTTTCACACCTTTAGAATTCTCAGTGCAGACGGTTCAGTCATGTGTGAACACGACTAATATCCTTTCTCGAGTATATATGTCTTGTATGACAAAAAGCCTTCCTGTTGACTACATCATTCACTAAAATCCAGACTGTGTGTTAAATTTCTGAGCAGTACACCACATTGTACACATACTAACACATGCACACAAACAGACGAACAGACACACGCACGAACATGCATATTAACATACTATAAACAAAAACATTAAGCCTACCTTGCTATACACGTACACCCGTAACATCCCGGCATGGCGACACACAGACAGAGCAGGTTTTTCTCAAACAGTTTACATTTTCCAGCCAGCTAGCATAACTTTTCACCCTTTCAAAATGATGTTGTCACCATGTTATTGCCACACATGAACGCCTTGCGTGCATAGGCACGACTTTTCCTCAGAAATTATGACGAGACTGATTTCGGTGCAAACAGGCAGGTGTTCGTGACTCACTGCAGGTTAAACAAAATGACAATTTTTCTATGTTAAATATACACAGACTTAAACAGCACAGGTATCACTTTACAACACATCTATGTACTGACTTTAAAATCAGTCTCTCTCTGTGTGAGGTGGCTAATGGGACATAAATGTTAATGTGAAAATGCGTCATTCATGTTACCTACAGTTCCACGGTAACAACACAAAGGCTTAGACCAAACATTAGTAAGCCGACGGCAGGCCCATTTAGCAGACAATAGTCCTCACTTGGCACAATTCACGTTAACGAGACCCAATTTTCAGGTAGTCCTAAGGAGTGTTGGGTAGGCCATGCCATGGCTTATGGCCAATGCTTGTTGTCAAACCTTACAGACTACTCATAAAGAGAAAACCCAGAACTACAGCTAACTGAAACGCTGTAAAAAGGGGGGCTCTTGAAGATGTCCCAGCGTAACACACCATAGCGTGAAATTAAATAAGAGTTATTATCACCTCATACTGAGTCACAGGCGGTATTGCAGTGACATGGTTTTTTTTTTGTTTTTGTTGTTGTTGTTTGCGTCAGGTATCATATATGGTGAGTTTGTTTAGAAAGTGTGTCTGTGTGTGTGTATGTATGTCTGTGTATATAACTTGTATGACAATCTGGCACTGCCCTTGAATTATCTTGGTCTACAACTGACGTGTCTGTGTGTGTGCGTGTATGTTTGGCTTTTGTTATGTTCAGAGCCGTGCTTACACAGAGCCAATTCAATAGAGTTTGCACTGAGCGGTCCCCCTGTGAACTTGCCTGCACTACACGTTTCTAAAGATCTTTTCATGTGTGACGTGTATGGGCGCCGTGCAAGAGTAGTAAACATAGCCGGTTTTTGAGAAATGTATCTGACTGAGAAAATTGCTTTCCTGAGAAATCAAATCTGACAGTATTGTGAGACAAAGAAGAGTAATTCTCTAATTATTAAATTAGGTGGGGGTGTGTAAAATGTCATTAATTTATTACAGAGTGCACTGACAGAATATAGTTTGATTTGAGAGAAACGTCAGTGTGGACGTTAACCGCCTTAATTAGTTAATTATTGGGTCATTAGGTGTTCACAGAGACAATAGTTAAAGAGAAAGATAATAGGAGACCCGTAAGATAATCAGATCAATAAGGCCGCATCAGAGATGCTCGTCACTTTTAAAAATCAAAGGGTTGATTCAGAAATAATGGGGGTGTAATGGGGTAAAAAAAATGTAATATTAAAAATGGCGTAATTTAATGTCTGATGCGGCTTTATTCAATTCATTGTCTTACGGGTCTCCTATTATCTTTCTCTGGCTTCCATATGCATTGCTTCCAGTCACTTACTTAGCGCACCCCCTCTTTCCTTTTTTTTTTTTTTTTTTTGTGCTTGGACTAAAGTAGATTTATGATCATTGGTCTATCATGCACAATTCCCCCTTGACAGTACTTTTTCCTACTCACTTGGTAGTTTCTTCTAAATTACAAGCACTGGCAGTCAACTCTTTCGGTCTAGATGTTTATATTCGAGCTCAGAAACGCTCCAGTTATGTTCTCTTTGAATGTCAACTGATTATCATGGTCCGCTCATAGCGTAATGTCTTCCATTAAACAGCATCGGGGATGAAACGTCATGGGACGAAATGTGATTGGGACGAACGGTGTGGGCGAATGCGCGTAGGGCGAAAATAGGCATAGAACAAGAGGCTCAAAGAACAAGTCCTTCGAAGCTTTCTAACGCTAAATAAACAACTTTTACGGCACCTACAACCTCAAATATATGAATATTACTACTTTAAGTACTCAATAATATGTGTTTATGTGGTAATTTGGGCTTAGGAGAGGTTATTTCGACTGGTTTCGGACAGCGCGATCGTGTAGCAAGGGAAGTAATCGACGCGTCAACGGTTGTGGAAAACGGCTTACTAGTACAACTAAATCAACTTTAATGTAAACCAACCTTCTAACACATGATTATTTTGTGTTTAGGTACGCAATAATAGTTATAGATATGGTTATTTTAGCTTAGGACAGGTTATTCCGGGTTTTAGTAGGACCCGTCATTAGACATCGGAGCTCACAACATTTTTCGCAGCTATATCCACAAAGAACCACTTTCTACACCAATCTTATAACAAATATCATTCATTGACCGTTGACCTAATATAAATTACTTTTGAAAATGGAGCAATGTGTCAGTTTTGCTGTACAGTCGTAAAAATTCGGAATTCAGTTTTTCATGAACTGAGTTTACATCCCTAAATGTGCCCCAGGTATATTAAGCCCATTATAAGAAAGATCCATTTTCACGTGAATTGGCCGGCCAGGTGCATACGGGCGGTCGACCGACGGTGAATCTGTTTTAGCGGCCATTACCTGAAAACCCATCGTCATTCTGCTTATTTGCATGCCGCCTTTATTGCAGTCTTCTCCATGCCAGACTACGTCATAGTGTTGCTAAATTGCACCTTCAAATTTGCTAACAAAACAGTTAATTGTCATTAACTGTTCGCCGAGACTTTCCACTTTTTTTCACAAGCCATGTGTATAGTCAGTCACTGCTGCATTGTGTGGTCAAAACTGTCTGGCATTAATCATGTTTATGTGTTTGTTTGTGTGTTGTTTTTTTTAAAATAATACAGTGAAGACTACTTTTCGTAAAAAGTGACCACTCCCCCCCCCCCCCTTCCAAACAAACAAAAAAATAAAATAAATAAACAAATTATATATATGGGGTGTAGGGGGCTCTGGATAGAGGTAGCACCTTTGCTGTTCGGCATCTGCGTCCTACATAGGACGGACGGGCATCACTGGTCCTCATCCATCTCCTTAATCTCTCACGTGCTGGCTCCAAGCGCCACACCCTGGCAAACCACCTCAGCTGGTGGGCTAAACCACGTGAGGGGGTGGTGTTCACATTGCACCACTAGGCGGATGAGCTGTTTCTGACAGCCAACGGCTAGAGGACGGAGGAGATCAGGTTGGATCCAACGGCCAAATGTGGGGGAGTAAACCCTTCAAATCAGGAGTGGAGCCCCGAAGGCAGACAGCTGCCTGTACTCACGCACTGTTCTGGCAGCTCCTGCAGCCAAACTGGTGCCAAACGTACTGCTTTGCATTCCTTTGGATACATCAGCGAGGCCGAGAGGGGGATCTTGACGACTGGGCCCCCCAGGATCTCCATACACTTCGCCCAGGCTTGCGCCCTGGAGAGGTTACTCCAGTGACTGACCCAGCAAGCGCATATACTCCATTGTCTTCCGAGACAGGATGCCAAACATATATATATATACATAAAATACAATTTTTCAAAAGGCAAAGCCTTTAATAGCTCACATGCATGATGGATCAACAACTTAATCAGACTTTGTGACCCTGACCTTTTCCATAGGTCACTGAAACAAACAAGTGATCAAGTTTCTTAACGTAAAGTCTTTGTACCAGCAATCTATGTTTTCTCTAAATCTACACATTTTTCACAAATGTCAACCCTCCACGACCTTTGCCCTTTGTAAGGGGGTCATCTAAATTAGCAAAGTGTGTTATTATCATCAGTTATCTTTGTGCTGAGCTTGGTTGAAACGTTTGCAAAAATATATGGATGAAAACTAAAAATTGACATTTTTCACACATTTCCTGACCTTTAATTGTGATCCTCGACCTTTTTATGGGCCATTCAAATTTGTATACAGAGAAAGGTCTGACCATCAGGTATCAATGTTCCATGTACCAAATGTAGGCTTGAAGTTGAAAATAGTATTTGAGACAAATCAACTTTATCAAAATTTTGACCTATTTCTACCCCCGCCCCCCCCCCCCCCCCCCCACACACACACACACACACACATTGACCTTTGGGAAAGATCATTGCATTTGATGTGTTTAGAAAGGTCTTACCAAAGTATCCTTGGGCCAAGTGTTAAGACTGTAGCTTGAATAAGTCTCCGAGAAAATAGAGCAAAGACCAACATTAAAGTTCACCACAGACGATGGCGGCCAGCTGACCGTGTGTGACGGCTGGCCGATCCCTGGCCCAGAACATAGACTCACTTTTACTTTGCACATGAGTAAAATATCTACATCTTTTGTCGGTAACAAATGATCTAAGACAAAAACAAATGATCCAAGACAAAAACAATAATCAACAAAGAATCTTGCCACTGACTGTAATTTTCAGCCCCTGGCATTCTTCAGCACGTGTTTCACATAACTCCGGCCGAAACATCTGTTCTTTTTGGGGGGTTTAGGAGCTATGGCTCTGATTCCATTCATTTAAAATTGGTAATGCACAAACTTACTGGATGTTTAAATTCACCGTAGATATGATGGTACACACTTGTGGGCAAAATGGCGGGAGCTCGGAAATCTTTCACATCACAGTAGCTGTCAGTGGCTTGTGCATTGACTTCTATATCAATTTATGGTGGTGTAGGAGCACCAGGTAGTTAGCAGTTTCTTTTTTAAGACTTCTGATGTTTAGCACCACACCACAACCCCTAAATATTTTAACATAGCAGGGACTCCAAGCACTGTACCTTCGTATGTGCTTGGTATGCGAGCTGTTTCACATGGCATGTGGATCATAGATTGCACAGTGGATACGCCTACAAAGTACACAGAGGAGTCCCAACGCAGAACATATTCTTGTCTCAAGGTTATCTTCAAGTCCGCCATCGTCCGTCCTCTCCTCAAAAAACACAACCTCGACCCAAACGATCTCAAGAACTATCGCCCAATCTCTCTTTCCTGTCCAAGCTTCTTGAGAAGGTCATTGTTCTCAACCAGCTCAACTGACCTCCACCTCGCCGACAACAACCTCCTCAGTCCCTTCCAGTCTGTCTATCGCAAACATCACAGCACTGAAACAGCCCTTCTACATATCCTAAACGACCTGCCGCTCCGATCTCCACCGACTTCTTATGCTACTCGATCTCTCTGCCGCCTTCTACATTATCGACCACTCTATCCTCCTACACCGCCTTCACCACTCCTTCGGCATCACTGACTCTGCTCACTCCTGGTTCCTCTCCTACCTCTCCGACAGACAGCAGTCCGTCACCATCGACGGCGTCTCCTCCAACCCAGTCAGGCTCTCCTGCGGAGTTCCACAGGGGTCCGCCAGTCCTGGGCCCGGTCCTTTTCACACTCTACACCTCTCCCCAGTCCATCTTCATCCAGTCTCATCACATACACCATCACCTCTACGCTGACGACTCACAACTACTAGACAAAGACAAACTTGACAACACTCAGTCACTACTGACTTGCACAGCTGACTGCTACGAAGACGTGAAAAACTGTATGACAGCAAACAAGCTTAAACTGAACGACGACAAAACGGAAGCCATGCTGGTAGGCACTCGCCAGAAACTTTCCCAGCTCCCTCCCTCGCTCCACCTGCAACTCGACAACACCCCCATCTCCCTCTCTGACTCCGCTAAGAACCTCGATCGACGTTATCCTCAATTCCTCTCTTTCCATGACCAGCTTCGTCTCCGCCACGGCCCAGGCAAGCTATTTCCACCTCCATCGCATCAGTTAGATCAGAAAATACCTCACCACCGAAGCTGCCACTAAACTTGCTGTCTCTCTTATCTTATCTCGCATCGACTATTGCAACTCTCTCCTTTCCGGCCTCCCTCACTCCACCACTTCCACTCTCCAGCGCATCCAGAACAATGCTGCCCGCCTTGTCCTCATAAAGAAAAAATCTGACCACATCACTCCCCTGCTCAAACTCCTTCACTGGCTCCCCATCCCCCAATGCATCCAATATAAGATTCTGTCTCTGCTACAAATCCCTGAACTGCGCTCCTGCCTATCTCTCCAACTTACTTCACCCCTACACTCCTTCCCGCTCCCTCCACTCCTCTTCTGACCCTCTCCGCCTCCACATCCCCCGCACCAAACTCAGCACTTTCGGCCCCCGCTCTTTCTCCGTCTACGGTCCATCCACCTGGAACACTCTCCCACTCTCTCTCCGTCAGAAACACTCTCTCTCCTCCTTCCAGTCCGCCCTCAAAACTCACCTCTTTCAACAGTTCTAGCACTATATCACCACACTCCTCATCCCAAGCTGACTGTCGTAATGTATTTGTGGTACGTGAGTCATTGTCTAAAGCGTGTGCATGCATGCGCGAGTTGTGAGTGCGCGCTTAGAGTTATAATTATTATAAGCGCATTATAAATACCGTAATTATTATTATTATTTCAAGGTTGGCAACATCTAGCCTGTGCATGGCGCTGTACCAGCCATCTGAAGCTGACAATGACCTAAGCAACTTTTGCGCTCCGGGATTAGATGTTAAGATGTGTCATAAACCAAATTCTTAGGCAATATTACAAATTTGTTTTATTCCATTAATGCATCCACCTCCTGAGTGAATGAAAATACTTCCACCAGAGTGTGGGAAATAATATGTACATGTTTCACAAGAAAATATTTTCTTGATTCTGTAAGACCAATTTCAAGGAGAGCCTTGGAATTTAAAAAGTGAAGCAAAGCTGACTAATCTTTAAAACAGCCAAACCATGCATACACAAGATTCCATTGGCCCCAGGTATTTGTGTACAGGCTGCAGATTTTGTACATTATTATCTGATTCTCAAAGTCAACCGGCATCAATATTTTGCATTTCTGAAACTAGGGCTAGTATAACAATGTTTTGAATTTCCAACACTGAACCACAATTAGATTGACAATCAGACTGACAACATATTGACACATATCAATCTGAAGCTAAAACCCAGTCAAGCCCTAACACAAGTGCTATAATCTACTTTACTTTGTAACCAAGCCCTAACACAGTACAGCAAGATAGGGATTGATTATAACAATTCAAGGTTGATGTCAGAATAGCTTGGCAACTCCTGAAGCTATTGTGGCACCATCCTTGAATTATTGTGTTCGATATGTCTCCTTAATGTAATGTAGCCTTCAGAAGACAACTCTAAATTTGAAAATTCTGACTTTAGGGCTTAATGAGATAACAAAACTCTGAAGAAAATATGTAAGAAAACAAAGATAAAGCTTCACAAATGATTGAATCACTCACTGACAGAATCTGATCTGATTGGATACATAAATAAACCAACAAAGAAACCACAGAACTTGTGTTCAACCACAAAGTATTTTATGGTACGGATACCGACATCTCTTTAACTAGAGATTTGCTCATTGTTATGATGACATATCAACCATCTTGTTCAGGAAAATGATGAAACAGCAGTTCACATAGTGATGAAGTACAATCCTTGGTCCTCAAGAGAATAAAATCCTGTGCAAATTGTTCTTTTGAAGCTTGTAAAGTTGCACTTTACCAAATATTCAAATACTTCCCTCCTATTGACCAAACCCTTTTAAAAATTAAAAATAAAAACTTTTCTGAAAGTCTTGCATCTATAATGCCTTCAAGCCTGCACCTCTCATGCAGGAAAGAATATCCCCAGCACTTCACAATTTACCAGATCTATAATGTGTCCCATATATGCACATACCTTTGATCTCTAAATACCCCTCAGATATCAACCTAGATTTCTAATGTGCCCTTTAAATTCATATGCATAAATCATGTGCATTTAAGGGGCTCATTAGAGGTCTGGTACAGCCACACAATGCTATTATTCTGCAAACATTAACCTCCTTGTGCGTGCAGCCGACAGTACTGTGAACAGTAACAGTGGCTGCTTGCAAAAGGAGGTTAAGGGGTGTAGATCTAGAAACCTAAAATGTCATGTTTTGACTGATGATCCATTTGGAGGCTGCGGCACAATCGGCGGTAGTGGTGGAGTTTCCTGCATTGGTCGTAGGATGGGTGTGTTGCGATCGAGCAGATCGGAAACACTAACACCTGAAGGTTTGATTCGGATGGTCACTGGCTGCAAGTCCTTTTGGTGTTGTTCAAGAATATCGCCCTTACGCACATGCTGAAAGGGAGAATGTAATGAGTTACAGAAGTCAAACAAAAATTGTGGCTGTGAATCCCACATATTATCCACAGAGCCATAGAAGTATATATATATATATATATATATATATATATATATATATATATATATATATATATATATATATATATATATATATATATATATATATATATATATATATGAAACTACTTCATGCACCAGCACATCATAATGCTGGTTGTCTTATTTCTTCCTTTTCATAATACATGTATCCAAATTAATGCCTGAACCAAAGACTGAAATCACTGCCTCCTGCATAAACCCCATCATTGCCAGTGGACACAGATTGTCTTACTTAATCCTTCTTAATTCAGTGTCAAAGAACACGTGCGGCCCAAGGAAAATGGATACAAAGTGGTGTCAGCAAGAGGCATAGATCCTCATGAGCCCCCGCAGTTGCGGGGGCTCATGAGGATCTATGTCTCTTGCAGTTTCTTGGCAGTGGATGGGTTAACAGCATGATGTCTATACTGCTGCTGGAAGCTAGCTGTAAACTGAATGTAATCCCTTCAGTTTAATCATTCACATGCAAATATAAATGATTCCTGCCAGGAGCATAGATCTGTATGAGCCCCCACATTCAAGAGAATTTATTATAATCTATGTCTCTTGCAGTTGGCTGCTGCGTGCCGTGCTCCATGCAGCCATGGTTTAAAGTTAAATCCAGCATGATCTCTTACCCTGTTGGGGCCTTTCTTCGATCGCCCTGCCTCCAGGACCTGCACACCTGCTGCAACCTCCATAGTCTCAATCTAAATTAAAATAGAGAGAATCATTATGCAACCCTGACAGGCTACTGTGAGGAATAACATTAAGATAACACACCAGTAAGCAAAGATCCTCAGTCCAACTGCGGCCTCAGTTGGTCCGCACACAGCTGTGCATGGACCATCTGTGGTTGACAATTACGGTCTGAAGATCCTTTACTTACTTGGACAAGATTCACTGTGCTGATCCCCTTGCAGAGAAATTCACAAGGGAACATCAGCTTATACTGACTTAAAGTGCACCGACTACATTACAAATTTTACCTGTGAAAACTGAAATGTCAATGATTTCAACTCTCTCTCGCTCTCTCTCTCTGTTTATTTTATCCAAGTTAAAACATATAGCTAACGTAGAAACACAAAAACAGTTCTTCAACGCCCACATCAGGTCACATATAGATTATGCTTCTACGGTGTGGGATGGCGCAAGCGAGGTCCAGTTAAAAAGACTGAACTCTCTTCATTGTAGAGTCGCGAAGCTTATCCTTTCAGACCCTAACTCAACAATGGATAATAAACTGAAAACCTTAGCAATTCTCCCCTTGAAAAAACATTTATTATACAATAAGGGAATAATGATGTTCAAAGTATTGAATAACAGACTCCCCGAGTATATAAAAAAAATGTTTTCCCGCCCGGCATCAACATACTCCAGATCAAGGCAGTCCATTACTGTGCCACGACCTAGAATCGATCTCTATATAAGACAAGTTTAGCGTTCTCAGGTGCTAGCATGTGGAACACATTGCCCACAGCAACCTGCATTTGCAGTGTACGATTTTCCCCTTTCTAACTCTTCAATTCAGTTATATCTTCAGTTAATACAAGATGCTAATGCTGCATGTATTGTGTGTGTGTGTGTGTGTGTGTGTGTGTGTGTGTGTGTGTGTGTGTGTGTGTGTGTGTGTGTGTGTGTGTGTGTGTTTTGTGCTTGTGCTTGTGTTTATGAATGTAAGTATGAAGATTTATACCTTTACAATTGTGTGTATGTGTGAGATTTTCTATGTTTATTTCAGCTTTTTCAATGATTTCTTTTTTAAAAACTTTATATTTCAATTTTTTTATTAGTTATATATATAGTTTTTCCCAATTTAATTATAGTATTTTGTGATTTGTGCATTATATGTAAAGTAGATTAGCAACGGCAAGTTCGAAAAATGGTTTCACCAAAACTTTCACCGTTGTAAAATAAAGAATCATTGTCATTGTCATTGTCTCTCTCTCTCTCTCTCTCTCTCTCTCTCTCTCTCTCTCTCTCTCTCTCTCTCTCTCTCTCTCTCTCTCTCTCTCTCTCACTCAGTACAGTAAAGTATCAGGTACAATTTTTCTTGACCTGAAAAAAGCTTTTGATCTTGTCAACCACTCTATCCTACTATAAAAAAAAACCTACCATTCTATCACATTGACTCAAATACTGTCTCCTTTATATCTTCCTATCTCAGGGACAGAATGCAGAAAGTACTGCTAAATGGCAAATATTCCTCTGATGGCTTAGTAAATTGCGGTGTTCCACAGGGGTCTATTCTAGGGCCCTTATTATTTAATCTATTTATTAATGATCTGCCACTGTGCATATCTCATTTAGACGCAAACTGCAATCTGTTCGCAGATGACATGACCGTACACACATCTGATAAAGATATCGCAACCATTAATAAGGTACTCCAACAAAGTCTTGATGAAGTAGCAAGCTGGTGCAGCGATAATCACATGATTATTAGTATTCCAAAGACAAAGAGCGTGTTAGCTACTACACGTCAGAAACACCAGCATGGCCTACCACCTTTAACACTCTCCTTAGATAGCCAGCTTGTAGAACAAGTAACTAGGCATCGCTTATTAGGCGGCGTTATAGTGGACAACCAATTAAGCTGGGAGCCGCATACTGACTCTATATGCAAAACAATCTCCAAAAATCTGTTCCTTTTATCAAAACTACGCCATATAGTTAATACTGATATCCATAAACTCTTTTTCCATGCGCATATCAAAACGCATTGTGACTACAGTTCTACCGTCTGGGATGGATGCAGCGAAGTTCACATGAAAAAAGTTAATTCCTTGTATCGTCGGGGCATTAACTTAATACTTCCCGGTCCTACTTCGACTGATGAAAAATTAAAATCTCTCAATTTACTAACACTGAAGAAACAGTTTGAATTTAATCGCTGTGTTCTACTGCACAAGATCATGCATGGAAAAGCCCCACCCTATCTAAAAACTCTATTTTCCAACAATAATAGGAAAAACACGAGAAATAGCTCGATCCACCTTCCAAAAATTAGATTAGACATCTGTAAAACCAGCCTGTCTTTTTCAGGCGCTAAAGTGTGGAATATGTTACCTCCACACCTGAAATCAATTTGTAAGATTAGCGTCTTCAGAGATCGCCTCCATAAATATTTACTTCAGAAGTAATAGTATGTTCGGCTCCTATATGCTACTATTCGTATAGTTAGCGACAAGTTTCCTATTACCTAATACTCTTCTACTGTTGCTGCAGATTATGTAATAGTTCGACTGTCTGCATTAACATGTCAGGTTCATACCTGTGTGTGTGTGTGTGTATATATATATATATTTCCCCTCCGAGTGGTGGGGGGGGGGGGGGGGGAGGGGGAAAGGGGTCTTTTTACTTACATATGTTTTATCTTTTGATGTATCGTCTGATGTATTTTTATATGTGTAGAATAGCAGGACAGTTTGGAAGATAGGCATTGCTATGCCTAAAACTTTTTATCCTGAATAAAAACGTTTCATCATCATCATCATCTCTCTCTCTCTCTCTCTCTCTCTACCATCATCTATAAACATGAGCAACTGCGGCAGAGCTGGGGTCATATGAGGTCATAAAATTCATAGTAATTATGTTTGGGGGACTTTAAAAACTGATAATGATAAATCAAAGACTGCTTTATCAGTCTGGGGCCTTGAGTGACCACATGTGTAATCATGAGGGGGGCAAATGCAAACGGAGAAGTGGTCTGGAGGTTAGTGAGGTTAAGTTAACCCATTTACCAATAACTCCAAGGCCACACCTTATGACTATACCAGTTGCAAGAGATGGATCGACCATGATAATTCAAGGCTAGTGCCAAGCTAATCTGGCACTACCCTTGAATTATCATGGATGATCCATCTCCTGGTATAGTGCATCGGGGCTAAATGGGTTAAGGGTAACCGATCAACTGGTTCCCACCACACCACCACCATTATCAACAAAAACAACAACAAAACATGACACTCACCAGTGATGGAGGTAGCTGTGTGTAGACTGGTTTTCTGGTTTTCGGGATGCCTTTACTCCCAGCCAGAATAATCGCAGAAGTGGTAGTAGCTGTGTCTGAGCTGGATTTTTTCGCCCTGACCTTGGCCAGTTGGGGTTGCACGGGGGCGATGTATCGACCGCGACGCATGGCTTCCAGCCGAGCCTGAGCCGCCTCAACTGCTGGATCCACAACTTGGTACTTCACGGTGACTCTGGTGAAAAACAGATGAAAACACGTTCACTTCAATAGCTATATACAATAATCAAAAAGTCCACAGACTTACGTCAGCCATAGTTGCTCAATGGTCCTCAAGTCAACGTCAGCAATGTTGGATGATGCTGGCCTGAGGACATTTTTCTTACTTGGTTACACTTACAGGCTTACATTTCAACATATATTCACCCGAAAGACAGCACAACAGCTGACAGAGCAGCCCAGGCAGGCACCATGCTAATCTGATTATGGCAGATCCACCTCCCACAACTGGTGCGTGGCATTTGCCAGCAAATCCAGCAACACAATAACTTTTTAAACTCATTTAACCCTTTTAGCCCCAGATCTTTACAGCAGGAGATGGCCTGACCATGATAATTCAAGGCACTATACCTTTAAATTATCATGGCTTCAGGCGCCAAGCTAATCTGGTACTACCCTTGAATTATCATGGTAAAGCCACCTCCTGCAACTGGTACAAAGTCGTTAGGCAACACCTCCAAAATTTGAGAAATGGGACCTTAGGGCTAAATTGGTTAACCCCAAGTCCACATTTCCAAAATTTTGGAGGTGTCACCTATTGACAATGTACCAGCTGCTGGAGATGGATTGACCATGATAATTCAAGGGTAGTGCCAGGTTAGCTTGGAGCCATCAGGTGCCAAGCTAATCTGGCACTACTCTTAAATTATCATGGTTGATTCACCTCCTGCTGTTGTGCCCTGGGGCTAAATGGGTGAACCCAATATGCAAAGGCCATAGAGGTGATGTGCAGCCACAGTCAACCTGCACAAGCCTGTGCACAGGCCAACATCAACCCAATGATCTTTTGCACTTTGAGACGGAGAAGAGACCTGATCTATTGACTTTATTACCTGTGAGATGGGAGTTTCTCAGCATCTAGCTTCATGACAGACACCACATTTCCCATCTCATCGTACTCAACGTCTTTGTTACCTGGGGGACGACCACTCTGCACCTGCACAAAAAAAGAAGAACATGTACGCAAATTGTTCTTGTCCCTACTTTATGAATCGACCCTGTCAAACATTACATGATGATGATAAAAGCAGTATGGGAAAAAATCCTTTACTGTATTGTCATCCTCCCTTCTGCATGAACACCTTATTTTACAAACCCTGTCAAATATTAGACTGTGATAAAAGCCCTCAGCTAGTATAAGTTAAACAATGGGTGGAGGTGAATTACGAGCTGAAGCTTGCTTTGACGCACAAGTTCTGGCTCCGAGGCTGTACTGCGGATGTCATACTGGTTTGATGGTTGGATAGACTCAACAGAGCCTATGCAAGCATTCTGCTTACTTCGATTTTTATTATAATAACCCTGAAAGGGCCTCCAGGACACCAAGTGCTGCAGCTATGTCGACAACATAGGGGTCTGACGATGGTTACTAAATGCAAATCCACTGCCCCCCCACGAGTGCGCACCACTCCATCACAGTATTCTGAATTGAGCCTGTTAAGGGTGGTGCGCACTGGCGGTGGCGCAGCACTGAATTGAGCCTGTGATGGGGTGGTGTGCACTTGCAGTGGCGCAGCGAATTTGCATTTAGTCACCATCGTCGGGCTCCTATGGTCGACAACAGTTCTTTAACCCATATCATACTGAGGCTAAAAGCTTCAAATTTGTACACTGCTACATTATAGTACTTACAGATAAGGATATAGACTTTAAGGCTTTAGTTCAAGGGTGGTGCCAGAATAGCTTGGTGCCTAGAGGCACCAAGCTATTCTGGCACTACCCTTGAACTATTTTAGTCACACTTATTTCACACGCTGGTGTATTCCGAATGATAAGGGTTAATCAAGGTTTATTGTGATGTCAACAATTCTGTACTGCATTCAGCATCAATGCTGTGCCTGAATATACATCCAATGTGGACTTGGTCTGAGTGTTGGGTTCCATAGGCCATCCCAGAATGTAGGGCATGAGAACTTTTGACGTCATCCAACACACAGGTGACATAAAAACTACTCAGGTTATTATCATGCAGAAAAGACAAGTGTAAAGATCAAAGAGAACTTCACTGACAGTGGAATAAAAAACATGATTCGTAATTGTTCCTTACCTGTGAACTATGGCAACAAAATTTTGCATAAAAAGCATGGTTAATTTGGTACAACTTGTTTTAATTGCATGCAACCACCTATTTTTGCAAATACAATGACAATGACAATGATCCTTTATTTGACAACGATAAAAGTTTTGGTAGTAACAACCATTTTTTGAACTTGCCATTGCTAATCTACTGATTATTGAGTTACTATCGCACTAATTATTTTCTACTACTGAACAGGGGAAAAAAAATTACTTGACACCACACAAGCCAAAAAGAAGAAGAAAAAAAAAAATGTAAGGGGGAAGTGACATAGGAATTACCAGCTTTACTGGTCAAGCATAATGACATGTGTGAGGTTTAATTAAAATAAAATTATAAGAATACACGCAACCTAATACGCATACATAACGCATGCACATTTGAGCACGCCACTCTCTGTCTCTAATATACAGGTATGCACGCGCACGCACAAACACGCGCGCACACACACACACCTATACACACATGCGCTTGCGCGGCTTATGACATTAGCTAGTCAACCATATGAGTAGCTGGCTACACACAAGCTGTACCGAACAAAAATGAGTCATCGAAACCTGGGATACATGCAATTAATGATCTATATGAGTCATCGAAACCTGGGATACATGCAATTAATGATCTAATCAGAAATAGTATTTTTCAATAATTTATGTGCACAGTTGCTGCTGACGAAATAAGTACTTGATGAGACTGACTTTAAACGAGGAGAAAGTAGCTGATGTCGTGACATTTCTAGGCAAGGCATTCCAAAAACTAGAGCCAGCGAACGTCAAACTCATTTTATAGAGATCAATTCTAGGTCGCGGCACAATAAGGGATTTTCTTGATCTGGAGTATGTTGATGACTGGACGGTAAATAGCGATGTGATATATCGAGGTAGCTTATCGGTTAATGCCTTTAACATAACCATTCCCTTATTGTAAGAACATAACCATTTCCTTATTGTAAGTTAAATGATCTTTCAGGGGCAGAATTTTTAAGGCTGCCAATTTTTGGTCAGTAGTTAAGCTGGGATCAGGGAGTATTAGTTTGGCAGCTCTCCGATGTAGTGAGTTCAATCTTTTCAAATTGACATCGCTCGAACCATCCCACACAGTAGAGGCATAGTCTATATGTGATCTAATATGGGCATTGAAGAACGGTTGACGTGTCTCCATATCAGAAATGTGTTTAAGTTTTGCTAAGACGTACAGATTTCTGGAGACAATTTTACAAACATTACTGATGTGTGGCTGCCACCTAAGCTGGTTGTCCACCGTGACTCCTAGCAGGCGATGGTTAGTAACTTGGCTGATGATTTTGCCTTGGAGGGACAGACTGAGTGAGAGAGAGCCGAGTTGGTGTTTTTGGCGGGTGCTAATTACCATGCTCTCCGTTTTTACCGGGTTTAAAATCATAATATTATGACTGCACCATTCATCAATATCTTGCAGTGTGTTTTGCAGTCGTGAATTGATGTTTGATATATCCTTATCTGGCGTGTGTACAGCGGCATCATCGGCAAACATATCACATGTAACACTTTCATTTTTTATCGCAAGAGGAAGATTATTTATGAACAAGCAGAATAAAAAGGGGACAGCAGCCTTTAGAACCAAGAAAAAGCTCAAGCTAAACGTCATCCAGTGTTATGCGCCCACCAATGACAGTGACGAGGAAGAGAAACAAGAGTTCTATGACCGACTCCAGAGTGCCGTGGACAAATGTATGGAGCGAGACATCACCATCATCATGGGCGATTTTAATGCCAAAATAGGGGAGGACAACACCGGATACGAAGAGGTGATGGGGAGACAGGGACTAGGCTCAGAGATGAGTGAGAACGGGGAACGGGGAGAGGTTTGTAGACTTTTGTGCTCTAAACCGACTTGTCATTGGAGGCAGCATCTTCCCACACAGAAGAATACACAAAGCAACTTGGGTCTCACCTGACCATACAACAGAGAACCAAATAGACCATATCGATCTGCATTAGCAAGAAATTTAGAAGATCCCTTCAAGATGTTCGAGTGAGGAGGGGAGCAGATGTCGCCTCAGACCACCATCTGCTTACCTTAAGAATGAAGCTCAAGCTAAAGAAAAGCCGCACAGAGACAACAAGAAGACAGCGCTATAATGTAGGCCTCCTGAGAGAAACTGGAGTTAGAGAAGAGTTCAAACTGGTGCTGTCCAACCGGTTTCAAGCGCTACAGGAGCTAGTAAATGAAGAGGAGGCGGTCACCACAGAGCAGCAGTGGAAGGCAGTTAGAGAGGCGCTGAACTCAACCTGCAAAGACACTGTAGGGTTCAGGAAACACCACCACAATGACTGGCTGTCGGCACAGACCTTGAAGAAGATAGAAGCGAGGAAGCAGAAGAAAGCAGCGGTCAACAACAGTCGCACGAGAGCAGCCAAAGTAAGGGCACAGGAGGAATACTCGGAAGCCAACCGCGAGGTGAAGAGGAGTATCAGGGCAGACAAGAGGGCCTACACAGACAGCCTGGCAGCAGAGGCAGAAAAGGCAGCAGGCAGCGGCAACATGAAACGGCTCTACAACATTACCAGAAGATTGTCGGGTAAGTATGGCCATACAGAAAGACCAGTAAAAGACAAAGAAGGCAAGCCTATTGCAGACAGAGCAGACCAACTCGACAGATGGGCCGAGTATTTTGAAGAGTTACTGAACAGACCTAGCCCCCCCTCCCCCCCCCCCCCCCCCCTGACATCCAGCCGGCAGAGACCGACCTACCCATCAGCTGTGACAGACCCAGCCGGGAAGAGATCAGAAGAGCAGTGGCATTTTTGAAGAATGGCAAAGCAGCAGGGCCAGATGGCATCCCAGCGGAGTCTCTGAAAGCAGACCTAGAGACAACAGTGGAGATGCTGTACCCACTGTTTGGAAAGATCTGGGAAGAGGAGGTGATGCCAGCTGACTGGAAGGAGGGGTACCTAATCAAGCTTCCCAAGAAAGGCGACCTCAGCAAGTGTTCCAACTACAGAGGAATCACCTTGCTGTCAGTACCAGGAAAGGTCTTCAACAGGATCATCCTAGAGAGAATGAAGAGCTCCGTTGACCCCCAGCTGAGAGACCAGCAAGCAGGATTCAGGAAGAACCGATCATGTACAGACCAGATCGCCAATCTCCGCATCATCGTGGAACAGTCTGTGGAGTGGAGCTCCCCGCTGTACGTCAACTTTGTGGATTATGAGAAAGCATTTGACAGCGTGGACCGAGAGACTCTGTGGAAACTCCTACGACACTACGGTGTACCCACAAAGCTCATCCGCCTGATCAAGAGCAGCTATGATGGCATGACATGTCGCGTGATCCACGAAGGGCAGTTCACCAGGGAGCTCCAGGTCAGAACTGGTGTCAGGCAGGGGTGTCTGCTGTCTCCGTTCCTCTTCCTACTGGCCATAGACTGGGTCATGAAGATGACCACAGAGCACAGACGAAGTGGAATACAGTGGACACTGTGGACACAGCTTGACGACCTCGATTTTGCAGACAACTTGGCATTACTGTCCCACACTCGTCAACAAATGCAGGACAAGACCACGAGGCTTGCTGACATCTCGTCCCAAGTGGGCCTCACCATTCACAAACAGAAAACAAAGACAATGAGGCTGATCACAACCAGGGAAGAACCAATCTTGCTTGCTGGCACCCCGTTGGAGGAGGTGGAGTCCTTCACCTATCTCGGGAGCATCATAGACAAAAAAGGCGGCACTGATGCAGATGTCAGAGCACGAATCGGTAAAGCCAGAGCAGCCTTTCTCCAGTTAAAAAAAGTGTGGAGTTCCAGAGAGCTGTCACAACACACCAAAGTCCAAATTTTCAACTCCAATGTAAAAGCAGTTCTCCTATATGGAGCAGAGACTTGGAGATTGACAAGAACCACAGTCAACAGAGTACAGACCTTCATGAACAGTTGCCTTAGAAGAATTTTGAAAATCCACTGGCCAGAGAAGATCAGCAACGTCAGACTCTGGGACAGAACAGAGCAGATAACAGCAGAGAATGAAATTGGGCGAAGAAGATGGGGATGGATCGGTCACAGCCTGAGAAAGCCAGCTTCCAGTATCACTAGGCAGGCATTGTCATGGAACCCCCAGGGAAAGAGGAAAAGAGGTAGGCCGAGAAACTCCTGGCGTCGAGACCTCCAAGCAGACACCAAGAGACTGGGAACCACCTGGAGTAGAATCGAAGGAGAAGCACAGGACAGGAGTTGCTGGAGGTCTCTCGTCGACGGCCTATACCCGGGTAGGGGTGACAGGCGTAAGTAAGTAAGTAAGAATAAAAGGGGACCAAGAATAGAGCCCTGTGGCATGCCATGCTTCACTAACCCTTGATTCGAGTATGAGCCATTTAGTAATACCTTTTGTTTTCTACCTCCGAGGTAGGATTTGAGAAACAACACCGAGTTGTTGGTATACATGGATACTTTCTTGATCAGTATTTCAGGGTTTACTAGATCAAAGGCTTTACGAAAATCTAGAAACATGACTCCTATAAGTTTTGAGTCGTTGATGGAAGATAACCAGGTGTCTATCATCCGTATCAGCTCAGTGTGACATGAGTGTTCTGATCTGAAGCCCGACTGCAATGAATAGATTAATTTTCGGCTTTCCAGGTATATAGATAGATGCTTGTGAATATGCCGTTCTAAGGGTTTGGACAGAACAGGTAGAAGTGATATGGGCCTGAAATTATTAATTTCACTAATATCTTTAGATTTCGGTAGAGGTATTACTTTTGCATCTTTAAATGCGTCTAGAAAACAATTAAAATTCATACAGAGGTTGTAGATATAAGTGATACTCTCAAAATGTATGGGAGGGATATCTTGAGTATTTTCACACTAATCTCATCCAGTCCTGATGATTTTTTATTTTCCAAGGATGTAATCAATTTACCAACTTCATGGACCGCTATAGTGGGTATGATGTAAGGTTTTCTGCCAGCAGTTCTCTGCTTGCAGAAATCGACTAAGTTGTCTGGGCATACATAGTCATGCGACTCAATTCCCGGTGGGATTAATGATTCTGCTACGGAGACGAAGTGGCTGTTGAAGCTGTTTGCTGTGAGATGCGGCGGTAAAGGAGCTGTGCTTTTATTTGTGCCTCTAGTAACTACATTTATCGCATGCCATATTGTGACACAGTCTTACTTTCATGAATAACTTTATCAAAAAGTAATTTCTTTGCCTTCAGAACCATGGATTTTATTCGATTACGTTCTTTTTTGTGATCGGTGAAACGCTTCTCTCATCTCAGCTCGTCCCTGTGCTCCATGGCCTCGATAAGATCCGCAGTCAGCCAGGGTGGTAAAGTGGCGTATTTAACTCTTTGTTGTCTCAAGGGCGCGTGTTCTAGTACTCTGAGAAAATTGCCTTACAAGACAGGTGCTTTCACAAGAGAAGTCTTGAAGGCAAAAAGTGTCACCTGTCATTAAAGACCATCATTTAGGTGTCTATACGTTCACCTAAGTGATGGTCATTAATAACATACAGCTAGGGGATTTGTCATAGGGATGCATGCATGGTCAGTCAAAATAGCTGGTTCTAATACATTCCACACTGCGCCCATTGCAAACTATTAAAGATGGATCAGCCAAGATAACTATAGTGTGTTCTGAATATCTTAATTGATACATGGAAAAGCACAGTTAATTAGTACAATTTGTTTTGATTGCAAGCAACCACCTATTTTTGCAAAAAAACAGTTGCCTTACAAGACAGGTGCTTTCAAAAGAAAAGTCTTGAAGACAAAAAGTGTCGTCTCTCATTAAAGACCATCATTTAGGTGTCATTAATAACAGTTATGGGATTTGTCATAGGGATGCATGGTCAGTCAAAACAGCTGGTTCTGATACATTCCACACTGCGCCCATTGCAAACTATCAAAGATGGATCAACCAAGATAACTTTAGTGTGTTCTGAATATCTTTGACACTATCCATGCATAAACATTTATGAATGACTGCATGATCTTTCTGTTATATGACTTGGCAGTGTAATTACGACTTAACCTTAAAATGTGGCTCTGACTGTAACACATTACCTTCAAAATAGAATTGCATGAAGCTGGCATGGTTAGCAAGTTGCTGGAAACTTCCTGTGGTGGCAAGGAAGCTTCAATTTCTGCAGCAATCATTTTCATCTCTGTCTCATCTAAAGACTCCGTCATTTTGGACATGCCTGCTGACTTCAACTTCCCACGGTAAGGTTTGAATTGTGGTTTTGTCTTTCCCTGCAAAGACAAACACAGTTCTTATAGAAATAGATTTGATGCTTACAATTAAACATACTGAGCTGTGGTTAAAATTACCTGGATTTGGGAGGTTTTTTTTCTGAAGGCTATGTCCATACTACAATTCAGGTGACAGATAAACTATGAATGGTCATGGGTCATGCCAGAATAGCTTTACGCCTGTATGAGCCAAGCTGTTTTAGCACAATCCTTTAACTATCAAATTCAATAATACTCTTCATACTGCGTGCATGCACATGAAGTAGGAGTGATGCTTGGGTCCCTTTCACACATTTCTTAATTCTGCAAACCTCTAGACTTAACACCATATGAACACCTCAGTCAGAGGATGTAAATGAAGCTGCTCCTTGCCAGCAAGAGGCATCAATTCTCATGAGCCCCTGCAGCTGCAGGGGCTCGTGAAAATTCATGCCACTTGCAGGTGGATAGATTAGAAGATAATAAAATAATGTTACATACTTGTTTGACTTTCTTGGCTTCTGCATCTGGACGCTGTTCTTGAACCTGCTCTGGCTCCGGTGCTACCTCTGAAACATTGTCTGGGAGTTCTGGTTCTTCTGGCGCAGCCGTGGCACCCTCCTCTCTGAAAACACAAACAGTTCATGAACAGCCATCTTAACCCTTTGCATGCCAGTACCATGATTCCTGCAACAGGAATCATTGTGACAAAACCCCCTACTGACACGCAAAGGGTTGATTAGTACACTGAGCACTAAGGTCAAAACCCTTGACCCATAACATCCTGAGACTGATTTTTTAAAACATTTGCTTACCGTCCTAAGAAGATACATTACAGATAAGGATCAAGACAGATCAAACGTTTTAGTTCAAGGGTGGTGCCAGAATAGCTCGGCGCCTCAGGCAAAATATAATTCTGGCACCACCCTTGAACTATCATAGTCAAATTTGTTTCAAGGAATGGGTATATCAGGTTGAAAAGGGTTAAGAGTGATCTGCCCCATGGCAGGATTGGATTGCTGAAATTTGCAGATACAACAGGTTATAAATGTTGTCTTGCCTAAATTAAGATTTTTGTACCCTTCTTTTCAAACTCCTTGTGAGTATGTACATAGGTTCTTTACAGAGAACAGAGGTTCTCTACTACCGCTTGCGTGTAACCAAGAAGAACTATTCTACCTACAAAGGAGAAGAAGAGGAGAAACGTCTTTCATTTTTATGACATTCAACCTGTATAAGTTAACTTTTTCCAGCATTAATGTACAGCATACTAAAAAGATTTATTGTTATAAAAGACATATCGTGAACTATTAACCCATTATTGATGGAGTAGATCTTTTATGACTGGAAGCTGTTCTTCAAAGAATATTGTCGACTGCAGTTTAGAAGACAACTCATGGGCATGGTAGTTCAATGGTGCTGCCAGAACAATTTGGCGCCACTACTATTACTATTGTGTGCTATATATCCTTCCAATTAACTATCACGGTTGATAAATATTACATTGTACTTTGGTGTGTGTCAGGGTTGTATGTAAAATTTTGCAGTCATTCATATTGTTATATATTCCAGCATGTCGTAATTATGTCCTGATTTCAGTAAACAACATATGTTGACTTCTATTGTGTCTGTTTCTGTTATTTTGCTAGCATTTATAGGTTAGGTTATGTTGTCTTTTTTGTGTTTGTTACATCCCCTCTACACTAACCCCCCCCCCCCCCCTCCTCCTCCACCCTTCCCCTATGTAAATCAGATTAAATAAGCAAGAACACACAACTCTCAAGATGCTTTTTTATTTTACTTGCCAAGCTAAGATAAACAATAACTTGAGAAAGTTATTTCTTAACCTATTTAGCCCCAATGCCCTACTGCAGGCGATGGACTGACCATGATAATTCAAGGGTAGTGCTAGATTAGCTCGGTGCCTTTAGGCGCCAGCTAATCTGACACTATCCTTGAATTATCATGGTCAATCCATCCACTGCAACTGGCACAGTCGTTAGGTAGCACTTCCAAAATATGGGAAATGCGGTCATGGGGTTAAATGCATCAAGTCTTGAAACTTACTTCTGCACTTCTTCAGCAGCGACCTCCTCTTCTTCTGGTTCTTCTGGTATTGGTGATGGAGCTGGGACATCTGTCTTGGGAACAGAGCCTTGTGCCCAGCAGTCTGTTACTGCAGCTTCCGGCTCTGAAAAGTGAGGGGGAAAAAAGAAGTGTCAGTAACTGCATGATAAGTCAGGCCGGTAGGTATCCTTGTAGTAACATCCAGTGTTTAAAAGCATTAACCCCTTCCATGCCGGTGGACACAGATTTTATGTCTGGAATCTTCAGTAAAATGCCAAAACAGTTCCAGCAGTCTGAGGAAAATGAGTACAAAGTGGCAAGAGGCAGAGTCATCATGAACACCCACAACAAGATCAAAATTCTTTTCATATTTGTGAGTTGTCATATGAAGGTAACATTACAGTTTAGGAGATAAAGTAAACATGATAGTTCAAGGGTGGTGCCAGAACAGCTTGGTGCCTGTGGATATCAAGCTGTTCTGGCACCATGCTTGAACTATCGCAGTCAAATTTATCTCATGTTACAATGCATCAGGGCCGGAAGCTATAATTTTAATTCATACACATTCAGTCCTGCAGTTGAATTTCTTGGAAGACTATTACAGTTCAAAGATGGTTCAAGAATAGAGCTCAGGAAGCTGACATCATCACGCTAGTCATGGCGACCATCTTGAGAGGATACGCCGACTCATGGGCTCATTGGGAAATCGCTGTCAGGACAATGTCAGGAAATTCCTGACGTGTTATAGGCAATAACAGCAAGTCTTGCCATCACCATAGGAAACCGCTAACCAGAATCTGTTTTTGTTTGTTTCCAAAGAGGAAGAAACATGAAGAAAAATGTGTTGAAACACTACTTCGCTACTATCTGAAGTCTATCGCCAGGTGAGCGTGTCCTCTCAAGATGGCGGCACGGCAGCCGACTCTCCTAGGCAACTCAGGGAACTTCCTGAGCTTTAACATCTGAAGGTTCAAAGGTAACTGACACTACACTTCAACTATCAAGGTCAGATGATGTCAAGTATTGTGTTAGGGTTAAATGATCTAAAGGGTTTTGAAATATTAAACATGGTAACATGCAGACTTCAAACACGGATTAATGATCTCCACAGACGTACCTTCATCCTGAATCCAGCTTGAATCCGCCATGTTCCTTTCCCCTTCATCTCGAGCCAAGAATCGCCACTGTTTAAACAAAAAATTAAGTATGGATTTTTTAATTGCTTGTGCACAAATCTGCATTTGCTAGACATTCATTATCATGTTATTTTCAATGTTAAACAAGTTAGCTGGCATCTTCTAGAAAAAAACAAATGAACAAACAAACAAACAAATAAGCAGGATGCAGACATTATGGACCTGTTCCAGGTGGTGGGTTGTGTATTTGCATATATGTGTGTATGTTTGTGTATGTGTGTGTGTGTGTGTATTTGTGTATGTGTGTGTGTGTATGTGTGTGTGTGTGTCTGTGTGAGTGCCTGTATACAACAAACACAAGTGTTTACTAGCCAAAACCACAGACACAAACCTCTATGATCTGTAGAATTGCATCTTTGGCCTGTGTGATTGTGAAAGGCAGCATCTGTCGTTCAATGTAGCGTTTATGGATGGTGTCCATCGTAGTGAACATGATCTCGTCCAAGTAGTCGAGGACAAAGTCCTCTGCGGCATCCCGCTCAAGCATAATATTCCTGTATAATGACAACCTCATAAGCAAACTGACTTTGAGACAACGCCAGCTGCAGTTGGCCAAGACACATGGCCTCTGGGTTACATTAGCCACAGCCGGCCTGGGCTAAATGTGGCTGATGTCATCTTGAGGGCCTTGTGTTTACTGGGAAAGCAGAGTGCATCAACTCATTACACAGGCATATATATATATATATATATATATATATATATATATATATATATATATATATATATATATATATATATATATATATATATATATATATATATTCTGCCAGCGCTAGCCTCACCTATCTGGTTTGTGAGTATCTATAACTCCAGGCAAATTTGTATTTGTATCGTTACCTTGTTGTGTAATGTTCTGTGCATCTACTGTGGGAAATCAGGATATTTACCCGACCACATATAGTAGCGCACCTTCATGTTTGTGTATGTATGTTTCTCCTGCCTACTTCCTAAGTTCCGGAGAAAGACATGGGTTATATAAGAGACCTGATCCATTCTTTTTGAGGATGGAAATGATCGTCTTGTTCTATACCTGCGTATTTCTCTGTGGGCTGGCGATTGGGTGCCTGATAGGCGGGGGCAGGGGATCTAACTGTTTGTCTGTCCAGCGCTGTGATTCCCCTTGGTTTGTATATATATATATATATATATATATATATATATATATATATATATATATATATATATATATATATATATATATATATATATATATATATATATATATGTGTGTGTGTGTGTGTGTGTGTGTGTGTGTGTGTGTGTGTGTGTGTGTGTGCATATGTGTATATTCTGTATCTATTTTGACGCACTACATTCTCACACATAAAATTATGTTTTGTTACCTAGTTACCTGTTCCCTGGGCATTCTCCTGAAGAAGCCCTCGCTGAGAGGGCGAAAATTTGTGCAAAGAATAAAAGTGTAACTCCTCCTAAACTACGCGGTGTATGTGGATCCTTTCTTCACCTTTTAAGTATAATCATCTTAGAGTCTGAAACAGTTATAACTCACCAGTCATTTTCGTTGAATTTTCCAGGCACTATCTCATGAGCTACGACAGGCGTTGAGGGCGGTGGTTTTGTCTTATCCTTTGCCGCTGCCGCCTTAGCTGCCCGAGACATTTTGAAGTGGTTAACACTCAACGACTCACCCAAACACAAACGTCTTTGCTATTCTAGGATCAACTGTTCGCATATAACACAGGAAATTTGTCAATGTGAATGTCTCAGATGAGACAACCATTTTGGGGGCCCATCTATCACATTTTGTCCAAATTGTCCTGTTTTCGTATGTAAAGTCAATGCCTATCTTCCATGACAGCGGATGTTGTCGTTGTTATGGACACGTAAACCGGGATCGACTTCACGCAGACACGAGATGATAAAAGACATAGTAACTGTTAAATAGAAATAATTTGTTTGTATTTCATTACGTATAGGTTTTTGTGAAACACAAAGTGTGATATTCATACTTGTAAAAGGACTCGAGAATGACTTTTAAAGTATGGTTGCACGTCACGTGACCAGCATTGTTTCAATATGGCTACCAACCTCTAGACGACGGTTCAAAAAGTCGATTTTTGAAATACGCAAGGAGTAGTTTTGATTTAGGGTTTGTTTTACAAGTAAGTCGAAAACATTTTAACTCTGTAGGATTACATTGTTAATGAAGTAGTGTGCTACAAACAGGCATACTGAGATGAACGCGTGCAGACTAATGAGTCTGATGTCTAGGCTTGCATGGGCAAATACGGCTTGACTTTTAACCCTTTCATTACTGAATCGCCTGTTTTATGAATACCACTGAGTACTGCTTTTTAAATTTTCTGTATTAATCCTGGATACTGAGTTTAGAGACCAGAAAAATACAAAAATATAGCAGTGTACGTACGGGAAGGCTTAATACAGTATACCCATCCACCGCGGATACCCCTAACCAAATATTGCTGTGATCGGCTACAAATTGACGTCATGTGCAGAAGTGTTGTAAGGTTGATTTGGTGACACACAGGTGCAAATATGTGACAAAATGACAGTACATTAACAACACACCTTTGAAGCAAGCAGATGTGCATGAAAACAGGTCCAAAAGTGTCTGCATGCTCTTACCCTGATAACATTAACTCATTCGAGAAGTGACGCCTCCCGATATGCCGCTTAAAGCCGCGTATCCAGAGGCGGCACATCTTGAATGAGTTAACAATGTGTTGCAAAATCATAGTCCCAAATTGTGACTTTGTCATTATCATTGCTTGTTTATTGCTGTCACATCACATTGTCCGCAATGCACACACAGGTGTCAGAAATACACAAAGTCACTGTAAATGATCCACTATCATATACACTTCTCATAATTATATCATCCATGCTTATACATACACAATGTACATGCCAGTTCCTGGGAGGGTGATGTGAAATTAACTACACTGAAGAAATGTTTTAATATTATTACTCCACATCCTGTTTTCTAGGCCCTGCGCCAGCTATTACATAAGGACTGCGCTTCTAGGGGTACCATTTTAGCACTGTCAAGGTTGTCACTAATCTGGTAGCCACTCTCAGCAGGTAGCCCAGATTTTGAACGCAGTTATCACAAACCACTTTTAGCGGATAGCCGCATGCAGGAGACCAGAAGCATCAGCCCCTCGGAGACTATTCAAGCTACAGTCTTCAAACTTGGCCCAAGGATACTTTGTGGCAAGACCTTTCTAAACATACCAATTTCAGTGACCTCTCACAAAGGTCAAGTTCACGGGTATCAGGAAATATATAAAAAATAGCTATTTTGGGACATAATTTATTTTTTCTCAAATACTATTCACAACTTCAAACCCAAACTTGGTACAAAGATACCTGATGGTAAGACCTTTATATGCATACTAATTTGATTGATCACTTGGAAAGGTCAAGAGCTCAGGAAATAGGTCCAAAATAGCCATATTTTTACAAAAGATGTTTTTTCTCAAATACTATTCACAAATTCAAACCTAAACGTGCTTTAGAGATACCTGATGGTAAGACCTATCTATGCATACTAATTTGAATGACCCCTCGGAAAGGTCAAGGGTCACAAGAGTTCAGGAAATAGGTCCAAAATTGCCATATTTTGACAATAGATGTTTTTATCTCAAATACTAATTACTATTCACAACTTCAAACCCAAACTTGCTACAGAAATACCTGATGGTAAGACCTATATCTATGCATACTAATTTGGATGACCCCTCGGAAAGGTCAAGGGTCACAAGAGCTCAGGAAATAGGTTTAAAAAAAAGTATCCATATTTTGACAAGAATTTTTTTTTTCTAAATTACTATTCACAACTCCAAAGCCAAACTTGCTACAGAGAAACCTGCTGGTAAGACCTATCTATGCATACTGATTTGGATGACCCCTCGGAAAGGTCAAGGGTCACAAGAGCTCAGGAAATAGGTTTAAAAAAAAAAGTCATATTTTGACAAGATATGTTTTTTTCTCAATTACTATTCACAACTTCAAACCCAAACTTGCTGCAGAGATACCTGATGGTAAGACCTATCTATGCATACTAATTTAGATGACCCCTCAGAAAAGGTCATGGGTCACAAGAGGTCGACAAATGTGTATAAAATGCCAATAATTGTAGTTCTTAATATTATCAACATTTTGCAAACTTTTCAATCAAATTTGGCAGAAAGGTAGATGATGATAAGACCTTCCTATGTATCCTATTCCTAATTTAGTCGACTCATCACAAGGGTCACGGGGGTTTCACAGATGTGTGAAAACTGATTAAATTTTATGGAAACATGGATTTTGTTAGTGCAGAAGCCATCCCTTTATTTATTGTCAGGCATGTAGTGTGGATTGGTCATACACATGAGCCATAAAGGCATTGCCTTTTTTGTTTCTTTTGGGTTTTCTTTTTTTTTTTTTGCTTACATGGGCCCTAAGCATAGGTACTACACGTACTGTTTGCTAAACAGCTTGACCATTCACACAAGCCGTATGTCAGTCAAATCCTTTTCTTATTTAACACTTTTTCTTTCTTTTTTTTAGGGGAATTTGGTTGGGGGGGGGGGGGGGGGGGGTAATGGAGGGGGTGTCAACAAGCACAAGTACTCAAACCTCAGTTGACAATAGTGAATACTCCTCCTTATATAGATATACTTGTTTATACCTTTCTTTTTTAACATGCTGTGAATGACTCATTCGCAAGTACATTATTTAGTCGTGATCAATCACATGTTAAGTTGATCAGTTTTGCTGGTTGTAACCATGGTCAAAATTATGGAAATAATATTTGAGTCTGTATTTTGTGTCTCTAGTTTCAGATCATAGTTGCACTTGCAGCATCGTGGGAGTAATATTGATTGGTGCAAAATAAGTGCCGACTGGTAATGCAGGGTGGTTTGGTGATCCAAGGTGCAGGGTTTCCAGGATCAGCAAGACAAATGAGGGGTAATGCAAATTTTCTTTAACAAGTCTCACTGTCTTTCTTATAATGTGCAAAATAGGGCCACAGTTAGCTCACGCACGGCTGTGCGCAAGCCTGGAGGCCAACTTTGGCCAACATGTGCAGGCCATTGGCAGCCTGATGACCTGCGCACAGGGTTGATATCACCTTTAAAAGTGTGCAAAAGGCTTTACACCCCCCTCCATCTGCAAGTGCAATTTCCCCAATTTGGATCATACATACAGTTCACTCAACTCACACCAGTAATAATTGTTTATTTTATAACATTACCCATTTTTTTTACAGTAAAGTTAAATTCTACAAAATGTACT
Source organism: Semisulcospira habei (assembly GCA_036245525.1). Lineage (NCBI taxonomy): Eukaryota > Metazoa > Mollusca > Gastropoda > Semisulcospiridae > Semisulcospira > Semisulcospira habei. The sequence goes on from BTPG01000008.1 coordinate 115,989,739, forward strand.
CTGGTCACCTCCCTTGAGCCACTTCCCATTTATAGAGCACATCAAGGAAGATAATATTGTTGATATTCACTAAGTTGAGAATTGACCTCTAAAAACTACAGTTCAGGAGGCAGATTGACCATGATGTATCATTGTCCCCACCCGGGTCTGCCCTGGGGGACTTGGGTGGGATTAACTACTTTTCAGTTCCCAGGGTCACCCTGGTCAGCCCCACAGGGTGGGTTTTTCCCTCTATTCTGGGGCATGTGTTTCTGTCTACCCGAGGTCCACTCACCTGTATTTGCCTTTTTAAAGCTCTCCCTACTGTCTGCACTGCCTGTAGCTCTTAATATTGGATGTGTGTTGCTAAATGGTCTTAGCTATATTTAGGCCCCATGTGTTAGGTTTATTTAACGTATTTGACCGGCTGGCGACATACATTCAATGTTTTGTTTAGTTGTTTTTTTCACAAGCAGTGCAGGCACGTCCTGAGAAAGTCTTGTTGCTGTCGGGACGTTAAGCAATGTACAATCAATCAATCAATCATGATGTATCATTGGTGGTGCCAAGAAGTACCCAACGGAGAAAGAAACACGCTTAGAAAAGACGGGTACAACACAATTTATTAATATTTCGGGTAAATACCCTTTGTCAAAATAGACAAACAAACAAACAGAGAGATTAGCCGCTACTTATCTTCATTGGCAGAAAGAATGTGGCAACATTTTGAGTTGCCACATTCTTTCTGCCAATGAAGATAAGTAGCGGCTAATCTCTCTGTTTGTTTGTTTGTCTATTTTGACAAAGGGTATTTACCCGAAATATTAATAAATTGTGTTGTACCCATCTTTTCTAAGCGTGTTTCTTTCTCCGTTGGGTACTTCTTTGCATATTACACGCTTGGCAGTCACCTTTTTGGTCTGGATTGGTGGTGCCAGAATAGCTTGGCATGTCAGTTTGGCACCACCCTTGCACTCTCTTGCTTGATCTGTCTTCTGTTGTATTGTGTCAGAGCTAAATGAACAAGGATCAAGAATAAAAAATATCCTGCCTTGGAATAAGAAAGTTTTCTGAATCTATTCTTATTCTTAACCCTTCGAAACAAAAATGTTACTGACACGCAAAGAGTGAATAAATTGTTTTCAATTTTTCAGGCTACAGTATGAAGGACCACTTGTCTGAAAATGTGCGGCGCATGCGGCAGATCCAGAGGACTTGCAAACAGCGCGAGGTGGAGTCCCAAAAACCAGTCAAGGTCATGTGGAAATCAGAAAAGTACACTGGCGTTGAGTCCAAAATAAAGCAGGACCTAGAGGTAGGTGTAGATCTCAAAGAAAGTTACAATTAACTCTTTCCCATCATTGCAGTGCTCAGCTAGTTAGTTACCTGCAGACGTAGTAGGAAAAGGACGTGTGTTTCCTAGTGACGTACATTTTTGGGGTAGATTGAATTCATTTTCACAACCTCCCAAGCTAACAACCACAGATAAATTGGGTATTGTTGGAAAGAGCATTAAAAGTACCTTTCAAAATGCGCGTGTTTGTGCATCAGTTTAGTGGGAAGTCGAACCAATTTGATTATTATGCAACAGAACAAACATGGCGGAGCAAAAAATGAGAAATGCAGTTTTGGTAGCAACAGTGTAAGCACATGCAACGAAAAACCAAAATTTACTCGCCAACATGGCAGAAAATTGTATTCCACAAGCAAAGAAATCACACAAGGGATCTGTCCCTTCTTGAATCACAATTTCACGAGCTAAAAATCACTGTTGAAACCGCGCTCATGAGGATCGAACAAGATCATCGATGGAGACGATCAAAGGCACTGTGTCAGCTACTTCGGCCTTGTTCTGATACCATCCGACAAGGGCATTCACTTTCAGATATTTTATAAATGGTTGGTGAAACACATTATAGTGGTTGTCTCCCTTAGACCAATAGCTCTGCTTCATGCGTTTTTTAAAAAAAAACACAACCCTAGAATACTAGCGACTCGTCTATAGACGGCACGCGCAGAATGCTATAACGTAAGCGTTTCGATGGCTAAGTGTTTGTTTGGGCTAACGCTAAACCGGAAGCGCTACATTTGGAAAAGGTTAACCCATTAACCATAAAGTTGGCACATGAATATGATAACCCATTTAGCCTCGATGCCCTGCAGAAGGAGATGGATCGACCATGATAATTCAAGGGTAATGCCAGATTAGCTTGGCGCCTGTTGGCGCCAAGCTAATGTGGCACTGCTCTTGAATTATGGTCGTTTCATCTCCTGCAACTGGGACATAGTCGTTAGGTGACACCTCAAAAATTTGGGAAATGCGGCCATGGGGTTAAATGGGTTAAGAATTCAATCAGCAAGAATGTTTTGAAAGCTAACTTTACTTTTCACATTATAATGTGGCACATTTTGTGCACATAAATTGTGTTTTGATTTTTACTAAATACTATTCTGATCTCTTTTTGCTGAAGTCCAATGCTGCGTGTAATAGTACTAATACTGAGGCTGACCTGTATTTCCACAAAGTTTTTTTTTTTTTGATTCAGCGTAATTGAGACATTTTTTTATTTCAGAATCCACCAGCACCACCAAGACCCATGTCGGCAACATTTCTGCGGGCACACTCACGGTCGGGTCCCCTGGTGAAGCTAGAATCTCGGCCATGTACACCTGATCCTTCCAATAAACTGTCAGTCCCTCCTGCCTCCTCAGCAAATGATGTAAGTTGGCATGTGTGTTGTGTGTTGGTCTATGAGTTGGACTAGAAGCTATCTCAGTGAGCTGACATCAGATGCTGTTGGCCCACTTAGGTCTGTGTGCAGGCCAGTGGCGGATGATATTGGCCTGTGGACATTTTGCTTAATAGGATGTCGGTGTAGCCCATCCTCACGACTGCATTTCCCAAATTTTGAAGGTGTCACTCAACGACTACTGCTCAACCTTAATAATTTGAGGATAGTGCCAGATCAGCTTGGTGCCTGATGGCGGTGTCACTTAACAACTATATACCAGTTGCAAGAAATGAATCAACCATGATAAGTTGAGGGTAGTGCCAGATTAACTTGGCGCCTAATGGCACCAAGCTTATCTGGCACTACCTTTGAATTATCATGGTCAATCCATCTCCTGTTGTAGTGTGATGGTCTAAATGGGTTAGTAGTAACATTCTTAGCTGCTTAGACCCTCATGAAAACAAAAACTGTTGTCACCTCCACAATAGTTTTGAAAATGTTGACTTGCTAAACTGGCAATTGCATAAGCATCAATTTTGCTTGCATAGCAGAATGCCACTGTTTCAAGCACAATAGAGACTGTTTTGAGCAAACACTTCTTTTTTGGCTCACATGCGAAGCAATAGCGAGTCTGTTTTGGGCCAGTGGTCGTCAGTATGTCGTCTGTCCGCCATCGATCGTGGTAAACTTTAACTTGGCATTTTCTCGGAGACTATTCAAGCCACAGTCTTCAAACTTGGCCCAAGGATACTTTGTGGCAAGACAGTGAAATAGCCATATATTGACAAAAAATGTTTCTTCTCAAATACAATTCACAACTTCAAACCCAAATTTGGTACAGAGATACCTGATGGTAAGACCTATCTTTGCATACTAATTTGGATGGACCCCCAGAAAGGTCAAGAGTCACAGGAGGCCGACAAATGTGTGTAAAATGCCAATTTTGATAAAATGGTAGGTATTATCAACGTTTTTGCAAATTTTTCAATCAAATTTGACAGAAAGGTAGATGATGATAATACCTTCCTATGCATACTAATTTAGTCGACTCATCGCAAAGGTAAAGGGTCAAGGGAGGTTGACAGATGTGTGGAAAATGCTTACATTTTGAGAAAGCATGGATTTTGCTGGTACAGAAACCAGCCCTTTACTTATTGTCACAAAGGGCACACATAAATTATGTCAATAGGCCATACACGTGAGCCATAATGGCTTTGCCTTGTTTCTTTTCTTTTTTTTTGCAAGAAAAATGTGGTTTGTAAAGACAGGTGCTTACTCAAGAGAAATCTTTCAGGGCAAAAGCTTGTTACCTGTCATTAAAGACAATCATTTAGGTGGCTATAGCTGCTTGGATGTTGGTCTGGAAATGACAGGTGATCTCTTTTATGGGTTACTTACTTACGCCTGTCACCCCTACCCGGGTATAGGCCGTCGACGAGAGACCTCCAGCGACTCCTGTCCTGTGCTTCTCCTTCGATTTTACTCCAGGTGGTTCCCATTCTCTTGATGTCTGCTTGGAGGTCTTGACGCCAGGAGTTTCTCGGCCTACCTCTTTTCCTCTTTCCCTGGGGATTCCATGACAATGCCTGCCTAGTGATACTGGAAGCTGGCTTTCTCAGACTGTGACCAATCCATCCCCATCTTCTTCGCCCAATTTCATTCTCTGCTGTTATCTGCTCTGTTCTCTCCCAGAGTCTGATGTTGCTGATCTCTGGCCAGTGGATTTTCAAAATTCTTCTAAAGCAACTGTTTATGAAGATCTGTACTCTGTTGACAGTGGTTTTTGTCAATCTCCAAGTCTCTGCTCCATATAGGAGAACTGCTTTTACGTTGGAGTTGAAAATCTGGACTTTGGTGTTTTGTGACAGCTCTCTGGAACTCCACACTTTTTTCAACTGGAGAAAGGCTGCTCTGGCTTTACCGATTCGTGCTCTGACATCTGCATCAGTGCCGCCTTTTTTGTCTATGATGCAGGGCCTCAGATCCACGAGGGCTTCAATAGGACATTTGTCCTGAACAACATTGGTTCAATAGGTCATTTGTCCTGCCTGAGGAAAACCAATAGGACATTTTTGTCCTCAAACCATTGAATCAATAAGACATTTTGGTGCACAAAATTTTTTATGTTTATTGAATATATGAGAAAAAATAAATAATTTAAAAGCATTGGTTATTTCACAGACACACACACACACACACGAAAAAAAATTAAATTTAACAAATACAAACTTGAATATCAATTCTTCCCAAATTCCCTTTGAAAAATAACATTGGAGCAAAAAATAATACTGATAATACTGTCCAATTCAAAATGTTAATGATGTTCCATGGGGAGGATCAAATCATTATTGATATAGAAGGCGGATCGCTATCTCTTCAGTGTTTTTCTGAAGGGCAGGAACTTTCAAGCTGTCCCTGTGTTCTTTTGTTACTTCATGGTCTGAAAGCGCCGACTTGCAAAAATTGATGCATCCGCTTGTGAAGGCATTTTTCATGTTTCCATTGTTACATGCAGTGCAAAACATCTTTTCGTTCTCATAACGTAACCATTTAAAAGAAAGTGTCCACGCTTGCACAAACTTTCTAGTAGTAGTGGATTCTTCTTTTTCGGCTGGTTCTGCCTGTTTTGTTTGTGCATTATCACACAATGTAGATGGCTGTGGATCGGGAGCGTCGCCGGTCATATCTAGATCTATCACATCTCTCACCTCTCTTCTTTCTTCTTCTGTCGCTTGAGAAGCGCTTGTTTGGTCGGATGCATTAGTTTCTTCTCTCACATCTTTAACGGTTTTACCAAAACCGAAGTTTTTCAGCTGTTGCTGCTTTGAATCAGCTTTTATTTTCTTTTTCGGAGGCATCGCCAGTCGGATTCGCGAGTATCGAAAACGAAAGCTGTGTAAGGGAAACCACTCTGCGCATGACAACCAACCAGTGCATGGTTACGACTGCTGGTGCAGACGCACTAACTAAGCCTATCCTTTATCGATCGGTTTCGCAAAGAGGAAAGGGCGAGTGCACTAGGCTATTCCTTTTTCAAGTTGAATGTCGCGATGAAGGCCTAACGGCCAGTAACGGGTAACGCAGTTATTAAAATGAACGATGTCCGGCCTTTACGCAGCTTCGATCGGACAATGACCGCCTTCATTAAAAAGCAATAAGACATTTGACAGATTGAAGGCAAATTTAATAGGACATTTGGATTTTTTATCGGACAATTGTCCGATGTCCGACGTGGATCTGAGGCCCTGATGATGCTCCCAAGATAGGTGAAGGACTCCACCTCCTCCAACGGGGTGCCAGCAAGCAAGACTGGTTCTTCCCTGGTTGAGTTCAGCCTCATTGTCTTTGTTTTCTGTTTGTGGATGGTGAGGCCCACTTGGGACGAGATGTCAGCAAGCCTCGTGTTCTTGTCCTGCATTTGTTGATGAGTGTGGGACAGTAATGCCAAGTCATCTGCAAAATCGAGGTCGTCAAGCTGTGTCCACTGTATTCCACTTCTTCTCTGCTCTGTGGTCCTCTTCATGACCCAGTCTATGGCCAGTAGGAAGAGGAACGGAGACAGCAGACACCCCTGCCTGACACCGCTTCTGACCTGGAGCTCCCTGGTGAACTGCCCTTCATGGATCACGCGACATGTCATGCCATCGTAGCTGCTCTTGATCAGGTGGACGAGCTTTGTGGGTACACCATAGTGTCATAGGAGTTTCCACAGAGTCTCTCGGTCCACGCTGTCAAATGCTTTCTCGTAATCCACAAAGTTGACGTACAGCGGGGAGCTCCACTCCAGAGACTGTTCCACGATGATGCGGAGAGTGGCGATCTGGTCTGTACATGATCGGTTTTTCCTGAATCCTGCTTGCTGGTCTCTCAGCTGGGGGTCAACGGAGCTCTTCATTCTCTCCAGGATGATCTTGTTGAAGACCTTTCCTGGTACTGACAGCAAGGTGATTCCTCTATAGTTGGAACACTTGCTGAGGTCACCTTTCTTGGGAAGCTTGATTAGGTACCCCTCCTTCCAGTCAGCCGGCATCACCTCCTCTTCCCAGATCTTTCCAAACGGTGGGTACAGCATCTCTACTGTTGTCTCTAGGTCTGCTTTCAGAGACTCCGCTGGGATGCCATCTGGCCCTGCTGCTTTGCCATTCTTCAAAAATGCCACTGCTCTTCTGATCTCTTTCCGGCTGGGTCTGTCACAGCTGATGGGTAGGTCGGTCTCTGCTGGCTGGATGTCTGGGGGGTCGGGTGGGCTGGGTCTGTTCAGTAACTCTTCAAAATACTCGGCCCATCTGTCGAGCTCTTTTATGGGTGGTCGCTCAAAACAGGTTCTGCTGTATTGACTGTTGATTTAGACATTGCAGCTTTAAACTGCTGGTCCGTGGCGAAGTGGTAAGGGTGCCTGCCACCAATGGTAAAGGTGCAAAGTTTGATACCGGGTTCCGGTGTCAGTCTTTTCTCCTCTAGTAAGTGTGTCTCGTTAATTCGGGCGGACCATCAGGGGTTCTTTCTCCGGGTACTCCGACTCTTCCTCCCCCTCCACTTTGGTACCGGTTTCAGGCCACTTTATAAATTTCAAATACAAGCAATAAAAATTTCCGAAACCTCAGTAGCTGAGCTGATCCTTCACAACACATGAATGTTTGTCTTGTACAGTGTTTTTCCTCGGAGCGAATGCATGTGTGTCACGTGAGCTTGCGTGTTGATTTCAGTTTGTGGCGCTTTGAGCCGATTTGCAGTAATAAGTGGTATTGTACAGTTGTCACATCTGTAGCTTCTACATTTTTTGTGATTATGTGTTTAGTGATGTTTCTCATTATTGAACAGGTGAAACTTGTTCGTCACAACTTCGACTTCATCAAGGTGAATGGCAGGAATGCACGTCACTGTCAGATGACCAGGGCACCCAGTCTGACAGCACTCGACGACTTGAAGAAGAAAGATGAGGAGAGGATGTCAGACTACATGCGTGGGGAAGTGCCAAGCTAGTGAGTTGCATGTATTCATGAACTGCAGACCTAGAAGTGCTAGAGGCAAGAGCTGATAAAGCATATCGTACGGTACATGCTAAGGGAAATCACTTAACCCATAAAGCTGTGACCGGCTACGACAGGACATGGGTCGACCATGACAGTTCAAGGGTGGTGTCAGAATAGCTTGGTGCCTAGCGGTGCCAAGCTATTCTGACACCACCCATGAACTATCATGGCTGATCTGCCTTCAGAGCTGTGACATAGACCTCAAGTGGTGTCTAAAAGAATTTAAAATTGTATTCTCAGGATGTAATGAATTAAAGCTGGACAATGAAATTCATGAGATCAAACCCCTGTTAGTTATTACTAACATTCTTTCTTGTGAAAGAGTTTCACCACAGTAAATGACACTTATTTTTTCAGCTTGAGGAACAGAAAGAAGCAGTGGATAAAGGACGAAGAGAATAGAATAGCGAACACCCCTGACCCTGCTATGCCTCCTGGCCATCGACAGCTGCCTGAGAATGAACGCAGAGAAACATTGGATCTTTTGCAGAAAAGTTAGTTAGTTTGAAATAAGTTTGACTAAAATAGTCCAAGGGTAGTGCCAGAATAGCTTTGGCTTTGCACCTCTAGGCACCAAGCTATTCTGGCACTACACTTGAACTAAAGGCATTGGTCTATATCCTTATCTGTAAGTACTATAATGTAGCTTGCATTGGCAGTGTACAAATTTGAAGCTTTTAGCCTCAGTGTGATCTGGGTTAAATGACATGTTCTTGCAGTTGAACCATCAGAATGATGTCTTATTAGTCTAGCAGCTGCCCTTCATAGACGATCAGCCGTTTACGAGATAGTGATTTTCTAGAGAGTAACAAAGGTTTGGGTATATCAAAATGAAGTCTAGTATGAATAAAAGCAGTGCGCACTCGTTTTAAACCGCCGGAGGATGGAGACATTTTTCTGTAGCACATTTTGTTTCCAGTATGGCTGCAGACGAAACCAGGACCTTCGCGGCCATGTTTACAGGGGATCAGTAGTTTACACGGGTCTCATTGTTCCTGTATTCAGTGGTAGTATGCACTATATGTCACTTAAAAGGATTTCACTTTTTAAAGTAATATTTTCACACTTAGATATATTAAGAGAAGAAACAATTACGAAAACGCTTGCCTTGAACGCAAAATTAATATCGTTTCGCAACAATAAGGTATCCCAAAATCACGTGATCAAAACATCACGTGATGCCGTCTCCGCGGACGTGAATTTCTGTCTGCCGACGGGTTCTTTTTTATTTGTTCTACATAAGCTTGTTTGTTTAAAAAAAAAAAAAGCAAACGTGTCAAGTTGCTGTGTGCATTTTTACGGCTTGATAAAGGTTTGTCACGTTTATTTCCATTCACTTTACCATCGCTTTGCCCGTTTCATTTCGACAACACAGCACCAAAACAAAACGTAACCCACAACACAAACGCTATCTTCAAAACCTATGCTGCATTCTGTAAAAGAAAAAGAGTGCCACACCACTTGGTTTTAACTGTCATGGCTGAGCGAAGTTTCGGAACTTGATTAATTATTTTATGCAGCAGTAACATTTATTTTAATCAGTTGCACTGACAAGCTATGTTGTGATGTGCGATCACTGCCAGTGCCAATTTTGCAGTCTCAGTGATCACTGATGGTACAGTACACTTCACACTGAAAAAAAAAAATGCACAGCACAATGTGAACACGCTTGGAAGTTCATGCAATGCTTTGTTTAAAATTGAACCCTATCTTGCTAGCAGTAGCCTACTGCACAAAAGAGGAACTTATTTTGCTGCTGTGTTATTTGCAGTTTGTCTGCATATAGACATTTGCAGTTCGCTGCAAGGATTCTTAGCAGCTGACATTAGCACTGACATATTGGGATTAAAACAAGAAAGAAAACGGAGAAAGGTGACACAGAGATGATTTAATAAATCAGTCAAGTGATCAAATGAATGAGATATCTATGTTTTATGATAAACAGCTAGTTATGGGAGGGGGGGGGGGGGTGGGGGGAAGGAGGCACATACTTTATAATGTACACGTACTATTTCTTTCAGTGTTTCCATCACCCACTCATAACACCATTAGACTCGATGAGTTGTCATGTTTTGAGTGGTTTACAAAATACATGTACTTGTTGCTGTTACATTATCTTCTTACTGGTTTTGACATTTCGCTGTAAGATTTACAGTCACATACTTTAAGCGTGTTCCCCCTAACGCACACAGAGGTTGACTGTATCATTGATATGTGTGTGTAGGTAGCGTTTGGTTTTGTTTGAGGTGGCAGTTTTGGCCTCACCTTTAAGTTTGGTGCCGCTGTGCATGTGGCCACCAGTACTATTTACAGAACTGATGACTGCATGTGCAGGCTAGTTCACGGTATCAAAATGTGAACTGGGCAGCCTATTGTTTGAAGTGATCAGTGGTAGCAACATCCATGATGTATGTGTGCATTTGGCCACTGGTACTGTTTACAAAGGTGCTGTTTACAGAACTAGTGGCTGAGTAGGCATATTATTATTAGTATTGTTATTGTTATCAGGTGTGGCCTTATCTCTAAGTTTTGGTGCCCCTGTGCATGAGGCCAACAGTACTTTTCACAGAACTGATGGCTGCATGTGCAGTGTGGTTAACTGGACACATGAAATTTGTAGGTGGGCAGCTAAAATACAGGCAGTCAATACAAGCCACTTGCTTAACCTGAAGTCTCTATATATAGATTTTACAGTTCACTAATGCCCATCAGTATACAATTGTGCATGTCTTTTGTGGGTATTCTGTGGTTTTGTATGTGGGCTGGGGTTGAAAGTGGGGCGGTATGGCACCTATTACCGCGTATGTACAAAACCTTCATTACAAACAAACATAAATTAATAATTTTAATAAATAGTTATTTGGGTTTAACGCCGCGCGGTAGACTACGGCCATCTAATGGCAGTTAAATAAATAAGATAAAGTAAGTCAAAGATACCTGGGACATAAGAATGCTAAGTAAAGTATAGATTATGATCATGCACAGATGTACATTGGTGGATGTTCTGCGGTTTTGTGTGTGTAACTGGATTGGGGTTGGGAGCGAGTGATACTGCACCTATTACCATGTACGTGTATAAGACATAAGACATTTATTCACCAAGTAAAACGTTACAAAGATTTTTGTGTGGCATGGCGACAGTAAAATATGTCCTCACTTGTAGGGCATTCATCATGTCATACACTTAGTTGGCGATCATCCTATATACAGCACTAAAAGATAGATAAACACAATATTAAACACAAATCAGTCATATGTCACAAATCATGGAATCACGTTGTTCCGTGCATGGTGATGTATTGAGGACAGCTTCTGGAAAAAAAATTGCATCTGAATCGAGAGGTTCTGGCTTTAAAAGCACGAAACCGCCGGCCAGAGGGCAGAAGCTCGAAGAGATGATTGGCCGGGTGTGACAGATCTGACAGAATAGTACTGGTGGCCACATGCACAGGGGCACCATGGTGTATGTTCTTGATCTGTATGCTGATGTGTATGTACAAAACCTACATTACAAACAAACAAAACAAAACAAACAAACAAAATAAATAAATAATTTAAATAAATAAGATAAAGTAAGTCTAAGGTACCTGGGACATATGCATGCTAGGTAAAGGATAGATTAAAAATTATGAACATACACAGATGTGTATGTCCTTCTTTTGGTAGGTGTTCTGCGGTGTTATGTGTGTATTTAGGTAAGGGTTGGGAGCAGGCAGTATGGCACCTATTACCATCTATATATGTGTATATTTTCTTGTTTGCTGATGCCCCCACCCGGGTCTGCCCTGGGGGACTTGGGTGGGGTTAGGTACTTTTTAGTTCCCAGGGTCACCCTGGTCAGCCCCACAGGGTGGGTTTCCTTTCTATTCTGGGGCATGTGTTTCTGTCTACCCTTGGTCCATTCACCTGTATTTGTCTTTTTAAAACTCTCCCAACTGTCTGCACTGCCTGTAGCTCTTGATGTTGGATGTGTGTTGCTAGACAGTCTTAGCTTTATTTAGGCCCCATGTTGTAGGTTTATTTAACGTATTTGACCGGCTGGCGACATACATTCAATTTTCTGTTTAGTTTTTTTTTTTCATAAGCAGTGCAGGCACATCCTGAAAAAGCCTTGTTGCTGTCGGGACGTTAAGCAATGTACAATCAATCAATCATTGTTTGCTGATGTGTATGTACAAAACCTTCATTACAAGCAAACAAAATAAATAAATAATTTAAATATATACTTATTTGGGTTTAATGTCGAGCAGGCGACCAATGCCATCTCATGGCGGTTAAATAAAAAAGATGAAGTAAGTCAAGATACCTGGGACATATGAATGCTCAGTAAAGGATAGATTATGAACATGCACAGATGTAAGTGTCGTTTGGTGGGTGTTCTCTGGTTGTGGAGTGGGGTTGGGAGTGGGCAGTATTACCATATATGTGTATGTGAACATCAGCATATGAACAAAACCTACTTTTCAAACAAATAAAAATAAATAATAAATTTAAATAACTAGGACATATGAATACCAAGTAAAGGATATATTATGAACATGCACAGATGTTTGTTCTGTGGTTTTGTATGTGGGGTGGGGAGCGGGTGGTATGCACCTATTACCATATGTGTACATGTTATGTTCACATCATATATGTGTATATCTATGTTCTCATCTTGTATGCTGATGTCCCCCACCCAGGTCTACCCTGGGGGACTTGGGCGGGGTTAACTACTTTTTAGTTCCCAGGGTCACCCTGGTCAGCCCCACAGGGTGGGTTTTCCCCTCTATTCAGGGGCGTGTGTTTCTGTCTACCCTTGGTACATTCACCAGTATTTACCTTTTTTAAACTCTTCCTACTGTCTGCACTGCTTGTAGCTCTTGATATTGGATGTGTGTTGCTAAAGGGTCTAGTTAGGTTTATTTAGTGTATTAGACCAGCTGGCGACATACATTCAATATTCTGTTTAGTTTGGGTTTTTTCACAAGCAGTGCAGGCACGTCCTGAGAAAGTCTTGTTGCTGTCGGGACGTTAAACAATGTACAATCAATCATTTTATGCTGATGTATGTGCAAACATACATCACAAACAAACAAACAAACAAAAAAATAATAAATTAATAAAATAAGTTGGGGATACCTGGGACCTATAAATATGCATGTTAAGTAAAGGATAGATTATGAATATGCACAGATGTATGCATATTGAAAACAAATTTCCTCTCCTTGGTGACCACTACCATACCACTATAGTGATCATGTGCATCAAGGAATTCCTTCCATCCATAATTAAAAGGATAAATAATAAATAAATATGTAAGTGAATACATACATGAATCAATAAAAAATAAATAAATAAAACATGTAATATAATAGAGAGGGCTACTGTCTCATGCAGTCCTGATAAAGCTTAATCATAAGAGTCCTTGTGAGTACTTGAGTGCGGATTGGTTGAATTGGTTGCAAAAACTAAAATTTTATATTTAGGTGTTTAGCTGAACATGGTGATTTTGATGGAAACAGTTCGGAGATGGATTTCACTCTGCCTGGCTTGTGCTTAAGACCAGTCGGATACGAGTGTGCTTGACCAGTTAAAAATCCCATCTCCACTAATAAAATAAATTTAAAAAAAGAGCAGACCTGCACTTAGAGCCGTTAGGCTGAAAAACAGACGAACAACATGCATGTTGTATCCGGCCAAAGAATGTTGAAGATGGTCGGCAGACACATTGCACAACATGCACAAAGGGAGTTTACTTTCGATATGCTTTCCTCCCACAAAAGACCGAGTTCTATGGAAAAGGCTGTTTTCAAGACCAGGAAAAATAACGTATTTGACGTTGATAAGATGTTCAAATCGAAAATAATCTCTGTTTCAATTCAGGAGCAAAGTAAAGCTTCATCAACCGTGCGCGTCTGATTGACTTCTTTAGAAGGCTTCTCGCTGACCGCCATTTTGAAACTAGCGACGCGACTATGCTTACCGCATTAAAAATAATACTTTTAAACTTATTTTATCGTATATATGTATGCATGTTTACTTGCTGATGATTTTAATTTACTCACTGGAATAAACTTGTAACTTGTATGCTTGAAATTTTCAATGTTATGCACAAAAAATGTCTTGCACCTTATCCGGGCGGTGTACGAGGACTGGTTCCCTCACATCGAAAAATAGCTTTCGAAAAACACTTCTACAAAAATGTCTCCATCCTAAGGACAAATATTGTTGCCATGCATAAACTATATGGCATTAGTACTTTCGTTTCGTACCTGCAAACCATTGTTACTCTTTTGACGAACTACTTAGTCTGCAGAAATTGCGAAAAGCTGCTGGACTATATGTTGATGTTTTCACATCTAAACCCCTGCAGGAATCACCTTGACAAAAACGCTACCGAGTGCCAAAGGGTGGCACCTAATAGTGACTTTCACAACTTTGGTACCAGTAGGTGTCTGTAAGGACTGTGTGCCGTCTGAAAGATGGATGGGACATGATAATCATGGGGTAGTGCTGGATTAACTTCGTGCTGTGCAAGACTGATCTGGCACAACCCTGTTATGATCTATCCGTCTCTGACATTGGTGTCTTGAGACTGAATGTATCAACAGTAGAAATCAGTGTTCCTTCTTTGCAGAATTCTAATCCTATGTTGATGTTTTGGCACTGGAGTTTATTAGTATCATAAGTATCATCAGATATATACTTTGTGACAAATATTTTGTTATTGTGACAGCATACATTATCACACAGTAACCATCAAATTTTTTGCTATATTTATTTCTGTGTCTTCTTCAACAGAGGAGAAGGAGCTTGTTCAGCAGCTTGCTGCCCTCCCCATTGGAGCAGATACAGTGCGCGTCCGACAAAAGAGGAAAGAAGTGGAGGGAAAGCTGACCGAGTTGGAAGAGGCCATCAAAATCTTCTCTCGTCCAAAGGTCTTTGTCAAGGTGGATCCATGAAGACAGATCATTCATGCACCTTGCGGAGTCAACCTCATTCTGGACTGTCCTCATAGTGTATATATAATTTGCATGTACGGAATGATTGGAAATGTATTATGAAAGATCAGGATTTGCCGAGAATTCGACCAACACATATTTGAACCCTTTGTGTGTCAGTAGCGGTTTTAGTCGCGATAATTCCTGCAGAAATCATCGCAACTAATACTGCTACCGATACACAAAGGGTTAAAGTGTATTGGAAACAGATGTAACATTCATACTGATAGTGTAGCAATTGATCAGCACATTTTAACCCCTTGAGTGCCACTGATGATACCTCTTGGCAGAAAAGATGCATAGTTAAGCTTCCTTTCTGCCAAATAGCGTAGTCGGTAACAACCAAGGGGTAAGTGCACATGCTGCCTCGGGCCACCTACACTTGCATTTATTGGATCACACCAACTCTGCTGCAGAACAGAAGATAAATGTGTTTTATTTGCTTAAACCTTTGGCTGTCCGTAGCAGTTTTTAAAGGACTTTTTAGGATGGGTCACGGTGGGGCGAATTCAATAGCATGTCCATGATGTCAAAGGCGGGCAGGCTAAACCTCTAACAATTGAAGTAACAAGATAAAAATTACGTCATGTCTAGTTACGCTAACCTCGCTGCTGAACGTACATTTGGCGCAAAGCGCCGTATGTATGTATGTGCGTATGTATGTGTGTGCGTACGTATGTAAACGAGAGAATCTCCGATATTTCTGTACACACAAGCTTGAAACTTGGTGAAATACTTTCTTAAGTGGGTGGCTAAGAGAGCCTCCGAGCGTATTGTAATTATGTCTCATTGAAGACATAAACAACCGTTTATAGGAAGTTGGTTGACCCAGATTAGAGTCCATAATTTTTGTCATATTTACTTGAACTTTTGCATATATTGGAGAAAGACATTGGATGAGTTCGTTAGCCAGCTTTGTATCCTTTCAACTTCTTTAGTAAAATTATTCTTTTCAGAAAAGAATTAAAACACTAAAAAACCTTTACTTCTAGAGAAAGTCAGACAGTGGCGGTGGCATAAAAGAGGCAACTCTGTCACCATGCAGACACTGACATAATACTTTAAATATGACGTCATTCTCTCTCGTGCGCGCGGCTCTCTCTCTCTCTCACAAACATGCATGCATCTCCAGGAGAAATAGATTCTCATGCACCTGGAGGGCGCATGAGGATCTATGCCTCTTGGAGATGTTTGGAGCACGCACACACATTGAAGCGCTTTGAGAAGAGCATGCAGGTGACCTGTGTACTTAGTATATCATGTAGCTAGGTAAAGCCAACTTGCTTTCACACAAATTATGGCAAGACTGAAATTGTACCGTGAAGTTCTAGTTTTGTCACCATTTTCTCAAGCCTATAAAGCAAAAGTGAATCTGATATCACGTAAAATATAAAATTAGGTAAGAACTAAAACTTACGTCATGACAAACGACGTTTGACAAATCAATGACGCGTATGTCCTGCACCCTATATAGAACTCTCTGACGCATTGGCAGATCTGCAAGACTTTTTCAATAGGAGATAATTCACCATCAGAATCAGGTCAAAGACAAAAGGTTGAGACCATTGACAGCGAGGACAGCTCTTATATAGTAGAGACTTTGTGGGTTATGGTTGATCCCATCTTGTTGTGGCTATGATTCCTACAGGAATCATTGCAACGAAAAACGCAACCTACAGCCAAAGGATTAATCAGGTGCCAGATCCATCGGGCACTGCCCTTGAACTGCAATGGTTGATGTACAGTGTACATGTGCAGACTGAGTGAATTGCTTTACGTACAGCCAGACTTGATAAAGCCTTCTTACATCATTCCATACTTAACACCAATTCTCTATCAGGTTTTAAGTGATGAACCATTGTGATATCCTATACATTACTCTTTATTCCTTTTGACTGAACAACAGTTAACCATCCAGTAGTAATAATAATAGTTGTACACAAATTTGGACTGATAAAAACTGTACTTGATCCAGATCTACAGCACATAATATATGTACTGATACATGTGCTTCTGACTTCAGCCTTACAGAAACAATATTCACACATATTAGCTCTCAATGCCATGCTCATTACATATCTCTTTATGCCTAACGTTGAAGCTATATAGTTTGCGCCTCCATCACTGCAGTTCGAAACAGACATAATCGAGACCAAAAAAGGTGACTGCCAAGTGTGTACAATGCAAAGAAATAAGAAAGAAAAACACTCTTGGAAAGGAGAAGAACAAGACAGTTTACTAAATTTCGGATTACCTTCAGCTCCAATATTTACTTGTCTGAGATGCAACGACACCATTGAGTGTGCAGAAAATGATCCCTCCCCAGACCCTCGCATGTGATGAAACAGCCATAAAACCCTTGGATGTTGGCAACGATTTTAGTCGAGGTGATTCTTGCAGAAATCACCTTGACCAAAATCTCTACCGACTTCTAAAGGGTTTAACCATATGGAGGCAACAAGGTTACATGAATGACAATGTGTTACTCTTCTTGGGGGGGGGGTGGGGGGGGGGGGGGGAATAAGTAATGCAGTCTGTTGGTTTGTCTACTGTGAGAAAGTACACTGTTTTGTTCTCATCCTTTCAAAGTGTGTTTCTTTCTTGGTTATTTCTTTAGAAGTGGACTTGTGATGTCAGCAGTAAGGATTTCAGCACAAACGGTGGACACCATCTGAGGTGACCATAAACATTTAATCCATCTCATCTTCATTCATTGTACCTTACGTGACATGTATTTGAAAGTGCATGTGTTTAGTGTTGCTATCTACAACTTAAGCAGTTGAATATGAATTATTCTTTTCAAATTTGGAATTTACTGGCACTAAAACTTTAGACATCTTTCAGTATAAACTAGTTCAGTAAATGTGTGATTCTCTGTGATTTGGGACCATTCTGCCCATACGTCACAGACCAGCACACAAATGTACCTTTTCTCATTTCTTTTCTTCAAAACGTGCATCTACAGAGTATTTGTACAACACACAGTTATATAGATTTTGTTTGAAAGGGCACTCTGTACTTACTGGTGCATCTGTGTTGTGACAGTTTCTCATTTGTTAGTCATGGGTCGTATCTCATACTCTGTACATAATAAAGTATTTTGGAATCGTTATAATTTATGTCCTCTATTGCTCAGTTTTCATATCATTTACAGTCATACCTAGTCCATCACATCAACCCATTTAGCCCTGAAGCACTATAGCAGGAGAGGGATCGACCATGACAATTCAAGAGTAGTGCCAGATTAGCTTGGCACCATCAGGCACCAAGCTAATCTGGCACTACCCTTGAATTATCATGGCCTATCCATCTCTGCAACTGGTACCGTCATTATTGACACCTCCAAAATTTGGAAAGTGCTGCCTAGGTTTTAAAAGGGTCAACTTGTTTGACATGACGAGAAAAACATGCATCAAGACATTGTTGTCAACACACGCTCACTAACACAAACCTGAAAAGCAAACTGCAATTTGTTCTTAGTTTAATTGTTAAAATGGTAAATGCTCATAGCAGGCCACTGTATATCTTACAGTGACAAGTTGTAAGCATTGCTACACCAGAGGTAGATGCATATTTCTGTTAAACAGTGAAATACAAAGAGATCATCGTATAGTCCTTTCATCTAAAGTGTCCTCTACTTTAATTGTATCTCACTGAAGTCTCTAACTTGAAAAGAAGGAATAAATCACTAGCCCTATCTTTTAGACAGAATGAAAACAATATTACACCATTACATAAACAAGAAAGGCAAAGCCATTATGGCTCACGTGTATGACCGATTTACATAATTATGTGTGACCTTTGTGACAAGGGCTGGCTTCTGCAGCAGCAAAATCCACGTTTTTTGAAAATGTAAGCATTTTTTACACATCTGTCAACCTCTTGTGAACCTTGACCTTTGTGATGAGTTGACTAAATTAGTATGCATAGGAAGGTCTCATCATCGGCTATCTTTGTGCCAAATTTGGTTGAAAATTTTGCAACAATGGTGATAATACCTACAATTTTATCCAAAAATTGGCATTTACACATTTGCTAGCCTATTGTGACCCTTGACCTTTCCGAGGGGTCATCCAAATTAGTATGCCTTGATAGGTCTTACCATCAGGTATCTCTGTACCAAACTTGGGTTTGAAGTTGTGAATAGTATTTGAGAAAAAAACATCTTTTGTCAAAATAATAATGGCGATTTTTTTCCTATTTCCTGAGCTCTCATGACCCTTGACCTTTCCGAGGGATCAACCAAATTAGTGTGCATAGAAAGGTCTTCCCATCAGGTATCTCTGTAGCAAGTTTGGGTTTAAAGTTGTGAATAGTATTTGAGAAAAACATCTTGTCAAAATATGGCCATTTTGGACCACTTTCCTCAGCCCTTGTGACATTTCCGAGGGGTCATCCAAATTAGTATGCATAGATAGGCTAATAGACCTATCATAGGTCTTACCATCAGGTTTTTCTGTACCAAGTTTGGGCTTGAAGTTGTGTACAGTATTTGAGAAAAAACATCTTTGGTCAAAATACGGCTATTCCGGACGGACAAGCACTGACCCAAAACATAGACTCTGCTTCGCACGTGAGCCAGAAATGTGTACTGGTCAGTGAATTTTTGACCTTATTACCTAGAGCCGTAAGGTCTAAATCACAAACCAGCACACACTTTTTGAATATTGGCACATAGAAGTAAAATATGCCCTACCCCCCCCCCCCCCTCCACCTGTAAATCAACACACACCCTTATTATTTTTTTTTTTAAATTAAAGCAAATTCTGGCAATGTGTTATCTCCTGAATCAATTACACTGATTGTTCCTCACGAAATGATTAGTAATGAGGCAAACATACAGGTTTGGTGTCCAGAAAGATCAATCAAATACAAAATAAATAGAAATAACATGCATTGTCCATGCATGATAAGAAAAATTAAAAAAAAAACTCGATTAAAACAAAGACTACTGGACTTCATCACTCCACAACAAACCAATAATAATGTTAACAAACATAAATATACGCTACTTAAACACCATCAAAATCCAACCAGGATTGTTGATCCCCCCCCCCCCCCTCCCCTCCCCCACCTCTAAAACAATGCACAAACCATACAAATAAAAATGATCTGATAATAAATTAAGAGAAGTGTTGTAGTTAACATCATAATAATAATACCGTTATTATATAGGCGCTTTTTCTCAATTTTTGGACGAATCGACTCAAAGCGCCGCGAACTGAAACCCAACACGCACACTCACGTAACAGACATGGATTTACGCCATTTAAGACAAACACAGTACAAGACAGACGAAGGGCCAGTTCAGCTACTGAAGTTACAGAGATTTTTGATCGCTTGTATCTGAAATTTGTAAAGTGGCCTGAAACCGGTACCAAAGTGTGGGGGGTGGGTGGGGGATAGAAGAACCGGAGTACCCGGAGAAAGAACCCCTGATGGTCCGCCCAAATTAACGGTGACACTTACCAGAGGAGAAGAGTCCGACGCCGGAACCCGGTATCGAACCTTGCACCTTTGGCATTGGTGGCAGGCGCCTTAACCACTGCGCCACGGACCGCCCGATCAATTATGCCGACAGGGAATTAGTTCAAAACAATCGTAAAGGGATGACAAAATCATACCAGGTCATGCGAAATCAACTTGACAACCTTTGAAATGTCATGCGAACATAACAATAAAATGATTTATGATAAGATTGTTATAAAAACGATGTTCACGAAGTCATTTGTGTGTTATGTGATCACAAATAGAATTGTGCACTGGGCTATGACTTTGGACTTAACTGTCTTTGGCCATAAAGTCCAAAATCAAAACCTAGCAAAACAAGAATGGCAAAGCCCGTAAGGCTCAAGTAAAGGGTTGGCTTTTGTACCTGTATCGTTTCTCAAAATCTATGCATTTTTCACACTTCTGTCAATCTCCCATGACCCTTGATCGGTGTGTGTAGCGAACCAAAATAGTATGCATAGAAAGTTCTTATCAATCACCTTTCTACCAAATTTGGTTAAAAGGTTTTGCAAATGTGCTGATACAAGTTAAAATTCTACTTTTTTCACATCATTTGCCGATCTCTTGTAACCCATGACCTTTCCGAGGGGACATCCAAATTAGCTTTCATACAACAAACTTATCATTGGGTATCTCTGGACAAAGTTTGGTTTTGAAGTTGTAAATAGTACTTGAGAAATTTTTGTTAAGAAATTTTGTGATCTCGTGACCCTTGACCTTTCCGAGGGGGTCATCCAAATTAGTATGCATAGGAAGGTCTTACCATCATGTATCTCTGTACCAAGTTTGGGTCTGAAGTTACGAGTATGAATAATATTTGAGAAAAAAATATCTTTTGTCAAAAAAATGTCTTTTAAAAATATCTATATCCTGATTTCTCGTGACCCTTGACCTTTCTGACGGGTCATCCAAATTAGTATGCATAAAAAGGTCTTACCCTCAGGTATCTTTGTACCAAGTTTAGGTTTCAAATTGTGAATAGCATTTGAGAAATAAATGTCAAAATATGGCTATTTTTGACCTATTTCCCGATCCTCTGTGACCTTGACCTTTGAGAGAAGTCAATGAAATCGGTATGTTCAGAAAGGTCTTGCCACAAAGTATCCTTGGACCAAGTTTGGAGATTGTGGCATAAATAGTCTCCGAGAAAATGCCAACATTACAGTTTACAACTGACCAGAATATACTCACTTTTGCTTGCACATAAGCCAAAAATGGGTTTCTCTTTACTTCCATCGACACAATCAAGAACAGTACACCTTCATGTGCTGGTCTTTGATTTTGGACCTTACAGCACTAGTCTGTATGGTCCAAACTCACAGATCAGCACACTTATGTCTCTAACATGTATTATAACATAGGAGCTTGAAACTAAATCATATCCATCCAGCAAAATTGACAATGGCAAAAAGAAACACCGAGATTCATGTCACAAAAAAATTCACATCCAAAGTTTTTTTTATTTAACAAAATAGAAATGAAGGCAAAGAAATAAAGAATAATGGAACTTAGTCTTTCTGATCAAGCACCTGCAAATAACTTTACAGCAGAAGAAGAGGATGTTCTGAACAAGTGTTGCACTTAGGTCTAATCAGACGATATGAACCTATCCACGACTTGACGACTTTCTAATGGGCAAAAGATTCACGAGCCGATGGCAGCAACAGTTGGGCCGTGCACCGTCGTGCGTGGGCCAACTGTGGCCAACATTGGCTCGAGGACCTTTTGTTTACTGGGTTTATCATCTAGCGCAGCTTCTTGAGGCGTCTAAGCTGTATGTAGCTGAGGACGAAAAATCCAAAGGAGATGGCAGAAAGTGCTAAAACGTTCACCCACAGGTCCCAGGCGGTTGTATATGGAATGTCTTGAGCATTCAGGTACTGATTTCCATTATCGCTGAAAGAAATAATCAGAGAAAAAAATTAACCCTTTGCGTGTCACTAGCAGTTTTTGTAGCTATGATTCCTGAAGGAATCATCGCGACAAAAACTGCTACCGACACGCAAAGGGTTAGCTGAGAATAAAGCCAAGTACACAGCGAAAACACAATTCTTTTGGGGTTTAGAGGGGGAGGAGCATGGTCACAGTGATCTTATTAGCCTGAAACATAATCTGAGAAGAAAAAGAACTGAGCAGCAATAAATCCGAGCACGAAGAACAAGCAATTATTCAGTGGCTAAAAGCTGGGTTGGGATGTGAGGAGCACAGTAACCTAAGACCTGTTTAATGTAAAAAATACTCTCAAAGAAAGCAATAAATAGTACATTAGTAAGCAAAAGGCCATTGGACCTGGTGATGGGGGGAAGGGGGAAGGGGGGTCGTCACAGTGACCTATGACCTGTTTAACTCATTGTGCCCAAGGTACGAAATACCCACATTTTGGAGTCATCCTTTGAGGACTGCATTACAATTCAGGAGACAGATCGACCATGATAGCTATTCTGCCACTACCCATGAACTATCATGGTCGAGAGCGAGCCATAATCTGCTGTGGTGTGTTGCAGGCAGAATGAGTCAACATAAAACTAATTTTTAAACAAGACATACAAACAGGTACTTGTACACAATTTGCTACTTATCTTTTTGTGATCAGAAATGTTAACTTGACATTTTCGATCACGAAAAGGTACGTAGCAAATTGTGTACTTGTATGTATGTTTATTTTGAAAAAGTATTAATAAATTGTGCTGTAACTATCTTTTCTATGCATGTTTCTTGCTTTGTTGGGATGCTCACAAACCAGATAGGTGAGGCTAGCGCTGGCAGAATTTTACACAAACCAAGGGGAATCACTCAGCGCTGGACAGTTAGATCCCCTGCCCCCGCCTATCAGGCGTATTTCTCTGTGGGCTGGCGATTGGGTGCCTGATAGGCGGGGGCAGGGGATCTAACTGTTTTGTTGGGATGTTCTGGATGTTCCCAGTGGCTGCATGTACAAGGAGGATAACAGCACTTACCACTCTCGAACTGTGCCATTACTGTTGCAGTATTCCTGATCCTTCAGCTCGTTGATGTACACAGCCTAGGAACAGAATGAGAAATATACTAATGGTCAAAACTTAAGGGCCACCCCACTTGTTTTTGTTATTGTTTATCGTCGCAAGTACGCTAATAAAATACAACGTTCTTTCAATCCAAATGGGTTAAAAGTTGACTTTAGACAGTCCACTGTACAGATAACAATAGACAACAATTCATCAATTTCCACGAATGTGTCAAATGCACGTGAAACATCGTCAGTTTTTGTGAAAAGCTGTGCAATATTGGCAAGCGTACCAAAGGCAGGCAGCTGGAAATACTCAGTAAAGTCGTGATGCACATGCTAAAGGGGTCAGTCGTGAACACTGAGCACTTCTGTTTTGCCACAAATACCGGTACAGTAGGGGCATAATTGTCACTTTCCCAACCATGCCACCACGACGAAGCCTAACGCCAGTAGATCAAGGCCGGGCACTAGCATGGCTGCCGGATGGAATTTCCGGACAAGAAGTTGGGAGACATCTTGGAGTGTCCCATTCAGTGATCCAGAGGCTGCTGGCACGATTCCAAGAAACTGAAGGGCAGAACAACGACCCCGTTCAAGACGCCTTCGCTGCACCAGCAGAAGGGAGGACAGATACCTCTGTGTGGTGGCTCTGCGCGACCGAACTGTCAAGTCAACCACTCTGCGACGTCAACTGATGCTGCAACCGTTAACGTCAGCAGAAGCGCAGTCTGCCGACGTCTGTGCGAAATTGGCCTGGCTTAATGCAGAGCAGCAGTGAGAATACCCCTCCCTTCAGCTCATCGCAGAGCCCGGGTAGATTGGTGTCGTCAACATGTGAGGTTGAACAGACTCCAGTGGACTCAGGTTCTGTTTACTGATGAGTCACGGTTCACTGTGTCCTTCAACGACGGCAGGGCGAGGGTCTGGAGACGCCAGGGCAAGCGATTTATGGATGGATGCGTCCAAGAGATGGATCGCTACGAAGGAGACTCAGTCATGGTCTGGGCCGGCTTCAGCAGGGAAGGCAGGACCCCCCTCCACGTCATCCTAGCCACCCAAACTGGACTGCGCTATCGGGGCGAGATTGTGCAGCTCTCCAAGCCATAGGTGACAATGCTGTTCTGCAGGACAACAACGCTCGACCTCATCGCGCCCGTTTGGTGGATGAGTACCTTGAGCAACGGGGCATCATGAGGATGGAGTGGCCAGCTCGTTCACCTGATCTGGCTCCCATCGAGCATCTCCGAGACGTGCTGGGGCAACGTGTAGTCAGCAACCACCCCCCACCTCAAGGCGTCCCCCAGCTGACCGCTCAGTTCCTGCATAAAGAGTGGGAAGCGATCCCGCAACATGTTCTCCAAATCCTGGTGAACTCTATGCATCAACGCTGCATTGAATGCTAGGCTGCAAACAGTGGGTGCACTCGCTGCTGACTGGACCAGTCTTGTGTGCCTTTTCAAATGAGTTGTGGGTGAGCATTCTAACGTAATGCTGTTGTACAATTGCTTGATTTACTCAAAACTTAAATAAAACTGTTACTGAATAAATTAGCAAAGTACTGACTCCAAGTATTGTTACATTATTTGTGTGGTGTTGTCAGTGCGTCTGCAATAAAAAGTGGCCCTTAAGTTTTGACCATTAGTATACTTTTAAAATTACAAGCATGCATGAGCTGCAACACTTCCACACAAAAAAGAAGCCAAGTACAATCATCAAAATTCCAATAATGACACAAGTTTGTTTGTCACCATCATTTTAAAGCTGGCCTGTGACTCTCAGGAAGCAGTAGATTGACAACTTACATTGAGACTGTATCTGAAGATGCTGAGGTATCGGATCCACTGTAACCATTCAGCCAGGTCTTTCAGGTTGACCAGCAGACCAGAGAACAACTGAAACAACATTAAGTGACATCAAAGTAGTGTAAACAAACACAAGAGCCTTTAAGACACCACAACAAAGTTTTTAACAGGTGAAATGGGTTGCTGTTCATTTTGTTTTTGTTTACACGCCATACAGCGCACAAAGGCTATCAAGCCGACATCGGCCGCCATTGGTCCACGCATGGCCGTACGTGGACCAATGGTGGCCGACGTCGGCCCGATGGCCTTTTGTGCATTGGGTAACCCCTTAACTGCCGGGGCTAGGCAAACTCTACTCAGCTGCAAGAGACATAAACCCTCGTGAGGCCTCACAGTCATGGGGGTTCATGAGGATTCATGCCTCTTGTTAGACTAAGTTCTATCATGCAACTGAGGCCTGAAGCTGTCATGAAAAACTTTGCTTACCATCATAAAAACAAAGGAAAGCGCAATGAGAAGGTTGGCCACGGCAAAGATGCGTACAGAGGCACTGATGGTGAATCCAATCGCTGATGCAGACATGGACACCAGAAACATAGCCAGCACAAAGAAGAAGAAATGGTCTGCCCCTGGCTGCAAACCTGCACAGGGAGGCATTCAACTTAGCAAACAGATTACCTACAAACCAAATAGGTGAGACAAGTGCTGGTGGATAAAGTCAACCATGGGTGACAATGAGATAAAATGGAAATGACTGAAAACGGTCCATGGACTAACTATGCCCCATAATTCATGGCCAGAAAGAGACATCAATTGTCATGAGCCCCTGCATCTGCAGTGGCGCATGATATTTGAGTCATTCTCCAGTACTCGTAGTGATGAGGGGTCACAGCATTCAAAACCCCAAATATTAATACATACTATTTGTTTTGGAAAAATCTAACCAGTCTTGAGATTTACTAATGTTATTGTATCTGGAAAATCAGTAGCTTAAAAAAAAATTCAATTATTAGTATTTTTAATTGTATTTAAATTACGATTATTATGCTCAAAATGGCGCCGACGAATTGGAAAACCTTGCCCCTGCTATATTATCGATCCATATTTCAACACCAACACTATCAACCCTCATTTATTTGATTGTATGTGATTATCGATAGTTTAGTAAAGCAGCAGAATGTTGAAAAACATCAATTTCATTTGTTTCTGCTGTGAAATTTGGGTTTGAAATTGGGGGTAATTTGCGCACCAGAGGCGTCACATACACACGGTCTTTAAAAAAAGGTGAAGCAGACGACAAAGTAATGAAACAAAGAAAACTTTAGTCCTACCTGAAAATCTCATGATATACACATATATTTTTATGATTTATAAGAATACAGATACTGCAGGAGGTTGTAGATGGCTTGTTTTGATTATGACGTCACAGACATCACGCAAATGACCAGCGTTTGTTTTTTATCCATATTTTAAGAACGCGATAAAATTGTGAGGTCCGAAAGGTACTGGAAGGTTCATTTTCAAACACTGCACAAACCCTGATGACGTTTTGCGGGAAATGGTCATGTGACTTGGTTTTGTAGACCAAGATCAATGATGTGTCACACACACAGTATCCCATGTGCGCAAATTACCGCGAAAATTTTTCGGCAGTGCGGTTCTGCCAGACTTGAAAGATCGACGCTGGTTTGCCTTTAATTTTGTGTCATCTTGTGCTATAGGCGAGTTCACAAGTGTTTCTAATGCTGTATTGAATTGAATTAAAGGTCTTGTTTTAAAACCGCATGCATATTTTGAGCTTTTGGGTGCATAAGACTAGTGCATTCGCGTTGTGTTTACGTTTTTCACTCGGTGTCTTATGTCATGCAGGTAGTTCGGAAACAGCTATCAGCGTCGTGTTTGTAGCCTACGTGTTATTTAAAAAGAAAAACCAACACAGATTGTTTGTGTGTGTGTTTGCTTGACACTTTTATTTCATCTCACCGACTATTGTATTTTTCTTTTTTTGCTTTGCCCTCATTTTTGGTAATTTTCATGCACTGGTGACGCGCATCATGCAGGTTACCATTTTCAGGTTATTGCTTAAATTTCATCACAGAATGAAATTAATTTTGTCCTATTGTTGTTATTTCATTTGTCTTCATGTAAAAAACATGTTACTAGTGTCTTTTACTGATTTTAAGAAAAATCAATTTCACAGTAAAACAAATTAAAGGAGTGGTAACCTGCGCATGGCGTCACACAATTTCTTGCCTCACATCTATTTCGAGTCTCGCAAATTTCCTCTTAAAATTATTCATATGAGTAGTAATAAGAGTTACTTATGGTATTAGTTGTTTTGCAACAAAAGTTATTTCAACTGGTCATTATAATGGTTTTGTGTCACGACATCATGCAGGTTACCAGCATGGGGGTCCCCTATTGGGAATGAAGTTTGTGTCCAAAGTGTCAATGTTGCTGATTTATTGTTTTCATATTCAGATAGGTATTGCACTTACCTTTAAAATGGAACTAGTCTTAGGTTTCTATGAATAATTTTTAAAAAAATTGGTCTGTTTTCACTTTTTCACTACGAGTACTGGAGAAACACTCATTTACCTAGCTTTTTTTTCACCTTTATCATTACAAGAACAGGCAACCTCATAGAACAATATCAGAAAAATGTTTCAGTAGGCTTTTTCATATTATTTCACTGAATACTGAATTCAAAATTCACAAATTTGAAAGTCATCCTGTTGAGGAGACCAGCTGACCATGATAGTTCAAGGGTGGTGCCAGAAAAGCTTATCTAATGTGCAGATTACCTACCTATCATGAAGTAAGCGATGGAGGAGAATATGATGACTGGCAGCAGCCTCATGGGGATGACATCACACAGAATCTTGGCCACAAAGAATGCTGACACTCGGTAGAAACCACTCACATTTTCATGCCTGCAAAAATCATACATTTTCATGCCTGCAAGCTCATCAACTTAAAAATAAACAAATAACAGATATAGCAGAAGCTGGATATAACTTTTTAAAATTCTACAGAGGTTCTATTATACTTTTTCTATGTACATTACTTTAGCTTATAAGGCAAAAAACACCAACATGGTAAGACTGTCAGATGAACCCACTTAACCCCACAGCCGCATTCTGGACATGTCACCTAACGCCTATGTACCATTTGCAGGAGACCATGATAATTCAAGGTGATGCCAGAATAGCTTGGCGCCTATGGACAGACCTTGAATTATCATGGTTGATCCATCTGCTGTAGTGTGTCTGGGCTAAATGAAAATGCTCATTACTTTGGGCACAAAATACGCAAATTATGATCCAGTCAGACTCACCTAGTGCAAAAGCTGACAAATTTGAACCTTTTATGAACTGCTGATTATACTAGTAAAGATTTGCGTATCCACCAGCAGTGTGAACATTTTCAATGACTGTAAACACTTCAACTCATGCGCTGATTCTAAGCTTCATTTTAATCACAGAGTCCTAAATTCTGTGAGTTGCCACATTACAGTGGCAAGATAACCATAATAATTTGAAGGGTGGTGCCAGAATAGCTAAAAGCGCAAAGCTTATCTGGCACCAACTTTAGATTAGTATGGCTGATGAATTCATATGTTATCTAAATCTTGTTGTAGCGTTTTGGGGTTGAATGGTTTCAATCTAGGGCAGTTCTGAAGTTATAAGAGATCATTTTTAACCCTTTGGCTGCTGGAATCACCTAGACAAAAAGCACTACCGATACAGGAATACAGGGCCAAACTTACATGAAAATTGCTCGCTCTTTGATGAAGAGTTCGACTGATGACAAGTTTCCAAAGACCTGATTCATGACAATGAAGAAGAACGCTCCAACCCTGTGAGGATACAAACACTTGCTGCTGAATCAATAAAGGTTTGGCACATGCATAATATCTAAATTAAACAAGAAGAATGTTCTAACCCTTGGAAGTTATGAACATTTTATAATTGCTGATGCAATAAAGGTTTGACAAATTACACACACCCATTTTAATCAACTGTCAACTACCATCTTGATCAATCAGTCGATCAATCGATCGATGCATCAATTGTAAACTTTTAACACTCATTCTGAGGCACAGATCACATATCCCCTTGTCTAGCAAGCGGTACAGATTCTCATGAACCCTTGTGTGTGCTGTGGCTTGTAAGATTGCAACCGTTTGGCTGCCCGTTGCGCTTTGTTTTCTCAAAAACATTACCGATGACATTACTATTTACTATTAGGAAGATGCACCTGCTACCAATTTCAGCCTAAGAACCTGTTGTGTTCCTACACAACCAGGGAGGCACCTCTAGGGGGGCCGTAACCAGGGACCCTGAGTAGTCTCCTGTCCCTCCCCATCCGGTCACGTGCCACGTGGTGTCATGCCAGTCTATTTGCTTAGCTTACCGTGAATGGTTGTGTTCAAGCCTACAGGACCTTCGGCCATGTACGGTGTGACCGGTCGTTTTGGATTACGTTGGTTTACATGTGTTCCTCCTGGATTACTTGTGGTTCCTTTTCGTTGCCCTGGATTTACGTGGTTGCGGGTGCTTTCCACTGGGACTTTGTGTGTGCCTTCCAGGACTTTTACCTTCCCGCCCGGTGCTTCTGAGGGACAAGTGGCAGGTTTTCCCCCCGTCCCCGCAGCCATGGCAAGGTAAGGCCTCAGTTCATGCCCTCGATTGGCGCTTGGTGGCCGGGCGGCAGCTTTGACCGTAGGTGCTTTTCATTTGCTCATATGACAACTCGATTTGAATGCGTGAACTCTTTTGGCGGGGCCATGGGGAGCGCATGCCCGGTCACCTTTCACGTCTGATATATGTTGCAGCTGCCAAGTGCGCACCTGCCTGCAATGTGGCAACTTCCAATGGCCAAGCGATACCCATGCGGTCTGCCTCCCCTGTTCCGGCCGCGCCTCCGACCACTCTTGCGACACCTGCGCCGCCTGGCTGGAGGCACTTTGGTCGCAGCTCTGGAGTTTTTACAGGCACACTACGCTGGCCCGAGACTGCTATGGCGCCCCCCACCCCTTGCCAAGTGAAGAGACTAGACACACCCGCTCGGACCTTGGGGAGAGGACAACACATCAGGCCCATACTTACTCTTCAGGTCCCACGTCCCAGGCCTTCGTCTACCTCTGGTCCCACTGCGCCCCCTCGGACCTGGCCCACCCGCCTGTCACAAGAGACCGGCTGGCAGCGTGCCTGCCTCACTGAGGCCGGCCTACAATTACCCCGCATGGCGGTGACTGACACCTCGGGCCCTGACGCATCTCACAGGGAGAAGCCCGCTCGCTTCACTATACTATGGGCAGAGTGCCCGCCTCATTGAGGCCGGCCCACAGCGACTTCCGTCGCTCCATCCCCCGACCGCTGGCAGACCTGATAAGCCGCACAACGCTAGGATCTCCCCGCACCTCGGATACTACGGACCGCGTTGTGCAGCGCGACAGCCGTCACAGCCCCCGACCCTCTTCATCCTCCTCTCGCTCAGCCACGTCACACACCTCAAGGCCTCGCCCACCCTCTCGCTCGTCTCACCATGACTCTCCTTCCCAGCCCAGGCGTCCGTCACCTCCATCCTCGGGGCGCTCGAGGAGGAAGTCACCCGATCGGACCCGACAGACTCGTCCACTGCGTCGCAGTTGCTCCCCCTGGGACAGGCGGCCAGCACGCACCAGCACTGCCTCGTCCAGTCGCTCCCCTCGGCGGGTCTTGCAATCTGTTCGCCCCCACGGCTGTACAGAAAGGCCGATTTCTCACTCTTTAGTTTGGCCCGCAGCCTGCTGCTGTGGTGTGCGGTAGCCTCTCCCCCCCAGCGAGCAGTTTATCTAGGTCACTGGCTGGCAGCAAAAATTCCTTCTCTATTCTCTGTAACGGACTACTCACAAGTGGTGTGTAATGCCTGTGTTTAATGTTCTCTATCTCCTCTTCATCAGTTTTCTACATAAAACCATTTAACACACTTGTGCACAAATTCCTGCTGGTTCCTGTGTTGGTGGTATTATTCAGGGGACGTTTTTTTTAAGAGCGCAAACCGAGGATAAAGACAGGTACTGTGTGTGTGACTGAATAATAAGTTATCCGTGCCTCGCACAGTACTGTGCATGCAGGTCTGAACATTCATTCTCGATGGAATACTGTCGTGTATAGTGTAATCCCGGTGCTATGATGTTCTGCTTATAGCCTTCAGTATTCTCTGTGATATTGTTTAGTAGTATCTAACTGTAACTGTTAATATTAAAGGGGCACGACCGACCTTTTTTAATGCTTCAGTTCGCAAAAAGCTTTTACTGGGCTTCAGTATACATACCCACTTAGACAGTGACCACCCTATTGTCCCACCAAATGCTTTCTTTCGTCCGTTCAAAGCGAAAGAGGCCACCTGAATCGTGCGGCTGGACCCGGTCAAAAGATTGCTTCCGATAGACGATCAGGAAGCTGACGTCAT
This sequence comes from Semisulcospira habei, assembly GCA_036245525.1. NCBI lineage: Eukaryota > Metazoa > Mollusca > Gastropoda > Semisulcospiridae > Semisulcospira > Semisulcospira habei. The sequence continues at coordinate 116,021,224 of BTPG01000008.1, forward strand.
AACTATTCTATACAACCTTAGGTCATCTGCATAATTATAACCAATCAGAGACAAGATGTCGGATGAACCAGCGAAGAAAAAAAGAAAGTATCAGTCGACTCGCGCCGGCCGCTGACAATGACAGACTCGTAATTGAAGAGAAGAAAGAGAAAGAGAGACAAGATACCCCTAAGTAGAACTGACATCGGACAAGGGAATATAGAGCTTGGCTTGACCGCCCATCCGGAATTTGTCGCTTTCTTGCTATGTGAAACAGTAAGTAATCCGGTTACGATCTTTGTCGATCTTCCTGTAGTTTCACGAGCGCTAGAGACTGAGAATTCATGATCTTCAGTAGAATTTATCTCTTACTGATTTTGCAAGATTTTAAACCTGTTTTATCATGAAGTTACGAGCTAGTTCATCAGATTTTATGCTGCAAGGATCAGACAACTACGGCCTGTGTGTCAAAATTGCGGCACTGGCTGCCGACATCGATGGTCGTGACACGTTTTTGCCTGTGCGGGCTCTCATTCACTCGCTTCACAGATGTAGTGTTTCTGCTGCGATGGTGCATTTGTCGTTTCCAGAGATGCTTTCAGTTACGTAGACTTCGATGTGTGTGATGTGAAACTGCAATGCAGAAATGGGTATAAGTGGGTGAAATACCACATTCTGTTTCGTGACGCTGGCTCAGTCGCCGGCTTGGCGCGGAGACCGAGTCGAAGAACTTGAAGCCACGCCCACAGCACGATTTGCCTGTTACTCAGGGCAGCAGGTCAAGTGGAACCCGCATTGATTTTGACAGCATAGCGAATAAGTGGAAAATTTATTTTACATTCTCGTGGAAAATTATGTCAAAGGGATGCCGGAGAACATTAGTACATGTCTACACTGACGCGTACAACGATGACCGCCTCCGTCGTCTGCAGTATCGATTGATCAGGTTCTGCCTTGTGACGTAGGCTAGTTAATATGCACAAATTCAAAACGAGGCCGATGCAGACGATAATTTGCACCCTCGGGTACAAAAACAACACACCCATCAAACGATGAATTTCGACATTTGGCATAGTATTTACATCATAAAGTTCTAAGTTAGTACACAAAGGACCCATACATAATACTGTCAGCAGTATCTCAGGCATCAGAACTGTTCACCCAAAAAAAATCTGAAAACGGCGATTTTGAAGAATTGTAGAGTTATTTAAAGCCATTTCCTGGCACATAAGAAGTCAAAAGTGTTATTAAACAGGGGCCAGGAAAATCTGAAAATCGCCGAAAATCGGACAGTTCTGATGCCTGGTATCTGTTGCAGACAGTTTTCCGACTGTGTTGAGATGATTAAACCTGGGGAGAATCGCTTTAAGGAACCACTGTGACCAGTGTGATATGCTTCGGACCCATTACTTGTATTCGTGTTCATATAAAGGCCCAGTGTGATGTGCTTCAGAACTGTTATTTGTGTTAGTGTTAATGTAAAGGAACCAGTGTGGTGTGCTTAAGACATGTTACTTGTGTTAGTGGTTATGATTTATTGTGTAAACCCAAAAGTAAGGCATAAAGTAAGGCTGGCATCAGCATGTTTGTGTTGATCGTCTTGATGCAGGGCTAGAAATTAACTTTTTTCTTTGGGGGCCACCGGGCCCCTTGATTGAAAAATTTGAGGGCCCACAAGCAACTTTCGGGGCCCAACTTTGAAAAATAATGCAAACAAAAAAACAAAAGAATTATTGACAATATAATAAGTAGAAAGTACAATTTGTCTGATAATCTAAAATAAAAACAATTGAATTTCCAATTTTGCTGAGTGATGTCATTTTTATTTGCCTTTTCTTTCACTTTCAAACATTACCAACAAAAAAGGGGAAAAAACACACACACACACATTTAGTGACACACATATTCCAGTGACTAGTGAGCCTGAAATGGCCATTAAACAAAATAGAAAAAAAATCAAGTGAGTCTCTTGTATAATACTTTTCAGTTTTGTGACTGAGTATTGCACAATACACATCATTAAATTTTTAATATGAGTAACCTAACAAAAAATCTGACCTCAATGCACAAAAGTTCAAAACAAAACCATGAAAGGGAACTAAACAGTACTCTTCCTGATAAACTAAAGTTAAACAAACAGATTTTGCCTTTTTTTTTTTTCTTTTTCTTTTTCAATCATCTATTCATATTACACTTATGTGCACTTGAGTTAACAGAAGTAAACTAAAAATACAATAACGCTTCTTTTCTCTGATTTTTTCTTTTTTTTGTTCTGTCCAAATTTAGGGCACCGGTGTGGGTTGCTTCCCTTGGCCCAAATACGAAACTGCCGAGTAGAGCTAGCTGTAGTAGACGAATTATTTTGCGGGCCAAGCGGGCCCTTCGTTTTTCAACTTTCCGAGCCCGAAATCAACTTTGCGGGTTTTTGGCCCCGGGCCCCCGCTAATTTCGAGCCCTGTGATGGACCTAACGGATTACCAGCTTACCAGCTTCTCAGCAGTGGGGTGCTTTCTGACGCTAGTGTTGCTCTAGCAGGAATGGCCCCGGAAATCTAGTAAGTGATAACAGTAGAGGCTAGAATGCTGCGTAGATACATCAACTTTTCATCCCACAGAAAAGCGACATGCACAACAGATTGAGCTTCAAAGTTAACACTTTATTTTGTCAGTGCATGTTTATTGTATTGAAGATATGAAATGTAACTGCTCTTCAAGGTGTGCTGGTAGTAAGCAGCATGGGCATGTTTAGTATGAAAAGAAAGCAAATTTTATCAGCTACAAATTTACACTCATGTTATAATGACATTCTTGAGGCAAAAACGCATTTTGTGATGCCCACCATCCCCCCCACCCAAGAGGAAGGCCTCCGCCTTGGTTGACGCTGCCCAACAGGTCAAAAGGTTCAAGTCGCTACCCCAGCCCCCGGGCTTCCGAGACCTCGCGGACGCATTCTCCGTGTAGTTGCAGCAGGGTACCTCCCGCGAGGCCGACTTCTTCTCCATTCACAGGCGGCCTTCTGGCCTCGACATCGCCTTCCACCAAGACTGGTACGCTGGGCATTCCCAGGCTTTCTCCTGTCCGTTACCTGCAGTGGATCCGCCGGCACAAGTACAGGCAGGCGGCTCTGGGCTGGCGCAGTGTGGCATCCCCCACGGCTTGGACAAGACAGCTTCCCTTATCCGCAATGCCTTAGCATGCTCAGGATTTTTGGAACTCGCAACACAAGCAGTCATCTGTCGCATCAAGGACGCCTGGCACCCGTCCATCTCGCCGCTGTTAGGTGACCTCCTCGCCCTTGCAGTGGCGGCGAACCGGGCAGCGTATCACACCTCAGCCAACGCCATGGCCGCTGATGTGGAGAGATGCTGTGCTCCAAGCCTGTCGTGGCCTGCCCTCCGAGGTGAAGATGCTTCTCCGGCGCGCCCCCCTTGGTGGCTCCCTCCTCTTCGGCCCCACCTGGCAGATGGTGAAGGACACGAATAAGGACCTCTGGCCCAGCAGCTCCACTCCCTTCCGCTTTCCAGCAGCCCGGAAGGCTGTGGGTCACGCCCTGCGTATCGTCAGACCCTCTGCTTCCGCTCGCGCCTGGGTCCCCCTGTGAACCCCTGCCTTCGGCCACTCCCGCCCTGTCCACACCCCGCCCGCCCATCGCCCAGGGCGCGGGAGGACCCCCTGACTCTCTTCCACCCCTGCTGACTGTCTCGGGCTCTCCAGTCGGCGGGAGGCTCGCCCTCCACAGCGAAGTGTGGCGTTCGCTGCTTCCAGACGACCCTTGGGTCCTCGCCACCATCTCCGAGGGCCTCCTGATTGCCTTTCGCTCCCCGCCACCGCTGCAGCGCTCACCCCTGTGGACCGGAATCCCACCCAATCAGCTCAAGGCTGCCGCTCTCCGCGGCGAGGCTGCCGCTCTACTGCAGCAGCCTGCCACAGAGGTCGTCACACGGCCTGACTCTCCAGCCTTCTACAGCCGCATTTTCGTGGTCCCCAAGCCCGGCGGCAAGTGGCGCCCCATCATCGACCTCTCGGCGCTGAACAAGTACATTGCAGCCCCGACGTTCTGCATGGAGACAGCCAGGGCCCTCAGGGCGTCGGTACATCCCATGGACTTCGCTGTCAGTCTGGACCTGTCAGACGCGTATCTCCACCCCACCTCCTGGCGTTACCTGCGCTTCACCTTCGACGGCATCGTCCACCAAGTTTCGGACACTGCCGTTCAGCCTCATCCTCAGCCTGTGGGTGTTCACTTGCATCATGGATGCCGTCATCGCCAAGGCCAGACAGTCATCTGCAAATCTGACCTCAAACTACTTCAACGACCTCCTCCTATGAAATCAGTCAGAGGTCGCCTTAGCGAAGGACAGAGATGCGTCGCTCGGGCTGCTGACTCAGCTCGGCTTCCTGGTCAATGTGGGCAAGTCGGACCTCATGCCCTCCCGCCACTTTGTGCACCTCGGTATGGAGTTTCTGACCGACCTCAACAGGGAGGGACTTCTGGAGCCCATAATTCAGAAGTTGGCCTCCTTGGCCCGGTAGGAGTCCCAGGAGCAAGCGGTCCCAGCCAGATTTTGGCTTCAGCTCCTCAGCCTCATGAGTGCGGTGGCGGATCTCTTACCACTTGGCCAGCTGTACTCCCGCCCGCTCCAGTTGCATCTGCTCCTCCACTGGCGGCCCTCCTTCGGCGATCTCGCAACCCTGGTGCCAGTTTCCCCGATGCTCTGGCCCCATCTGCTCCGCTGGGTAAACCCCGCGTGGCTCACGTCAGGAGTGCCCCTTGCCTCCCCGCCCCCCCAGTGGTCTCTCTGCGTGGACGCAAGTCTCACCGGTTGGGGTGCGGACCTTTTACCAATGTTCCTCATGGCGTTTGGCCACTGGCCTCCAGATCAAGCAGACAGGCACATCAACTGGTTGGAGCTGAACACGGTTTGGCGAGCCCTCATCACGTGGGAGACACATCTCCGACACCTGGACCTAGTCCTCTCGGACAACTCCACGGTGGTCTCCTACATCCAGAAGCAGGGCGGTATGCGCTCCCCCTCCCTCTGCATCCTCCTGTACCAGGTCCTCCGGTGGTGCAAAGACCGCGGCATCTCCCTCCGAGCGTGACACATCCCAGGCCATCTGAACGTCTTAGCCGACTTCCTCTCTTGGCATGGCCAGCTCCTCCACACCTAGTGGACTCTTCGCCCGGATATCTTTCGGATCTGCACTCACTGGGAGACTCCCATGATCGACCTCTTCGCCACGAGGTGGAATCATGAACTCCCCCTCTTTGTCTCCCCCATCCCGGACCCCCTCGCCTGGGCAGTCGACGTGCTCTCCATCCCTTGGGACGGCCTCATTGCTTACGCGTATCCGCCGACAGTGCTAGTCCCCAAGATCCTGCTCAAGCTCAGGGGATGCAACGCGGTCGTGCTACTAGTGGCCCCATTCGCCCGGACCAAGTCGTGGACCACCGACCTTCTGAGTCTCACCACGCCCCCCCCCCCCCCCCCCCCCCCACCGACCTTCTGAGTCTCACCACGGGCCCCCCACCCCACCCCCCCACCCTACTGCTGCCCATCCCATGCACGCTGCTCAAGCAACCCCGCCAGAGCCTGTTCCTGGAGATTGTCCAGCATGCCCTCGCCGCTAGAGGTTTCTCGAGTGCGATGGTGGAGGCTATCGCTACAGCCCGCAGACCTTTGCCCAGGCGCGTCTACGAGGGAAAGTGGCGAGTCCTACGATCCTGGTGCGCCGACCAGCACCTCTCCCCCACAGATCTGACTACCCCCCAGCTCGCCGAATTCTTCCTCTGGCTTTTTGGTGACCAGAACTTGGCACCCATCACCATCAGGACCCCGGCGCCTGCAAGGACCTCGCCAACCTCATGGCCCACTTCGGCCTTCAGTGGCCAGTCCCACGCTCGCTGATCCCATGCTTGGACCTAGCCTGGGTGCTTACCTGGCTCAATTCGGACCAATTCAAACTGCTCCCCCTTGCCCGGTTCGCAGACGTGACTCGGAAGACCTGCTTCCTAATGGCCCTTGCCACTGCTGCCTGAGTAAGCGAGCTGCACGCGCTGTCCGCGTGCCCTGCCTGCCTGCAGTTCAGAACGGATGGCACTGTCAAACTCCTCACCGACCCATCCTTTCTGGCCAAGACTAGGTCTCCCTTAACCGCGCCCCAGGTGATCACCATTCAGCCGCTGAAAGGGTTCAACTTCCCCCGGGAGACCAGGCAGCAAGATCCGGTGCGAGCCTTGCGGATCTACCTGCGCTGATCCAACCCCGTCTGGAGGGGACGGTCCAGCCTCTATCTGCCTTCGTCCCCAGGCAGAGCAGACATCTCAGCCCAGATGATATCCTCCTGGCTGCGCTGGGTCATCCGGTCCGCCTACCAGAACTCCTCCCCGGAGGGAGCTGAGGCTAAGGATCAGGGCACACGAGGTTAGAGCCATGTGGACAAGCATCGCCTTCGACCGCAACTGTGCCATCCGAGACATCATGGCGGCTGTGGGTTGGCGGGCGGAATCAACCTTCGCCAGGTTCTACCTCAGGGACCTTGCGGGCCAACAGTAGAATCTGGCCCTGGTGGGGGACAATGCCGCAGCGCAACACTCCCTCCTGGCACCGGAGTCGCCGTATGTAAAGCTTAGCTGAAATCGTCGGGAGGTTGCTCTGGGAAGGGTGGGTCTGGCTAAGCCCTATACAGAGGGTAACATTGTGTGCTTCACCCTCCTCCTCTTCGCCATTCTTCCTAATAGTAATGTCATCAGTAATGTTTTTGAGAAAACAAATGAATTTTTCTCTAAAATGTATTTTTTAAAAAAATACTTACCGATGACATTACTCGAAAGACCCTCCCACCTGCCCCGAATGCCGCTAGTAAGCTAAGCATTTCCGACTGGCGTGACACCACGTGTCATGTGACCGGATGAGGAGGGACGGGAGACTACTCAGGGTCCCTGGTTACGGCCCCCTAGAGTTGCCTCCCTGGTTGTGTAGGAACACAACAGGTTCTTAGGCTGAAATTGGTAAGCTTGGTAAGTATTTTTCGAAAAAATACATTTTAGAGAAAAATTCATTTTTGTCATGACATAAAGCCCTATGGACAGCCAAAGGGTTAAACTTCTTGCTGATGGAATGGCCATCACTGACCTGTTCTGAATGCCGGAGTCTTTGCTGTCGTTGATCTGAAAGTAGACTGCTCCCACGATGAGTGCAAAGATCACCATGATCCCTAACTGTACACAGAGATGAAGAAAACAATAACTTGGTCAGCTGGTGATCCCTGCACTGATATTATATTGAAGTTTTTCTAACCACTCCACTGCCAAGAAACATTAATCACAACCCAAATGCAACAGGTATAGATTATCATGAGCCCCCACAATTGTGGGGGATCAAGAGGATATGTCTCTTGTAGAAATCAGTTTGTATCCATGTTCCTTTGATGGCTGGGAATGTTTACACCGAATGTACAATATTTCAAAAGCACAATCTGCATCTACTGGCAGTGAAGGGGTTAAATTATAATTAATATGATGCAGTAATACTGATAAGCACATCTGTATGAACCAGCAAGTGAAAAATGCATCAGTATTAATTGAAACAAGATGGGATGAACCATAACCCACACAAAGTCCCTTCTATATGAGAGCTGTCCTTGCTGTCAATGGTCTCAACCTTTTGTCTTTGACCTGATTCTGATGTTGAATTATCTCCTATGGAAAAAGTCTCACAGATCTGCCAATGCGTCAGTGAGTTCTATAAGGGGCACAGGACATACGCGTCATTGATTTGTCAAATGTCATTTGTCATGACGTAAGTTTTAGTTTTTACGTAATTTTATATTTTACGTGATATCAGTTTCACTTTAGCTTCATAGGCTTGAGAAAATGGTGACAAAACTAGAACTTCACGGTACAATTTCAGTCTTGCTATAATTTGTGTGAAAGCAGGTTGACTTTACCTAGCTACATGATATACTAAGTACACGGGTCACCTGTATCCTCTTCTGAAAGCGCTTCGATGTGTGTGTGCGTGTTAGTCTGTGCGCATGCGCTGCAAACATCTCCAAGAGAAATAGACCCTCATGCACATGGAAGGTGCATGAGGATCTATTCCTCCTGGAGATGGGTGCATGTTTGTGTGAGAGAGAGAGAGCTGCGCGTGAGAGAGAAAATGACGTCATATTTAGAGTATTATGTCAGTGTCTGCGTGGTGATGGAGTTGACTCTTTTACGTCACCGCCACTGTCTGACTTTGTCTAGAAGTCAAGGTTTTTTAATGTTTTAATTCTTTTCTGAAAAGAATTATTTTTACTAAAGAAGTTGAAAGGATACAAAGCTGGCTAACGAACTCATCCAATGTCTTTCTCCAAACTAGCTACATGCAAAAGTTCAAGTAAATATGACAAAAATTACGGACTCTAATCTGGGTCAACTGACTTCCTATAAACGGTTGTTTATATCTTCAATGAGACATTCAATTACAATATGCTTGGGGGCTCTCTTAGCCACCCACTTAAGAAAGTATTTCATCAAGTTTCAAGCTTGTGTGTACAGAAATATCGGAGATTCTCTTGTTTACATACACACACACACACGATAAATATGCACATACATACATACATACGCACATACAGCACTTCGTGCCAAATATACGTTCAGCAGCGAGGTTAGCGCAACTAGACATGATGTAATTTTTATCTTGTTACTTCAATTGTTAAAGGTTTAGTATGCCCGCCTTTGACATCATGGACATGCTATTAAATTTGCGGTTTCGCCCCACAGCGACCCGTCCTAAAAGTCCCTTCTATAAATAGAAGGGACTTAAAAAACAATTTATTGCAGACATGTTATTTAAAAACATAGTTTCAATGAAAAATAATGCAACAGCTACAAGTACACAGAACAATATTGGGAATTCAGAAAACACAGCTAAATGCAACCTACTGTGCACAGCACTTAACAAAATTACATACATGTGTATGCAGAAGCCTCTCTCCATTTTGTCAAGCAATGACACTAGCAAGGGTGACAGTGCAAAAATCCTAAATGTCTGAAAACTGTCCGCTTGGAAACTGACAATCAGTATTTCACGACCCTTGCATACATGTATACTTCTCAGAATACACACAACTTCAACTGTAGAGTTAAACATGTAACTCTGGCTGATCTATGCCATCAAGAGGAATAAATTCTCATAAGCAGAATATTTGTTGAAATGCGAATTTATGCCTCTTGCAGATGGAACAGGACAGCTGAAGGACTGTCTAAACTAAAAATGATTCACAAAAAGCTGAGATAATCTTTATGGGATTCTGAGAAAGCTGCATCACTCTCCAGGACTGAAAATTGCCACCAATATACTAGTAACAAAAAAGGCAAAGCCATTATGGCTCATGTGGATGACCGATATACATATGCGAGACCTTTGTGACAATAAGTAAAGGGCAGGCTTCCGCACCAGTAAAATCCATGTTTTCTCAAAATGTAAGCATGTTTCACACATCTGCCAACCCCCCCGCCCCCCCCCCCCCCGCCCCCCCCCCCCCCAGAAAGTAATCACAGAAAGGTCTTACCATCAGGTATCTTTGTACAAAGTTTTGGTTTAAAGTTGTTAATAGTGTGACCGGGTACACCCGGCTCTCATAACCCATCTGATGTAATTTTGTTTGTTGCATCGCGACTTGGTTTGCAAAAGTGGTGTGTATTATTGTTCAGTGGTTTTCCTTCAATGTAAGGTCTCGCAAGGTATTGTTTTCATTGATGCCCACATTAGTCCAATCCCTCCGGCTTACTTCTAGACTACTCGGTATTCAGCATCTGTTCAGGGGACGCAACCGCGCCGTCCGCCTCGTGGCTGTGTTCTATAGCGTGGGTTCTTAGAATGGTGATTAGCTTGTGTTTCTGACTAGGCATTCGAAGTTGAATATCTCCTCAATGCCTGCACCGATTGTTTTAAACCAAGATCCATAAGATTCAGCATGATAGTCTCTTTCATTTTGTAATCTATTTCTAGTCCGATCGAGTGTGGGTTAAACATTATTTTGGGAGTTTGCACCTTTTACACCGACCAGGTCGATGGAGAAAAGTCGTTTAAAAATTCATAATTAATTCTAGCCGTCTTTAATCGAATTAATGTTCGATACTAGTGAAACTACATTTGCGGCTTGTTCGTTAGTAACAAACCGCAAGTTTCTAGGTCCAGTAGTATCAGAGCTATGGTCAGAGAACCAATCTCAAACTAACACAAATTTCAGCATTTCCGCTCCAACAGCACCGAGTTCTGTAAGCACGCGAGTGGTGCTTTCTTTGCGGCCCGCGCGCGCCCTACATAAAGCCCCGCACGCAGCGTAGCATTCATTCACCTCTGAGCCAGGCACAGACCACTTGTGCCATGTGAACCTTCAGTTTGTGCGCGAATTTTGAACTGCATCCCGCTTGCAAGACTGAATAATGTGAAGGACTCCTTTGTGCTGAGTTTTGCCCCTGTAAGTACACGTGTAATTAGGTTTATTTCATGGATTTCATTGTGTTGGTTTTATTTCATGTCTGATGAGCTTACATGGGAATGAAAGCTCTGTTGATGATGTACTTTGCTAATACTGCCTTGATCATTGATGAGATCGTTTTCATGTTGATGGCTCCTTTGTGTCTGCCATGTTGGCTTATGACTATTGAGTTTGATGCACTTGGCTGAAAGCCTGTAGTTTGGCGAATATAGTCAGGTCAGATTTTATTATGCAAAATCATTGCTCTTATTCTTAGGTTAGGGTTTGCATTTTTGATTGATGTGTTCTTTGTTTTGTGCATATTGTTTTGTTGTCTACACCCCCCCCCCCCCCCCCCTTCTCCATTGTGTGATGCTATCAACCAAGCTGCTGTGTATCTGTTGTGTATGTTTGTGGCTGTTCCTTTGTCTGAGTACTGGCGATGTATCTTGTTATGTTGGTTGTTGTACTGTGGATTCCTGGAGAAGTTGCTTTGTCTCATGTTGTAATTTGGTGTTCGAATGTCATGTTTGTAGCGGAACGTGCTGACGTACCAGATACGTGTTTTGTTTTCCTGTTAAAATGTACGTGTTGGTGTTCGATTGAGGTACATGTTTTGTGTGTAGTAAGACTGTGTTTGGATTTGATGTTCATGTTGCAAGGTTGATATTTGTCATGATTTGTGCTCTCTGTTTGTCTGCATGTGGTTATGAATGCTTGTATCTTTGTTTTCATTTTGGTTTAACGATTAGCGATAGGATCAATGTTGATTATGGGACATTGGCTTAATTATGCGAATGACCTCATGCAAGAAATGTTTTGTTTTTTTTTGGTTTCGGACTGATGTGTGTGTTGAGATGCAGCTGATGTAATGTTAGTACATTGTGAAGATTTGTTTAGCCACTTATGACTTTGTCAGGTGTGAGTATTTGTGCTTAAGTTTGGTTTATTCTGTATATCTAATTGATTTTGTAAACTGTAAATTTAATGTTTTTCATTTTGTTTTGTTTTTAGGCACTGCTTTTAGAACTTGGTACAATAAACAAATGTCATAGCGACCTCTTTGTTGACTCCTCCGTCACATGCCTCTGTGGCCTGTCAACCAAATCAATTTCTTGTATCCACCGCTCGGTTACAATAGTATTTGAGAAAAAAAAAATTCTGTAGAAATATAGCTATTTTTTATTTATTTCCTGAGCCCCTGTGACCTTGACCTTTGTGAGAGGTCACTGAAATTGGTATGTTTAGAAAGGTGCCACAAAGTATCCTTGGGCCAAGTTTAAAGACTGTGGCTTGAATAGCCTCCGAGAAAATGCCAACGTTAAAGTTTACCCCGGGGGACGGATGATGAACGGACGACCACTGGCCCAAAACAGACTCTCTTTTGCTTTGCACTTGAGCCAAAAATTCCTCAGAAGCAAGTAATGTTAATAACGAAGATCAAGATGAAACTTACCTGTCCAATGGAAGCCTGTGGACTTCTGATGAGGTTCTTCAGTGTACGGCCACTCACAGCAGCAAGCTGTGGAAAATAATCAAAGTAAAAGAAAGATGTCACAAGAATATATGTTATATTGAAACAATGTAAACTTCATATATGACCCATTGCCAAAAGGTGTTACGGAAAAGGCAACAAGGGTGCTTGAAAATGAAAAGTGATAGAATTACATGAAAAATCCGTGTTGGACAGTTTATAGCATGTGTAAATATTATGTGAAATTGGAATATAGTCTGTTCATTAGTTTCAGAGAAAACTCATTCAGAAGTTTTTATATGACATTATGTCGGAGGTCAGGTATTACAACACAATTATGTACGTTTGGGTTTTTTAATTGATCCAAGTTGGAAAATGTTTACTTGAACAGTTAAATAGATTAGTAAATGTGAATTTCTGTTGCAAAACTAAATCATTAAGGTTTTCTGAGTGTCACTGAAAGAGGTGAATTGTTGTAATACCTGACATCCGACACAGGTGCTTCTTTCTGTTTGTTGTAAATGTGAAATGCAGCCACATTCTCTTTCAAACCATATTCTCAGGGATGTAAAAAAACACAAACAGGATAAATAAAGAATTAAGAGAGACAACAGCAACATTTCCTATGATTATTTTATTTCAAGTACAGGAAGAATACATGCAAATTCAGGAAAACAGATATTATGTCGAACGTCATAATTACAACAAACTGAACGGAGGTTTAACATTTATCCATCCAAAACCAAAGTCACTTTCCTTTGGCTACAAACACTGCATATACACATTTCCTCATTTACCTGAACTGCAGATCAATAAGCAATGCTGCTAAATCACATATCGTTTTGCACTATTCTTCATGTATTTGAACTGCTCATCAATCCCTAAAACTGTTAATCACATCTCGTTTTACACTTATTTCTTCTCAAAAGTTTCTCACCACAATGAAGGTTAAAACAGTGTATAATAAATTCATACATTTATATGAATATATGTTATTATGTATTTTTACACTAGGTCCAAAACCCTTTCATAGGTCTCTCGGGGCTCCGCTCAGAGAACTATTAATATAGTGACAGATGGTCAGTATGGGTCTGCAAGCAACTAGAAATTGCAGGAGAAACAGACAAATACAGTGATGTCACGTTTGTTTTGCTACACAGTAAATATACAGAAATGTGTAGGAAAACACAAACACCTTGACATCACTGATTTAATTTTATATCCGTTTCTTCTGCAATTTCTATGCAGTATCTGTCCTAAATTACTGTGAAAAACTGATGCCTCTGACTGGATATGCTTTGAGAGAGACCATCCTCAAAAATGAATCAAATGGTTCCCACGAGTAGTCAAAGCGGATAGGCCAAAAGTACAAGTGCCGGCACTTTGACAAGAAACTCACACAGGCAACCTGCAGAAGTTCGTTAACATCTTTAACTTGCCCAACATATTCAGTTCCATTCCACTGAACAAGATGGAAGGTTACAACCACTGGAGCTTGAGTGTGTGTGCGGGGAACGATAGGCACAAAGTGGTTTGGCACCCAGTGATCAGCAACCATGTCACTGCGGAGTGAGAACCACATAATGAACAATTTTTGTCCATCCTCACAACCCGGAGCGTAAAAACTGAGGCTGCAGTGAAGCCTGTACATCTACCAACCAAGATCTGGAAAAAACGACTGGTTTGGACGCTTCAGCACAAAACTGGCTGCACAAAACTCCCACAACCCTGACAAGCTGCAGTTTTTAACCACTGACATCACTTCAGCTTCAAACGACAGACGCTCTGAAGCATCAGGTGAAACTGAGGTCAGCACAGCCATTTGAATAACTTCAGATGGTGACACAGAGTCATGAGGAGCGCACCAATTAGAACCATTCAGAAAACTGTCTGGTTGCAGTGCCATACAAATAACAATGTGACACCTGAGCTCTTCATGGCACATTTCTGTGCCAAATATTAGAAGGCTCAGCGCTCTGAAAAAAAACAAACAAACAGTTGCCATCTCCATTTACACTTTCATGTATCATGTACACTTTCAACACTTCATCTGCATGTTCTATTATCAAACATGACACTCTCCCTCTCAAGGCCTTTCACACGATTCCATACGAGATGGAAAGTGTCAACAATGGCGATCTGAGTGCGAAAGGCGTTCTAACAACACCACCATTTGACAGGTGATTGCACATCAGGTTTACAACATCGGCCGTGTTGCAAATTTGACGGTCGAGGCAACACACCTTGAAAAGGGAGATTGTCAACAACTACAAACACATGTGACCGCATTTTGTCTGAATCGGTTTTACATTCTACAGATTAGCTGTTTTCTCCAAACACGACGTTCCAGAGAGCGGTCTAGACAAAGATGCTGCACCACCAAATATCATCTTTCTTTGATCGAACGTCATGTTTACCACACACGCATTGTGGTAATGTAATGACGTACAACTCGCTAAATCATCTTCAACGCACATGGGTGGCCACCACAAACTGCCCAATTCGTTTCAATCTGCACAGCTTGTATATCCTATCTGTACAAATGCCATATCAATCCATTGTCTAGGTAACTGTTATGCAAAAACTATACAGAAAGTATGTTGAACGTAGATCTTATGTCGAACGTCAGACAAAGGCGAATATTACAACATACCTTTCTCGAGTTCCGTCGATTTGAAGCTTGCCGCAATTATCGATCCAGCATAGCGCCTATGCATCACGTGATACGAAGAAACAATGGGTAAATTTTCAAAAATGAAATCGGCAGCAGTTGAGGAAGAAAAGACAACTATGTCGAACGTCGATTATTACAACACAAACCGGTAGAAGTAAACTCGCTTTTCAAAAAAGGCTGTTTGTGTTTTTATCTTGAAACATGCGAAGTGGGTGCATTATGCATGTACAGGAGAGGAAGTGATGGTCATAATTCGTCTGCTATGAGGTTCACATTGTGCGAAGTTCAGGGAAGAGACTTTATGTCCGAAAATTACAACACACCTGACGTTCAACATGCCGTTTTTTACTAGGCAATACCGCAATATTTCGCACATGAAAATATCTGTTCTTAACTGGTAAATATTTATACATGTCTTGCCTCACAGAATTAATGATATGAAACCAGTAGGTTGACTTTTCTTTGCACACCATCACATCGCTCACACGAGGTCGATCGGTGTTGCTTTCTGGCAAGGGAAATTTTCAGCCTTGGTCAACATTTTAATCATACAGTCACTAAACCTCTCAAAATGTGTCTCCCATGTTATTTCTAGTGTATATCCAGGAATTTTACCATGATCTTAACTACTAAAAACAGATGAATCAGGACTGGAAGTGCTTTTATTGTTTTTACAGTTTGGTGAACCATTTTAGTAACACCTTTTGGCAATGGGTCATATAAGCAAATAAGAAACTGAAATATTTTCATTGTTATATGAAAGTTCTTTATAAGAGGAGTGATTTACATTATGAAAAGAAAAGGTGGGGTAAGAACATCCCAAAAGTGGTGTTATATACATTTTGTTACATCCAAAATTGTTACAGCAGCCTACAAATACTAAGACATTTCAAAGACATTCAACAATATTCTGTATTATAGTTTAGAATTTTAAAATCCAGCATGAAATTCTTCACAAAAATAGCTTCAAAATTGAGATTTACAGGCCTGGGGTATGAGGGGATGGGGAATGTTGCACAAGGACTGTATCTTCCTTCTTTTCTAGACCAAACCCCCCCCCCCCCCCCCTCCCCCGCCCTGCCCCAAGTCTGTAGGCACACCTTTGACACATTAACCCCTTCTGTTCACTGCCAGTAGACCCAGATCATGTTTCTGAAATTGTTGTCAATTCAACACAAAACAGCCACAGTCATCCAATAAACACAAAATAAAGTGGTGTCAGCAAGAGGCATAGATCCTCATAAGCCCTGGCCCTGCAACAAAGGGGGCGCATGCGGATCTATGTCTCTTTGCAGTTGAATTGTGTTTGATTTCCTCTGCAGTGAAGTGGTCTAACAGAAAAATTCCCCCCATTACCTGTGTGCCAAAGCCTGTTGCATATTCCACTTTCTTCATCAAAACCAGTGTGCCCTCTGCTGTTTTTCGGTCAAATTCCTCTTTGACTGGGGTCAACTCCTGCGTAAGCCTGCATGATCACACAAAAAGGTTAATTACAATCAACTGATCGATCAATCAATTGTTACATAATTATCTTACTGGAGACAGTGATTTTCAGTACTTCACATCTAGTGGCCACAAACTGTGTCAATTGTTTGAAACACTGTGAACCCATACTGTTTGTGGGAGTACTCACCATATTGACCTACTCGGGGAGTACACTGTAAGTTCTCTTCTATATTGCTTTGCATCTAATTTGAATTGAAGTGCACTAGTGGTGTGCAAAGTGCCTTATTTGAGTAACAGAGTAATTGTGGCGTACTCCCCAACAGATCTATCTGTGGATCACCATACTGTATTATTACATCATAATGCAGAGTTACAACACTCCAACTGGAGCCCTACTCTTCCCAGGAAAGAAGAGGAAGAAAAGAACAATAGCAAACAGTACAGGAAAATCAAACTCAGGGAACTTTACAAATCCAAGGCCACAGACATGGAATAGGGACAGCCAGGTTTCATGTGGTTCAACATGTATTAAGTATGGGGGCACATTAGTTTTTCTTGCATCTTGTAAATGAGTGGTGTTCACTTTGTCATGACAGCTGTGAGTTTGAAAAATGACATGCATAAGGTAAGAAAACCACATCAGACCTCACCTTGAAAACCAAGGAGAGTTCCTGAAACTGCCTGAGAGTCGCTTGCCCAAAGCAGTGTGGCCTCCTAAAAATTGGAACAATCATTAACAGTACAGAAAGTCAGAGATACTTTTTCCTTATCTTCGATTTTGTTTACATTTGCAAAAATACCTGGGCCAAACCTAAGTTGGTACACTTACACTTGGTCTAACCCAGCCTGCAAGCAAGATGAGTACCATCCTCCTCCGAAGCAGGATTCAACCTGCATTCCATTCTGCATCACCACTACACATGATTTCCAGGAAATTGGATACAACATCGTCTGACGGGAATTTGAGTAAACAACAGATTTAACAGCCCTGCAGGGTTTGTTCGTGGTCAGATGACTAGACTCAACTTGATACAGATTTCGGCAAAAGATTGATTTCAACTAATACTCATTAATGCTGGGTGTAGTCTCTAGTGGAAAGCGTCATTATATTCCTAAGATGCTTAACCCATTACATCCTGAAGCTGATTTTTTAAAATTTGTTTATTGTCAACTTTATTGTCCTATGAAGGCTGCATTACAGAGAAAGATCAAGCAATTCAGTTCAAGGGTGGTGCCAGAATAACTTGGCGCCTGACGCGCCAAGCTATTATGGCACCACCCTTGAACTAGCAATGGGTGTATCAGGATAAAAGGGTTAATCAAGGTCACATGAGCCAGTCAGCCAGGTTTAAAAAAATGCAAATCTAATCACATCAATTTGAGTTAAACCCCGGCTGTGCTCAAATCAGGTTGCAAGTCTAAACAGTCTGTTTCATTCCAAGAGACTGTTTCTTCAACACTTGTCTTTCATGTGCTTTGGAAAGTGTGTGTCATCAACCATAATATATTATAAATAAGCACAACACATGCACATGACGTAAGAAGCTTTGACTCTATGCGAGGACTTAACATAGATTGACCTTTCATCAGAAAACAAGTACATTGTAATGTCTATTTTTTGTAAAAACTAAAGTGTTACCTTCTTCGATTTCTATCTCTGTAATGCCTTCGTTGTCTTCACCCTCTGAAAAAAAGAATAAATGTGAAATGTAGCAACAAATGTATGCCAGTTCTTTTTAGAGAAAAAAAATAAAGATGAATAAAATAAATACTTTTAATTTGAATATTTAAAACTTCCTAAGTTCCTGAGGAGTATTTCTAATTTCAGCAATTCCAGTTTCCAGCAGTCAACTTTCATTTAAGTTCAAGCATAGCGCATGTACACTTACTGTCCATGTCCGGCCGTGAAGCAGAGACACAGCTGGAATCCCCATTAATCACATCCAGGAAAAAGTCAGGAGGGTTGTTGTGTGCTTCACATGTGTAGCCTGCATGGAAAGAACAGTTTCATCAATTGATCCTTACACTTGTTACAGTTGTACACACCATATCCCGGTAATACATGTACTGGTCAGTCTTAATATTACATGCATCAAAATATCACACAACTGAATAAAACCCAGTCATGTCTGTGGCTCCCAAGTCAATACCTAATGAGCAAAAAGTCCTACTGCCATTGTCAACCTTAACTGGTCTGCTCATGGCTATGTGCATCATGTCAGGGTTAAGGCCAGAGGACTTTTCGTTCACCGAGTATTTTTCCTTCACAAGCCTATTTAACCCGTAAGGCCCTGATATGCTGTGACCGGATGTTGACTGACCATGACAGTTAAAGGGTGGTGTCATAATAGCTTGGCGCCTTTTGATGCCAAGCTATTCAGACACCATTTCTGAACTATCATGGTCGATCTGACTCTAGCACTGTGATGCAGACCTCAAAGAATGCCTTAAAAAGCCTTCATCCTCAGTATGCAATGGGTTAAGTTTAGCATCAAGTTTAACATGAGCACTAATAACGCCATCTGACTTCATTGTTTGCTAATATCTTTATATGTACCCACTCCATAAAGTTTTCCCTTCTTTGGCACATGTATTGATATATCGTATAACAAGCAAATTAATATTCATGAATTTGCTTGATATACTTTCCTTCCCAAAATCCCTTGCACGCCAAGAAGACTCCATCTTGATGATACTTGCATTTTCAAAACAGAAACGCAAAATATGCTCACACTGCAACATTCACAAGCTCCATATGTGTAGTAGTAATAAAATACTTCTTAGTATGTATGAACGTTTGAAATTTATATCCTATACACACACATGAACGGAGAAAAGATGCCAGGAAACGTGCGAGTCACTGGACTGACAAGTGAAATTAACGAGATGTCAGCTGGCGATTTCGACAACCTGAGAAAACTAAACAAACAAACCTGCTGCATTTTCCGCAATTATACGTGATTTAGTTACAAGCAGAATTTACTCAGTAACATGCACGGTTATACAATGCACTGATGTCTTCATAGACGAAATCTATGCGCTGAGCCGACAGCGATATGCAGTCGTCTGCCATTCATGTGTTTTGTCTGAACACCGCAGTCAGCCGCAAAATGAATGACGCGAGGCATAGTTTTGTCTTGGACTGGGTAGATAAATGATATTGAGCAACAGTTTTGTTTGATATAGTGCCAATAAACAGACAGATGTGATTACTTGACTCAAATCAAAATGTCCTCGTCATACGACTCGGACATTTTGATTCAGGTCTCATAATCACAACTGCCTGTTATCGGCACTAAATCAAGCAAAATGTTGCTCAATATAATATAATAATCCTGGAGACGTGCCCCGCCCAGCAAAGCTGTATCCGCAGCAACAAAGCCTCGCTGCTCACAGTTTCCGCCTGTTCAAGGACCTCTACATTGGTGACATAGTCACTCCAGTGAATGCCGAGGATGGTACACAGGCAGCGCTGGTGGAAGCGTTCGAGGAGTCGTAGTTGGCTGCGGTAGAGGGCCCAGGACTCGGAACAATACAACACGGTGGTGAGGACGACAGCTCTGTACACGCTGATCTTGGTGCCATTTTTTAGCTGTTGATTGTGCCACACCTGCTTGAATAGTCGCCCGAAAGCACTGTTCGCTTTTGCCAGCCTGTTGTCCAGCTTGGCGTCTGACGTGATGATGCAGCCAAGGTAGGTAAATTGGTGTACAGACTTCAGTTCGGTCTTGCCGATGGTGATGTGGGGAGGACAATTCTCTTCCTTGGGTGCCGCTGATGAAGGACCTCTGTCTTTTTCAGACTGACCTCAAGTCCAAAGAGCTGGGCTGCATCTGCGAAGCAGGACGTGATGTGCTGCAAGGCTCTCTGTGTGTGTGCAACAAGGGCAGCGTCATCAGCAAAGAGCAGCTCACGAATCAGTTGGTCTAGAGTTTTGGTGTGGGCCTGCAGTCGTCTGAGGTTGAACAGACTGCCATCGAGACGATACCTGATGTACACTGCGTCGTCATCGTCGAGGTCCACTGTGGCCTGCTTCAACATCATGCTAAAGAAGATGGTAAAGAGGGTTGGTGCCAGCACGCAGCCCTGCTTCATGCCATTGAGAATGGGGTATGGTTCTGAGAGGTCACTGTTGAGTCTGACCTGGCCTTGCTGGTCCTCGTGGAGCTGGACGATCATGCTGAGGAACTTTGGGGGACAGCCAAGTCGCTCCAGGATCTGGCACATGCCTTGCCTGCTCACAGTGTCAAACGCTTTTGTTAGGTTGACAAACGTTACGTACAGCCCTTTGTTCTGCTCGCGGCTCTTCTCCTGAAGCTGTCTCAGCACAAAGACCATGTCGGTGGTACTCTTGTTGGCTCTGAAGCCACACTGGCCCTCTGGGAGGTGGTCTTCAGCGATGGCAGGTACCAGTCGATTCAGGAGCAGCCTTGCAAGAATTTTCCCGGCAATGGACAGCAGGGTAATTCCACGATAGTTAGAGCAGGCAGACTTCTCTCCTTTGTTCTTGTACAGAGTGATGATGACTGCATCACGGAGATCCTTTGGTAGTGTTCCTTTCTCCCAGCAGCAGAGAAAGAGGTCGTGGAGCTTGTTGTGCAGTGCTGGGCCTCCATGTTTCCAGATCTCTGGCGGGATTCCGTCAATGCCTGCTGCTTTGCCACTCTTGAGCTGGTGGATGGCCTTGAGGGTCTCTTCAGTGGTGGGCGGTTCATCCAATTCAACCTTTACTGGGAGGTGTGGGATTTGGAAAATGCCTGCTTCTTGAACAGTGCACTCAGCGCTGAAGAGGTCCTGAAAGTATTGCGACCAGCGGTTCAAGATGGACGTACTATCTGTGAGGAGTGCCTGTCCATCAGTGCTTCGCAGGGGACTTTGAACCAGGTGCCTGGGGCCATACACTGCTTTCAGTGCTTCGTAGAAGCCCCTGTAGTCACCGTTGTCAGCGCAAAGCTGGGTCCTCTGTGCCAGTCTGGACCACCACTCGTTCTGGAGCTCTCTAAGTTTGCGTTGGAGACTGCTGCAGATGAGGCGGAAGGCAGACTTCTTCACAGGGCAGGAAGGCTGGGCTAGGTGGGCCTGGTGGGCGGCTCTTTTTCTGCTAGAAGTTCCTGGATCTATACGTCGTTTTCGTCAAACCAGTCTTTGTTCCTCTTTCTAGCAAAGCCCAAGACTTCCGCAGAGGATTTTGCAATAACTGTTTTCAGTTGTTCCCAGAGTGTTTCAGGGGAGGGGTCTGCTGGATCAGCTGTGTCTTTGAGCATGCGCTGCAAATCTGTCTGAAAGGCAGCTTTCACGTCGTCATGCTGAAGGCTGGCAACATCAAGCTTTTTCTTGGGGGGCCCCTTTCTTGGGTTTCAGCTTGAGGCGGAGCCTGAGTTTGCAGCGGACAAGGCGGTGGTCAGTGTGGCACTCTGCGCTGGGCATCACTCTGGTGAGGAGGACATCACTGCGATCCTCTGACGCACAAGGACATAGTCGATAAGGTGGCAGTGCTTGGAGCGAGGATGCATCAAGGTGGTCTTTCGACTGTCCTTTTGCTGGAAAGTAGTGTTGGTGATGACAAGTTGCTGCTGTGCACAGAACTCCAACAGTAGGCGGCCATTGTCATTGCAGTTCCCAACACCATGCTTGCTGAGGACTCCTTTCCAGGCCTCAGAGTCCTGGCCCACTCTGGCATTGAAGTCGCCAAGGATGATGACTTTGTCATCTGCAGGGGTGCTCTGTAGGAGGCTGCGCAGGTCAGTGTAGAACTAGAACTTGTCTTTTTCTGCAGGCTCTTCCAGGAGGGTTGGGGAGTACACACTGAGAAGGGTGACGTATTGCTGGTGTCTCAGTGGGAGGCGCATGGACATGATGCGGTCAGAGTGACCCGTTCGTAGGTTTTCCAGTTTAGTCGCAATGGAGGTCTTGACCATGAAGCCCACGCCTTAGAGCCGTCTTTCTGATGCAGGCCTGCCTGACCAGTAGACGGTGTATCCAGCGCCAAGTTCTTGAAGGCTGCCTTCGTCCGGGAGGCGTACTTCGGCGATGTCGATGTTTAACCTCCGCAATTCATGGGCAATGAGGGCAGAGCGACGTTCAGGGCGTCCGCTGTCTGCTTTGTCCAGCATGGTTCGGATGTTCAGCATGCTACGTCGAGTCCGGTCGTGGTCATCATGAGAGTGGATCCGTTGTTTTTTCTTGTTTTCTGACCGCAGGAGAAGATGCCTGTTGACCGCGGCTAGCCAACTGGGGTTGGGAGGGTATGAGCTTTGGTTAGGCCACCTTTTCTAGGCCCCTCTCCGTGTGGAGCAAGCAGTGCTGTCCCTAGAGAAGGCTGCTTGGTTGTTCAAGGTGTGCCAAGTGACGTTGTCATCCCCAGGTCAACATCAGGCGACCAATATCCTGAACCGCCTGCATGCAGGTTTGGGACTGCGGCTTCCAGTGACATCTTTCACCTGCCGTTTCGCCCCTTGCCCATCGCTACAGGACTTGGAATGGGCAGTGTCATGGTTTGTGGATGTTTCCTAAAGCCTGCGCGGTGGAGCTTTTTGGTGGAGTGCAGTGTGCACAGAACTGGCCCCACCCTTTAAACCCTTGGTTCGTCTGCCATGGCCTAGCAAGCTGGGACGGTGGCATCGAGGTCCTCGGGTCGTAGGTTTTATATCAGACTGTCCTTGTCCTAGTCTCTGGCTCAAAAGCCTTCCCCGGAGACATGGGGGCTTTGATGTCAGGGTTTTCCTCCCTTCCTTTCCTTTCCGCAGCCAAGTGGCCAGGCCTGCAAGGCAGCAGGACAATGATTTATTTTCGAGGTTCTCTCCTCTAAATCTGCTATGTTTAGCCTGGGGGCTAGTGCTGCCCAGTTTTGGGGGTCACCTCGAAGAGGATGTGGCCAAGGACCACGCACGGGCGGTCTTGGGATAGAGGGATGCTATGCTAGTCCGGAGGGATTACACACGAGGGTGCCTCACAAAGGCCAAGAGGCCCTAGACTAGGGGGATCCCGGGGGAGGCGCTTTAAGAGTTCCCCACCCTTTGAGTCAGGCAGAGACCCCTTGACTCCGGCTGACCTGTTAATAGTGTTATATTGTTATAAACATATTGATCCATATGCACATTTCCAAATTTTGGGGTCATCCAACATGACAGGTCAGGGGACAAATCTGGTGTTGTATGGCAAAAGCCAGCATGCCCATTTTGAGAAAAGTGAGATTTTCACTGTACAATAATTACATAATGACAGAAACTGACATGACTGTTTCAAGCAACATGCTCCATGCAATTCAATTTATTCCCTTGCCTTGCTTTTGCATTGGTGGCAGTTACAAACGCCAGGTTCTTTGTTTTTATAATAATTCAACAATTGTGTTCGTTACATTTTTTCCTGCATTTTTTCTTTGTATGATGCGTTTGTTTTCCTGTTGTGTTTTGTTCACAGGGCAGCTTGAAAGACAGGCACTGAGTTGCCTAATAGCTTTATGATTTATCCTACAATAAAAAATTCATCATCACCACTCTTTTATAAAATGGAAGTCATTTAGATTTGGGAGTTTAAGAGTTATGGGGTAATAGTTTACAATTCTACTTTATTAATAATACCAGTGAGTCTTACTGTACAAAAGGCTAACTTAACTTTTGTTCAATTTATTCAGTTTGACATACATTCTTTACTACAGGAAATGGCTGCACAACATAAGAACAATGCAATCAGACAGTCATGAGAAGAAAAGGGGAAAAAAGTACCAATAGTCTCAAAGTAGTCAAGTGCCTGGTTGCTTGGCCCATGATACACAGTCTCTCCACCTGCTAGTAATACAATGGAGTCAAACAGCCGGAAAATAGAGTATCGAGGCTGATGTATGGAAAACACAATAGTTCGACCACGGTTCGCCAGTCTGCAACAACAAAATGAAAGATATTTGCAATTAACCCTTTTCATCCTGATGCACTATTGCAAGAAATAAATTTGACTATTGACAGTTCAAGGGTGGTGACAGAATAGCTTGGCGCCTGAGGCGCCAAGCTATTCTGGCACAACCCTTGAGCTAAAATGGTTGATCTTTCTATAAAGTAGCCTTCATAGGAAAATAAGCAAATTTTTTAAAAATTCAACCGCAGGATGTAATCTCAATTCTTATTCCTGATTTAACACATTGAGCTGTCCCCCGACGATTTCATCACAGTTCAGAAGACAGATTGACCAGGAAGTTCAAGGGTGGTGCCAGAGCAGCTTGGTGCCTATAGATGCCAAGCAGTTCAGGCCAACTTGACCTCATAATGATTTATCTAGAACATTGCATATGTTACCAACAGGAACTGCTTTGCTATCAACAGAAGCTGTCTGCCCCATCAATCTTTAAACACACAAATCATGCCTAAAAAAAGGACAAGTGTCTGGTGCTGACAGTGTACCTCTTACACATGTATGCTAATAAGACTTTGTTTGCCAGATAAAGATGATGAGCATGCACCACACAGTAAGCAATAGGTCCTTGGGCCAATGTCATCTGTAATATCTGAAAAAGCCAGTCGAAACAAGAATGTCAGATTGCTAACTTTTTCAACAGCAGCATGACAGCATTGGCAGTGCTTGCATCCAGGCCAGTCGTTGGTTCATCAAGAAAAAGGACAGGCGGTTGGATAATCAACTCCATGCCGATATTACACCGCTTGCGCTCACCTCCTGACACGCCACGAATAAACTCATTTCCCACCTGAAACAAATCATACAGGTCAGCCGCATTATTAAAGTCTACAGTGTACCATACTGTGGTGTCAGTATATCACAGTAACTGACATAACATGCGCAGGTTTCTGTATCCCACAGAAATTTCCAGTGAGCAGAAGGTCCAACGTCAGCCTTAGCTGGCCTGCGCACAGGCCAGCTAAGGCTAACGTCAGCCAGAGGACCTTATATGCTTACCATGTTTTTCTTCACAAATCTACGTAAATTCACATGTAACACGTTCAAGAATAATACTTCCCAACTTATGGATCTGGGTATCGTGACATACTGAGGCTAACCTGTATTTTGTGACAGTAAAACTAAAACTAAAAGACTGACAAAAAGGTAACAAAATACCATGAGCGAGTAATAGTTATAAACACTGAAGTCAATAAGAAAAACTAATGCTGATTAAATCACAGCTATTTTCAAGTTCAACTCAATCCATTGCCCCCTAAGATCACCATCTCCAGATTTGGTGAGATGGGTGGCTCGGTGGCAGAGCGTTCGACTCTAGTCCAAAAGGTCATGGGTTCCAACCCAGCTGGGTTCAAAATTTGTACAGGCCTCTTTTCGGTGCCCCGTCTTTAAAACCACCTCTGTGGTGGACAAAAGACGTTAAGCCCTTAATATTTAACGTTTAAACCATCCCCAGATTCGGGAATTGTTCTCAAGGAAATACATTAGTTACTGTTCAGGAGACAGATCAACCATGATAGTTCAAGGGTGGTGCCAGAATAGCTTGGCGCCTATAGTTCAAGGTTGGTGCCAGAATAGCTTGGCACCTGCAGGGGGTTCAGAAAGAACGCGTTGGCACACGCTTTCGCAAAGTTGACGTTAGGAATGGGACGGGAATTGGCCATGGCAAAAAACTCTGAAAACTTCGGCACCAAGATGCTCCACTAACGTCAACTTTGCGAAAGCGTGTGCCCACGCGTTCTTTCTGAACTTTCTCACCCACTACAGTCTTAGCTCCAACACCACCTGAGTCCCTGAAATTTCAGGGAAATCCGATACCCCCTGACCGCAGGGTGAAGTCACAAAACTCATCAAACTGGTGCCAACAGCCCAATGTTTATCTTATGCAGTTGACTGTCACCCACACAACACTTCACTTTTCATTTCTGTCCCCTCTAGTGTTCATTTTGCCTGGAAACAGTCAGTGTCCAAGTCAGACCAGTACAACTGCAATTGACACAGATCTTCGTGAACTTAACCGCCCCCCCCCCCCCCTCCCCTCCCCTCCCCCCTCCCCCCCCCCCCCCCTCCCCCCGTGACTGTGGATGCAAACCTAGCTTTTATTACCCTACCAGCCTCGTTTGTATCCTAAAGTCTGGTTAAAGTGTGGACTAAAAGATGTAGAGTTGCACATACTGTTACTGAAACTCATTGTGTGGGCACATAAATTTAGAGTTCTGATAGGTATGTAGTGTACATATTAAATTCCACGATCTCTCGAAATATTGTTTAACGTTTCAAAATTTAGCCTGAATTTTTCATTAAAAAAAATATTAGTTCAGATATCTCAACGCACTACCTGCGGTTTGCCAGCTGAGTAATATAACAAAAGAAAAAGTCGGAGCTGGCTCTTAGGGACGGACAGTGCCGCTGGACTGCTGCTAAAGATTGATTGTACATTGCTTAACGTCCCGACAGCAACAAGGCTTTCTCAGGACGTGCCTGCACTGATTGTGAAAAAAAACTAAACAGAAAATTGAATGTATGTCGCCAGCCGGTCAAATACATTAAATAAACCTACAACGTGGGGCATAAATAAAGCTAAGACCATTTAGCAACACACATCCAATATCAAGAGCTACAGGCAGTGCAGACAGTAGGGAGAGTTTTAAAAAGGCAAATACAGGTGAATGGACAAAGGGTAGACAGAAACACATGCCCCAGAATAGAGAGAAAAACCCACCCTGTGGGGCTGACCAGGGTGACCCTGGGAACTAAAAAATACCTAACCCCACCCAAGTCCCCCAGGGCAGACCCGGGTGGGGGTGCTGCTAAAGAGGGAAAAAGGAGGGTCCTGAACAAACACGATGCCGTCATCAGGCACTGGGCAGCCAGAAACTAGCGGTTTTTCGGACAGCTTGGCACTCACCCATCCACCACACCACCCCTTGGCGTTGGACCTACGACTGTTTAACTTTACTTCGGCCGATATAAAGTCCCATCTCCACTTCTTAAGACTGCTTGAATCGTCAAATTTGCCGCCACGATTCACATGACGAGTCACGCCACAAGCCATGTTGATCAACACAATGAAAGTACGTACTCCACCGGAAGAATGGCTTCTTTCAGAGCGCGTGTCTGCCCGCCTAGGTTACTGCGCAGCGCGCGGCGCACTGAGTGGGTAACCAGTGGGTGCCGCGAACGCAGCCTGCCACGTCATAGCCTGCCCGCGGAGTAAAACCGGTGCTTTGCTGTTTTGCTACCCACGATGTTTTTTCGCGGAGACGCCTTTTCAATTTCGCGGAAAATATTTTCTTCCCCCGCGGAATCCCGCGTTTTCGCGGACAATTCCCATCCCTGCTTACTTCCCTTTTGGTTGCTGCTTCCAGGGCCGCCGGCCATTCCTCTTCCAACCCTATGTCGGCGGCCGCCAACTGTGACCGCGTGTTCGCTCCTACGGCTATGCACGGATCTTCCCTAGACGGTGAAGACGCAACTCTGCCAGGCGCCACTCGGTGGTTCCCTCCTTGGGTGGAACTTGGCAGACTGTAAGGAGTCTCCAACCCCGCTGCGTCTCGTTCGCTCAGGCACTCTGACTTTACCCCTTCTCCGCCCCCGTCGACAGTTCTTGGGTCGGCGGGCACCTGGCCTTCTACAGCAACCATAGGAGTTTGCTTCCCAGACGGTTTTGGTTGCGATGATTCCTGTAGGAATCATTGCAACACAAAACTGCTACCGACACACAAAAGGTTATTCGCAAAGTCCTAAATCACACATGTACATGACTCTCACCTTACTGTCGGCACAGCCGCCCAGTCCGAGTTCATAAATGATCTGATCCACCCTGGCATTGCGCTCTGCTTTACTAACATGGGTGGGTAGACGTAAGACAGCTGAGAACTGGAAATTCTCTCGCACAGTGAGTGTGCCCATCACAACATCATCCTGCAAACGATGAAACAAATTATGGTACAGTGCAGTGGAATCTATGGCAAAAATAAGTATATTATATGCTTCTGCAGAGTGAAATTATTTATCATTCCTATTTTCCCAAATGGATTCTCAGTCTCTATTCTGATGACTTCAGACTTAAGACACCGCATGGGTGCCCCATCAAATAAATCTATAACAGATTTAAAATTCATGACTATTTAACCTCTTCTCTGCCAGTGGATGCAGAATGTGTTTTTTAAATCATTGTAAATTTGATATCAAGATCTCCAAGAAAATGTTTCTTTCTGGCATTCTCGTGAGCAAAGTACACATGAGTACATAAAGAGTTTTGTGATTTACTGAATATTCAAAAAAGAAATTTGATGATAAAATACTCTATGTGTATTGTGATGAAACTCTATGCTCTCGCATAGGGTTCACACAGAGGGTTTAGTACAGTACAGTTTTGTTAGCGGTTTTTTTTTGTGACAGATACTCCGTGAGGAATGTGGCTCACGTGAGAGCATAAGGAAACATTCTGCACGGGGGTTTTAGCATGAGCTCAGTCGATCAGAGGTCTAAATAAGTTAGTACGGGGCTTTACTGTCAGTGTGGGTAGACGCGTGTGAGATACCTTAGCCCGTATTCCAAGATTCTGAAACCTAGAATTCAGGTATGTTTCTATATGTATTATTGATGGTCACTGCGTTAAAGATAGTATGCGTTAGTAGGAGTTAATTTGGTTGATAGCGTTGTCTGGTTTGGTTCAGTTATGTTGGTGTGGAATTCATTGAGGCAACCAGTGTTTTTCCAATGTAGTTATTTACCAAGATGGATAACTAAGGAATCTGAGGTGTGTATGCCTGTGTCAGTACGAAGGTTGTACGTGGTTAAGTATAGTCTTTTCCAGTGTATGGGACAGTGTTTGGCGAGTGTTGGGTTATGGTCTGTTTCAGGGTAGCGACAGAGTTATGGGGTGTTACAAAAGTAGTTCAAATTATGAAGCACATGTGTGTGAATGAACGTGAGTTATTTGTATCAGCCAGGTTATGTAATGTATCTCATATCATCCAATATGCTGTGTGTTTAGCAAGTGTTATGATACTAGGACTTTCTTGTTCAGAGTGCTTGTTGTGGAGCGGAGCGATGTGACGCCGAGACGTCAGTCAACAGAGGCGACTGCCGAAAGACCTACAGGGAGGTCATTTCTTCTTCACTCAAGGAGTGAGCGACCGGTGCCGAGACACTCGGGTCAGCAAGGACTGCGCTACAGAGTGAGTTATGAGGACGTCTGCAGTACGAGAAACGGAACGACTTGAGAGCATACGATGAAAGGACAGAACGTAACCAGGCGAGAACACCAAACAGGATGGATTGTGAGAGACGAATACCTAGCCTGGCATTTACATTGTGAGTGTGTATGAAGTGTTGATGTGCTTATAGTGAGAAGGGGTGTTGTACATAATTTAGATAGTGTTTTCATCGTTTATCTGTTATAAATATTTACGTTAGAAAGAAAGCTAGTGTGTTGAGTTTTACCGCGTGAATGCGCCCATCCGAGTCAGTGGCGGTGTATGCGTCTGTTGTGTGAGTCTGTACGTGCGACTGGGGAAAGTCTGCATGCATTACAGTATCATTGTTAGAATACACTATGTGTGTCAAAATGGTTGTTGTGATGCGTCTAGTGTGGTAGCGCAGTGGTAGTGCTTGTCACTTCTCACTCTCAAAGTCTCAGCTTCCACCTTTGGCTAGCAGTATTGCAAAAAGGAGGGCAGAATGTGTCAGTCTCTCTCTGCCAGTACATTGCCTCTCCAACAACAAGCCTCATGTAGTGCCTCCTCGTGGCGACACACGGTAACTGAGCACCTCACGGACTCGGGCTGAATTACAGGGGACTCAGAGGAGGTCTGGCCCCCAGACACGCTGCATGCATGCCCACCGTGAACCTGACTCCCAACTATGGGCAAATAGCCCCACTGCCTTGTGGGTGCCTCGGGAGAAGCAAAGGCTAGGGGAGCAAACCCCGACAGAAAACCAACCAGACCAACAAAGTCGGAGTGTCGCTGACTATGCCATCTGGTATAGTGTGGAAACCCGTCAGGGAAACGAGCACACAAGCAACCCTCATGGATTATGCCTCAGGTGGATATTAATCTTGACATCTGAGGCAGAAACTCGGCAACGCTGAAGAAGAAGAAGAATACACTATACACATACAGTCAAGTTCTGATAACAAGAACTCCAGTGGATGCCAAAAATCACTTCTGATTAACAGGAATGCATGTTAAGCAGATTGGGAACAGGGCTTCTGTTTTCACAACAGGTTAAAGGTCTGTAGACTCCCAGGTATAAATTTTAGAGGGTACACAGACCCCCACACTGCGCATAATAGAGGGTCCGCAAATTTATTTAAGAAAAACTGCATCATCTGTATGTTTTTTTAAAAAATAAATCAACTCATTTTGCTCTCTCCTCTTTAAGTTTGTTGTGACAGTGTGTGTGTGTCTTTTCCATGATACTGATTTTTTAACTGTTGAGCTATCGTGCAAAAGCCTGTCTCCCTCTCCGTTCGATCTGATAAATCATGAAATCTTGCTGAGGAAACTTAATGTTTATTTCAACAACAACAGCCCGTCAGCCCTTTCATTCTTTAACTCTTATCTTTCTGCGAGAACTCAAGCTGTCTATGTAAATGGCAACTATTCCACAAAGGGTAAGGTAGAGCTTGGTGTTCCTCAGGGTTCGATTCTGGGCCCATTGTTATTCTGTATCTTTATTAATGATTTACCTCTACACATCACGTGTGCTAGTGCCGAGTGTGACATGTTTGCTTACGATTCGACGCTACATGCATCCGGTAAAACTGTAGCTGACATAACCAACAGCCTCCAGCAGAGCCTACAAGAAGTCTCTGAATGGTGCAGTAGAAATAGAATGATAGTCAATCCAACTAAAACAAAAAGCATGCTAGTCACAACATGTCAGAAACATCAGCTGCAACCCGCGCATCTAAACCTCTCATTTGAAGCTGTCCCCATAGAGCAAGTACGGCAGCACCGTTTACTAGGGGTAATTGTAGATAACCAACTTAGTTGGCAGCCTCATCTCGTACACATCGGAAAGACAATTTCAAAGATATTATTTTTACTGTCTAAACTGAAAGCGGTCATTAATCTGAACATGCGTAAACTATTTTTCAATGGATACATCAAGCCCCACATTGATTATGCCTCAAGTGGGTCAACAGTTTGGGATGGCTGCAGCGAGGTCCAGTTCAAGAAAATAAATTCGCTATACAGGAGAGCAGCCAAACTA
>BTPG01000008.1:116057403-116254903 GCA_036245525.1 Semisulcospira habei
GTATGAATGGTGACGTCACAGCAAGTAATGCGTTCAACATGTAACATGCACTTTGTAATAACATGCTGACACCACAAGTAAACTAACAGTTTGCCCGTCCGGTTACACTTGCACGGACCTCGGAGTTGGGGTGATTCTGAACGCAGCCGCGACCAGGCGAGCGGCTAAACGCACCAACTCGTCACTAAAACTACAATGACTGTCACCTACCTCTGTTAGGTTACGCAAGGTGGCACAAGGATGATGCGTCTCAGATGCAGATGCACTGAATTTTAGTGCATCTCACTACCCCTTAGTTACATTTTCAGTACGTGATTTTGAGTTTTAATGAGTCATAGATGCACAGACGCACTAAAATGGAAGCCCTGAGAAGTGAAAGAAAAAGGTTCCTGGGAAATCAAGCACTGTTTGTGTCAACCCACATCATACTAAGGTTAAAAGCTTCAAATTTGTACATTGCCATACAAGCTACATTATAGTACTTACCGATAAGGACACAGACCAATGGCTTTAGTTCAAGGGTAGTGCCAGAATGGCTTGGCGTCTATTCTGGCACTACCCTTGAACTATTTTTTGTCAAACTTATTTCACACAATGATATATTCCGAATGA
The DNA here is from genome assembly GCA_036245525.1 of Semisulcospira habei. Taxonomy (NCBI): domain Eukaryota; kingdom Metazoa; phylum Mollusca; class Gastropoda; family Semisulcospiridae; genus Semisulcospira; species Semisulcospira habei. The sequence goes on from BTPG01000008.1 coordinate 116,058,016, forward strand.
TGGGTTAACAGAATTTTGTGTTATCGGAGTTTATGTTTAACTGGACTTGACTGTAATGCACACCAATCTACTCACCTGCACTACATAGCCCACCATACATTTGAAGTTTTCTGGTGGGGGTCCCCCGTTGATCAGTAAGTCACCTGACAGCCCTGTCATATCCTTACGACCAGCTAGTATGTCTAGTAATCTGCACATACAGCAAATTTACAAAAGATAGCATTTGGTTTAGTCTGCTTTGTACTGAATACTAAAGTTTTCTTTTGCAACACCTTTTACTGAACATCTTCATCTGGGCACTGTTATCAAACAATTTCAGTGATTTTCCTAAAGAGATTTGAGGAAATCAGGAATCTTAGTCCCCAAAACATAAAACAAAAAAGGCAAACCCCTTATTTTTTATGGCTCATGTGTATGACCAATCCACATAACAAGTGTGACCTTTCTAACAGGTCACTGAAATGAGCAAGTGTTTAAATTTCTGAACATAAGCAAACGGTTGGCAGCAAAATCTAAGTTGTCTAAAATGTATGCATGTATGCATTTTTCCCACATTTGTCAACCCTTCGTGACCCTTGACCTTTGTGAGAGATCAACTAAATTAGCATGCATAGGAAGGTGTTATCAGCTACCTATGTCAAATTTTATTGAAAAGTTTACAAAAACTACAATTCTATCAAAAACTGGCATTTTTCACACATTTGCCGGCCTCCTTGACCTTTCTGGGGGGTCATCCAAATTAGTATGCATAGAAGGGTATCTCAAGTTTGGGTTTGAAGTTGAAAATAGTATTTTTGAGAAAAAACATTTTTTACATTTCTGTCAAAATATCCTTTTTCTTAACCTATTTCTGGACACACACACCCCCCCCCCCCCCCCCCCCCCCCCCCCCCCCACTGCTGAGGGAAGCACTAAATTAGCATGCATAGAAAGGACTTATCATCAGCTACCTTCATGGCAAGTCTGACTTAAAAGTTGGTGAAAACTTTGATAAAAACGACAATTCTATAAAAAAAAAAAAACTGGCATTTACCGACCTCTTGTGACCCTGGAACTTTCCAAGGGATCATCGAAATGAGTATGCACAGAAACGTCTTACCATCACCTCTGTACCAAGTTTGGGTTTGAATTTGAAAATAGTATTTGAGGAGAAACAATTTATACCAAATATGCTTATTTTTTTTACCCCTTTCTGGACACCCTATGACCTTGACCTTTAAAAGAGGTCAAAGGTTTTGCCACAAAGTACCATTGGGCCAAGTTTGAAGTCTGAGACTTGAATAGTCTCCAAGAAAATGCCAACGTTAAAGTATACCACAGACGACACACACCGGCCAACGGACATCCCATTACATCACATCTAGACTCACCTTTGCTACTGCATGTAGGACATCCCATTACATCTAGACTCACCTTTGCAACTGCATGTAACTGTAAGCCAAAAATCATAGTCTGAATTCAAATCTAGTAAATGATGGAAGGAGTATCTGTCACAGGTCATACCCTCATTCTCTCATTCTCACAGTGTGACTGTCGCGAGACGAGTGCTGATTCCCCTTCATGAAAAGTGAAGAAAGAGCTTCAATGCATGAAACATCAGGACATCATCGAGGAAATCACAGAACCAACAGAGTGGGTGTCACCATGGTTCCTGTGACAAAACTGAACAGACATCAGAATTTGTGTTGACCTCAAGAGACTTAACAAAGCAGTGCAGAGAGAAAGGTATATACCGACCGTAGATGACATTCTCAATAAGCTTCAGGGTTTTACTATCTTCACAAAACTAGATGTGAAGAGTGGATTTTGGCAGATTCCCCTGGATCTTGAGACAGCCAAACTTACTTGTTTCATCACCCCGTTTGGACGCTATTACATGAAACGGCTGCCTTTTGGAATTTCCAATGCAACAGAGATCTTTTAACAAATGATGACAGTGATCCTGAGCAACATAAAAGGCGTCATATGCTACTTCGATGACATCTTACTCCATAGCAAGAGTGAGGAAGAGCACAAGAAACTGATACAAACTGTCTTACAGAGACTGAACAGTGTGGGACTAACTCTGAACGAGAGCAAGTGTGAGTACAGGAAGCGTGAAATTGCTTTTCTTGGCCACATTGTGAGCTTCAAGGGTATCAGACCTGCCCCAGCCAAGGTTGATTCCACTATTGACCTACCAGATCCGGCAGTCCAGCAGACGTCGCCGAGTTGAGACAATTTCTGGAGATGATTAATTACCTCGTGATATACCTTCCACAACTTTCAGCTACACTAAAACCATTGAATGACCTGCTGACTAAAGAGAGCGCATGGGACTGGGGGCCTGAGCAGACTGAAGCATTCCACAAAGTTAAGGAGATGCTGACCACAGCACTGACATTGGCCCACTTCGATCCTACTAAGCTGACCATAGTATCTGAGTATTGTCAGTGGCATTGTGACAAGAGGTGATTGCACTGTCATACCCTACAGCATGCGTCCAGAAATCCTAGACAGGATCCATGATGGACACTTAGGTATCACAAAGTGTCGTGAACATGCCAGACAAGCCGTCTGGTGGCCACAGATGTCAAAGGAAATCCAAGACCGTGTTTCAGCATGCCAATACTGTCTTGAGAAGAGGCCGTCACAGGCTAATGAGCCTCTACTACCATCAAAAATGCCAGATCGCCCGTTCCAGAAGATTGGAGTGGATTTTCTTGAAGTACAAGGACATCATTACCTTGTATCAGCTGTAAAAATATTATTCAAGGTACATAGACATAAAAACTCTCCCAAACAACCAACCATCAAACTCAGTGATCGAGAAGTTAAAAGAGATCTTTGCCACCCATGGCATTCCAGAAACCTTTGTCTCAGATAACGGACCACAGTTTGGTTCTTTTCAGTTTGCAAGATTCGCCAGAGACTGGAAGTTCAAGCACGTGACTAGCAGCCTGGGTTATCCACAAAGTAATGGTGAAGCAGAACATGGAATCCAAAGTGCAAAGGACATTCTAAAACAGGATGATCAACACATGGCCCTGATGATCTACCACGCAACGCCTATCCCTAGTTTAGGTGTCAGTCCTGCAGAACTAGCGTTTGGCCGCAGGCTGCGTATGACTTTGTCTGTGCTACCTTCCACGCTAGTGCCAAAGACGGTTGATCCAAAAGTTGTACAACAGCGAGACGCTGAATCAAAGTTGTACCAGAAACAGTACTTTGATCAGACAGCATGTCCCTTACCGGAGCTTTCCCCAGGAGACCCTGTCCTTGTGAGGGATGAACGGGAGACTGGGTGGAAGCGTCCAGGTGTGGTGATCCGTACCTGGTCAAAACTCTAAGCGGAGTACTGAGATCTATGTAACGACATGCATCTTAGACGCATGCAGTGTGCATACAGAGAGTCCAGCTGCCACCAGTGAGCCGAGGCAGATGGTCAAGACCAGAGAGTCAACCAAGGGATCGACGACGCCCGACGAGCTTCAACAGCCGCAGCAGTCCCAGGATTCACCTTCAGCGCAGGAGTCAGCCCAGACAGGCAGTCTATAACCTCCAGGCAGACCACCTGATTCACAAACTGTACAGCCATACACTACTAGATCTGGCAGGGTGGTGATCAAGCCTGTAAGATTCCAGTAATTCAAGGACCTGATCTTTGTTGTGGTGTAGTTACCCATGTATGGTGAACATACATGTGGAGTCACATTTCTTTGTGATAGATAGGTTTGTGTAGAGTAAAAGCTGAGAGCTTGTGTTTTTAGGTTCAAGTTCGTTCTTTTATTATGATTAACCCTATAGCTACCAACTTATTTTCCTACAAATTGTCCTGTGTCCCTAACTTTTTTCATTCAAACCAAGTAAAACTAAAAATGGGGTACATATATTCAAACTTTAAGTTACTAAGTATGATGTTAATTCTGCTTGAAAATGTATCAAATTTTGACATGATGTTGGAAAATACATACAGTATATCATACTTTTGCCATTTTAAGTGTCTGTGTATAGCTCAGTAAAAGTTGCTAATACCTGTCAGAAATTCAATCCAGAAAACAACAAAACTGGTTAGAAACATACCAGTGGCAGTCAGGAAGTCACCACAGTTAACCACTCTAATCATTCCATCATACTGATAACGCACATTATATCTCATGACATACCCGCAGGTGACAAACAAGTCAGGTAGGTTTCAGAACTGTATTCAATTTTAAAGTTTTTGACGTAATTCCATCTGAAGAAAATATTAGAAAAATATTTTTCAATGTCAAAGAAACTCAACATAGGTCTAAACCATCACGTGGCCAGTACTACACAGGTCAGAGTCATCTGCCGCATTACACAGGTATGTACAGGTAGCTCCTCTTCATCGTTGATATCGGACTCAAAATTGGTAAGATCTTCAATGAGCACTGAACTGAAGCTGATGGCCGATTCAGAGTCATCGTCTCTGGCAGAATTTGAATAAATATCATCCAGTAATGCTGTAAATTCAGGGTCGCATTCACTCTCCATGCTCAAGTCACGTTGTAAGCGAAACAGTCTAAAAAAAACACCTATCTTTTGATTCAAAATAAACTCAAAAAGCACCCGCATTTAGTGAAAACAGAAGTAGGCGTATCCCACAATGCATTGACTGTTAAAAGTTGAATTGGCTGCAAAATGAACCAGAACCGAGTCAAAACTGAAAGTAGGTATGGGCAGAAAGGGGCGGTATGGTCGTACATGGAGTGATATGTCACAGGCAGAACCAGGCGGTATGGTAATTAAAAGGTTAAACAGACACTTCGCCGATTCTCTTGTTATTATTGATAGCGACGCTTTGCTGGTCGTATACAACTTGAACACTTCCATTTCGGTTCGATCTTGGAAAGATTCAGTTTCATTCATTAGATAAGAATTTGAGGAAGACTTTGAGATCCATGGCAAGGCGGTTGAGAAGCTTTTTAGCAAACTGAATGTTAAGAAAGCAGTGGGCCCTGATAATATTTGCGGCAGAGTTTTGAGATCATGTGCCAGTCAGTTGTCTGTTGGTTATAGCGTTTGTTTAGCTGGTCTCTGAAGGACTGCACAGTACCTAGGCTTTTGAAAACATTTACTGTCTGCCCTGTCCCCAAGAACAACAAGCCCAAGACACTCAATGATTATCGCCCTGTAGCTCTCACCTCTATAGTAATGAAGTGCTTTGAGCGTGTTGTCCTTTCTACTGCTCAATCAGGTCAAGCCCTATCAAGATCCTTTCCAGTTTGCATACAAGCAAAACAGATGTACAGACGATCCCACACTCACACTCCTGCACCATGCATACACATTTAGAAAAACCTGGCTCTTTTGTACGCATTTTTTTATAGACTTTTCTTCAGCCTTCAATACTATACAACCCTATCTCATAGCTCAAAAACTTCTCTGTTACAATGTAACTCCAAGGCTTATCCTATGGATTGTCAACTTCCTTGTAAATAGGACCCAGTCAGTTCACTTTCAAACAGCTCTCTCATGCCTTAGGTCCACTTCCATAGGCGCTCCTCAAAGGTACAGTTCTCTCCCCTGTACTGTTCACACTCTACACTAACGATTGTAGTGGCACTGACTCTACCCTTCTCATATAATACTCGGATGACACTGCCTTAGAAGATCTCTCCAATAGTGATGCGACTTACTTTGCAGAAGCAGAACGTTTTAGTGTTTGGTGTAAAGATAGTTTTCTAGACCTAAATGTGAGTAAGACCAAGGAACTACTGATAGACTTTCAAAGAATCCCTGCCCCTGTCCCCGTTTTGACAATTGTTGAGCGTGTGACTGAGTATAAGTATCTTGGAACAGTTATAGCTGATAAGTTGTCCTTTAATGCAAACACCACCTTCATACACAAGAAATGTCAGTCACGCATTACTGCCTTCAGAAACTCAGGAAGCTGAATGTGAACCCCTCTGTCCTTCAAACTTTCTACTGCTCTTTTATCGAGTCTGTCATCACTTTCGGTTCTGTGTGCTGGTATGGAGGTCTGAGTGTGAAGAACAAGAACACACTGGCACAAATGATAAAACATCTGCAGCAAGGTGATTGGTAGTCAGCAAGCAAGTGTGGAGTCCCTGTATGAACAGCATGTGGTGAGAAAGAGTAGGCGGATAGCTTCAGACAGATCCCATGTCCCTGCCCACCTCTATGAACTCCTCCCCTCTGGCCGCAGACTCCACACGCACAAAGCTAGGACACTCAGACTACAGCACAGTTTCATCCCCAGATCCATCACTCTAAGCAATCTGTAGGTACACCCACACATACCCAAACCTAACTCCTCCCCCTATCCCCCTTTACCTGTGCAATCAGTAGGAATGGAGCTTGTTGATTTTATTTTTAGAGAAGTGATTATATTGTGTTTTATCTGGTGGTGAACATGGACATATTGGGATTTTTGTTATTGAGTGTTTACCCAATAATTATTTTACTAATGTAGATTTTCATTACGCAGCTTGTGTAATGATGTATTGAGACGTTTGTATAAGAAGCAGTGAGGTTTAGGATTAGTTGAAACACGCGTATTATGTATGCATGTGTAGAGGTGGGTGTGAATCAGAATGTGTAAGTGCCGCTCAGTTTAGTTCATGAAAGATGTTTATGTGTGAGATGTGTAAGAGTTATGTGTAAAGATTTTGTAGTGTTTACTTATGTCCATTTGTAATTTGTAGCTGTGTTAGTGCAGGTAATGCTTTCATGTCTTGTTTGTACTATTTGTTATAAATGTACCATATCCGAAGTTCTCTTTTTGAGATAATAAAGTACTCTTATTCTGATTCTTAATTTGATTTTGTCCAGTTTAGATAAGTTTTTAACTAAAAGGGAGAGGTGTCATATAATGAAGCATATTGGTTTATGGGAGACAACTCCTGTATAGTGGTTGTCTTTCTCTGGTGATTATTTCCCTTGTGGACTGCGCATGCTCAGAAAATAAAGCTTTAAAGTAGCGTGTTTGCCGCCAAGTTACAAAATGGCTTCCCTGTATATTGTGAGTGCCTGTTTGGTTTGAATCCAAGTCCATCCAGCCCACATAGAAGTGGAAACATGCCAGTCTTCACAAGACGGTCACAAACTATACAACGAGCCATTTTATGCACATTCTTTTTGTCAATGATTCCTCCCTACACTGCAAAAGTCATTATTTTGTTTAAACACTAACAGCATTCAGCATTTCCTGACTGTTACGCAACTTTTGATGTGACTACTTACGATGACTTTCCACTGCCTGTTGGACCAAGGATGGCATTCATTCCTGGTTTAAAGATGGCACTGAAAAAAGAGAACAAATTCACCATCTCTCAATCGCATGTACTTGTTGCATGAAAAGTCTGAAAATAAGAACTGGAAGTTTCCAGCTTATTTGTGAAAAAGAAACAAATATTTGCAAACAATCTCAAAGCGAAAAGTTTTTAACCCAACAGCAAAACTAGGTGCTCTCTCTCTCCCCGAGTCTCTCTTTGCCTTACACACGTACTGTAATTAACCCTTTCTTTTGTCGGTAGCAGTTTTTGTCGCGATGATTTCTACTGGTATCCTAGTAGCGACAAAAACTGCTACCAACAAGCAAAGGGTTAAAATTTATGTAAGACAGAAATTAATACTTATGGGTACCATCCTGATCAACGCTTACTCGATTTTGCTAAGAATCCTTTTCGGCTCGGAGGGTCCGCAACACGCCTTTTTCCTCACCATCACATCGTAGCAGATGCTGTGACAGCTCAGGGTAGATCCCTTCATTTCTGTGGATGCTGTGACTGGAGCGCCATTCTGCTTTTCTGGGTGCACGGGAGCCATTCCTGAAGCGGCACCGTAGCGCTTCCCTTTAGAATCGCCTGGTAGCAAACCGTCCTGCGATGGCACAAACACACTGAGATCATTAATACTACACTGTAGATCAACTGCTTTAGTTTCCGTCATTGTTGCCGCAGTGCATATAAGTTTGGTGCCAAGCCGACTATTGCAGGAGAACCTATCACACACCGCCGCGGAGACAAAAAAAAGTTGGCCTAAACTTAGTCTACGGGTACTGACGTCGAGTTATACAACCGATTGCCCATACAGGTGGCGTGAGTGCGCGCGACCTCGCACGCATGGTTGTGTTCGATTGGTCAGCGGCACAGTCCATTCATGGCCGGTTTTGTGTCCGTCTTATTAGACGTGTTTGCTCATGCTCCTTTCACTAAAACAAACCATGAATTTATTGTTTACTACAAGATTATGCTTTGAGAATATTTTGGTATGCTGGTCATTTACTTACTGATACACGCAGGTACCAGTTACTCGGATATGCAGACGTACGCCGCGATCAATCGATGAACTTGCGGTCTCCCAGCCAAGCACATTACAAACTTAAGGGGAAGCAGCTTATCCACAGAGGTAAAGCTTCAAGCATAGGTACAGTATCCGATTGTGCGGTCCCCGGTAAATTATCTGGGAAGCACAACTACAGAAACTAGTCATCAGCACTATGCTGTTTAAATCAAATCAGACACTGTGTGGCCGTCTTTCCTTGTGAGATTTGTTTGACGCCCGCGCCATATTTTTCAAAGTGGGCCAGTCCGTTTATTATACAACTCATGCCCGTGACCTTGTTTTGACACGTGAACCAGACATGTGCCGGGTACGCATACGTAAGCTGGCAAACCGCGGCGGCTTTCAGCCTACCACTGAAAGGTACCCGGCTGTCACAGTACATCATATGTAGTACTTGTCAGTAGTCACACTAGTACAAAAGTCGACGGTACTAATACAATACAAAACAATACAATACAACTTTATTGTCTGTTCGAGTCCAGGCACGACAGAAATTTGCCTTTCGGCTCGTCATGAAACAACAATATAAGACATTAACAAACGCTGCAAAAGCATATCATGAAAAATTATCATTGCAGCAATCTATTACAAGCAATCTGTCACAAGATGGGAGGTAATGTTAAGTAGATCATACTTATCGCGGCGTTATAAACGAGAGTTCAAAATCGAGACAGCAGTTGGAATAAAAGACAGCAAAAACATTCCTTTTGGCAAGTGGCATGTTGAAACGTCTGCCTGATGGTAGCATTTGAAACTGATCAGAGAGTGGGTGACTAGGATCATTGACAATGCTAGCAGCTATCCTTCGGACAGCTCTATGGTACAGATCATCTACTGGGTACTGTCCTAGGCCAATGATCTTCTCAGCTGTTCTGACGATACGTGACAGTCTGCCCCTGTTTTTCATACTGAGATTGCCATACCAAGCAGTGATGTTAAACGTCAGTATGCTTTCGATCAGGCTTCTATAAACGGATTCTAAAACCCTGGAACTGACATCAAAACTTCTCAGTTTCCTAAGAAGGTACAGACGCTGGTTTGCTTTTTTCACAATCAGATCAGTGTTTCCAGTGAAGGACAGCCCACTATCCACGACTGTGCCAAGGTACTTAAATTCAGTGACCACCTCTACAGGTTGATTATTAATTGAGACAGGTACAAAAATATCATCAACTTTCCTGTCATCAATGACGAGTTCCTTGGTTTTCTGTACATTCATTTCCAGAAAACTATCTTTGCACCATGACTCTAATACTGCTATCTGTGCAAAGTACTCGGCCAGACTGTCTTCTTTTTGGAGTAGGCGTACAAGGGCCATGTCGTATGAGAACTTTAAGAGACGAGAAGTGGCAGTGTGACAACGCATATGGTCTGTGTATATAGAAAACAATGTCGGAGAGAGGACACAACCTTGAGGGCAGCCTGAATTTAGCACCACTTGGTCAGACAGACTGCCGTGTACATTTACACGTTGTGGCCTGTCCTTCAAAAAGTCTCGCACCCACAGAATAATGTTTGTGTTCACATTAAAGTCCATCATACGCTGCAAAAGCATCAGTGGTTCAACAGTATTAAAAGCATTAGAAAAGTCAATAAAAAGAATTCTCACATGTGCAGTGATTTCTCAAGATGTTGAAATACAAGATTGTACAGAGTAAGACATGCATCCTCCACACCCCTATGGTTTTTGTAAGCAAATTGGAATGGATCCAGTAGTTCGGCAACATCATTTAACAGATGCCTCCTCACCACTTTTTCCATACATTTTGACAGAATAGAAGTCAATGCAACTGGACGGAAATCGTTGAATTCATGAGCGTTGGTTTTTTTAGGAATCGGGACAATGATTGATGATTTCCAAGCCGTAGGGACAGTATGATGATCAAGCAGGAACTGAAAGATAGTAGTGAAGATCTTCCCCAATTGACCTGCACAGGTTTTCAATACTCTTCCACCTAACCCATCTGGTCCAGGTGCTTTGTGTGCATTCAGCTTAGAAAAGATGTTTACTACCTCCTCTTCAGTAATTGACAAAGGTTCCGGCACAATGGACTGGCACAATTCATCACAGTTATCACTAAGGTTTCTGCCATCGAACCGTGAGTAAAAACGATTTTGATCATTGGCCATCTCAACTGGATTCCCAGTGCAGAGCCTGGCTTGTTTCTTTTGCTGCCTACCCATCATGCCGTTCAGACCATTCCATGCATCTCTAGCGTTGCCAGAAGAAAATTTTGTTTCGATCTTGCTCTTTTATAGTTCAGTCTGGCAGTCCTAGCAGCCCTTCTAAAATCCCTAAATTAATAATATCGGGTCCTTTGCGTATCGGTAGCAGTCAGTTTTGTCGCGATGATTTCTGTAGCCGGGAAAGGCCGTTAGTAAAGTGGTCTTTGGGGGCAGGTACTGAGTTACAATATATGACTGTGCCGCAGTAGCGTGTGGACTGCCAACACTGGGCTAGGGCCGGCTTGGCCGGGAAGCTGACGTCATCACGCCAGTCGTCAGTGGCGGCCATCTTGTGAGGATAGGGATTAAAAAGGCGCTCATACAGGGCGTGCCCCTCCGATCACTACGTCAATGGCAACTCAACATAGGCCCAAAATTGTCCGCTGGATAAGCTCAGGATGGTATGAATCAAAGCACCAAACATGTCTCCTCTCAGAAATTTCCAGCAAATTCCAACATTCAGGCGGCCCTACTACAAATTTTCAAACAAGACAAAAAATATTTTTAAAAACACCGGTCCTCATACTGCCTGAACTGGCCAAATTTGACTGTATAATGTGACATGAAAGGGAAATCGCTGTACGGTAATGTCAGGAAAGTCTTAGTTGTGCTATAAGCAATAACAGCAAGTCTTGCCATCACCATATGCTGTAGGAAACCGCCGCTCACCAGAATCTGTTTTTGTTTGTTTCCAAAGAGGAAGAAACATGAAGAAAAACGTGATGAAGCACTATTTCGCGGCTACTCATCATGGATATGGTATCACCCATAAGATGGCGGCTTATGCGCCGAAGCTGCTAGGCAACGCGGGAAACTTCCCGAGCCGCCCAATATCCCTGTTGGCCGTATACTGAATATGCCGTTCTCCACTAAACCAGTTTCAGTCGGCCTTCTTCAGTTGACACGTGTAACCGGGTGAGAGGATCAGGCAAGAAATGAGGGAGGCAACAACGTAGAAGACAGGGGTCGCTGTGACATATCTTTATCAACTCAGTAAAGAACTACTGAAAAAACAGCGGCGCAGAGCTAAGCGGGAGTCGACATTGTAGTTCTTTCTAGTTGTATCGTCACAGTCGTAGCGGCACGAGTAGTCTGATGCGAAATAACGGTTGAGTGGTACTGACCGATTGCGCGCAAATGCAAATTTGATGATAGGGACCAGGACTTCCAGCTATCGCTGATTTCGTCCGCCGATTGCGCGCCACAGAAGGGGCTTTATATCATACGCCAGGAAAGCAAACGGAAAGCATCACTCGTCCGGCGGAACTCGGTGCTTTTGAAGCGGGAATGCTGAAATTTGTGTTTGTTTGCACTAGGTCTTCTGCCTATAGCTCCGATTCTACCGGACCTAGAAACTTGCGGTTCGCTATTAAGCCGGCCGAAAAGAGCAGCAAGTGTAGTCTTACTAGTGCAAAACACTGACTTGATTAATAAAAGCTAGAATTAATTATGAATTTTAAACGCCGACTTTTCTCCATGGACCTGGTCGATGTAAAAGGTGCAAAATCCCAAAATAATATTTAACCCAACATCGATCGGACTAGAAATAAATTACAAAATAAAAGAGACTATCATGCTGAATCTTACGGATCTTGGTTTAAAACAGTCGGTACAGACATTGAAGAGATATTTGACTTAGAATGCCTAGTCACAAAGTTACATCAGATGGGTTATGAGAGCTGGGTGTACCCGGTCACACATGTATTGATTTGTTTTCATCCCTACTGACGTCACACGACCAATCCGGCCCGCTTTAGCGCAAACCGGCTGTGCCACATGACCGAGCTACAATATAAGTTATTGGTCGGAGAGGTTCGCTACACGGACCTTTGTAGGCCGGGGTACAATGATTCTTTTGACCTCCCGAAGGCCTACAAGGGTCCGTGCAGCGAACCCCTCCGACCAATAACGTATTTGTTTTCATTACTCCACTATTTTCGTAAAATTGAGAAATCAAGAAGACACCTTCCAACCTCGATCAGACCAGACCTGACTGCTTGTTGTTTCGAACAACACTATGCAACTTTTTACTTTAGAACGTTTTGTTGATCTTTTATAGAACATAACTCGCATCCAAGATGCGTCATAGAGAGGGCTACAAAAATTTCGCCATTTTTCGCTACAGTATAAGTTATTGGTCGGAGGGGTTCGCTACTGACACGGACCCTTGTCGGCCTAAGGGAGGTCAAAGGAATCATTGTACCCCGAAGGCCTGAGGGGTACAATGATTCCGTTAACCTCCCTCAGGCCTACTAGGGTCCGTGCAGCGAAACCCTCCGACCAATAAGGTATTAATTTTGTTTTCATTCCTCCACTATTTTCGTAAAAGAAATCAAGAAGACATCTTGCGACCTGGATCACGCCAGACATGAGTGACGTCAAAGAAATATACATTTATACAAAATAGACTTATGACGTAATTTAAAATATGTCATGACGTTGCCGTCTCCAGTACCGAGTGTGCTTGTTGTTTCGAACAACTTTAAGTAACTGTGTACTTTAGAACGTTTGGCGATCTTTTATAGAACAAACTGAACTGGCATCCAAGATGCGTCATCGAGAGGGCTACAAAACGTCCGCCATTTTTCGCTACAGGGTTTTTTATATCACGGTCACATGGTACGGTTTGCGCTCAAGTGACTGGTCGTGTGACGTAGGGAGGAAAACAAGGGTTTTTATATCACGGTCACATGGTACGGTTTACGCTAAAGTGATTGGTCGTGTGACGTAGGGAGGAAAACAAAAACCCTCGTAGCGCCGGACTACTAGTGGCGGACTCAGTTCTTGTAGCCCTCTTTCGGCTGACGCGTCTGTTTTGTTCTATAAAAGCCTACCTGCACTACGTTCTAAAGTACACAATCATTTAGTGTTGTTCGAAACAGCCGGCACGCTACCGTCAGTTTGTAACGGCATACATCTGCAGCAATAGTGTGTAACAGACCACTACAAAAATCTTTGCGGAGTCGAAAGCATATGAGCATCCTATGTACTATTTTATTGAAGAATTTTAGTGACTCTTTTTTAAGGCAGACAGCACCTCTTCCATTGACAATTCAGGCAGTGTAGACAATGCTGCTGGTCATGCAGACGGCAACGTCATGAAAGATATTAAATAGTACGTCATACGTCATACATGTATATTCTTTTGACGTCAGTCATGTCTGGCGTGATCCAGGTCGGATGATTTCAGCTTGATTTCTTTTACGAAAATAGTGGAGGAATGAAAACAAATACGTTATTAGTAGCAGGGGTTTGCTGCACTGACCCTTCAGTGTAGGCCTTCGGGAGGTCAACGGAACCATTGTACCCCTCAGGCCTACAAGGGCCACGGTCCGTGTAGCAAACCCCTGCAACCAATAACTTACAATATTGTATAACAAGCAAATTAATATTCATGATTTTGCTTGATATCTGCTTTCCTCCCTAAAATCCCTTGCGCGGCGCCAAGTAGACTCGATCTTGATGATACTGACTTGCATGATTTTCAAGACGGAAACGCGAAAATAATATCCTCACACTGCAACAACGACCCTTATCATTCGGAATACTGCAGTGTGTAACCTATAAATTTGACTAAAATAGTTCAAGGGTAGTGTCAGAATAGCTTGGCGCCAAGCTATTCTGGAACCACCCTTGACTGAACTAAAGCCATTGGTCTATATCTTTATCTGTAAGTAATGTAGCTTGCATACGGCAGTGTACAGCCGGGTTTGAAGCTTTTAGCCTCAGTGTGATATTGGTCAAGTGACAAGCTCCTTATGTGTAGTAGTAATAAAGTACGCTGCCAGTGCAAAATTGCAATTTTCGCCTCAGTATCGGCATTTTGACGGATCTCTCCCGCCGTATCTTTCTGCCAAGCCGTCTGTTTATCAGCCATCACGCATCCTCCGTTCCTCCCTGTGAAAAACTTTTTAAAATCCCGACGCTTAACATGAAAACTGTCGGGGAGCGTTCTTTCACTTTTTTAACCCCAAGTGTGTGGAACTTTGGAACTATGTCTGCCCACATTGTCACAGTTCAAAGCTCACTTAAAGACTTTTCTTTTCTGTCGGGCATTTAACATTTAGCTCACCTTTGGCTAACTGTTGACTGACTGCCTTTTGTTCTGATTCTAGAGGGAAGTGGATGTAAGGTGTTGGGAAGGGATGGGGTGGTTTAAAGTAGTGTATAATTGTGCGTGTCTGAGAGAGAGGGTGTGCTGTTTGTGTATGCGTAGAGTCCAGTGTTTTCCTGGCCGAGAACAGCGCTATACAAAAACTAGTTATTGTTATTATTATTATTATTATTATTATTATTATTATTATTATTATTATTATTATTATTATTATTATTAATACTTCTTAGAAACGCTCGAAATGAACGCTCGAAATTTATATCCTATACACACACACGAACGGAGAAAAGACGCCAGGAAATGTGGGAGTCGCTGGACTGACATTTAAGGTCGGAGTGACAAGTGACTATTGACGACTGAGACTATGTCAGCTCAGTGGCGTTAACGACAACCTGAAGAACTAAATAAACAAACCTGCTGGCATTTTCCGCAACTTATGAGTGATCTAGTTACAAGCAGAAATTACTCAGCACTGAACACGTACGGTTATGTCTTCACGGTCTTCATAGTCACTGAGACCGTAAATCTACGCGCTGAGTCGACAGCGATCATAGTGCAGTGATCTGCCATTCAGTCATGTGTTTTGTCTGACACCGCAATCAGCCGCGAGGCATAGTTTTCATTCTTTTGGACTGGGTTCATAAATTATATCGAGCAACAGTTTTGTTTGATATCAGTAGTACCGATAAACAGACAGATGTGATTACTTGACTCAAACTATGATCAAAATGTCCTCGAATCATGACTCGGGCATTTTGATTGTCTAATCACTGTCAGTGACATATGCCTGTTTAGTATCGGCACTATAGTTTAGCAAAATGTTGCTCAACATAATATAATACAACGGTCTCCTCACGTGAACCATCGTGCACCCGGTACATGACCACACTCATAATATGATATTATCAGTCGAGCGAATCTTGCGGCACGCTCGGTGCAAGCTCACAGTGCGCCAATCGACAAAACTAGAGTGCCGCCGGCTGCGGGTCACCCTGGGCCGGGGTTCAACCCAGCAAGCAAAGGTCCCCGGGCCAATAGCGGCGGTCTACTGCGGCTGTTGTGGGCCCGAAGACGTTTTGCTACTGGGGAAGTCATGACGGAGTCACTGACTTGCCCATGAGGCCAGGTATATCCCGGGCGGCCGCCGCCAATGACGGGCGCCTTTGCAGCCTATTATGTGCCGCCGAGGCCGGAATCTTCACTGAAGTTCTGCAACTGTGACTCGTCTTACATCATATAAATACAGCGTATCATGTGACTCGACTTGTTACACAACAAACACCCATGACCCACTACCTAGTGCGGCCACAGGCCTAGCGAACGTTCAAATTTCGAGTCACCGAGTCAAGCCGGTCCGGGGCTCCGACTCCGTCAGTGACCACTGAGCAGGACTTGGTCCCAGTCGGTCCTGATTAGTCACAGATGCGGACACTGAGACAGATTAACCCACAGTAACCCAAAGGCCGGATTTCCCAGCTGCAGGAGATGGATTGACCATGATAATTCAAGTGTAGTGCCAGATGAGCTTCACATGCGTCAAGCCGCCTCATCAGTGGCACTACGCCGCTTGAAGTATGATTATCTTGGTCAATTTATCGAGTCCTGCCGTCAGTACGTTGAGGCTGAACGGGCTAACAACTTCAGTTAACTCATTCTACCCCATCCGCACCGAAATCCACAAATTTTGCCGTTGTCCTCTGAAGACTGCATTGCAGTGCAGGACACAGATCGACCATGATAGTTCAAGGGTGATGCCAGAATAGCTTGGCGCTCATAGGCGCCAAGCTATTCTGGCATCACCCTTGAACTATCATGGTCGATCCTTATCTTGCTGTGGTGTGTCTGGGGTAGAATGAGTTAAGTAGGCCTGATACAGTCGACTTTGCTTATAACAAGGTCGGTTATACTTATAGCAAATGTTGGAGTTGAAACAGCGGCAACGCTTTTTCTGAGGTCAGTCACAACGACTATACACTCTCTGTAAATTCATACCTTTGCTTATAACACCATACTTTGGGCCACTGCCGAGCCGAAACTAGTGACTTCATGAACTGAGCCCGATGTGGGTCTCTTCGTTTTCGTTAATAAGTATCCGAACTGTAAATTTACTATCGGTATTATTATCAGCGCACTGCCGGTCCGGACGTTGTAGTTCTTCCATAAGAGCCTGACGATGGTGCTTTGACAAAATGCAGCAAATCTACGCTGCGCAACCGCATGCACGCTACAGCATCTAGCTCAATTCAGTCAGAATACAGAATATCATAGTATTCTGAATTGAGCTAGATGCGCCGGTAGCGCGCACGCGGTGGCGCAGCGGATTTGCGTTTAATCAAAGCATCAACGGCGGTCAGGCCACTATGGATTCTTATGACATTCTGAATTAGCACATTATAAAGGGAAAAAAAATCACTCTGATACCTACTGACCATGCCGCTTACCGTCTGTTGAAGTTATGACGGATCCACTTGCCCATGACGGCCTGAAGTTTTTATTAACTTATTTATTTTGAGGGGGCCTTTCTTTATTTATTTTATATATTTATTTTTGTGAGCGGGCCTTTTGTCAACTTATAAACCCATCCATTCAATCTCGCAAGCGGCCAGATGTCTGTCAGGTGATAGTTACAGCAAGCACTGACGCGACGCAGTCAACCTCTGCCGCGCAGGCGGGCCTGCTTGTGCAAGGGAACAAATCCTTAAAATGCAAATTTGTTTGAGTGTTTTATCTGCAGTCTCCTCCCTTGCTCTGCCGCTGCTAGCCGACACTGAGATGCTGTGGGGACGGCAAGCCCTTCCTGACACCAAAGACTAGGCTAACACTTTGAAAGCTATAGCCAATTCTGTTTGCAAAAGACAGATTTTCATGAGTACCTGCAGCTGCAGTGGCTGGTGAGAATAAACGGTGAGGTTTTGCATCAGTGCCGCAACGAACGACTACTGACTACGACACTAACTTGGACTGACAAACGCCGAGCGGCGGCCGGACTCGGAAGTCACCGGCGGCGAATACTCCGACCGGGCCATAAACTTAGACAACAACCCAAGCATAGACAACACTCTTGGAGATGTTTGGAGTGTTGTCTACTAATCCGGGTTCACTGATGAGGACATCATGTATTTTTCTTGGAGATATCTGGACTGGCCGAAGTGTTGTCTATGCTTGTGGAAGGACTGAGCTGGTCAGTACTCTGCCACATTGACTGATATTTCCGACGTTCGTTGTCGCATGTCGTTCGCTGCAAACGAAACCCAGGGGCGGATCAGTTACCGCGGAGGGGGGGGAGGGGGGAAGGGGGAGGGGGGGCGGGTTTCCAACTTCTTGTTTAGGACCTTCAACCTGATACAAAAGGCCTCCCCGACGCTAGACGTTGCTTCCAGGGGCCGAAAAAAATCGAAAAGGGGGAGGGGGGGGAGGGGGGAGGGAGAAGGCATGTTAAGTCACTCACCATTCGCTAGAATATCAAACAACGTTGGGGGATGGGGGGTTCCAAACATCCCAAAAAGGCTCTTTGTTATAGCACTTCAAAGAATTTTTTTTGGGGGGGAGGTGTGTCCGGAACCCCTAGGATTTACAGTTCCCAAATCCGCCCCTGAGGCCTCACTAATGACTGTTTCTTCGTGACCAAGACTGATGATCCCAATGCGCAAAAAGGCTATCGGGCCCGACGTCCAGGCTTTGCGCACTGGGATGCTCCAGACTGATGTTCAGCCTAGGACCCAACAGCTATGGACGGCTGACTGACTCAGCGCGCTAAATAAGTTCACCGACAGCCTCGTTTTCAGCTGCAATCTGTTTTCACTTCCGGTTGCTAACGTTTCAATGACCGATGTCTTTGCTAGTGTTACGCGTCGTTTGAAAATCACGATTTTTGTGTCTTTATTTAGCAATTTGAATTTTTTTCTACGCATACGTCGATAGGAAAATCAGTCGAGTTTATACCCTGTGTTTAGATTTTGTCAGCCATTTCTGAAACCCCTACTAATTAATACCAGAGTCAACCACAGTGTGTTCCAAAATGAGTGACATTGACACTAGTAGTGACAGTCCCAGAGCTTCGGTAGTTCCTAAATCAAGAGCAAGGAGGGCGCACAGTACAGGAGATTATTATTATCATATTATTTTCATATTTGTTTTGTAGTATAGGAGCGAAACACACACACACACAGACAAATTGTAGTACAGTGAAATTTTTTGGGACAGATTATTTAGTTTTGGCACAAAAAAAGCTTTTCTTTTGGAATTCTGTTTTGAAAACAGCCTGGGTTTGAGAAGGTTATGCTGATTCTGTAACCAGTGTGGTTGTTCATGTAAAGGCCTAATGTCAAACTGGGGATTTAGTTTTGGGATAGGTGTTTGTGTTATATTTCAAAATATGTGTAGGTAACGAGTATTACAAGTTGTTCTTTCGTAAAGTGTGTGTGTTATATTGTGTGTGTGTATGTGCGTGTGTGTTGTATTGTGTGTGTGTGTGTTGTATTGTGTGTGTGTGTGTGTGTGTATTTAATCAGTGTTAGGGTATTTTTTTACCTTTATTTATTGTTTTGCTTGGCACTGTATGGTTTTTGAATTGTTTTATTAGAGATATTATTAAGTATAGGTAAACATTGTTTTTATTACCAACATATTACTTTTTATATGTGTGTTAGTACTTAGAACTTTTAACGTTAAGCTACTTTTAAACATTGTTTGTTTATATTTTAGGTTTATATATAGGTTATTTCTTAATTATGCGTGTGAGTGTGTGTGCTTGTCTGTATTTGTATTTCTTTTAAAACATGTCTTTTCATATATATATAGACTATTTTTTATGATGTTTAACGTATTTTATCTCATAATGTTATCATATTGTTTAAATATTTTATCCTTGTGTGTTTATGCGTACGAGCGCTTAGAGCAAGCTATAAGTTTGGTTTTGCGCTTTATAAAATAAATTATTATTATTATTATTATTATTATTATTATTATTATTATTATTATTATTATGTCCAACTCCAAGTCCAGCAGTTCATCTTCAACCTGAAAATCAAAACAAATGGAAGTCATTTGGACTTCAACACAGCAAATAACACAGCAAAAGCATCGACACTGCTAATGCATCAACACAACAAATACATCAACACAGCAAACACATCAACACAGCAAATACATCAACACAGCAAATGCATCAACACAGCATAACATAGCAAAAGCATCAACACAGCAAATGCATCAACACAGCAAATAACATAAAAGCATCAAAACACAGAAAAAGCAAATACCATCAACACAATAAGAGCAGATAACACAGAAGCAAATAACACAGCAAAAGCATCAAAACAGCAAGGTGAATAGCATCAACAATGCAAGGTTAATAGCATCAACACAGCACACAGTGCTTCGTTTTCTGTCTGAAGTGGAATGAATTTTTTTTTTTTTAATGCTGTGTCTGGGATACATGCAAATGTACTTAAGTTCTCACTTGATGGAATAAATCATAACTGAACAGTTTACTGTTTTGCTTACCATGAGAATTCGCTCAACTGTAGCGTCCATTGCGGTAGCAGACGTACCGGAAGTAACTACAGCGGTCAATCGCTTCGGTCAGGCTTCGCGAGACTCTGTTAGTGGCACAACGCGTGCGCGCTGAGTCAGTCAGCCGTCCATAGCTGTTGGGTCCTAGTGTTCAGCCTAGCCGATGAAATTCAGTGATGATTTTAGTTTTGTCAAGTCATTAGTGCCGATACGGATCAGTCAGTATCTGCATTGTCCTCTTCATTTAACTTCTCGACTGAGGTGCCCCGCCAATCTATTTATACGACACTTTCGCACTACTGCTGCGAGGCCTATTGAATGAGTTAATTTGTTGCGTACTTAAAGCGAGGCACAGCCGAAGCGGAGTTCGGCATCGATGGAGATGGTTGGGGGAGAGGGTGGGTGGGGTGTTAACGAAAGGACTAGTAGCGATCAGTGGGATGGAAGATCCATTGTCAGAAATGCCTCAGCCGAACATGACACAAATTGCCTACACAACGCGCCGACACAGCAGCCCATACCCCCCCCCCCCCACCCCCACCCCCCCCCCCCTCCCCGCTCCCGATCCAGCAACTTGAAATGTCACTGATGACTCCCCGACTAACCTTTTCAGATGAATCCATTGTCGCCACTTGGTGTAATGGTAGAATAAAGATGTCAACCTCGAGCGAACTGTCTGCCCAAGATCCTGTCTGTTCAGACGATTTATCGCTGAATACACGTCGTGTTGCAGAAGGTCAACAGGCAGTATCCGCGTATCGTTCTACTGATGCTGAAACACGGATCGAGAAATATGCGTGACTTAACCCTTTTAGCCCCATGGGTGCATTTTGAAAGTGATACTTAACGACTGTACCAGTTGCATGAATTGGATTGACCATGATAATTCAAGGGTAGCGCCAAATTAGCTTGGCGCCTGAAAGCGCCAAGCTAATCTGGCACTACCCTTGAATTGTCATAGTCAATAAATCTCCTGCTATAGGGTATTGTGGCCAAAAGGGTTAACGAGTGATTCCAAGTACGTACAGGTGTCACACCGGCTAATCGAGGGAGACAGTCAGCGTGTATAGGGCTCGGGAAGTTCCCCGAGTTGTCTAGCAGCGTCGGCGCGTCAGCCGCCATCTTATGAGGATACCATAGTCATGAGATAGTAGCGAAATAGTGTTTAAACACGTTTTTCTTCATGTTTCTTCCTCTTTGGAAACAAACAAAAAACATATTCTGGTGAGCGGTTTCCTACAGCGATGGCAAGACTTTCTGTTATTGCTTATAGTACGTCAGGACTTTCCTGACATTACAAAAACAACGATTTCCCTATGAGCGCTTAGTCCCGTATCCTCACAAGATGGCCGCCACGACTGGCGTGATGACGTCAGCTTCCCGAGCCCTATAGGTGCATATAGGTATGAAAGTCACGGCACCCGTACAGCATGACCTATCCGTTGAAAAGTTCTGGTAAGTTCAAACCGGCACACTAGCAGTTGCAGCGCTCGCTACCTGTACTGGTATGTGTTCAGGTCGTGCTCCATAGGCCGCCAATACCTATCACTGTCTCCCATAACCGCGCATTCAGAAAATTGTGTGTTGTTTGCTACAGATGGACAGATTCATGACGACTTTGTTAACCCTGACGGAAAACAGCGATGTGTCAGGAAAATTTCCAGCAGATCTTGTCAATATTTACGTCTGAAAACTGAGAACTGAGTGGAATCTGCTATCTTATTGTGTAACTCCAGTCCCACTATGCTACACAAAGATGATAAGCAAATCACGTAAAATGGAAGTAGTCAACAAAACCAAACCAGCAAGGAAAGAAAACTAAATGGTAATATTAATAAACATCTTCACTGTCAGCAGACGCTGATTTTGTTAGTTTCGGAAATCTTTGTTCAGTCACCGTAGAAGAGCCCTGGGCGTAAAACGAGCATGAATACAAAGTGGTCTTAGCAAGAGGTATAGATCCTCATGAGCCCCCGCAATTGCGGGGGCTCATGAGGATCTACACCTCTTGCATTTGGGTGGTGTTCCATTTTTCTCGGCAGTGAAACAGGAAAGAACAGTGTGCTGACGGTAAGAATAGGAAACGAGCTTAGCGTTTTTAATGTTAAAGATGTACCGCCAGAAAAGGAGAAATTAGTTTAAGGATTGGATGGCTTTTTGAAATGTTGATCTACCGTACTCGTCAACGCACGCCGCTGATAAAAGTGATATGTCTGACTTTAAGAAATAAAAGCACGTTAACGCCGGTCCGTTGCGTGGCAACAAACGGTGAATGTTCAACATTTCACTCAGGAACACAGCAAAATAACTAATGAGGTTATCCACATCATGAAATGTCATTTATCTCATCAGTTAGTCTGTTCTTAGTCATTTTTGTTGTTGTTACTAAACATAGTTTTCGCAAAAGTACTGATAAATCGTTAACCAAAATCGTGACTATAAGCTTGAAGTTCCTTCATTAACCCCTACCCTGCCACTCTACTGCGCACCCATTTTGTTTCAGAAATCTTCGTTCATTCAGCGACCGAGAGCCACAACCGCGGATACAAACTGGTCTCACCAAGAGGCATAGATCCTCATGTGCCCCCGCAACTGCGGGGGCTCATGAGGATCTATGCCTCTAGCAGTTGGGTCGTGTTCGGCTTTTCTCGGCAGTCGAGGGATTAAAACTATGAGTGGAAGTCAGTGTCTCAGACAAGTGACCGAGACTGAAAGAAGAAAAAAACGAGGAGGTAAAGAAAGATGGTCAGACTTACACTCAGAGGATGGATGTTGATCTGCAGAATGTCAGGAGATAGACTGTATCATCCCACGCATAGCAGTAATGCAAACGCGGTAAATTCGACTCCTCTCTCTCTCTCTCTCTCTCTCTCTCTCTCTTTTGCCTGTTGTTAGTTTGTGACGTCGTCGATACGAGGCAGCACTGCCGGATTTTACTGCGACACTAGTGTAGTAACAGTACAGTCTATCCGCAACCACAGTCACGGTCTGTTTCGTACAACCGGCAGCCACTGGTTGCAGAAGAGGAAACAAATGTTATGGAAAAGTCGCATAAGTCGAAGACCTGTGAAATATGCCCTTATGAGTATATACGACGACAAGGTGCAAGAATACTGAGTGGTGTAAAGACAGTGTACAGCTATGGTGTAAGCTGTATCAAGTTCAGAATTTCATCAGTTTCGATCCTGTTCGCGTGCAACCTCGTAACCGACCCCTGACATTTTGTGGTTCCGCCGAAAAGAAAATGTTTACATTTTGATTAGAATATCTGTTTCAAGGCTTTCTTTACAAGGCTGTAATGAGCATTTCATATTGATCTGCACGTTACAGATGTTACCCAACACCTCTGATGATACTTCAAGGGTTTATCCAATACAGATAGTTGAAGGTTGGTGCAGGAATAGCTTGGCGCCTCATAGCAGATCCGTCTTTTGTTGCAGTGTGTAAGAGCTGAACGGGTCAACACACCCACACCTAATGATGACTGGAATAAATCAACGAAGGCCGCAACCGCATCAAAACATGACCTCGCTCCAAATGTCAGGTACGACGTTACATGCGAACACCATATTTTCACACGAGGTTCAAATATTCTGCCTTACAAAAGACTGTAATTCCATTTCTGCGAAGAGCGAGATTTTCATTGTAATAAAATGGAAACATTGCCTTTCACAAAAGTGGACTCATTTACTGCCTTGGCGCATTCACATGGCCCGCAACAGTACAAAGGGTGATA
The DNA here is from genome assembly GCA_036245525.1 of Semisulcospira habei. Lineage (NCBI taxonomy): Eukaryota > Metazoa > Mollusca > Gastropoda > Semisulcospiridae > Semisulcospira > Semisulcospira habei. Next base: position 116,081,919 of record BTPG01000008.1, read on the forward strand.
TCATGCGGTGGTCTGCGATTTGGGACTTACGGCTAAAAGTACAGCCGTGAGGTCGAAAATCACAGCTGGGCAGCCGACGGCGAGCACACATTTAACCAGTCTCTATGTCGGACGACAGTTTATCTAGTGATTATGTAGGAGTCACTAACTCAGTGCGTGTGAACTGTCTTATTCACTGTGCGATACTGAAGATCATAATTATCGGTACATGTTATCAATGCCCAACACGTGCTCACACGTGGTTTGATGTCAGTTTTGAACGGTTCTGTTTCGCAAGTCAGTAGTTGCCGGTATAAGTATGCGACTGGGAAATTAATAGGTCATGCACAATGCACAAAATGACGGCCCGATGGCCTATGCGCACTGCTAGGGTCGTATATTAGTACACAGATCAAATATACTAATGGTCAAAACTTAAGGGCCACTTTTTTTTTAATTTTATCGCAGACGCACCGACAACACCACACAAATAATGTAACAATACTTGGAGTCAGTACTTTGCTAATTTATTCAGTAACAATTTCATTTAAGTTTTGAGTAAATCAAACAATTGTAACAACAGCAGTACGTTAGAATGTTTACCCACCCCTCATTTGAAAAGTCACACAAGACTGGTCCAGTCAGTAGCGAGTGTACCCACGGTTTGCAGCCAATCATTCAAGGCAGCGTTGACGCATGGAGTTAACCAGGGTTCGGAGAACATGTTGTGGGATCGCTTCCCACTCTTGATGCAGGAACTGAGTCAGCTGGGGGAACCCCTTGAGGTGGGGGTGGATGCTGACTACACGTTGCCCCAGCACGTCCCAGAGGTGCTCGATGGGAGCCAAATTAGGTGAACGAGCTGGCCACCCCATCCTCATGATGCCCCGTTGCTCAAGGTACTCATCCACCATACGCGCGCGATGAGGTCGAGCGTTGTCGTCCTGCAGAACAGCATTGTCGCTATGGCTTGGAGAGCTGGCTAGATGAGGGGCTGCACTATCTCGTCCCGATAGCGCAGTCCAGTTAGGGTGCCTCGGATGACGTGGAGGGGGGTCCTGCCTTCCCTGATGAAGCCTGCCCATACCATGACTGAGCCTCCTCCGTAGCGATCCACCTCTTGGACGCATCCATCCGTGACTCGCTCGCCCTGCCTTCTCCAGACCCTCACCCTGCCGCCATTGAAGAACACAGTGAACCGTGACAGAACCTGAGTCCACTGGAGTCTCACATGTTGACGACACCAGGCAACCCGGACTCTGCGATGAGCTGGAGTAAGGGGTATTTTCACTGCTGATCTGCATAAAGCCAGGCTTCTGCTGACGTTAACATTTGCAACTTGCATCAGTTGACGTCGCAGAGTGGTTGACGTGACAGTTCGGTCCGCAGAGCCGCCACACAGAGGTGTCTGTCCTCCCTTCTGCTGGTGCAGCGCGGGCGTCCTGAGCAGGGTCTTCGTTCTGCCCTTCCAGTTTCTTGGAATCGTGCCAGCAACCTCTGGATCACTGAATGGGACACCCCAAGACGTCTCCCAACTTCTCGTCCGGAAATTCCATCCTGCAGCCATGCTAGCGCCCGGCCTTGATCTACTGGCGTTAGGCTTCGTCATGGTGGCATGGTTAGGAAAGTGACAATTATTATACTGTACCGGTATTTGTAGAGAAACAGAAGTGCTCAGTGTTCACGACTGACCCCTTTAGCACGTGTATCACGCAGTTACCGAGTTTTTCCACCTGCCTGCCTTTGGTACGATTGCTATTATCGCACAGCGTTTCACAGAAACTGACGATGTTTCACGTGCATTTGACATGTTTGTGGAAATTGATAAATTGTTGTCTGTTGTTCCCTGTACAGTCGACTGTCTAAGGTCAACTTTTAACCCATTTGGATCGAAAGAACATTGTATTTTATTAACGTACTTGCGACGATAAACAATAATAATAATGTACATTTATATAGCGCTTAACCTCCAAATGAATGGTGCTCTAAGCACTTTACATGATCAAAAACCACAGAACAAAAAGTACAAGAAAAAAAAAACGCTACAATAAATGTTACAAAAACTAAAGTGACACATATCAAAAGCTCACACTCACACATGCACACACACCGTTAAAAGAACAGTTACTGCTAAAGATTGCTAACGCACTGAAAATGCATCTAATTGTATGCATAAGAAAACAGATAGGTCTTGAGCAGTGATTTAAAAGCAGACAGAGTTGGGGCATGTCCGACATGGGCTGGAAGGTCGTTCCAGGTGACTGGACCGAAATAAGAAAAGGCACGCTGACCCTGGCTAGACTTCTTTCGCCTAGGAACCCTGAAAATTCTCGTGTCTGATGCTGAACGGCGGGATCTTGAAGGCGTGTAAATATGAACCAGTTCGGACAAATATGGGGGAGCAGAACCGGTAATAGCATTATAACAAAATGACAGAGACCTTGTACACAATTCTTTGAGATACAGGCAGCCAGTGCAGGTCAACAAGTAAAGGTGTTATGTGCTCACGTTTCGGTACTCTGTAAATTAGTCGGGCAGAGCAGTTCATAACTCTTTGAAGTTTATCAAGAAGATTCTGAGGAACACCAGCCAAAAGGGAATTACAAAAATACATGCGTGAAAGAACAAGGGAAGTAACAAGCGTTTTAGTTGCTTCGGTAGTGAGAAGGTGTCGAATTGAACTGATCTTTCTCAATTCAAAGAAGGAACATTGGCAAACCTTGTTGGCATGCTCTATCATGGTCAGCCTATTGTCAAAGATAACATTAAGATTACGGGCCGACTAGGAAAAGGGAATACTGTTCTGACCAACCCTGATCGAGTCTGGGAGATCAGTGGAGGTTGAACAAGAAAATCTTAAGGCCTCAGTTTTGCCACTATTCATTTGCAATTTGTTCTGTGTGGTCTAATTCTGAACGTCTGTGACACAGGACTCTAAAGACTGGAACATTTGACTAATATATTTGCGTTGAGCACTGGCATACAGCTCTGTGTCATCAGCATAAAAATGGTGAGAAACAGAGTGACATTTGATGACACTTGATAAAGGCTGGGTATACAATGTGAAAAGGATCGGCCCCAAAACAAAGCCTTGGGGAACACCGTACACAAGCTCAGTGGGATCGGACTCTATTCCCAACACTTGACACTACTTGCTTTCTTCCAAAGAGATAAGACAAAAAAGTGTAAAGCGGTACTCTTGATGCCACAAACAGAGTCTAAACGTTAAATGAGAATCTGGTGATCTATCGTGTCAAAAGCAGCGCTCAGATCAAGAAAAGCCAGAACAGAAACATTATCTTCATCATTAGCGGTGAGCAGGTCGTTCAGGACACAAAGCAACGCTGTCTCCGTCCTGTGACTAGGGCGGTAGGCTGATTGAAAAACATACCAGAGGTCATTACTTTTGATATGGTCGAAAAACGGCGACAAAACTATTTTCTCTAGTAATTTTGAAAGAATAATAATAATAATTACGGTATTTATAATGCGCTTATCTTATAATAATTATAACTCTAAGCGCGCACTCACAACTCGCACACGCATGCGCACGCTTTAGACAATGACTCACGTAACACAAATAGTGAAAGTACATTACGACGGTCAGCTTGGGGTGGGGAGTGTGGTGATATAGTGCTAGAATTTTTGAAAGAGGTGAGTTTTGAGGGCGGACTGGAAGGAGGAGAGCGAGTGTTTCTGACGGAGAGAGAATGGGAGAGTGTTCCAGGTAGATGGACCGTATACTGAGAAGGAGCGGGGGCCGAAAGTGCTGAGTTTGGTGCGGGGGATGAGGAGGCGGAGAGGGTCGGAGGCGGAGCGGATGGAGCGGGGAGGAGTGTAGGGGTGAAGTAAGTTGGAGAGATAGGCAGGAGCGTAGTTGTTCAGAGATTTGTAGCAGAGAGACAGAATCTTGTATTGGATGCGTTGGGGGATGGGGAGCCAGTGAAGGAGCTTGAGCAGGGGAGTGATGTGGACGGATTTTTTCTTTCTGAGGACTAGGCGGGCAGCATTGTTCTGGACGCGCTGGAGAGTGAGAGTGGTGGAGTGAGGAAGGCCGGGAAGGAGAGAGTTGCAGTAGTCGATGCGAGATAAGATGAGAGAGACAGCGAGTTTGGTGGCAGCTTCGGTAGTGAGGTATTTTCTGATCTGACTGATGCGGCGGAGGTGGAAATAACATGCCTGGGCCGTAGCGGAGACGAAGCTGGTCATGGAAAGAGAGGAATCGAGGATAACGCCAAGGTTCTTGACCGAGTCAGAGAGGGAGATGGGGGTGCTGTCGAGTTGAAGGTGGAGAGAGGGAGGGAGATGGGAAAGTTTCTGGCGAGTGCCTACCAGCATGGCTTCCGTTTTGTCGTCGTTCAGTTTGAGCTTGTTTGCTGTCATCCAGTTTTTTCACGTCTTCATAGCAGTCAGCCGTGCAAGTCAGTAGTGTCTGAGTGTTGTCGAGTTTGTCTTTGTCTAGTAGTTGTGAGTCGTCAGCGTAGAGGTGGTGGTGTATGTGGTGAGACTGGATGATGTTGGACAGGGGGGAGGTGTAGAGTGTGAAAAGGACCGGGCCCAGGACGGACCCCTGTGGAACGCCGCAGGAGAGCCTGACTGGGTTGGAGGAGACGCCGTCGATGGTGACGGACTGCTGTCTGTCGGAGAGGTAGGAGAAAAACCAGGAGTGAGCAGAGTCAGTGATGCCAAAGGAGTGGTGAAGGCGGTGGAGGATGATAGAGTGGTCTATGGTGTCGAAGGCGGCAGAGAGATCGAGTAGCGTAAGAAGGGAGATGTTGCCCGAGTCAGTGGAGAGAAGCAGGTCGTTAAGGATATGTATAAGGGCTGTTTCAGTGCTGTGATGTTTGCGATAGGCAGACTGGAAGGGACTGAGGAGGTTGTTGTCGGCGAGGTGGAGGTTGAGTTGGTTGAGAACAACCTTCTCAAGAAGCTTGGACAGGAAAAAGAGATTGGAGACTGGGCGGTAGTTCTTGAGTTCGTTTGGGTCGAGGTTGTGTTTTTTTAGGAGAGGACGGACGATGGCGGACTTGAAGATATCGGGGACGGAGCCATTCTCTAGAGATGTGTTGATGATGTCGGTAATGAAGGGCAAAAGTTTTGGGAGGCCGTCCCGATAGAGGGAAGCTGGGAGGGGGTCTAGTTCGCAGGTTTTGAAAGGCATGGACTTTATGGTCTTGAGGACTTCATCCTGAGAGACGTGGCGGAAGGACGAGAGGGGAGTGCCGAAAAAGGGGGGGGTCAGGAAGGCAAGGCGGAGAAGGCAGAGTGTCGAGTGTGTTGCGCAGAGTTTGGATTTTGTCGGAGAAATAGGAGGAAAAAGCGGACGGAAGTTCTTCTTTGCTGTGTGTGTTGGGAAGAGGAGAGTCTTTAGAAGTGCCTAGGAGTGTGTTCATGGTAGCGTAGAGGGTTTTGGAAGAAGTGGATTCCAGGATTTTGTTTTGAAGGTGTTTGCGTTTGGAGTCGGAGATCATTCTGCAGACTTTGGATCTGGTGGTTTGGAAGATCTCTCTGTTAAACGGTGAGGTCAGATGATCGCCAGCGGCGTTCCGCTTGTCGACGTTCGCGCTTGGCCTCAGCTATGTCGTCGGTGAGCCAGGGGGAGGGGAGTCGGTTGGGTATGGAACAGGTGGTGACAGGGGCATGGGTGTCTAGAAGTTTTCGAAGGGAGGAATCGAAATGGGATGCAAGATCGGGAGAGGAGGCGTGGTCCAAGAGAAGGTCGACAGCTTCGTCGAAGAAATGTGAGGTTAGATACAGGTCTGTAATTTTTCAGATCATTTGGGTCAAGAGTGGGCTTTTTTAAAAGAGGTTTTACGATGGCAGTTTTGAAACATGCTGGGACAACACCCGTTCTAAGGGACTGGTTTACAATTTCTGTGACAGCGGGTACAATCTCTCCGCAACATTCAAGTAGAATAGATGAGGGGATAGGGTCGAGGTCACACGTTTTAGGCGACATCTTAATCCTGGTTTCATGCACAAATTTCTCCGTTACAGGACAAAAACATGTCAGAGGCAGACCTGAAAAAGAGGTCTCTGCAGATGGATAGTTTTTCATACCAGCATCGGGCACAATGACACCAAAAAAAATGTGGAGTGGCCCTTAAGTTTTGACCATTAGTATAAGTGCAGAAAGTAAACTAAACCTGTTTTTGGCCGTGATCAAAAGAAGATTATATATTTATGTTATCTGTGCAGAAAGGCAACACCGTACAGTCAAACACTTTTAGAAATAGCTTAAAGTACCATTAAGCATAAATCTGAAGACACGTTTCTGCACCATTTGTGTTTATTGTCTTGTCGACACACCTAATGAACTTTAACAGCAGTTTTGACACGCAGCAACAGCACATGCGTAATCGCACTTATTTATTCTGGGCAGCAGTTAGCGTTTCAATCTGTTTTTAGCTGTTTCTCGTACTGATAGCACCGTATTTATTGAACGGAGTGAAGTCAGTGTCAGGTTACTTGATATTAAGACGACGTGTGCTGAACTGGATTCTCCTGTGTCTAAAATAACCATAACTAGACCTGTGTGTGGCGTTTCGTAACCGTTTGTTACAGGAGTGTATCTTTGAACAGTTACTCGGTGGTAGTGGGCCTTTTAAAAAAAACAATCGTGAAAAAAAGCAACAAAACCCCACCCGTCCGCAATGAACGTGAATACAAAGACAAGCAAGAGGCATAAAACCTCATGAGCCCCCGCGACTGCGGGGGCTCACGAGGTTCTATGCCTCTTGTAGTTAGTTAGTTCTGCGTCCCGACAGCCAAGGGGTTAAACCTGGATAAAAAGCAACTTTTAAACAAATGTACACTCTAGGCACTGTAGCAAACATAGCTGACCAAAGCTGTTGTGCTTTTAAAGTGAGTAACCGTAACAGCCGATATCGGCCCGATGGCCTTTGCGCATTGGGTAAATCTTGCGTTTTACTGACAGGAACGGACTTGATAGGGCAGCATTACCAGTATACGACACTTTTTACAGCAGAAACGATGATTGTACAAAGTTTACCTGAGTTAACATCATCAGTAGCAAGCCGGCGCCTGCAAGACTGACACAAGGACGCTACACGTTCTGCCGTCTTCTGATGAGGATTTCACACGCAACGCGTCTTTGCACATTGCACCAACATGTGATATCTACACGTGCTGGCTATGCAGCAGAACCTGTTTTGAGCGACCAACTTTATGAAAGATGACCCGCCATTAAAGCCAATCGGCATTTAGGTGGCTAAAGCCACATAAATGATGGTCTTTAATGACAGGTGACATTTTTGCTCTTCAATGCTTCTCTTGAGACAGCATCTGTCTTGTTAAGACCACTTTTTCTTGCCAAAATAAAAGTTGCTGTTCAAAACAGGTTTAACTGTAACACGAGCCGCCTATTATGACAATTTAGTGTACAGTGCGCGCGGTGTTGAGTGACCGCATGATAGACCCTATTACCTTAGCACAGGCGGGGGAGAAAGGGGCAAATTGGGGTAGTGTCCGTGTCACTCTTAGCCAGTTGGAATTTGTGGTGTACACGGCATTTCGAAGTCGCGTAGACCTCAAGTGCCAAGTATAAGTATCGCCCAGCGTATGCGTTATGTACATCTACAGGCACGCCATTGGCGAAAGATGGACTGACAGACCATTGTAAATCTTTCAAGCTTGGGACTCCATTTCCTGGACAGCGAACCAGGGACTAGTTGCATGAGTGAGCTTAGTCCTGCGCCAACCACTAAGCAAAGTGCCCCGCCATAGCTGCATGAGTGAGCTTAGTCCTGCGCCAACCACTAAGCAAAGTGCCCCGCCATAGCTGCATGAGTGAACTTAGTCCTGCGCCAGCCACTAAGCAAGTAGCGAAGCGCCTTGCCGCTTAGTGCGGGCTGGCTGGCGCAGGACTAAGCTCACACATGCAACTGACCCCAGGCTACTTTTGGAGGACGTCCCTGAGGAACACAGGAAAGCGGGGAAAGCAGCACATCCAATCATCACCTACATATATAAGCTATGTAAATACTGATCCCACTAAAATTACGCGTGTTTATGGGTTGGCGCCTTAGTATTTCCGACTGACATCCATGACGTCCATAAGTTCCGGCATATGACATAAATTGTCACTGATCAACACGCACTTACCTGCCTGTGACGGCCCTCAGCTCACAATTAGTCACTATTCACAAGCTGCCACGGTCGGCTCGTCTCCTGCATTTCACTGAGTGGCGGCGCTGGGAACAAATGTAGATATGAAAGGTAAAAAACGAAATCCACACCAAACACTGAAAAATGTGACTAGCGAGCCGCGTGTAAACTCCAAAGAAAAACCCGGCAACACAAATATATAAATTAGAAACGTGTTACGAACGTCCAGCGGGTACAAAGCCGCGTACATATTATATTTTAGTGAACCCATTTCAGTATCCCAAAGCAGCATTTCCACCTTTTGGAGGTATCACCTAACGACTGTGTACCAGCTGCAGAGATAGACCAACCCGTGATAGTTCAAGGCCGGTAGTGCAAGACTGAACGAGGTAGTGGGAAGCAGGATCAGGCAAACGATCGGGCCCTATGAAGACCTACTTTTAGCCATTGTGAAAAAAAGGCAAACTGAAGATGTATGCCGGTACGGTCACGCGATCAGCAGGGATTGCCAAGATAATCCTTCAACCCACTGAGCAAGGAGGACGAAGGGGAGGACGACAGAGAAAAAGATGGGAGGACAATCTGAGATTGGGCAGGACTGCAGCTGAGCGACACACTATGAATGGCAGAGAACAGAGTGGAATGGAGCGGGGAGTGAGCTGGTTGCCAAGTCATCAGTGGTGCCCCAACGGTCGGCAAGACTACGGGATAGATAGATAGATTAGTGCAAGATTAGCTTGGCGCCATCAGCCGCCAAGCTAATCTGACACTACCCTTGAATTATCACGGTCGATCCACCTTTTGCTGTACCGTGCGTCGGGGCTACTATGGGTTAGTGTAAACTGTACTGTACTGACTTGTCGGCCTTTCTCACACTACTTGTCTCCCTTGATATGCTGCACAGTGTGATCCTTTCAGTCCAAACGTGTTTCCTCCTTGGTCTCCTATCTGTTCTGAGTAGCGGTTTAGCTCCAGTTTTATGCTTAGGCCTACGGCAATGCCAAGTGAAGAATCATATGACATTAATCCATCATTCTCACGTCACACGAACACGGTTAACCGTCTGTACTTACTGACTGGTGAACTGCGGCCTGGCCATGACACTGTGCAGCTATTCAGTTACGCACCGTGCGGCGGTTTTGAGAGCATTCGGCACCCCGGCAAACAGTACACAATACCCATATGCCGGGGAGCAAAGAAAAGGCCGCACTAAATTATTCCCAGCCGAATGCAACAAACGTGGATTCTCATGAGAGTCTGCAGCTGCGGGGGCTCACTGAAACATGCGTCTAGCTTTAAAAGACGTCCTGTTCATCAGTGTTCTTCAAACGAAGACCCGGGGCGGGTTAGCCGCGCATACGCCGTGAGAGCCGGTCTAGTCAACTTTATTTGCGCTTTAGGGACAAGGCGAAAGTTCAAGTCCCTTTCTTCTAACAGTCGTAAACACAGCGGTATGAGATGTAAATAAGGCGCATGCCCCTGGCTAATGGCTCAGATTCTCATGAGCACGTGCTAACTACAAGGGCTGATGAGAATCTATGCCTTTTGAAGGTCATGTGGTAGGCCGGAGCCACTGACTCAGTGGCGGCATATTCTCAGAGAAAAAAGTGACTAGGTCTCAGGCCAAGTACAGCAATCATATGCGTCAGCACATCATCCAAGTTTCAGGAATGCCGTCTGAGTAGTGTCCGGCTTCTAAGTAAGCACAGGGACTTTGGGCCGACGTTCACCGCAGTTAGCCCGGGCTAATTGCGGCTGACGGCGGCCTCAGTGTTACCCTTTATCTCTTTTCCTGGTTCAAGTTGAGCTGTTCCGAAAAGCCGTCATGTCAGTACTGCACTCGCTGTGTGTTGTTGGTTTGCTTTTTAAACCTACCATCTGTTAACAGTTAATAATTAGGGTGTTACCTGAGTAGTGTTAAAACATGCGTGTTTTGTGGCACAAAATGTACTAGCAATCGTTATTTAACTCATTCAGTCCCGACACACCGCAGCAAGATATGGACTGACCATGATAGTCCAAGGGTGGTGCCAGAATAGCTTGGCGCCCCTTATCTCTTTTCCTGGTTTGAGCTGTTCCGAAAAGCCGTCATGTCAGTACTGCACTCGCTGTGTGTTGTTGGTTTGTTTTTTAAACCTACCATCTGTTAACAGTTAATAATTAGGGTGTTACCTGAGTAGTGTTAAAACATGTGTGTTTGTGGCACAAAATGTACTAACAATCGTTATTTAACTCATTCAGTCCCGACACACCGCAGCAAGATATGGACTGACCATGATAGTCCCCAAAGGCGCCAAGCTATTCTGGCACCACCCTTGAACTATCATGGTCGATCTGTCTCAAAATCTGTCTCAACTCCCAAAAGTGGGTATTTCGTACCCGGGATGCAATGGGATAAACACCGGACAAGTTGCGATATTAGTCAGTCTTAGAATCAGAAAGCGAACAAGCGCACAGACACAAATACTGCACACACACAGCCTGGACTCGCACCGGCGCAGACTCGAACACAGACACACAAACAAACAGACAAACCCTGTTCTAACAGGATGCCCCTTTCTCAGTCACGCCCCCTTCCCTCCAGTCCCCACACTGACACAACACAAAACCTACACAATCCCATTCTTTGCCTCCAAAATGTATTATCTAAAGTCGATTACGATAAACACTACTCCAGGCCAGTGACATTGAACATGGCCAAGTCTGACTCGTAAAATTACTAGATAAGGAAACTACTCACTGAAACACAAGCCCACTTTACACACACGAGCAAAACCTATGAGATGTAACTCATGATTTACGCGATCATGCTGTCCATTTTTTTGGCATTCCGGTGTAACTCCCCCCCCCCCCCCAACCCCCAACCCCCCACCCCTCACTACGCTGTCCCTCCCCCCCCCCCCCACCCACCCACCCCCTCCCCTGGCTTCCTCTCCCCCCTTCTTTTGTCTATAGACTGATTGCATTGAAAGCAACACCAATACAAAAAATAAAAAACCATGACATTGTAGGCTGCTGAAAGGACCTCTGTCGGAATATGCGGGCGATTCCTATAAGGCTCGGGATGCTGATTTCATCACGCTAGTCGTAGCCGCCATCTTGAGAGGATTCACGACTATGGCCCTCATATGGAAATCGCTGTCAGGACAATGTCAGAAAAGTCCTGACGTGCTATAGGCAATAACAGCAAGTCTTGCCATTGTAACCGCCACTGTTTTCACAGTGGCTTGTTTCTAAATTTTGTAAATGGTTAGACTAAAATGCATAGAACAAGGGAAGCAGCCGCTAACATTGTGTTGGTAATCCAATTTTTTATTATTTCCCTTTGTAGTTTCCCCGGCTCAAAAAGTTCAGAGATTGATTCAGTCTAAAATGTAATACAAGTTAGTTTGTTATTTATGAAAAGTAAAGAAATTAATAAACGTAAAGAATATTAAGAATAAAAAGATGTTTTGTGTATAAGTATGTATCCTTCCACTAGTATTTTGTAGGTGTCTGGGATTTCCCATGCCCTTGCTCCAACAGAAAGTCAGTCCCTCGGTATATTGTTAATTGATCATTTGGTTCGAGTGCACATACATTATTTTTGTAGGTTTCATTTATTTTCAGTTATTATAGCTGTAATGCACTCAGTAAACTTTGCAGTCAGCCAAGAAATGTAGTGAAATGTAGTTCAGTTTTTAGCTAGCCACCGGGTCTTCCAGTCTCAGAGCAATCCCAGCTAGTCTGCAAGGCGGTCGTGTTTTACCGTTCCTCGGGTGTGTTTGTTCGGCTGGCTGAAATCTTAAATCAGGTAAGAACTGGTGCATTCAATTGATATTTGTTATTATGAATGTACTTTGTCTTCAAATATGTTTTGTCGTTCTCATTTTAGTTAATATGTAGTTGTTTAGAATACTTTTAGACTTTGTCTGAAAGTGTTGAAGTTCTATTGGATGATTTTTTTCTGTTACTGTTGCATTCACTTGTTTGTAGAGATAAGCTTGTGACCGATGCAGTTTTCATGTAGATGGTTTTTATGTTTTATATTGCTTAGAGGAAGTTTTGGAAAATGCGGTCTGGGTCGGCAGCCCCAGTGCGTAGCGGACTGCCGAGTCAGTGTGTTTTAGCATTGCAGCCACGTTGCGCCATATATGTAAATGATGTTTTCCTCGGGTGGTGTATGTCATCGCCGGAAGGCGTTTTCTTGGAAAAGCACCTTCCGGTGTAAACATAGTCTTAGGAATTAGACCTAGGATTCTAGGGTTGTATTTTTATGTGGAATTGTTTGTCTGTAGTTGTTTTTATGTATTAGCATTAAGATATGTATTAGCATTAAGAGACAAGACCACGAGGCTTGCTGACATCTCGTCCCAAGTGGGCCTCACCTTTCACAAACAGAAAACAAAGACAATGAGGCTGAACACAACCAGGGAAGAACCAGTCTTGCTTGCTGGAGGAGGTGGAGTCCTTCACCTATCTCGGGAGCATCTTAGACAAAAAAGGTGGCACTGATGCAGATGTCAGAGCACGAATCGGTAAAGCCAGAGCAGCCTTTCTCCAGTTGAAAAAAGTGTGGAGTTCCAGAGAGCTGTCACAACACACCAAAGTCCGGATTTCACTCCAACGTAAAAGCAGTTCTCCTATATGGAGCAGAGACTTGGAGATTGACAAAAACCACAGTCAACAGAGTACAGATCTTCATAAACAGTTGCCTTAGAAGAATTTTGAAAATCCACTGGACAGAGAAGATCAGCAACGTCAGACTCTGGGAGAGAACAGAGCAGATAACAGCAGATAATGAAACTGGGCGAAGAAGGTGGGGATGGATTGGTCAGTCTGAGAAAGCCAGCTTCCAGTATCACTAGGCAGGCATTGTCATGGAACCCCCAGGCCCCAGGGAAAGAGGAAAAGAGGTAGGCCGAGAAACTCCTGACGTCGAGACCTCCAAGCAGACATCAAGAGACTGGGAACCACCTGGAGTAAAATAGAAGGAGAAGCACAGGACAGGAGTCGCTGGAGGTCTCTCGTCGACGGCCTATACCCGGGTAGGTGTGACAGGCGTAAGTAAGTATTAAGATACTTGAACTATATAACTCACGATTGAGGTCTAAAGACGGATTTGCGATTTTTAAGTTCTGATCTGTTACGAGGACAGTTGGACTTAGAAAAGCTTACGAGGGAAGTGTGTTGTTAAAGTACCAATAGCCGGCAGTGTACACTGTTAACGCTATCTAATAACAATTCATTTGTAATTGTTGACATTTATACTAGATGTGGGGATTTCTGTACGATTTCCCTGCGCACACATTTAGTGTAAATTATATCGCCAGAGTGGAAGATAGTTTTAGAGTGCAGTTGACTAAGTGTGTAGTATGTAATAAATGACTATTACATGTGTATTAGATTCTCAGTGAGCATTGATTACATTCTATAGTTTTTAGTATCCGTCCATGACAGTCATGAGACACTTTATGCGTTTATTAGTTGTTAGTGTTGATGTGTTTTGTTATGATGTGACATGTTAATATAAAATTTGCAGTTGCATGTAATGTTTTTAAAGATGAGAATTGAAATGTAATTAATTAGGTCAACAGTAGATAAAGCATTTTATTTTCTTTTCTTCAGGGTTTCTGGGATGCCAGTTTGACTCACTAAAGCCAAAACGTAGCTCTGCCACCTCAGTATACCAACTTCCCATTTTCCTGTTGATAGCCTGAACATGATTTTGAAATTCCTTTGGCATTTTTTTTTGGTAATACTAATAGATTTTTGAGTTATTGATTGATTAGATTAGTGGTTTTTGGTTTAGTGTAGTAAATTTTTGGTTGACGTTTCAGTGAGTTAGTAGTAATAAAAGATAAGTATTTTCAACTGCAACTGAAGACTTAAGTGTTTTATTTTTTCAATATCTATATATATTTTTTGGTGTCTTTTTTCTCGTATTTCCCTACTTCAATCCGCCCAGTACCTGTTGTGCCCTTCCATGTGTATACATTGTACTGCATGTGGATCGTGGGGGTTACACCATCACCGTAGGAAACCGCTAACCAGAATTTGTTTTTGTTTGTTTGCAAAGAGGAAGAAACATGAAGAAAAACGTGTTGAAACACTACTTCGCTACTATCTGAAGACTATTCTATCCTCTTAAGATGGCGGCTGACGCGCCGACGCTGCTAGGCAACGCGGGGAACTTCCCGAGCCCTATTGACCAATAAAGCACTTCGAACAACAACAACAACAAAATGTATTCTTTCATCCAAATCAAAATAATCAGCCTTTTTTTTTTTTTCATCTCAGGTCAATCCGCGATTGCCCCTAATAACCCTGTACAGGAGTAGCCAGGACTAGACACTTCCATCTGCAAGAGACATAGATTCGCATAAACACCTAGGGGCTCATGACAATCTATTCCAGTGCTAGAGTATCTCGGCCTCACTTTCATTAGTCCTCAGGTTTAGGAGACCGTCACCAAAAGTTGCGCAGGCTGATTGCGTGTTTACGTGGGCCAGGCTTGGAATCGAAGAAACTGGCGGCACTGACAAATCATTCCGTACTTTTCGAGAATAATAACTCATTTCAACAATGCTCGCACGCTCTTTGAAATGACTTTGTTGTGCCGGCACCAAATCCTGCGGCCTCAGGTGAACCTCTCTGGACCTCCCCGGCTGGGCACCTCACGTCTGCCATAACAGCATGAATCAGTGATATAGTAGTGGCGTACACTGAACTACTCGTGAAGAGCAAAACGCTGCGAACATCAGTCTAGCTGCACTATGCGGTGTTGAAAAAAACACAGGGTGGAAATCATGGATTCAACACCTATGGATGGTTGTCTATGGCATGTAGCTAAATAAGTTCACCGACAGCCTCGTTTTCAGCTGCAATCTGTTTTCACTTCCGGTTGCTAACGTTTCAATGACCGATGTCTTTGCTAGTGTTACGCGTCGTTTGAAAATCACGATTTTTGTGTCTTTATTTAGCAATATGAATTTTTTTCTACGCATACGTCGATAGGAAAATCAGTCGAGTTTATAACCCTGTGTTTAGATTTTTTTGTCAGCCATTTCTGAAACCCCTAATTAATACCAGAGTCAACCACAGTGTGTTCCAAAATGAGTGACATTGTGAGCTGTGAGCCTCAAGGCAGAGACTGGACTGCAGGCTGATGTCAAGGTATGAGTGATTTTGAGGGAAGTTTTAAATACATGTATTTGTCCACGGCATGTGCTATGAGGTTCATTCTGAATCTGTCCGTTATGATTATTATCATATTATTATCATATTTGTTTTGTAGTATAGGAGCGAAACACACACACACACAGACAAATTGTAGTACAGTGAAATTTTTTTGGACAGATTATTTAGTTTTGGCACCAAAAAAACAGCTTTTCTTTTGGAATTCTGTTTTGAAAACAGCCTGGGGTTGAGAAGGTTATGCTGATTCTGTAACCAGTGTGGTTGTTCATGTAAAGGCCTAATGTCAAACTGGGGATTTAGTTTTGGGATAGGTGTTTGTGTTATATTTCAAAATATGTGTAGGTAACGAGTATTACAAGTTGTTCTTTCGTAAAGTGTGTGTGTTATATTGTGTGTGTGTGTGTGTATGTGCGTGTGTGTTGTATTGTGTGTGTGTGTGTTGTATTGTGTGTGTGTGTGTGTGTGTGTGTATTTAATCAGTGTTAGGGTATTTTTTTACCTTTATTTATTGTTTTGCTTGGCACTGTATGGTTTTTGAATTGTTTTATTAGAGATATTATTAAGTATAGGTAAACATTGTTTTTATTACCAACATATTACTTTTTATATGTGTGTTATTACTTAGAACTTTTAACGTTAAGCTACTTTTAAACATTGTTTGTTTATATTTTATGTTTATATAAAGGTTATTTCTTAATTATGCGTGTGAGTGTGTGTGCTTGTCTGTATTTGTATTTCTTTTAAAACATGTCTTTTCATATATATAAAGACTATTTTTTATGATGTTTAACGTATTTTATCTCATAATGTTATCATATTGTTTAAATATTTTTTTTTAATGCTGTGTCTGGGATACCTGCAAATGTGCTTAGTTCTCACTTGATGGAATAAATCATAACTGTTTGAACAGTTTACTGTTTTACTTACCATGAGAATTCGCTCAACTGTAGCGTCCATTGCGGTAGCAGACGTACCGGAAGTAACTACAGCGGTCAATCGCTTCGGTAGACTCTGTTAGTGGCACAACGCGTGCGCGCTGAGTCAGTCAGCCGTCCATAGCTGTTGGGTCCTAGGTGGAAATCGACAAATTGTGTGCCCCTGACCGGCTCCTAAGAGGACCAGTGTTTTTAAAAATAACTTTTTGCCCTGTTTGAAAATTTGTAGTAGTGCTGAATGTTGGAATTTGCTGGAAATTTGTGGTTAGATAAGAGGAGACATGTTTGGTGCTTTGATTCATACCATCCTGAGCTTATCCAGTGGACAATTATTGTGGGCCTACGTTGTGTTGCCGTTGACGTAGTGATTTGAGGGGCACGCTGATTTCAGCTGTGCTTGGGTGTGGGGTTGGTAAGGAATCAGGTTCATAGCCAAGAAATGAGACTGTCAATGTGCTGTTTTTTTTTTTTTTTTTGTATTTTGTGCATGGCAAATGTGCAGCTGGTAGGCGGTAGTGTTTTTTAGGGGATTGAAAAATTAGGGGATGCCTGGGACTGACTAAGGCTAAGAGACTGGACAGTACGGAAACGGCACTGTGTACCGGGGCCTCCGAGCGTCACGCGGCTCGGAGCCGGTCAGGGCCCGGACACACAACTCGTCGATTTCCACCCCTCTCGCTCGGAGCGGGTCAGGTCACACAACTCGTCGATTTCCACCCCTCGGAGCCCGTCGAGGGCACACAACTCATGGATTCCACGCACTGTGGTAAACTGCAAAATCTCTTGATCTGATATTTCTTTATTTAAAAATCAAAAAGAGGCATTATGCTAAAACCACACTTTATTTTGATTGAACAATCAAGGCTTGTTATTGACTTCACACATAATTATTCTTGGGCTCCAAGGTTGTGCGCATGAGCCAGATTTGTTATACATTATTTTATTCTGCACCATATCGACAATGCCAATCAAATTAGGAGTGCGCCCTGGTGCCGATAACGCACACGAACGTTCAACAAAAACAAATGCATTAGATCAGATAGGCCTATGTACCCTAAAAGACTATTAATACAATTGATAAACTGTACAGAGGACAGCAGTTATTATGCAGAAAAGTAACATAATCTGAGAGTCATACAAATTAAACTAGTTTCACTGCGGCAGGTACGAACAAAGTGATAAAGTGCCAAATGAATGAGAAACACTGCGAATTCTCCCACAACTAATATATAATTATGTTACAGTTAATCTATGAAGTCAGGAAATTAATGGACTTCCTAAAACCTTTTAGAAAATACATGAATTGCCTGTGACCCCCAGTCATTACACGAAATGATTAAACTGAAAATCCAGGCATTTCATGACTTTCCTAAAAATGGCGGCCATTTTATACACGGATTCCCTACACTAATTCTGTATTGCGTTAACTACTTTTTCACATGTGACTGTCAAGAAGAAGGACAGTTGCAATGCGTCTGAATTGATCAAATAAATTATTACTTTAATAATTTACAACAATAATCGGATTTGCAGTGGAAAACATCTAGTATGTAACAACTCACAAGAATTGTGAAAAGAAGGGAAGAAAACTCTTACTTGAGGCAAGACAGCATTGACAACTCATTGTATTTTAGCAACCAAAACCTGCCATGTAGCAAATCGCTTTAATTTCAGAGGTCCTTACCATACAGTCAGTCAACGAAATCAGGACATTCTTGAGTCTCCTACACAGTTTGAATTGCGTGTGACCTCCAGACATGACATGCAATGACTAAAATGGCCAGGAATTTAATGCATTTCCTAAAATTACATTTGAGGAAACTGAATTGCCTGATCTACTAATGGCAAATTGTAAATGCATAGCTGAGGTTGTTTTACTGCCATTTACTTGCAGTAACAAAGACGGATCTAGAATTCATGTTGTTTTTTGGCTCACATGTTATAGCGAAGTAAGTAGTGGACCAGCCATTGATCCTTCCGTCGTCAGTCTGTCTGTGGTAATCTATTAACGTTATATTTTCTCGGAGCCTCTTCAAACCATAGACTTTAAAACTTTCAACCGGGATGTTTTGTTACAAGACCTTTCTAGAGAAGTACCCAACGGAGAAAGAAACACGCTTAGAAAGGACAGTACAACACAATTTATTAATATTAATAAAAGCAAACAAATATAGAGATAGAAGTTCGCCACATTCCTTCTGCGATAAATGAAGATAAGTAGCGATTGATCTTTATATTTGTTTGTTTATCTATTTTGGAAAAAGGGTATTTACCCGAAATATTAATAAATTGTCTTGTAACTGTCTTTTCTAAGCGTGTTTCTTTCTCCGTTGGGTACTTCTCTGCATTTTACACGCTTGGCAGTCACCTTTTTGGTCTGGATTAAGACCTTTCTAGACATACCAATCTGAGTTACATCTCTCAAAGGTAAAAGTCACACATGGTCATTATGTAGGAAATATGTTACCATATATTGAAGACAGGTAAATGGACAGGCTTGTTCTATAACATGTCCGTCGACAGGTCATTGTACACCAAAGAAGAACAGTTGCAATGCGTCTGAATTGATCAGTATTCAGCGGTTTGTAATGTATTGGCAATAGCTGTCCCTGAAGTATAATCCACCCATTAGGTCCATTATCACTCCGGTGACCTGACGACGTTAAAACTCAAACTAACTACCCATATTTTGATTTTTTTTAAAAAGTCCTGTTTTTGCAAGTACTATCTTTAATTTCAAAGTCACACTTGGTACGGATATACCTGATGATGCCATCTTCCTAATAGGAACCCTATGCATACAAAATGACTAGCCCGTCTGAAAGGTCATGGGTCAAATAATTGTAACAGATCGATCAGTAAACGCTGATGAAATGTGAAAATGACATTTCATGCATTACAGAAGCGGTTTAGGAAATGCACGTATAAAATGGCTGCCATTTTAAGGAAATTCATAAAATGCTTGGATTTGTATTGTCATTTCGAGTAATCGCCGGGGAATCACAGGCAATTCATGTATTTCCTGAACACTTTAGGAAATTATGATTTCATGGATTGACTGTAACATATATACCGGGAAGGGAACAGCTCAAACTACACAACAGTAGTCGCGAAATGTGATTGCCAAACCATTACAGTAAATACTTCAACGGACAGAGAGGAGAAGGCCCAGAATTCCGATGAGTGTGGGTGCGAGTAAATTATCAAGCTGTCGTGAGAGATATCTGGCACATATCAAACCCGGCGCGACCGTATTTCCTCCCCTCCTTTTTGCTCCTGCGGCTCCCTGGCTCACCAAAGGCTTTTTGTATTTCACGGATTGTGGCTGACTGAAAATCATATCTCCATATATACTATAAACTATATAGTTATACCCATTTATACACTTTATTGTTATCACTAGGCTGTTGTTCACAGTAACATTGCTGCAAACTTTCGAAGATGACTCGCGAGTTGCTGGCACGGTTTGAACAACAATAATGATAAACACACAGTATGGTAATTTAAATGCAGTGGACAAAACTGTCAATAATAACAAAACGGTCAATAATAATTAAGACACGTTTAGTACAAAATCGTACGTGGACTTCTCACAGTAAGTTTTATTTTGTGCACGTAGTCAAGGAAAGGGGGGACAAAAAAGGAAAGGGACTATTGCTCTGCCGTCCGCTGTAATATAAACAATTCCGGCGGTACCGCGGGTGCTACTGGGGTCGTGGGGCCATGTGTTTTGGAGGGGTACCGGGTTATCTCGGCACATAGCAAGCTCCGAGCGGTGGAGAGAGAACTGATTAGCGAACGTGCGCTACAGAAAATCCGCATTGTGATGCTAAATTCCCTTGTTTCGTGGGCCATGCCTCCGCAGTCGCGGGAGGTGGATCCAACCACCTTGGTCCAGTCATAACTTACCTCATTACGATTTAACGTCCATTAACGTTCAGGAGCACAGAGATAAAATGGCCAAACTGAAAAGGAAAAAAAGACAGTCGACTTCGTCAGCCTTCGGTTTCCAACCCTGTGGCGGGGAAGCGAACGTTGGAAACGACGGCGACTTCTTCGACGACCAAAACGGACAGCAAAACGCTTACACCAGGTAACGAGAGTCTAAATAATATTCAGATTCTCGTTACTTGATGTATGCGTTTTGCTTCCTTTTTTATACTACCATCTATTCCTAATTTCAAATGGCCGACTTTAGCCGAACTTGATCAGTGAAAGCTGCTGCCCTTGATTGAGTGATAGCACACCACTATCTTCACCAGAAACACATAAGTAAATAACACAAACAAGAAACATAGAAATATAGTACCCGCATATGCAGGGGCTCAAGAGGATATGTGCCTCTTGCATATGACGGGAATTTACTGAATGACCCTAAATATCCCCATGTGTGAGCAAACGGTGATCAATATACACCTAAAAGCATGTTGAAAAAGAACAGCAGTCGCCGCAGCAACAACAAAAAACTGCACAAAACAAATAAAATAATGATTATTAACTGAAAATGGATAAGTAAGTAAATAAATAAACTGGCGAACATGTACACCTAAAACCTCAACACGTACAACGAAATTAAACAACAAAACAATAAATAAATAAATAAAATAACGTAATTAAACAGCAAAACAAAATAAAGTAAAATAAAATAACATGAATACAATAATAATAATAATAATAATAATAATAATAAAATAAGGCGAACTACCGTCATGAGTGTGTATGCCTGGTGCAGATGGCTGGCTTTGGCTGACGGCGGGAAAAAGCTGCCGATGATTGAGCGACCTCTCAAAGGAGACAAAGCACCGGCGCTGTGCGGGGGGTCTGCCACTCAACAACACGTGCCTTCAGTGCTTTAGCTTAACCCCTTTACTAATGGCCAGTGACCTCTCTTGCAGTCAATGGTGGATGGTCCCAGTATCTGAACCCCTTCTCCGCCTGCCGAGAAAAACTGAACACCACTCATCTGCAAGAGGTATAGATCTTCATGCGCCCCCGCAATGCGGGGGCGCATGAAGATCTATACCTCTTGCTGAAACTAGTTGTCATTTTTAAGCGTGTTTCTGTCATTCAGTGTTGGGATTTTCTTTCCATTTTCGGCTGACGTCGGCATATCAGTTTTGGTCTTTTCCTGACGTCATATCCGTTTTGGTCTGGATTTTCAAGAGATAACCACTTTGTATCCATGTTCCTTTGACGGCCGAGGATCTGTGACGCTGTGTAGTACAATCGGCGTCCACTGGCAGTGAAAGGTTTAACCCCCTCACTGGTGGTCAGTGGCCACTGTCACTAAACGGCGCATGTCCATAATACTTTGGCTGTCGGTAGCGGGGTTCTTTTATACTCAGCGTGATTCCTTCAGGAGTCACGCCGAGAAACCGACATCCAAAGGGGCCACTGCTTTGTTGCCAGTTTCCAGTCTTATGGCACGTGACCACAGTACTTCACTAACTTAACCCAATAACCATCGGTGACCAGTGGTCGTGCATTATACATTAAATAGATTTATCATTACAATCATACAGTAATGTGTGGACCAGTGAATTTGCCCAGCGCGGGCTCATTGACTGATCTGAATGTCACAAATGTAAAATACTACAACAGAATCCTGATCAGTGTATCCGTGCCTGGCGGCAGATCAGAACAATAAGCCATCCGTAATTATTCTCAGAAATCTGATCAATCACGGGTAATCGATACGTCACTTACATAAAGCTAAATTACTTATGTAAAAGATGGAAAACAGATCGCGTGAGTTTTTTTTTCTTTCCCCCTGATGAAGCTTAACTGTTAGATGTGTCTTCGCAAGAGAACGATGTGTTATTTGCAAGTGGTGACCCAGTGCGTTAAGGCCATCGGGCCGACGTCAACGCTGTTGGACCGCGCACGGATGTGCGTGGGCCAACAGTGGCCTACTTGCCTTAGGACTAAAGCAAATAAAAATAAGCCGCTTTCTTCCTGATCCCTCGTCTCCGTTTCGTGGTGACCTCAGCCCAGTCCTCCAGGAGCCCTAGGTGCGCGGTTGCCTTCGGCCAGACCCTGCTGGTGCGTGGAAGGACGTAGTGGTTGACTCGCCACCCTGGGGGAAGCTCCCACTCGTCGACTCCGCGACTAGCAAACAATGTCGTAAGTATGGGGTTGTTGGAAGCTCGCCAGATCTTTGAAGTGCGTCCATAACACAACCCTTCGCCCTGTACATTACAGGCATTTCAGGACAAATAAACTAGACCAGGGACCAGGGAATAAACTATGTTCATTGGTCTACCACGCACAGTTCCTTCCTTTACTAGTCTATTTTTCCTCCCTACTTACTACTGTCTTAAGCACCACTACCACACTGGTTGTCTCCCTGGATTCGCTGTGGGCAGCGCAGCGAATCGATGGAGACAACCAGTGTGCATCGCTACAGCGTGCGTGAAGGCTGGTCTGACAGGCTTGATCAATAAACGCATTTTCTCTCTCTCTCTCCTCCCTCCCCCCCCCCCCGCCCCCACTGCCCCCTTTCCCCTGAAGTAAGCCTACATATCTCTGTACAGCTTCAGTCTCTTCCGTACACTAGTTGACCGACATGCCGAAGTAAAAAACAAAATGCCTTTAGGGTTCAGTTCAGAATAAAATGAAAGAAACCCAAAATTGCAAGTGTCAGTTTCGACGAAAACAGTAGACAAAAAGCACACACAAACATGCGATTTGTCCGGGCTTTTAATCTACTATTTTCGCCGAAACACGAACAGTTTTGATCTACTTCTGATTTCCGGAAATACTGAGCCTATTTTGTCCGTACAATGAGGATCCTATTTCTGCTCTGCAAATAGCGTCCTACTGAAAAAAATCCGAATCTTTTCTGTCTCACAGTATGCAGCGGAGATTGATTCTGTATAGTGATATACACGGTGAAAACACGTGGCCTCAACGCAAGCCCGTGGGTGGCCATAAGAGGTGTGAGCGGAGACGTTTGCTCGATATCATGGATTAGCCACAGATCAATGGTTACAGCAGAAAAAGAGGTCGCTCGATGAACAGCCCCTGTCTGACATTTTGCCCCTACAGATCGAATTCGATACTATATATAGTAGAGAGGTGAGGAACAGAAGACGGAGAGGAGGGAGGGGACATAACACCATAGGCTGGGGCAGAGAAAGGACGTATTTATTTCAATGCACAATTGTTATTTCTTCTAGTCATTGTAGTGACTAGAAGAAATGCATACTGTACATCGACGCTCTTCGTGAGAAATGACGTCATTAAAATGACGTAAATATGTCAATGCACAGTCAGTATGTCTTTCTTCTACTCAGTAGAACTTCTAGCCGCTTTAATTTAATTTTGCGGGTCCACAAAGCAGTCTCGCGTCAAAGCGCATCATCTGCAAGAGACATATATTCACACAAGTCCTGGCAACTGCAGGGGTTAACAAGAATCTACGTCTCTTGCTGACGTCCGGCAGGCCAAGAACAGGATGAGGATTTCATCCCAAAGTCTACCGTATTGTTTGCAGCTCACGTGCGTTTTTCGTTTAGGAACATTCAGAGTTGTTCCTATTTTAAGCTTATCCTTCTGATCCATTTCCCTCCTCTCTAAGCCAACATCTGATCAACACACACGCCGGCGCACACAAATAAAGACAGACACACAGCGCTTGCCGCCATTAGTACACTCTGTGGGCTGGAGCAGCGGCAGGAATTCTAAAGAAGAAGATTGGCACGAGCAGCAAAATGACGTCATGGCATCGCTGATCTCACGACGCTGTGTACACTGTGATGTTTCACGTCACTCATCCGAAAGGCACGCTCTTCCAGAGGTGACTGTTTTGTTCCACACAGCCTCTTCCAGGGCTGACTGTTTAGTGGGAGTAAATATGGCTCCAAAACTTGCAACCCCCCCCCCCCCCCCCCCCCCCGGGTCTGATCTGCACGGCAATAGCACACACAAACACAAACTGACGGCAGAATGGCACACTCACAAACACAGACGGCAGACACACGGCGCTTCCTACCGGTTATACGTTCTCTGGGCTGACGTAGCCGGCGGCCACAGCCATTTTGAAGAATAAGGTGGAATGGCCCATGCCCACAAAGCCTCTTCTGTATGAGCTTGCATGCATATTCCACCTTTTCCACAACTACGTTCGCAAATATCATACAAAAGTAGAGAGACTGTCTGCCTAAATGTAAGGCACTGACGTGCTGGTGATTTGCGTCAATTAGGAACATTGTGTAAAACACTGATGCCTTTGGTGCTTTTGCGTCACCGTCACTGTTTGATTCTTCTGATGAAATCAAGGAGTCTTACTTCTGACATTTTTTCCGCATTGAACTTTTATTTTCGAAAACGTTGAAGAGGTACGAAGCTGGCTAACGAACTCATCCAATGTCTTTTTACAAACTAGCCATATCCAAACTTTCAAGTGCATTATAATCAAAATTGCGGACTCTAATCTGGGTCAACCGACTTTCAATAAACGGTCTTTTATGTCTTCAATAAGACATCCAAGTACAATATGCTCGGAGGTTCTCTTAGCCACCCACTTAATAAAGTATTTTGATAAGTTTTAAGTTTGTGCGTACAGTAATATCGGAGATTCTCGTGTTTACATACATACGCACACACACGCACACACACATACACACACACACATACACACACACACACACACACACACACACACACACATTCGCACATACTGCCCTTCGCGCCAACTGAAACGACATTCAACAGCAAGGTTAGAGTGGCTAGACGTGACGTCATTTTTATCTTGTTATTTCTTTGCGAGACCATGAGCCCCGCTTGCCTGTTATGTCCTTTGCATTCTACGGAACGCGCTCCGACCAGTCCCGTCCTAAAGTCTACCGTATTGAAAATTAAAACAAGATGGGATGAACCATAACCCCAAAAGTAACTTCTATAGCTGTCAAGGGTCTCTACCTTTTGTCTTTGACTTGATTATGATGTTGAAATATCTCCTTTTGAAAAAGTCTCGCAGATGTGCCATTGCGTCATAGTGAACTCTATAAGGGGCGCGCGCAGTGCATACGCGTCATTAGTTTGTCAAACGTCATTTGTCATGACGTGTATTTTTGTTGTTGTTGTTGTTTAACGTAATTTTATATTTAACGTGATATGAGTTTCGCTTTCGCTTCAAGACTTGGGAATTGCTGACAAAACTAGAAGTTCACGGTACAATTTCAATCTTGCTATAATTTGTGTCAAATCAGGTTGACTTTACCTAGCTACATGCTATACTAAGTACACCTGCGTGCTCTTCTGAAAGCGCGTCGATGTGTGTGTATGCGTGTGCGTGCATGCGCGCGCTGCAGACATCCTCCAGAGGCATAGATGTTCATGCGCCCTCCGGGCACATGAAGATCTATGCCTTTTGGTGATGCATGCATATGTGTGTGTGAGAGAGAGAGAGAGAGAGAGAGAGAGAGAGAGAGAGAGAGAGAGAGAGAGAGAGAGAGAGAGAGAGAGAGAGAGAGAGAGAGAGAGAGAGAGAGAGAGAGAGAGAGAGAGAGAGAATGACAATGACAATGATTCTTTATTTTACAACGGTAAAAGTTTTGGCTGGCACAACCATTTTTCGAACTTGCCGTTGCTAATCTAATAAACAAATAATGCACAAAGTGTGAAAATATTATATTAAAAAAAAAAAATAAATGATATAAAAACAAAACAACAACAACAAAAACGTGCACACACACACGCATACACACACACAAACACGCGCGTGAACGCACACACTGCCGGAGTAATATAGGATCGCAGTGAAAGTATTAAGATAATGACGTGAGGTAATTGAAAATACTGGCTCTAAAATACGAAAGAGTTGTTGATGTTGTAACTTTCCTAGGCAAAGTGTTCCACAGGCTATGGCCTGCGAACGCTAAACTTGTCTTGTAGAGATAGATTCTAGGTCGTGGTACAATAATGAATTGCCTTGATCTTGCCGGAGTACGTTGGTGATGGAAGGGAAAATAGTTTCTTAATATAATCAGGCATTTTGCTATTCAATGTTTTGAACATAATTATTCCCTTATTGTACATTAAATGATTTTTCAGGGGAAGAATCTCCAAGGTTTTCAATTTATTATCGGTAGTTGAGTTAGGGTCAGGCAGGATAAGTTTTGCGGCTCTACGATGAAGAGAGTTCAGTCTCTTTAACTGGACCTAGCTTGCTCCATCCCACACTGTAGAAGCATAGTCGATATGTGACTTGATGTGGGCGTTAAAGAACAGTTTACGTGTTTCTACATCGGTGATATATTTTAATTTGGCTAAAATGTAAAGTTTCTTTGATATTGTGTTGCATATGTTAGTAATATGACACTGCCATTTAAACTGGTTATCTATAGTAACACCGAGAAGACGATGTTCTGTTACTTGACTGATGGGTTTTACTTGAAGAGAGAGAGCCGAGCTGGTGCTTTTGACGGGTACTTAATAACATACATTCAGTCTTCGCTGGGTTTAGGAGCATGAAATTGTTACTACACCAATTGTCAATGTCTTGTAGTGCGTTTTGTAGGCGTGTATCAATAATAGATAAATCCTCGTCGGGCGTGTATTGCAGCATCATCCGCGAACATATCGCATGAAACATTATGATCGCTAATTGTGAGCGGATGGTCGTTAATGAACAAACAAAATAGAAGAGAACCTAAAATAGAGCCCTGGGGAACGCCATGCTTGACTAAGCGGTGATTAGAATATGTACCATTAAGAAGGACTTTTTGTCTTTTGTCATCCAAGTAGGATTTGAAGAACGTGGCAGCGCTGTTGGTGTATAATGAGATTTTCTTTATCAGTTTATCATAGTTTACTAAATCAAAAGCTTTACGGACGTCTAAAAAGACTACACCTGTTGGTTTGGATTCATTGATAGATGCTAACCAGGTGTCTGTCATCCTAATCAGCGCGGTATGGCAGGAATGGTTTGGTCTGAAACCTGACTGCAATGAATGGATAAGGTTTCGGTTTTCTAAGTATTTAGATAGATGTTTATGAATATACCTCTCTAAAGGCTTTGATAAAACTGGTAGTAATGAAATGGGACGAATATTATTAATTTCACTTAGATCTTTTGATTTTGGTAGTGGGATTACTTTTGCATCTTTAAATGCATCCGGAAAACAGTTTTGTTTTATACCGAGATTGTAGATGTACGTCAGACTCTCAACGATATATGGAAGAGATGTCTTGAGTATTTTTGAGCTGATCTCATCAGGCCCCGGTGACTTTTTATTTTCCAGAGAGAGAGAGAGAGAGAGAGAGAGTTTTGTCAACAAACTTTTACATACACACTGTATTACTCTTGTTTGACATGGGGTACAATCATATGTAGACTATAAGTATACTCACGAGCTAAAGAAGTGCGCCATTTTTGGGTTTTAGTGTTTGCGACGATTCCAAAATTGTCGCATTTCTTTTGCTCGTCAGTATAAAAAGCGAGTATTGTTGGTTTGCGATTTTTAAATTTACGAACGGTCCAAAATCACAGACCGACACAAGAGAGAGAGAGAGAGTTACGTCATACTTAGAGTATGTCTGCGTAGTGACGGAGTTGCTTCTTTTATGTCACCGCCACTCTCTGACTTTCTCCAAATGTCAAGATTTTACTGTTTTAATTTTGTTCTGAAAAGAATTAATTTTTACTGAAGAAGTTGAAAGGGTACAAAGATGGCTAACGAACTCATCAAAAGTCTTTCTCCTAACTAGCTATATCGGGTCACCTGAATGCTCTTCTGAAAGAGCGACGATGTGTGTGAGTGTGTATGTGCGTGTTAGTGCGTGCATGCGCGCGCGCTCCAAACATCTTCAAGAGACATAGCCTCTATGCCTCTTGGAGATGAGCGCATGCCTGAGAGAGAGAGAGAGAGAGAGAGAGAGAGAGAGAGAGAGAGAGAGAGAGAGAGAGAGAGAGAGAGAGAGAGAGAGAGAGAGAGAGAGAGAGAGAGAGAGAGAGAGAGAGAGAGAGAGAGAGAGAACGCGACGCGCTAGAGAGAATTGTCATATTTAGAGTATTATGCCAATGTCTGCGTGGTGACGGAGTTGCCTCTTTTACGTCACTGCCACGGTCTGACTTTCTCTAGAAGTCAAGTATTTTTGTTGTTTCTTTTTAAATTTCTTTTCTGAAAAGAATTAATTTTTACTAAAGAAGTTAAAAGGACACAAAGCTGGCTAACGAACTCATCCAATGTCTTTATCTAAACTTGTTATATCCAAAATATCAAGTTAATATGACAAAAATTACGGACTCTAATCTGGGTCAACCGACTTACTATAAACGGTTGTTTATATCTTAAATGAGACATTCATTACAATATGCTCGGACGGTCTCTTAACCACCCCTTTAAGAAAGTATTTTGCCAAGTTTCAAGCTTGTGTGTACAGAAATATCGGAGATTCTCTTGTTTATATACATACGCACGCACACACCAGGGCCGGATCCAGAGGGGGGGGGGGGGATTGCGGGGGGGGGGGCCATGCCCTTTCCCCATAAAAACTACAACATAAAACTTTTTTTTACAGAAGGATGATCTTTGCTCACCTTGGTGAAAAAAACAAAATAAAGCCATACTCAAAACAGTCAAAACTCTGCTTTAGGTGTCTGTTTCAGGTGGTTAATTTCTCCCAAAAAATTTTGGGACCCCCCCAAAAAAA
This sequence comes from Semisulcospira habei, assembly GCA_036245525.1. Taxonomy (NCBI): domain Eukaryota; kingdom Metazoa; phylum Mollusca; class Gastropoda; family Semisulcospiridae; genus Semisulcospira; species Semisulcospira habei. The sequence continues at coordinate 116,110,796 of BTPG01000008.1, forward strand.
AACATGTAAGTGATCCGGTCCTGCACACACACACACATACATACATACGCACATACGGCGCTTCGCGCCAAATGTACCTTCAGCAGCGAGGTTAGCTTAACTAGACATGACGTTACTTTTATCTTGTTACTTCAATTGTGAGACTTTTAGGCCTGCACGCCTTTGACACCATAGACATGCTATTAAATTCGCCCCACCGCGACCCGTCCTAAAAAGTCCCTTCTATTAATAGAAGGGACTTAAAAAGGACAGTCACTGTCAAGCGTGTAAAATGCAAATAAATTCAAAGCAAAATAAAAAAAAAGAAAAGAAACAGAAACACTCTTAGCAGGAACTGTGTAACCCATTTCACCCCGACGCCAGCACTACCGCTATAAATGTCATTCTTTCCCACATTACCCATGTCATTAATCATTCTCTTCAAACTAGTTCTTTTCCCACCTTGTACAAAAATGCAGTTGTCAAGCCGATTTTAAAGAATGCATCTTTAGATCATAATGACTTTAAGAACTACATACCTGTGTCAAATCTTCCATTTTTTATCAAAGGTCATTGAGAGAGTTGTGCTGTCTCAGACCCTGAAGCATCTCACCGTCAACAATCTTTTAAATCCCCTGCAATCAGCCTACAGCGCGAGTTACAGCACGGAAACAGCTTTACTGAAAAAAATGAATGACTTGTTGCTTGCACGGGATGATGGTCAGATTTCCTTTTTAGCTTTGCTGGATCCGTCTAACGCATTTGATACGATTAACCATAGCACCCTGTTCTGTCGCCTTGAACGTGTCTTTGGTATCCAGGGACAGCTTTTTGATTGGTTCAAATCCTAGTTGTCTAACCGGTCACAGACTGTTTCTGCCTGTGGTCATCGTTCAGTCGCAGCTCCTCTGTGTTTCGGAGTACCCCAAGGGTCAGTCCTCGGACCTGTGCTCTTCATTATGTATATGCAGCCCTTGTCCGGTGTCAAAGCTGCACGCCCAATTTCTCACCACCCGTACTCTCATGACACGCAATTGTATGTCAGGTCATGTTGAGCAGGTCGATGCCATCATCCAGTGTGTGCAACAGTCAGTTTCTGATGTTAGGACATGGATGATAGCTAACAAACTAAAACTGAATGAAGATAAAACAAAAGCCATGCTAGTTTTCTCTACCAGAATATCTTCTTCCTTACCACAGTCCATCACAATCCTAGATACTGTAGTTAGTTTTTCTGCTCAGGTGCGAAATCTTGGCGTCACCATTAATTGCAGTCTCTCACTAAAACGATACGTTTCGAATACCTGTAGATCTGCATTTATTGAACTGCGTCGCATTAGCTCCATCAGGCATCTTCTCACACCAAAAGCCACTAAAACACTGGTCTGCTCCTTTTTCTTGTCCCGACTCGATTACGGCAATGCGCTCTTGTGTGGCTGTCCTCAGTACCTTCTGGATCGGCTCCAGAGGGTGCAGAACTCAGCAGCACGGCTTGTTGTCAAGGCAAAGAAATCAGACCACATCACATCCATCCTGCGTTCACTCCATTGGTTGCCTATTACATCTAGAGTACAATACAAGGTTCTACCCATCTGTCATATCTGTCAGTCTTCTCTAGCTGGCCCTGTCTATCTTTCTGAGCTTCTTCATTTGTACACACCTTCAAGGCAGCTCCGTTCCTCAGCAGACATTAAACTATTACGCTTTCCGACTGTGAGAACTAAGTCTTTTGGCGAGAGATCTTTCTCATACCAAGGACCATTTCTTTGGAATAAACTCCCACAGTCCCTCATATATGTTGAATCAGCCAATAGTTTCCAGCAGTCTTTAAAGACGCATTTATTCCTTTAGACGTGCATTCACCGTTATAATTGTTCTTTTTGTCAACATTTCGTTGTCAGTGAGAGCTGTCTAGAGTATCCCTTATTAGTTTTATGGTACACGTATATCTTTTTGTGTGTGAGCATTTTTTGTTGGTGTGTTCATTTTGTTATTCTTATTTTTCTTGTATATCTTGTTGCGTGAGTGCCGCCGTGAGATGGCCTTAGTTGCCTGCTCGGCGTTGAACCCAAATAACTAACTAACTAACTTGTTGCGTGAGTGTGTATGTTAGGGAATATATATGTGTTGTAGGATGCAAGGTGTATGTGTGTTAGTATGTCACTTGTACGGCACCTAGAGCTTTTCTATCGACAGTATAGGCGCCTTAAAAAATACATTGTTATTATTATTATTATTATTATTATTATTATTTATTATTATTATTATTATTATTATTATTATTATTATTATTATTATTATTATTATTATTATTATACTTCAATTATCATGGTCGATCCATCCCCTGAAGCTGGTACATACTCGTTAGGAGACACCTCCAAAATGCGACCACGGGGTTAAATGGGTTAAACGGTGTTGCACTGGCATTTCTAAGCGTGTTTCTAGTCACTGTAGTGACTAGCAGAAATAATAATAATAATAATAATACCGTTATTATATAGGCGATTTTTCTCAATTTTTGGGCGAATCGACTCAAAGCGCCGCGAACTGAAACCCAACACGCACACTCACGTAACAGACACGGATTTACGCCATTTAAGACAAACACAGTACAAAACAGACGAAGGGCCAGTTCAGCTACTGAAGTTACAGAGATTTTTGATCGCTTGTATTTGAAATTTGTAAAGTGGCCTGAAACCGGTACCAAAGTGTGGGGGGTGGGGGGGGGGGTGGGGGGCGGAAGAACCGGAGTACCCGGAAAAAGAACCCCCGACGGTCCGCCCGAATTAACGGTGACACTTACCAGAGGAGAAAAGTCCGACGCCGGAACCCGTTTTCGAACCTCGCTCCTTTGGCATTGGTGGCAGGCGCCTTAACCACTGCGCCACGGACCGCACACTGTGCGCTGATTCTCATCGTGTAAACGCATATTTCTCTATCCTAGCATGTTTATGAAACAGACGTAAACAAGACCGCAGTAAGAAGCACAGATACTAATGTTACCCCCCCCCCTCCCCCGTCCCGATCCCCCCAGGCTTCAGACCATTTTGCAGATGTCCATTTGCTGCGCTAATGAAGTGGGTTATTTGTTTATTATTATTATTATTATTATTATTATTATTATTATTACATGGTATTTATATGGCGCATTTCTCATATTTATAATATGACTCAATGCGCAATGTTTGTGGGAAGGGGGTGATCGATTGGTGATGGCCATAGTTAGGTAGGGTAGAGATAGTGGGTACGGGTACGTGGTAGTGGCCGTAGGTGGTGGTGGAGGTAGTGTTGGGGGGAGGGGGTGCCGGTGGGGGGTAGTGGGTAGTGGGTGATTACTCCAGTTGTAGCTGATTTTCCAGTAAAACTGAATAATCAACCTGTAGGGCTTGCAGTGACTCATGAAACTCTATGTTTCTTGCCTCGTTCATTTTTTCCCCCCGTAACAGAGGTATCAGACAGCACTATGTTGCAAACTGAATAAAAATGCAACAACAGGGAGAGGAAATCAACGTTAGACGCTCGGAGCCGGTCAGGGGCATATAACTCGTGGATTTCCTCGCTCTTTAACGCAACCACAAGCGAACCCTGGCTTTCATTCAGACTTCAGTCATCATGACGGGCAGATGGTGACCACCAGTGGTTTTAAATTGAGTTCACCTCACGTTTTGTCAAATAAAGCCTCAGGAAATATAGGCTACGTTTCTGAGATCGCTGCTGTGACATTCCCTGCATCAGTATACATGTACAAGTCAGACGAAACTTTACTCTTATGCCATCTTTTGCGTGTGATCCTCAAGAGCTCTTGGAGTCTGAATGTCGATAATGAAGCTGTGTTGTATGTGTCTTGCTAGCTGCAGTTCCATTAACAGCTATTTTTATTGGTCACAAAATTGCAAGATAGTCATCGATGTTTCAGAATAAGAAAAGACCATCAGCAGAATTGTTTTCGGTGAACTGTGCGTCCATTTATATCTGTGTTCTGCACACGAAGAAGGTTATCGAAGCTACAGAGTAAGGATGATGAGAAATAACCACCAGCCTGACTCGCTATGGATTTTCCTGACGCGATGACCTTTCCCTGGATATCTCCTGAACCAACTTACTCTATATGTGCAAGAGGCATAGATGCTCATGAGAATCTATGCCTCTTGCTGGGCCGGCATTAACTCGCACTCATGTTGTTCAGAAGGAGGCAATCATCAGAACTGAAGATTCGGAAAACGAAGGATCACTCTAAATCAGACACCCGTCTTCCGCATGGGGGCGCTGGAGGGCACTGGAATCAGATCCTTAGTGGACTGCTGTTTCGGTCCGGTCTGCAGGCTTACGCATACGCTCCAGGGACAGGTTGCGTGAGAGAACTCAAGTTAGTCTTGCGCCAGCCACTAAGCAAGGTGCTCCTCTATATGGGAGCACCTTGCTTAGTGGCTGGCGCAGGACTAAGCTCACTCATGTATTCGGCCCCGGGAGATCATGATCTCAGAGTAGATAAACCCGTACACTTAGAAGAAAAGCTGCGCGCTGGCCGGCTCAGCGTGGCTGACCCTAAGATGGCTGCGTACTCTGGGGTGATGGGCACATTTTATGGGCAGTGGAAGCGTGGGCTGAGGAGGGTGATGTTTGCCAGTAGCTTCCGACACAAACCTTGCATGTATCCCATTGATGCTTGTGCCGGGGGCAGGGAAAAGTTTGGTTTTGTTTCTTAGAAAGATTCAGACAAAATCATTTACAAAATACTTTTGTCGTCGGTAGCGCTTTTTCTCGAGGCGGTTTCAGTCGTGCCTGAATCACCTCGACAAAAACGCTACGACATCTAAAGGGTCAGAATAACAGGGACACGGGAGAATGGAGGGGAGGCTGGGAGGGGGGGGGGGGGGGTAATGCCCTAAAATCTTGATACCTGATTGGCGTGTTTTTTGGGGTTATCATGATTCGTGATTGCATTTTTAATTCCCCTTAAACGCAAAAGAAGAGTTCGTCGTGAAACGTAGTAAAAAATAAGATCTTTGTCATTCGTGAAAACGTACTGATTATTTCGTGAAATGTGAAACGTTTGTTGCGACACAGTACATTTTACCCAAAAATGCCCCTCCCCCCCCCCCCATCCCCCACACACGCACACATCCCTCCCCCTCTCCCCTGCCACCCCCACCCCCCCCCCCTCACACACACACACACACACACACACACACACACACACACACACACACACACACACGTTTGATTTCCGAGCAGTTAAAGAAACCGTTCCCCCCACCTCCCGCTCCCCTCCAGAGGTTTAAAAACGGTTAGTCTTTATTGTCTTTTTTGCATCGTGAAACGTGAATGATATTTTTTGGATTCGCGATACGTGAATCGCAAATTAAATCGTCTTGATTTTGCAATGGTACCCCCCCCCCCCCCCCACATACACACACACACACACACACACACACACACACACACACCCGCTTAGTTTATCGGTTTAGCGTGTTTTTTCTTTCTTAGTCATCTTGGCCATTTCTACGCATTTGACAGGCTCAGTACGAGCTCAGACCCAAAAGGGGGACTGCAAAATCACCCTGTTGGTCTTGAGTTCGCACTGAAATGAAAACAGCAAGGCGCACTGTGTTAGAAACAAATCACCAGTCACAAAGTTCGGTAACTAGTGTTGTTTTTGGCCGCATTACAAATGTACTAATACTAAACAATTAACCTTTCCGAGTGTAATGAGGTGACAAATTTTGCAAACTGCGGAAATAGACACCGATGAAAGTTCGTCTATTTGAATGTCAATTCCTCGTAGAGGAGAGTGAACTTTCAGTCGCTCGCTGCACCCAGAATGCCCTCGTTAAGGAACAGGGTAGATGGGTAGCTTAGGTGTAAGAGAGTTCGACTCTCGTCCGGAAAGTCGCTTGTTTGAACCCAGCCGAACGGAAGTCAAAATTTGCTCAGACCCCTTTCCGTTTCAGGCGCCCGTTTTAAAAATCACTTTCGTGTGACAAATATGTTAACCGCTTCCCTGACAGTGGACGCATATTTCATTTCTGAAATCTTTGTTCATTTAACGGCAAAAGGCCACATCCGTCCAAGGAACATGAATATAAATTGGTCTCAGTAAGAGGTCATCCTCATGAGGTTCCGCAGTTGCGGGGGTTCATGAGAATCTACGCCTCTTGCAGATGGACCGTTTTCACCTTTTCTCGGCAGTGAAGGGGTTAAAGCCCTACACCTTTAACGTTTGAAAACAGCCGCGGTTGATCTTGATCAACAAGAGAAGATAATGCACACCGAAGACAGAAACACGCTTAGAAAGGACAAGTGCAACACCGTTTAACCCATTTAACCCCACAGCCGCGGTTTTACCAAATTCTGGAGTGTCACCTAGCGACTATGTTCCAGTTGCAAGAGTTTGGATGGACCATGATAATTCAAGGGCAGTGCCAGATTTGCTTGGCGCCATCAGGCGCCAAGCTAATCTGACACTACCCTTGAATTAACATGGTCGATCCATCTCCTGCTGTAGTGCGTCGGGGCTAAAGGGGTAAAATGCATGTTTGGGCATTCTACTTTTTCCTATTTCGGCATTCCTTTGCTTCTTACGCGCTTGGCAGTCACCTTTTTCTTGGACTGAATGTCAGCATATTCTTAGATTCTCGTTAGCCCCTGCAGTTGCCGGGGCTCATGTGAATCTATGTCTCTTGCAAATGACGGGGCTCGACGAGAGACTACTTTGCGGACCAAAACTCATTAAATTAACCCTTCAAATTCCGGGTCTGATTGCACAAGATGGACCCACTGTGACAGCTCAATTATTTACTCATTAGGTTTAAAGGTAACCCCTTCTCTGCCACTGGTCACAGACGGTGTTTCTGAAACCTTCGTTAATTCAGCGCCAAAGAGCACCAGGCTTTCAAGGAGCATGGATAGAAAGTGTTATCCGCAGGAGGCATAGATCCTCATGAGCCCCCGCAACTGCGGGGGCTCATGAGGATCTATGCCTATTGCAGTTTGATGGTGTCGGCATTTCCCGTCAGTTGAAGGGGTCAACGCCACGTCAAGCAACGCCCAGTCTCACGATGACATTGCAACATAATAGTTACAACGCACCTGATTAGCTTGACCTCAATGTAAATGTCAGGTCATCAAAAGCATACATTTCGTTGACCTTGAATTTTTTTTTTTTTTTTTTTTTTTTTTTCACTATCAGGACACTATATTATTATTGAAGATGTGTGCGCCAAGAGTTGTGTGCCCTTGATCGGCTGCGAGCGCTCAATCGGTTGTTCATAGCATTCGGAGCCCTTATCAAGGGATATAAATTGATTTTCCAAATCCTGTGCTGTCATCGCCCACAACAGAAGATGGATTGATTGCACTAGCTGGAGAGTAAGAAATATTCGAAAGAAAGACACACGCTTAGAGAGAACAAGTACAAGACAGTTTATCAAACCGTGTTATCCTTGTCATTTTTTTTTTTTTTTTTTTTTTTTTTTGTTGTTGTTGTTGGAAATAAACTGTGTTGCGCTTGTCTTTTGTAAGCGTGTTTCTTTCTTTTCTCTGTGTATTTCTGTGCATTTTACGCGCCGGTCATCTTTTGGTCATCTTTTTATCTTTTGGTAGTGCCTAATGAGTAGTGGACCTAGTTTTGCGAGGAGGCAACGTAATTATCTGAAGAACACTGTGGGCCTGCAAAATTGAATCAGCGTTTCACTTCCAGCCAGCAACATTTGTACTGAGGCAACGGATCGGCCGTGATAGTTCGAGGGAGAGCGAAATGCAATCACGGTTCAACCAGGTTAACTCAAGGGTAGTGCTTAATAAGTCGACGCCAGTATGCGCTATCTTCGATGCACTATTGTCGACCCGACTCATCTCTTGAGATGTGCAAGTTTTCTAGGATATGAGCAGTTTAGCTGTGATCTGAAAATGAATTCATGTCGGAGCGCCCGCAGGTTCTTTGGCAAACCCATTCGCCAAAAGTGTACAGCTGTGAATACATGAAACCCAACAAGAGGTATAGATCCTCGTGAGCCCCCGCAATTGCGGGGGCTCGTGAGGATCTATGCCTCTTGCAAACGCGGCAGGACCAAGCGCTCGTTCCAGTTCAGCACTTTGGCTACACACTTTCTCAGCAAAGCAAGCAAAAGAAAACAGACTTTGCCCCCTTTCTCTCCCCTACCACTTCGCACTGATTGAATTCGGCAAGGTCTTAACACGCCGGCTTCCACGGCCGGATCGAAAATACAATGTGCCACCTTACGCGTTCGTCTGATGGTTTGAGTAGCGGTTCGTAACGCCATGTGCGCTGGTCTGTGACCGCAACAGGGCTGAACCATAAAACATGTTAATCCATTATCATTGGAGACTTCATTTAGTGTTTCGCATGTCATTCACGTGCAAACTGAACCTTTGAAATGAGAAACGGTTTCGTAAAAACGCCAGAGAAGGCCACAGAGAAAGAAAGTATCTGTGGGAGTATGCCAGTCCGAAATGTTACTTTGCTTGCAAGAATTCAAGGAAAGATACTTTGTTCATGACACCTTTGTTTGTCTTCTTTCAGTCTCTTTACACATTTTCTCATTGGCCTGGCTCTATTTGTTTTTTTCCCTGGTCGTCAGTTCTCAAGGCAACAGGAGTCCCCTTGTCACCAAGGTAACATGTGATAATTACAGTCTCTTAATAAACGTTATGACAACGTTACTCGCTAAGCAAAGCAAATCTTTGGCCAATCACATTTCTCGGTACAGACATACCCTAATCTTCATTTAGTCAAACCTCTAAACAAAAATATGCCAATAAATAAATAATATAGGGGGCTACACAACAAAAAGAACTATAAGTAGATGTTTTGTGATACCGCTGGTACCAGTGTTATACAAAACATAACTGAATAATTGGATAAGTTAGATAATATCAACGACAGGAAATTTCAACTGAAGCGAAGGCCCTATCAAGTACTGACCGTTTTCGAAACGGCGAAAAAACAAAAAGCTGGATAAATAAAAACTGAGGGGGGTTACGCAACCAAATAACTATACTGATCAACAAAAGAAACGCGAATTTTTCACCATAGCGCTTTTCTTCGTAAATATGCTTTAATCCGGGTTATTTTGACGTCATTTATTAGAAAATGTTATGTCGTGTGCAAATAGAATATAATTATACTCCTAAAAATTGCACATCGATGACTTTTCACGTCATCAATGACACTACCATCACAGGATATTGAAAGTGAAATGGAGAGCATCTGAAAGGACACAGCTGAAAGACAACCAATGTGCAGTGTCACTAGTGTCCGTGTGCATGAAAATCCGACCTGTTTGATCTTGACCTACTTTTCGTTTGTCAAAGGCACCTAAATAATCAACATAACCTACAAACATGAAAATCATAAAGTTTTTTATTTTTTGGTTAGCGGCCATATTTACCTGATCAAATGGTGTTCTTTATCTCTGTGTCAGTCATTGGAGCATAAAATATGGTTTGAAAGTAATTCACTTTAAATCAAATAAGATTTATTAAGAAAATGATGTGCACCTGAAGTTCTGGTTCTCTAATAAATTTTTCGAGTCAAATTTCGTTTGAGGCAGTTAATAACATCATAAGCAATCAACACAACTTTTGTGTTAAAACATATCACAGGAAACGTCCTTCACATAGTGTGTCCAGTTTTGCTTATTTTTATTACTAATGAATCCCTGTGTCCTTCAAGGTAGCAATGGGCGATAACTCATCCAATTTTTGTGTGAAGGTAGCTCAGACAGTAGGCTGAACATCTGAAGTAAGCAACAAATAACATTTTCTTGTTTTGCTGTCACGGTGGCTCTCTTTTTGGGGGTACACTTACAGACACTTTTCGAGTTTTTAATGGAAGTCAGTATATATCTACACATTTGGGGCGGTCCGTGGCGCAGTGGTTAAGGCGCCTGCCATCAATGCTAAAGGTGCGAGGTTCGATTACGGGTTCCGGCGTCGGACTTTTCTCCTCTAGTAAGTGTCACCGTTAATTCGGGCGGATCGTCGGGGGTTCTTTCCCCGGGTACTCCGGCTCTTCCTCCCCCTCCCCTATGGTACTGGTTTCAGGCCACTTTATAAAATTTCTAATACAAGCGATCAAAATTTCCGAAACCTTAGTAGCTGAGCTGACACTTCGCACCACGTAAATGTCCTGTGTTTGTCTTGTACTGTGTTTGTCTTCAGTGTGTATGTGTGTGTGCCACGTGAGCGTGCGTGTTGGGTTCAGTTCGCGGCGCTTTGAGCCGGTTCGCAGAATTGGGAAACTACGCCTATGTAATAACCGGTATTATTATTATTATTATTATTATTATTATTATTATTATTTTATATTACCAATTTCTTACAAAAGAATGACTTAAAATGTGTTAAATTAAAAAATACATGAGAGAGAAATGCCACTCAAATGCAGTTCGCACGAGGTTGTTTACTGATAGTCGGAAGTATGGAAAATTACGTCCCCTAAATCTCTACGTCACACGTAAAATTTGGTGTCTTTTGAAGGGTATTATTTTTTTTATAGGCTTTGTCAGTGGTTTTTGTCGCCTTTCGGGTCCGCTAAAGCCCTCGACTCCGATATTGACCCCCCCCCCCCCCCCCCCCCCCCCCTGACCGGACCGTCGAGGCCACAAGAACCACTAGCAAAGCCTAAATCGTAATACGACTAATAATATGAATAGTTATGTTTTCTACTTCTGGCGCTTCCCTTGAACTATCAAGGTCGATCTTTCTACTGAACTGTACATAACGTAATCGCCCCAAGACAACTCTCCTCGCAAAAGACGGATATCAGCAAGTCCGTATTTGTAAAAAGCAAGATTTCCATTGTATTACAATGAAAATCGTTCTTTTCTCTCAAATGGACTTACTGTCTTAACTCATTCTACCCCAGACACACCGCAGCAAGATAAGGATCGACCATGATAGTTTAAGGGTGATGCCAGAATAGCTTGGCGCCTATGGGCGCCAAGCTATTCTGGCATCACCCTTGAACTATCATGTTCGATCTGTATCCTGCACTGCAACGCAGTCTTCAGAGGACAACGGCAAAATTTAATGATTTCGGTGTTGGGGTATAATGAGTTAAATTAACTTCATAGGACAGACAAATTCCGATTTCCAAACATCGACCTTATGGCTCAGTGTGTTAACGCTTTGGCTGACGGTAGCGGTTTTTGTCGCGATGACTCCTGCAGGAATCATCGCGACAATAACCGCTACCGACAGCCAAAGGATAAAAAGACTAGCTCGGTGGTAAATTGTAGATTATTCAGTTCAGACGGTGCACGTACATTTGGACGTGACGACCGTTAACTCACTCTAGACGTGCCGCATCCGGATGCGCAGCCTTTTTCGAGACAGAAAGTCTCGAATGAGTTAATTCACTTGTTGACGTCAATATTAGCGTCAAGTTCCTTTCATCAAGTCTTCATTTTCTTGGCAGTGTTACGCGGTACATTTCTCTCAGCAAAATTTAGTTCATTTTCCACAGCAATATACCCTCATGAATCACTTCGACTTGTGGACACATGAAGATCTATGCACGGGCTTACCGTTTGTTCGTGCCCCTCACGCATAGGCGGTGATGGGCCGTTCAGTCAAAGATGGTTGACGTAGGGTCAGTGCAAAATTGAGTTCTACATGACACCTCTATGCAAAGCTCCAATTTCCTCTTGCTGAGAAGGGAACGGATGCGGGGAAGTGTATGCAGCTTGTCTCTTCTCAGCAGTAGGAAAAAATGAAGCTGCGCATGTGGGTGTATGGAACAATTACTGGTCTCGACTTTTTTTCTTTATGTTCTTTATGCAGTTAAGCCGCCGATGACCCTCAGCAAGGGGCAGAGAGACTGCTGAACCAATTCTTTGGGGCGGTCCGTGGCGCAGTGGTTAAGGCGCCTGCCACCAATGCCAAAGGTTCGAGGTTCGAAAACGGGTTCCGGCGTCGGACTTTTCTCCTCTGGTAAGTGTCACCGTTAATTTGGGCTGACCGTCGGGGGTTCTTTCTCCGGGTACTCCGGTTCTTCCACCCCCCCACCCCCCACACTTTGGTACCGGTTTCAGGCCACTTTACAAATTTCAAATACAAGCGATCAAAAATCTCTGTAACTTCAGTAGCTGAACTGGCCCTTCGTCTGTCTTGTACTGTGTTTGTCTTAAATGGCGTAAATCCGTGTCTGTTACGTGAGTGTGCGTGTTGGGTTTCAGTTCGCGGCTCTTTGAGTCGATTTGCCCAAAAATTGAGAAAAAGGCGCCTATATAATAACGGTATTATTATTATTATTATTATTATTCTCTTCCTCAGTCTGTGTCTGCAAGAGAAACAGTTTCCTTCCCTGAGAGCAGTTTGAAGGCCCACTACCGCCGTAACTGTTCAAAGATACACTTCTGTAACAGATGGTTACGAAACTCTGCATACAAGTTCATTTAGACACCGGCGGACAATCCAATTCAGCACACGTCGTCTTAATATATCAAGTAACCTGACAATGACTGACTCCACTCCGTTCTATAAATACAACTCTATCAGTACGAGAAACAGCTGAATAGATTGACAGCTAACGGCAGCGCAGAATAAATAAGTGCTATTATATTACGCGTGTCCTTTTGCTGCGTGTCCAAACTGCTATTAAAGTTCATTGTGTGTGTCGACAAGGCATAATAAACACGAATGGTGCTGAAATGTGTCTTCAAATTTACGCGTAATAGTACTTTAAGAGGCATACATCCTCATGCGCCCCCGCATTTGCGGGGGCGCATGAGGATTTATGCCTTTTGAATATATATCATTCCCCCTGTCTGTAGGAGCGGACTGTACTAGCGTTTTCAGTTTCAGTTTCGGCCTGGTGACAGCTTCCTTGTTAACGCCTCCTGAAAACGTGCCGCCCTGCATGTTTGGATGACGGCAGAGTACACAGTACGCAAAAGGTCCTCTGGCCAACGTCAGCCGCAGTTGGTCGGCCAGTTGGTGCGTGGGCCAACTGCGACCTGCATAGTCCCGATCAAGATTTGTTTTCCTTCAAGTTTGCATTGGCGAAGTCAAGTGTTTTCTATTCTTTGCGCAATGTTCTGTTGCTTGAGCAGAGAAGTCAGCACGAACACGGGGTATAACTGACCATTCCTGTCGTGTGAAGGCAGACGACAGTAAGTCCATTTTCGTGGCCGAATACGAACTTTTCAATGTATTACAATGAAAATCTCGCTTTTCACCCAAAAAATAAAAATAAATAAATGACCTGCTGTCTTTTGCCTTCAGAGGGCAGCGTCCTTCAGTTATTTGCTTTTCATGGTCTGCATGCATCAGGCTTCCCAGTGCGCAAAGGCCATCGAGTCGACGTCAGCCGCCGTTGGCCCGTGCACAGCCGTGCGCGGGCCAGCGGCGGCCGACGGCAGCCCTATGGCCTTTGCGCACTGGGTTAATTTCACATAGTGATGCCCTGCCGTTGCTGATAGGGATCTATATATTCCATCGTATTTCACGATTTCGTATTGAGCCGGTCCTATATACATACATCTCTGTACCTCATACAAGTGAAGGGCTGGAAGGCTGGGGAGTGGTGGGGGTTGGGGGTTGGGGGTGGGAGGTGGCGGAGTAGGGTTGGGGATGGTGGCGATTAAAAATGTAAAGCTATGTATGCTGACGTTTTAAACCTTTCAGCCCCGAAAAAAAAAATGAACACAACTCGGCTGCAAGAGGTATGGATCCTCATGAGCCCCCGCAATTGCGGGGGCTCGTGAGGATCTATGCCTCTTGCTGAAACCACTTTGTATCCATGTTCCTTTGACTGCTGGGGATCTCTGACGTTGAATTGACAATGATTTCAAAAACACAGTCTGTGTCCATTACGGGCAGTGAAGAGGATTACACCATGAACCCTAGGGTAGAAATTCCAACATATAGACATTGTCCCCTGAACTGCGACTACATTATAGTTCAGGAAACAGGCTGACCATGACAGTTCAAGGGCAGGGCCAGAATAATGGCTTGGCACCACCCTTGAACTATCATGATCGATCCTCTTCTTGTTGTAGTGAGTTAGAGCTGAATGGGATAAATGTTGTCAGAGGTCGTTTGTGTACTCTTGTTTATGCATCGTTGATACCTCCGACGCACAGCATCTGTAATTATTTGCCTTTTTCTTTTTTTATTTTTTCTCTTTGTCTGTGGGATACATGGGGGCGTGGGCGCTGGAATCCATCCTGTGACAGTGAGTTGACACACTCGAAACCGTCCTTCCTGTTGCATAATGCAGGCAGGCACATGCCACATTCAACTTTTTATCCACGATAGTAATATCATCATACATGAGAGAAAAACACCAACAGGGAGAGGGTTAACACAATGAGCGCTTGGGTTGAAATTCCAAAATATCAGTGCTGTACTCTGAACTGAGAGGAAACATGTCGACCTTGATAGTTCAAGGCTGGTGCCAGAATAGCTTGGCGCCCCAAGGCGCCAATCTATTCTGGCACCAGCCTTGAACTATCATGGTCGATCCTTATATTGTAGTATGTCAGGGCTGAATTAATAAAGTTTGTTGTCGGAACTTGTTTCTGTATCCTTGTTTATGTATAATTGACACGCGAGATGTACATCATCCTTGTCTGATCCCAGCATCTGTAGCGGCCTTTTGTCATCATTTCTTGCGTTACTTTTCTCTTTATCTGAGGTATGTACATGTGGGCGTTGTGCTGGTTTCTGTTCTTTGACAGTGAGTTGACACACTCGCCAATCCTGGAAATCGTCCTTCCTGATCCATAATGCAGGAAGGCACATGCCACGGTCACCTCTTTTTCCCCACAATCATATTATTATGCATGAGAAAGAATGCCATTTTGACGTTCAGCATGATCACCAGTAGAATATTTTTCTCATGGATAGAATCACGTATTCTTACCAGGCGGGCGCCAGCCGTGAGATACAACAACAGAGACTAATTCCTTATCAAGAAAAAAATAGACCAAAATTCATTAGTTTTTACCAGGAATTGGAATCAGAGATAATAGCGATCTTTTTTTTTTTAATTTCAAAGTAGGAGTTCTTTTTATTTAATGCAGTGTTCTTATTTTGTTTCACGCGGTAGAATTGAAGTGGGTGTTTGCTCGTTAATATGTTTGTTCAGTAAAACAAAGAAAACAGAAACACAAGCCCCCCCTCCCCCTTCCCCCCTCCACTTCCCCCCCCCCCCCCCCCCCCGTCCTAAAAAAAATCCCCGAAAACAAAAATCAACAACAAACAAACAAACAAGCAAGCAAAAAAAGAAACAAAGAAAGAAACAAACAAAACAAACAAACATTCAAACTAAGCAGCCAACCAAGCAGCTAACTAACCAACCAAGCAATCAACCAGTGAGCCAACCAATCAGCCAACGAACAAAACAATAAAAGCAAACAAATCGCGATGCAGTTGTCTTTTTCGCCTTCGAGCCATCTGCCCAATTTAGTAAAACAATGCATATCTCTATTTAATTCCTGGCGACTGCTCACACGAATATGGTAAATAACGTCTATTTTGGACGAGGTTTGGACGTGAATCTTATCTTTGAGGCTGGCCAATTTGTAATGCAAAGCGCACATTAATTTCGTTCCACCACACGTAGCGCGGCATGTCAAGTGGCATTACACTGCGATCTAAACGCCATTCATTTCCCATAAGAAAAACGCAGGCTTAAATTATGCTAGCATGAGGCATAGATCCTCATGAGCCCCCGCATATGCGGGGCCTCATGAGGATCTATGCCTCCTGCAGATGAGGAGGGTTCGCACTTACTGCTCACTTAGCTGAACGAAGGATGTCCGGAAGAAATAAGATAATGGAGGGACTCACGGACGTAAGAGCATTATAGACGTGATTGGCAAATGCACTGAATGACGTAATCCAGACCAAAAAGGTGACTGCCAAGCGTGTGAAATGCAAAGAAGTACCCAACGGAGAAAGAAACACGCTTAGAAAAAACGGTACAACACAATTTATTAATATTTCGGGTAAATACCCTTTGTCAAAATAGACAAACAAACAGAGACATTATTTGCTACTTATCTTCAGATGCAGAAGGAATGTGGCAACTGAAGGTGACGTAAAAAGAAAAAGAAAAGGAAAGGAAGAACAAAAGTAAAAATGACGTCAAAGAAAAAAATCGTAAGAGAAAGACTCCGAGAGAAACTAAACACGAGAGACAAGAGTGTGTGTAAGCGCGCGCAGGAGCGAGCAAAAGTAAATGCGCGTGTGTGAGGCCGGGGAGAGAGAGAGAGAAGAGAGACAGCGAGAGAGAGAGAGAGAGGGGGGGGGGAGAGAAAGAGAAAGAGAGAGAGAGAGAGAGAGAGAGAGAGAGAGAGAGAGAGAGAGAGAGAGAGAGAACGAACGGGGAGTACCCTTGGGCACGAAGTAGGCTGAGTGTCTAATACACAAAGCCAGCTAAACACCAACCCGAAGGCAAACCTTATATCACCATCGAGTTGAGGACTACCTCGGGGAAAAACGGGAGGACCCCGGGAAAAAAAAACCCAGCATTTAGCATGGTACACAACAAGGAATATCGATGAAACAAAGCAAATAATCAAATTCAGTAAGAGAATAATGGTATAAGAGGAGAGTAGGTAGTTGTGAAACCATCTTCAAGGGTAACTCAAAAAAAAAAAAAAAAAAAAAAACGGGTGTGGGGGGAGAGAAAGACAAAAGGGGCGGGGGAAGGGGAGGGGGAAAGGGAAGAGAGAGAGAAAGGGGGAAGAGAGAAAGAGAGAGAGAGAGAGAGAGAGAGAGAGAGAGAGAGAGAGAGAGAGAGAGAGAGAGAGAGAGAGAGAGAGAGAGAGAGAAAACAAAAAGGGAGGGGGGGGGGGAAGGCAAACAAACAGAGCCACCAGCCCCACCCAACAGGCACCCTCCAGCCCACGGACGAACGCACAGGCATGCGAACAAGACGACCACATACATCCCCAAGGGAATGCACACGATCGCCCCCCACACCCGCGCATAAATCCAAGGACCGGCGACCAGGCGCCCGACAGGGAAGGGCAAGGGATCCAACTTAACGTATGGCCAGCGCTGAAAAAGTCCCCATGGGAGGCACAAAGTACATATCAATCAGCGCCAGCCGCAACTATCTGGTTAGTGAGTAGTCAGACAGAAGCGACTCGGTAAGGTAAATGACAGTTAGCAGAAGACACAGGTAAGGTCCAAAAAGTTAATCTTTCATATTCATCCCGAGTGGCGCCACAGTGCCCAGTTTATTAATCAAAAATTTTTCTCGGTCTTTCCTGGCCCAGACATTACTGGCTTGCATAAGCCAGAGGCCTTTAACACGAATGTCCGAGACGGAGTGATCGGCCTGGTTGAAATGTCGCCCGACCGGTCTATTGTAATGGTACTTGACCGACTGAAGATGTTCTTTAAAACGGTCGTTGATGGTTCTTTCCGTCTCTCCAACATAGAGTTGGCCGCATTTCACACAGGAGATGACATAAATCACGTTGGTAGTTTGACATGTGAAGTATCTGTCTATGTTGAATTTGTAGCGTGGACCATTCACCACTGTAGAAGGGCAAATAAAAGGACATGTCTTGCAATTTGGAACATTGCACGGTGTGGAGCCGGAGGGTCTGGTGGTAGAACGAGGCTTAAGAGTAGAGCGAACAAGCATGTCTCGTAAATTAATATCCCTCTTGAAAGCCACCAACGGAGGTTCAGAAAAGATAGCAGCGGACTCTTTACTGGATGACAAAAGACCCCAGTTAGAAAGAAGTATTTTACGAACCGGATTGGTGTGCGGATGGTAAACCATGGTTACGATGGGCCTGTCACTCTCAGCGGTAGGCTTAGTCTGCAGTATACTCGCGCGACTAAGTTTTTGTACTGTTTGGAGAGAACCTTGAACAACAGTATGTGGGTAATGTCTGTCGATGAAAAATCCAGCCATTTCTTTGGATTGAACATCAAAATCTGATTTTTCGGAACAGATTCTTTTAAGCCGAAGAAACTGAGAAAATGGGATGCTATTCTTACATTTGGGGTTGTGCGAAGAGCGGTAGTCGAGGTATGAATTCATACCTCGACTACCGCTCTTCGCACAACCCCAAATGTAAGAATAGCATCCCATTTTCTCAGTTTCTTCGGCTTAAAAGAATCTGTTCCGAAAAATCAGATTTTGATGTTCAATCCAAAGAAATGGCTGGATTTTTCATCGACAGACATTACCCACATACTGTTGTTCAAGGTTCTCTCCAAACAGTACAAAAACTTAGTCGCGCGAGTATACTGCAGACTAAGCCTACCGCTGAGAGTGACAGGCCCATCGTAACCATGGTTTACCATCCGCACACCAATCCGGTTCGTAAAATACTTCTTTCTAACTGGGGTCTTTTGTCATCCAGTAAAGAGTCCGCTGCTATCTTTTCTGAACCTCCGTTGGTGGCTTTCAAGAGGGATATTAATTTACGAGACATGCTTGTTCGCTCTACTCTTAAGCCTCGTTCTACCACCAGACCCTCCGGCTCCACACCGTGCAATGTTCCAAATTGCAAGACATGTCCTTTTATTTGCCCTTCTACAGTGGTGAATGGTCCACGCTACAAATTCAACATAGACAGATACTTCACATGTCACACTACCAACGTGATTTATGTCATCTCCTGTGTGAAATGCGGCCAACTCTATGTTGGAGAGACGGAAAGAACCATCAACGACCGTTTTAAAGAACATCTTCAGTCGGTCAAGTACCATTACAATAGACCGGTCGGGCGACATTTCAACCAGGCCGATCACTCCGTCTCGGACATTCGTGTTAAAGGCCTCTGGCTTATGCAAGCCAGTAATGTCTGGGCCAGGAAAGACCGAGAAAAATTTTTGATTAATAAACTGGGCACTGTGGCGCCACTCGGGATGAATATGAAAGATTAACTTTTTGGACCTTACCTGTGTCTTCTGCTAACTGTCATTTACCTTACCGAGTCGCTTCTGTCTGACTACTCACTAACCAGATAGTTGCGGCTGGCGCTGATTGATATGTACTTTGTGCCTCCCATGGGGACTTTTTCAGCGCTGGCCATACGTTAAGTTGGATCCCTTGCCCTTCCCTGTCGGGCGCCTGGTCGCCGGTCCTTGGATTTATGCGCGGGTGTGGGGGGCGATCGTGTGCATTCCCTTGGGGATGTATGTGGTCGTCTTGTTCGCATGCCTGTGCGTTCGTCCGTGGGCTGGAGGGTGCCTGTTGGGTGGGGCTGGTGGCTCTGTTTGTTTGCCTTCCCCCCCCCCCTCCCTTTTTGTTTTCTCTCTCTCTCTCTCTCTCTCTCTCTCTCTCTCTCTCTCCTCTCTCTCTCTCTCTCTCTCTCTCTCTCTCTCTCTCCCTCTCTCTCTCTCTCTTCCCCCTTTCTCTCTCTCTTCCCTTTCCCCCTCCCCTTCCCCCGCCCCTTTTGTCTTTCTCTCCCCCCACACCCGGTTTTTTTTTTTTTTTTTTTTTTTTTGAGTTACCCTTGAAGATGGTTTCACAACTACCTACTCTCCTCTTATACCATTATTCTCTTACTGAATTTGATTATTTGCTTTGTTTCATCGATATTCCTTGTTGTGTACCATGCTAAATGCTGGGTTTTTTTTCCCGGGGTCCTCCCGTTTTTCCCCGAGGTAGTCCTCAACTCGATGGTGATATAAGGTTTGCCTTCGGGTTGGTGTTTAGCTGGCTTTGTGTATTAGACACTCAGCCTACTTCGTGCCCAAGGGTACTCCCCGTTCGTTCTCTCTCTCTCTCTCTCTCTCTCTCTCTCTCTCTCTCTCTCTCTCTCTCTCTCTCTCTCTCTCTCTCTCTCTCTCTCTCTCTCTCTCTCTCTCTCTCTTTCTCTCTCTCCCCCCCCCCTCTCTCTCTCTCTCTCTCTCTCGCTGTCTCTCTTCTCTCTCTCTCTCCCCGGCCTCACACACGCGCATTTACTTTTGCTCGCTCCTGCGCGCGCTTACACACACTCTTGTCTCTCGTGTTTAGTTTCTCTCGGAGTCTTTCTCTTACGATTTTTTTCTTTGACGTCATTTTTACTTTTGTTCTTCCTTTCCTTTTCTTTTTCTTTTTACGTCACCTTCAGTTGCCACATTCCTTCTGCATCTGAAGATAAGTAGCAAATAATGTCTCTGTTTGTTTGTCTATTTTGACAAAGGGTATTTACCCGAAATATTAATAAATTGTGTTGTACCGTTTTTTCTAAGCGTGTTTCTTTCTCCGTTGGGTACTTCTTTACTGAATGACGTGATTGGATGATGCACGGAACGACCTTACCTACGCATGTCTCTCGCATACTTCCGGTTCAGTTGCCGTTCGAAATCCGTGTCTAAACAGGCGATGCAGACCATACCGTGTACGAGATATGTCCGCTAGCAACGGCCGTGTCAAGCTAGCTAAAACAGTAACTCAGAACTGGATGGATGCATGGGTCGGCATGCATGGACGCAAGGATAGAAATGCTGACTGAGCGGTTGGTTAGTTGATTGGTCAGTTTATTGGCCTGATTAGCTGAACCACTGATTGGTATATAGAGAAAACAGTAACACGAAGAAAATGTCAGCAAAGAAAGAAACAAGATGGCTGCGATGCGTTTTGTTTTACTTATACTGAGGAGCAAAAGAAATGCGACATTTCTTGAATCATTGGAAACACTTTAGTGTTTCCGATGATTCCAAAAGTGTCGCATTTCTTTTGCTCCTCAGTAAACAAGGTGAAGTGACGGCCAGTCCCAGTGGCTATAATGACAACCCCTCACCACCCAATTTCCCTGTCTCTCCCCACCTCCACCGCTTCTCCTGCCCACTCTCGCCCCACCTGTCAGTCCTGACACTGACTGTGTGTGGGAAGACATTACAGGAGGAAGCACAAGACATCCTTGGGACAGTCCCATAGCCAGTATCTTCAGTCAGCAAGATTCACACAGATTATCATATGCCACGGTAGCTTGCAGTCTTATGTCCTTGTAGGTCTCACTTACACACTGGTAGGATCGCAACTTTCGCTCATAAGTCTGTTTCTTAGACAGGACCGAGGAGGATTATTTCTGGAACAGAAGATCGAAATATCCGATAATTTCTGCAAGAGGCATAGATTCTCATGAACCCCAGGCAGCTTACAGTCTCAGTCATGTCAGTGTACACAAACCAAGGGGAATCACTCAGCGCTGGACAGACAAACAGTTAGATCCCCTGCCTCCGCCTATCAGGCACCCAATCGCCAGCCCACAGAGAAATACGCAGGTATAGAACAATAATAATAATAATAATAAGCGCATTAAATAGGCGCTTTATCCCAATTGAAAATCGGCTCAAAGCGCCGCCGCGAACTGAACCCAACAAGCACGCTCACGTGAATCACGCGCATTCTCTCACACACTGTACATAAACACAGAACATTCACGTGGTGCTAAGGGCAAGCTCAAGCGAGCTACTGAAGTTTTTGGAAATTCAAAATCGTTTCTATTTGAAATTTGATTAAGTGGGCTGAAGCTGATACCAAAGTAGAGGGGGAGGAAGAGCCGGAGTACCCGGAGAAAAAACCCCCGACGGTCCGCCCGAATTAACGGTGACACTTACTAGAGGAGAAAAATCCGACGCCGGAACCCGTAATCGAACCTCGCACCTTTAGCATTGGTGGCAGTCGCCTTAACCACTGCGCCACGGACCGCCCCGATCATTTGCAAAGATCGTCTTGTTCTAAACCTGCGTATTTCTCTGTGAGCTGGCGATTGGGTGCCTGATAGGCGGGGGCAGGGGATCTAACTGTTTGTCTGTCCAACGCTGAGTGATTCCCCGTTGGTTTGTGTACAATTCTGCCAGCGCTAGCCTCACCTATCTGGTTTGTGAGCATGTCAGTGTAGATCTCTCTTGCGCAGTGGTAGGAATCGGACCTTTTGCTTACATGTCTGTTTTTTAGACATGACGGAGGGAGGGCAATTCTAAAACGGGTGAGCCGGCGAAATGTCAGAAAAATCTCCGTAAGAGGTTTAGATGCTCATGCGCACCTCCAGCAACAGGACTCATGAA
The DNA here is from genome assembly GCA_036245525.1 of Semisulcospira habei. NCBI lineage: Eukaryota > Metazoa > Mollusca > Gastropoda > Semisulcospiridae > Semisulcospira > Semisulcospira habei. The sequence continues at coordinate 116,132,774 of BTPG01000008.1, forward strand.
AATGCATCCCTCCTGTCTTAGTCACTGTGACTGGACGCCACTTCGCCTTGTAAAAGAAACAAAACTAATTTTTCACCCGCCAAAATTCTGAATTTGTATTAACCCTTATCATTTGGAATACACCAGTGTGTGAAAAATAAGATGGACTAAAATAGTTCAAGGGTAGTGCCAGAATAGCTTTGGCGCCTCTAGGCGCCAAGCTATTCTGGCACCACCCTTGAACTAAAGCCATTGGTCTGTATGCTTATCCGTTAGTACTATAATGTAGTTTGCATATGGCAGTGTACAAATTTAAAGGTTTTAGCGTCAGTATGATATGGGTTAAGGGGAAATATGGATTTGTTAACTGTCCTCTCGAAAAATCGCTAACTGTAAATAACTTGACAAAACAACTTTTCAATTACGTGGACTATTTTTAAACCCCAATGTCAGCTTTCGCCCGAAGCAATGTCATTCAATTAACATCATCACTGTCAGGACGAGATGAACAGCACTCAGCTGCAAGAGGCATAGATCCTCATGAACGCCCGCAGTTGCGGGGGTTCATGAGGATCTATACCTCTTGCTTGCCCCATTCGTAAATGTGTTCGTCGCTTAGAATGGCTACCGAGTTTCAGTCCGTGATGTTTCCAAAAATATACTTTATGCCCATTGGCATTTAAGATGTCCACCCCCAAAATGCACCTTCATTCCTGCTAATATCATTTAATGTTCTGGAAAGTCCAGACCAAGGAGTGAGGATGTTTTTGTCTACCGTATTGAAAATACGGTAGACATTAAGACGGGGGCTGGTAGGAGCGCGTTCCGTAGAATGCGAAGGACATAACAGGCGGGCGGGGCTCATGGTCTGGCAAAGAAGTAACAATATAAAAATGACATCACGTCTAGCCTCTCTAATCTTACTGTTGAACGTCGATTTAGCGCGAAACGCCGTATGTGCGTAGGTATGTGTGTGCGCATGTATTTAAACACGAGAATCTCCGATATTACTGTACGCACAAACTTGAAACTTGGCAAAATACTTTATTAAGTGGGTGGCTAAGAGAGCCTGCGAACACATTGTAATTGGATGTCTCATTGAAGACATAAAAGACCGTTTATAGAAAGTCGGTTGACCCAGATTAGAGTCCGTAAAATTGATTATATGCACTTAAAAGTCTGGATATGGCTAATTTGTAGAAAGACATTGGATGAGTTCGTTAGCCAGCTTTGTACCTATTCCACGTTTTCGAAAATAAAAGTTCAATGCGGAAAAAAATGTCAAAAGTAAGACTCCTTGATTTCATCAGAAGAATCAAACAGTGACGGTACCGTAAAAGCACCAAACGCGTCAGTGTTTTATACAATGTTTCTAATTGACGCAAATCACCAGCACTTCAGTGTTTTACATGTGTATGAGCTGGTGCGATGCTCTCCTTCATTTATTTTTGTTTGTATTTGCGAACGTGTTGTGGAAAAGGTGGAATATACAATACAATACAATACAATACAATACAACTTTCTTGTCTGTTCGAGTCAAGGCACGACAGAAATTTGCCTTTCGGCCTTGCCTTGCATGCAAGCTCATACGGAAGAGGTTTTGTGGGCTTTGGCCATACCACCTTATTCTTCAAAATGGATGTGGCTACGCCAGCCCACAGAACGTGTAACCGGTAGAAACGCCCTGTGTCAGCCCGGTGTGTTTGTGTGTGCCATTCTGCCGTTTGTGTGTTTTATTCCCGTTCGGATCAGGCGGTGGGAGGGCGTGGAGGTGGGGTGGGGGATGAAAGGGAGATTCTGAATGAGTTAGTAATCCAGCGTTGTACCTCTTCAACTTTTTCAATAATAATAAATTCATTTTTGCAAGTTTTGGAGCCACTATTTAATCCCATCAAATAGTCAGCGCTGGAAGAGGCTGTGTGAAACAAAACAGTCAGCTCTGAAAGAGCGTGCCTATCGGATGAGTGACGTAAAATATCAAATTCGTCAGTGTACACGGCTTCGTGAGACCAGCGATAAAATGACGTGAAGCTTATAGAGACGTCATTTTGCTGCTCGTCCTATTCTTCTTCTCAGAATTCCTGTCGCTACTCCAGCCCACAGAGCGTACTAATGGCGGAAAGCGCTGTGTGTCTGTCTTTATTTGTGTGCGCCGGCGTGTGTGTTGATCAGAGGTTGGCTTAGAGAGAAGGAAATGGATCAGATGGATAAGCTTAGAAATATGAACAACTCTGAATGTTCCTAAAAGAAAAACGCACTTGAGCTCCAAACAATACGGTAGACGTTGGGATGAAATCCTCATCTTGTTTAGAATAACCCTCTTACACACCTTGTGTAGGCGGCCTCCGCTAATACTAATGTTTCTTTAGTGTATTTTTACTGAATGTTTCGTCAGCCTCTTTTCCTTTCCTGTAACATTTTGTCGTGATCATGTTTCCGGAGTGTATTTTCATCGCAAGATCTATATCTTTTACGTTCTGGATGGGTTGTGATAATATTACTGTAGCGTATTTTTTTACCACAGTACTAGTGTATTTTACCACAATAATTTAAAAGACTTTTTTTAGGTGGGGGGGGGGGGGGGGGGGGGAGGGTGATAAAAGGTATTTTGTGTGTGTGTGTGCTTTTACCACAGATTTTATCTCTTTTTGTAAGGGCTGTGATAATGTTTCCGTAGTGTATTTTTGTACCACAAGTTCCATCTCTTTCACATATTGTGCGGGTTGTGATAATGTTTCCGTAGAGTATTTTTACCACAACCTTTAAGATAAATACTATTTTGGGCGGGTTGCGAAAATGTTCCCGTAGTTATTTCTACCACAATACTTTAAGAGAAATACTCGTTTTGGAGGGCTGTGATAATCTTTCCGCAATATTTAAAATTACATTTTGTTGTCTTCATGTTTTGTGGTCTATTCCTGTCTCAGGCTCTATCTTTTTTTTTTTATTAAAAAACTTGTCTGGGAGGGATGGATGTCTTAATGTCTCTGTAGCGTATTTTCACTGCAAGTCACATCTCTGTTAATGTTTAGTGTAGTGTAATTTATACTGCAAACTTCCTATCTCTATTAATCTTTAAAGGAATAAAGGTGGTGCATTTTTGCGGCATGTTTTATCAGTTTCACGTTTAATGGCTTCACTACAAAGAAACAAAATCAACGCCACCCAACTGCAAGAGGCATATATCGTCTAGATGCCCCGCAGTTTCGGGGGCTCATGAGGATCTATGTCTCTTGGTGAAACCACATTGTATCCACGCTGAACTGACAATGATTTTTACAACACAATTGCGCCCAGTGACAATAAAATAGTTGAAACAATTCACGAGAGACGCACCCAATGCGCAAAAGGCTATCGGGCCGACGTCGGTCCGATGGCCTTTGCGCAATGGGGATTGTCCATAACAACTTCAATGCGGTAGTGCCTGATTAGCTTTTATAGCCGCTATTTAGTCAAGCGCTTGGCGATTTTGAAAGCACCAATTCAGCTCTCCAGAAACTGCCCTGGAATTATCACGGTCAGCCCACCACTTTTGCCCTGAGTCAAGTTGTGCGCGGACTTAATCCTGATTGCAGTCTCGTCAAATTACTTTCCGGACTCCTAATAATAACCAGACAGGTTTATTTCAGGGTTGCCAAAAGGAGCTTCACTCGATTGCATCTGGAGGTCATCCCTACACTTCTGTTCTCTGACAAGAGGTGTCGTGGGTTTTCTATGAATAGACTTGTTGTTTATTACGAGGCAGATTGCTCATAAACAGGAAAAAATAGTTTGCCTCTCTGTATCGTCTTCCCAGAAAGCTTTCTCAGGATCTACTCTGAGCTATCATGCTCCGGATAGATCCTGATTAGCTCGACTTGAAAGGACGAGTCGATAATTGGCTATACAAACTGAACACCACCCAGCTGCAAGAGACATAGATCCTCATGAGCGCCGCAGTTGGAAGGCTCATGAGGGTCTGCGCCTCTTGCTGACACCACTTTGTATCCATGTTCCTCTGACGGCTGGGGATCTCTGGCGTGGAATTGACAATGATTTCAAAAACACAGTCTGCGTTCGCTGAGATGAACCAAGATGTGATATAATTGTGAGTTATCTAGCTTTAGCCGCGGTCAACGGGCATCTTCTCATGCGGTCAGAAAACAAGAATAAACAATGGATCCACTCTCATGACGACCACGACCGGACTCAACGTAGCATGCTGGAACATCCGAACCATGCTCGACACAGCAGACAGCGGACGCCCTGAACGTCGCTCCGCCCTCATTGCCCATGAATTGCGGAGGTTAAACATCGACATCGCCGCGCTCAGCGAAGTACGCCTTCCGGAGGAAGGCAGCCTCCAAGAACTTGGCGCTGGCTACACCCTCTACTGGTCAGGCAGGCCTGCATCAGAAAGACGGCTCTCAGGCGTGGGCTTCATGGTGAAGACCCCCATTGCGACTAAGTTGGAAAACCTACCAACGGGTCACTCCGACCGCATCATGTCCATGCGCCTCCCACTGAGACACCAGCAATACGTCACCCTTCTCAGTGTGTACTCCCCAACCCTCCTGGCAGAGCCTGCAGAAAAAGACAAGTTCTACTCTGACCTGCGCAGCCTCCTGCAGAGCACCCCTGCAGACGACAAAGTCATCATCCTTGGCGACTTCAACGCCAGAGTGGGCCAAGACTCTGAAGCCTGGAAAGGAGTCCTCGGCAAGCATGGCGTTGGGAACTGCAATGACAATGGTCGCCTACTGTTGGAGCTCTGTGCAGAGCAGCAACTTGTCATCACCAACACTACTTTCCAGCAAAAGGACAGTCGAAAGACCACCTGGATGCATCCTCGCTCCAAGCACTGGCACCTTATCGACTATGTCCTAGTGCGTCAGAGGGACCGCAGTGACGTCCTCCTCACCAGAGTGATGCCCAGCGCAGAGTGCCACACTGACCACCGCCTTGTTCGCTGCAAACTCAGGCTCCGCCTCAAGCTGAAACCCAAGAAAGGGGGCCCTCCCAAGAAAAAGCTTGATGTTGCCAGCCTTCAGCGTGACGACAAGAAAGCTGCCCTTCAGGCCGATTTACAGCGCATGCTCAAAGACACAGTTGATCCAGCAGACTCCTCCCCTGAAACACTCTGGGAACAACTGAAAACTGCTATTGTAAAATCCTCTGTGGAAGTCTTGGGCTTTGCTAGAAAGAGGAACAAAGACTGGTTTGACGAAAACGACATAGAGATCCAGGAACTTCTATCAAAAAAAAGAGCCGCCCACCAGGCCCACCTAGCCCAGCCTTCCTGCCCTGTGAAGAAGTCTGCCTTCCGCCTCATCTGCAGCAGTCTTCAGCTCAAGCTTAGAGAGCTCCAGAACGAGTGGTGGTCCAGACTCGCACAGAAGACCCAGCTCTGCGCTGACAACGGTGACTACAGGGGCTTCTACGAAGCACTGAAAGCAGTGTATGGCCCTAGGCACCTGGTACAAAGTCCCCTGCGAAGCGCTGTTGGACAGGCACTCCTCACAGATAATACCTCCATCTTGAACCGCTGGTCGGAATACTTTCAGGACCTCTTCGGCGCTGAACGCACTGTTCAAGAAACAGTCATCCTCCAAATCCCACACCTTCCACTAAAGGTTGAATTGGACGAACCGCCCACCGCCGAAGAGACCCTCACAGCCATCCACCAGCTCAAGAGTGGCAAAGCAGCAGGCATTGACGGAATCCCGCCAGAGATCTGGAAACATGGAGGCCCAGCACTGCACAACAAGCTCCACGACCTCTTTCTCTGCTGCTGGGAAAAAGGAACACTACCAAAGGATCTCCGTGATGCAGTCATCATCATCCTGTACAAGAACAAAGGAGAGAAGTCTGCCTGCTCTAATTATCGTGGAATTACCCTGCTGTCCATTGCCGGGAAAATTCTCGCAAGGTTGCTCCTGAATCGGCTGGTACCTGCCATCGCTGAAGACCACCTCCCAGAGGGCCAGTGTGGCTTCAGAGCCAACAGGAGTACCACCGACATGGTCTTTGTGCTGAGACAGCTTCAGGAGAAGTGCCGCGAGCAGAACAAAGGGCTGTACGTAACGTTTGTCGACCTAACAAAAGCGTTTGACACTGTGAGCAGGCAAGGTATGTGGCAGATCCTGGAGCGACTAGGTTGTCCCCCAAAGTTCCTCAACATGATCGTCCAGCTCCACGAGGACCAGCAAGGCCAGGTCAGACTAAACAGTGACCTCTCAGAACCATTCCCCATTCGCAACGGCGTGAAGCAAGGCTGCGTGCTGGCACCGACCCTCTTCACCATCTTCTTCAGCATGATGTTGAAGCAGGCCACAGTGGACCTCGACGATGACGACGCAGTGTACATCAGGTATCGTCTCGATGGCATCCTGTTTAACCTCAGACGACTGCAGGCCCACACGAAAACCCTAGACCAACTGATTCGTGAGCTGCTCTTCGCTGATGACGCTGCCCTCGTTGCACACACAGATAGAGCCTTGCAGCGCATTACGTCCTGCTTCGCAGATGCTGCCCAGCTCTTTGGACTTGAGGTCAGTCTGAAAAAGACAGAGGTCCTTCATCAGCCGGCACCCAAGGAAGAGCATCGCCCTCCCCACATCACCATCGGCGAGTCCGAACTGAAGTCTGTACACCAGTTTACCTACCTTGGCTGCATCATCACGTCAGACGCCAAGCTGGACAAGGAGCTGGACAACAGGCTGGCAAAAGCGAACAGTGCTTTCGGGCGACTATTCAAGCGGGTGTGGCACAATCAACAGCTGAAAAAAGGCACCAAGATCAGCGTGTACAGAGCTGTCGTCCTCACCACACTGCTGTACGGTTCCGAGTCCTGGGCCCTCTACCGCAGCCAACTACGACTCCTCGAACGCTTTCACCAGCGCTGCCTGCGTACCATCCTCAGCATTCACTGGAGTGACTATGTCACCAACGTCGAGGTCCTTGAACAAGCGGAAACTGTGAGCATCGAGGCTTTGCTGCTGCGGACACAGCTTCGCTGGGCGGGGCACGTCTCCAGGATGGAGGATCATCGCCTACCCAAGATCACTCTGTTCGGCGAGCTCGCCACTGGACACCGAGACAGAGGGGCACCAAAGAAGAGATACAAAGACGGTCTCAAGAAGTCGCTTAGTGCCTGCCAAATCGACCACCGCCAGTGGTCTTCGCTTGCTGCGGACCGTGACACCTGGCGCTCCACCATTCACAAGGCAGCCGTCTCCTTTGAGGACTCTCGCAGAGCTAACCTTAAGGACAAGCGGCTTAGAAGAAAAAACAGAGTTGTCGTAACTCAGAACCTTGACCAGACATTCCCCTGCAGCCACTGCGGTCGAACCTGCCTGTCCCGGATTGGCCTCCGCAGCCACGAAAATGCCTGCAGACGACGTGGGCAAGCCCTATAGAATCTTCGTTCGCGAAGTCAAGCCAAGAATAGAGCTTTGGAAATTGGAAAGGAATTAAGACGCTCGTGGCAATTTGTATGCAGATTTTTCTTCAATTTTTGTTTTATCTGTATTTATAAATACCAAACCAATTGACCCCTCATCCTTAATGTTTTTAGAATTGTTTGAATCCCCGTTATAACCAGACAGTGTTATATTTTGGGTTTAACTGCTTCTTTTTTTTTTAACCGTAATGTACATACCTTCCAGACTAAAACTCTTTAAGAAAGCACAAAATGGACACCTGCCTGTGGAAAATACTATTATTGACGGGAGGGATGTCCTTGACTCGTAAGGCGTGAATGACCTCTTTCAGTTCTCGTGATTCGTAATGCAAGTTGTGATCAGTGAAAGTAGTACTGGCCAGAACCGTGAAAGCTACATGTACATACGCTCTTTTTTGGTTCTTTAAATTTTTGTAGTTAATTTCGTGACACGTTTAAAGCCTAGCACACTGTAAACCCCTGAACATATTGTATTTTTGAAATCTTTGTTAATTTAACACTAAGACCGTCCAAGTAACGAGTGGTCTCATGTATGTCGTAAATTTAACGCTAAGACCGTCCAAGTAACGTGTGGTCTCATGTATGTCGTAAATTTAACGCTAAGACCGTCCAAGTAACGTGTGGTCTCATGTATGTCGTAAATTTAACGCTAAGACCGTCCAAGTAACGTGTGGTCTCATGTATGTCGTAAATGTAACGCTAAGACCGTCCAAGTAACGTGTGGTCTCACGTATGTCGTAAATGTAACGCTAAGACCGTCCAAATAACGTGTCGTAAATTTAACGCTAAGACCGTCCAAGTAACGTGTGGTCTCATGTATGTCGTAAATGTAACGCTAAGACCGTCCAAGTAACGTGTGGTCTCATGTATGTCGTAAATTTAACCCTAAGACCTTCCAAGTAACGTGTGGTCTCATGTATGTCGTATAACAAGTAACAAAATGGTCTCAGCAAGAGGCGTAGATCCTACAATCCCCCGCAAATGCGGGGGATCGTAAGGATCTATGTCTCTTGCCGCTGGTTTGTGTTAACTTCTTTTTTCTTTTTTTTTTAATTCTTGAATCGTCCATAGAAAACTTAACCCATTCAGCCCTGACGCACTACAGCAGGAGATGAATCGACCATGATAATTCAAGGGAAGTGCCAGATTAGCTTGGCGCCTGTCGGCGCCAAGCTAATCAGGCACTACCCTTGAATTATCATGGTCGATCCATCTTCTGCAACAGGTGCATAGTCGTTAGATGCCGCTTCCAAAATTTGGGAATATGTGCGTCGGGCTGAATGAGTTAACGACATGTCGTGAATCCGCAATATTTCCCTTCTTCACTCTCCCCGTCCCCCACCTCAGCATATATTCATTGTTTCCACACTGGATGTCTCCCTCGATTTGCTGCGATGATCAGGGAATCAAGGGATACAACCGGTGTGCATTGTTTGCTAACATAGCTTCTATTAGGGCAAAGCGGAAACTTATTTAAGGGCTCGTTTCCAATACTTGTGCCAAAGAATCCCAGTACGCAAAAGGCTATTTGGACGGAGTCCGCCCCAGTGAGACTGAGCACTTTTGTGGCCCGGTGGCTTTTGCGCACTGGGGTGGAGTTCAAAGTAGTGCTAGAAACGAAGTGTTTGTAATTGTGTGTGTGTGTGTGTGTGTGTGTGTGTGTGTGTGTGTGTGTGTGTGTGTGTGTGTGTGTGTGTGTGTGTGTGCGTGCGCGCGCGTGCCCGCATGCGCGTGTGTGTGTGTCCGTGTGTCCGTGCGTGCGTGCGTGCGTGCGCGTGCATGCGTGTGCGTGCGTGCATGTGAATGTGTGTGTGTGTGTTTTTCCTTTTTTCTTCTTCTTCTTCTTCTTTTTTTCAAAAAGAGATGAAAATAAAAGCAAGGAAAGGAGACACTCTAGAGGTGGATCGGTTACCTCGATGGTGTGTGTGTGTGTGGGGGGGGGGGGTCCCACTATTTGTTTGGGACCTTCAACCTAACTCAAAAGCTAGACCTTCTTCCAGTGCCCCCCCACCCCCACCCCCCAACAAAAAATAAATAGGGGAGGGGGTGTCTTTGTTATAGCATTTTAAACAATTTTGGGTCGGGGGGGGGGGGGGAGGGTCCAGAACCGCTAGGACCCCCCACCCTCCCGATCCGCCCCTGCGCTCAGCACTGGAGTTTACTGCCCACGTGAAGACGTCTCGTATCAATACCTTCTGATTGAACTGTTTACGATCACTCAGTCCTACTATTTTACTTATTCCATGCTCAAAACAGACACGCACGCTATTCTAGCATTATCCACTGAAAGCATCACATCACAATAGTTTATGATTGAGCTGTTTCATAGTCAGAAATAACTTAACCCTAAGACGATGCCAAAGAGAGATAATCGCCACTGGAAGTCTCTAATTTTGACTCCTGACCTTAACCGCTTCACTGCCAGTGGTCTGGAATATTGTTCTTGAAATTGGTTTGAATAGTTTATTGCATTGCCAACACCTTACAGAATTTCTCCGAGTCCCAACAAATGGAAATTATTGTAAATTCAACGCCAAAGACATCAGCCTACAAGGAACATGGATTCAAAGCGGTTTCAGCAAGAGGCATAGATCCTCATGAGCCCCCGCAGCTGCGGGGGCTCATGAGTATCTATGCCTCTTGCAGTAGGGTGATTTTTTTTCTCGGCAGTGAAGGGGTTAACAGCTAAGAAGCACCCTCCTCAGAATATTTTTATGATAAAGCTGGTTGACTGCTAAAAATAACGTAATCCTAAAATTTATTGGAGTGGTGCCAAATACAGAGATGCAATCTCTATTCTTGTTTTCTGACCTGCGCCGCAAACAGTCCCCACACCCAGCAAGAGGCGTAGATTTTCATGAGTCCCTGCGGCCGCGGGGACTCATGAAAATCCGTGCCTCGTGCTGGCAAGGATGACAAGTTCACGTACACGTACAGAGTCCTCCAAGAGCCGCCAATGACAATGATTTCTTGCTTCCTCATCGATAGGTTATACTAGAATGCGCGCTCACTAGTGCGCCCAAATAACATCTGCGCCACGTCTTGTTCCCCCTCCTCAGTCCAATCCCCCTCCCTCACCCCCCTCCCTCTCCCCTATCAGAGTTTAAAAATACGTGCACTGGGAAGAGTCCAGAATATTTACGAACGTGAGAGATCGTTTCATACTATAGAAAGATTTATGGTCAAAATTAACATCGTTCGACACCTCGACAATCATCGATGGACACGTCGACATATACGATTGAGGAAATTAACTGGGTGAAGTCTGTGAGTAAATTCCTAACATCTCATGCTGCTGCTTTTGTAACCGCCGGAGACCTCATGCGAAGAATAATTGTGGCAGACGTGCGACAAACACGAAATTAGTGATGGTCTGCTTGTCCGCCATAGACAGATTCCAGTTAGTCCTGACACACCACAGCGGCTGATTCATCGACAATGATTTAGCAAATAATAAAAAAAAAAATGTTTTGAGCGACACCGCTGTGCGAGATCATTTGTCTTTAAAGACCATTATTTCGGTGGCTGTAGCCATCTTAATGATGGTCTTTTATGACAGGTGACACGTCCCTCAAGACTTTTCTTGGAAGGCTGAGAGTATCTGTCTCTTAACTCATTCTACCCCAACACCGAAATCCCCAAATGTTGCCGTTGTTCTCTGAAGACTGCATTGCAGTGCAGGACACAGATCGACCATGATCGTTCAAGGGTGATGCCAGAATAGCTTGGCGCCCATAGGCGCCAAGCTATTCTGGCATCACCCTTGAACTACCATGGTCGATCCTTATCTTGCTGTGGTGTGTCTGGGGTAGAATGAGTTAAGACCCCCTTTTCCTACAAACATTAAATGGTTCTACTGTATAACAAAAATCTATTTTGACTATTTCACAGCTAGCGGACTTACATCTTATATATAAAACCGGCACAGACTAAAACTAATCGTTTTGCGTGATGAACGCAGATTTGAATAAAGCAAGCAAGAGAAATATATCCTCATGAGTCCCCGCGACTGCGGGGGCTCATGAGGATTTATTTATCTTGCAGTTGAGTGTTGTGACCGTGCCTCGACAGTCAAGCGGTTAAAGTCAAATTAAAATATGCCATTATTCTAATTCAAACTACAAAATCGTGAATGGCGTCTCTCATTTTTGTTTCAAGATGCCCGAGGCGCCTCAGCTCTGTTCATTTTACGTGCAAACCTCCCAACACCGCTCTTATATGTATTGCTAATGCGAGAGAGAGACTGAGAGAGAGAGAGAGAGAGAGAGAGAGAGAGAGAGAGAGAGAGAGAGAGAGAGAGACTGAGAGAGAGAGAGAGAGAGAGAGAGAGAGAGAGAGAGAGAGAGAGAGAGAGAGAGAGAGAGAGACTGAGAGAGAGAGAGATCGATCGTGATGGAACCGCCAATCGAAATCGATCTGCCCCTTTTCACATTACAATTTCATACCAGCCTGTGACGTCAACGCGAAAGAAACTAGTCCATCAAACCAACGCAGGCTGGATATGGCCGGTTACAACTCCAATTCATTGACGGTCATAAGGAAGAACCGAACGCCTTCCCGCCTTGCCGTCAACGAACAGCACAACGCGTAACAAACCAGTGCGCAAAAGAACCTCGGACCGACGTCGACCGCGCGGCCAGCTGCGCCCGACGTCGGCCCGAAGGTCTGTTGTTTTCTGGGAAGCACTCACGCCGCCTTACGACACCTCCAAAGATCCGGTGACAAAAATAGTTCAAGCTTTCAGATAACACGTCCCCACGGGGCCTTCGGTCCTTGCCATCTGTCACATTGGCATAGATCTTCATGAGCCCATGCAGACGTAGGTGGGTTGCAAACTTTCAGATAACACGTACCTACAGGGGCCTTTGGCCCACTCCATCTGCTGCATAGGCATAGATCCTCATGAGCCTCTACAGACTGAGGTTGGTTGGTTAGTTAGTTCGGGGTTTGACGTCCACAGCACGGCCAGCAGGAGTGATAATGAACGGCCCTAACAGGCGGGTTATGAGAGACAGGAACAGGAACAGCTATTGATTATTAAGTACGACCTGAACACTGATCAATTCAGGCACAATGCAGCTGTGTCACTTTTCAACGCACAGTGGTATTGAACAGACGGAGAAGCTCATAATAACAATTAATAGTTGTGTGCAGAACCGGACCCGTTGATTTGTATATCTTATCCTCTGATCGAGAGAGTCACGGAGGGACATGCTGGAGATTCTGCAGCATCTGAGAGACAAAAGTCAGCAAGAAGCACTGGTTCTCGCGAGCCCTTGCGGCGGAGATTTCTGCTCGATGTGACTGCCGGGTGCTCAGCAAGCGACCAGCCTAAGCCGTTGGAGGTCACCCCGGTGATCGATTCTTGTGGTTATTTGCGGTAGTAGAGATAAAAATATTCTTCTCCAGCGTGCTGGGAGGCAGATAGGTCTCCATTAAAGACGCTGCGAGTGGCAGAGCGACTCCAGGGTGCGGGAGGAGTGCTGATGTATAATGTATGTGCCGGTCTGTGACTTTGGACCTTACGGCCAAAAGCCGTAAGGTCCAAAGTCACAGACCGGCACACGCTTGCACGCGTGTTTTGGTGGCTGCCTTCTGATTTTATTGACCTCCCTATCGCCGTCTGGTGTCAAAAACACACGAACGCACGTTCTCACCGCCTGCCAGGGGGGATGTAAAGCGGTTGTATAATATGATACTCGGGAGCAACAAGGTATATATTATATATATATAGTGTCGATTTCCCAATGTTTTTAACGACTTGTTTGGTCACAATTTTCCATAAATGACTGTGTTTTCATTCTGTCATCCGGTCATTTACGAATCAATAACAGCCTCAGCAGCAGCAGCAACAACAACAGCAGCAGCAACAGATGCAACAAATCTAATAATAATAATAATAATAATAATAATAATAATAATAATAATAATAATATAATAATAATAGCATTAAAGTACCATTGCACATAAATCTGAAGACTCATTTCAGCACCAACTGTGTTTGTTATGCCTTGTCGATACACCTAATGAACTTAAAAAGCAGTTTGGACACGCAGCAAATGCACACGCGTAATCGCACTTATTTGTTTTGCACAGCCGTTGGCGTGTGAGTCCTTTTTGTTTGTTCTTTTTTTTTAATTTATTTATTTATTTATTTATTGCTGTTTCTCGTACTGAGAGCGTTGTATTTCTAGAACGGAGCGGAATCATTGTTAGGTTACTTGATATAACCCTTATCATTTGGAATACACCAGTGTGTGAAAAAAAGTTTGACTAAAGTAGTTCAAGGGTAGTGCCAGAGTAGCTTGGCGCCTAGAGGCGCCAAGCTATTTTGGCAGCACCCTTGAGCTAAATCCATTAGTCTCTATCCTTATCTTTAAGTGCTATAATGTAGCTTGCATTTGGCAGTGTACAAATTTGAAGCGTTTAGCCTCAGTAGGATATGGAATAAAGACGACGTGTACTGAACTGGAGTCTAAATGAACCATAGCTAGACCTGTGTGCAGCGTTTCGTAACGATATGTTACAGAAGTGTATCTTTGAACAGTTACGGCAGTAGTGGGCCTTCAACAATAACTATAACAACAACAACAATGCTTTTTATGTAATCATTTTTATAACAGAGACTGAAAGTAGACAAAATGATCGGACACGATCAGTCTGAAGTATGGAAGAAAAAGGGCACGGGAAAAATAGTGAAAAGAATTTAGATGACTAATACGATGTGGAAAAAAAAAACTAGCCACCGCTGCTCTTAAGCTGTCACGTCAGCACTCGTAACTAGCAGACGGTTTTAGATCTGTCAAACTCAGATGCTGACTACTTTGCAGAAGTGGGTCAGTTTGTCTCATGGTGTCATTACAACCATCTACAGTTGAACGTAGGCAAGACTGGGGAGATGGTAGTCGACTTTCAGAAGCCTGGCAGTGGGCCAACTTCCGGGAGCCCATCCCCACCTCCTCAGTCCCTGGTGATTGACGGCACTTTTGTCACACGCACAGATGTTTGCAAATAGCCAGGGACCTTCACAACTATCCTTCACCGACAACACAGACCTCATCTTTAAGAAAGCCCAAGGGAGACTGTATATGCTGCGCAAACTCCGCTCCTTTGATGTGAGCCCCAAAATCCTCAGGTAGTTCTACCGCTGCTTTATAGAAAGCCTTCTTACGTTCTCCTTTGTCTCATGTTCGGCTCCCTGGGCGAGAAGAACTTTAGGAAGCTGAATAAGATAATCAGGCTTAGTGAGAAAATCGTTGGGGGCAGGTTGGAGAGCCTTGACGGCCTCTACTGGACGAGAATGATACGCGCAAGGGCCTGAGGTTGGCAGCTGACACTTCCCACTGCCTTTCTAAGCACCTTCAAAAGCTACCGTCTGGCCGTAGGTTCAAGACTCCTCTTGTTAAAACCAAACGCTACAAGGGCAGCTTTGTACCCTCGGTCATCCGTCTCCTAAATGAAGAGTGTGTTAACTAGCGTATCTCTCTCTCTCTCTATCTCTCTCTCCTTGTTGACGCCGTCGAGGAACTTGCACCTCAGATGTCGCAGTGGCATTTTGCAAGTGGCAGACTCACTCCTATTTTTTTTTTTTTTTTTTTTCTTTCTGTCTTCACCATTGTCATAATGTGGCTAAAACCGTACGCGCGCATGTGATCCCAACGAAAGAAAATTTGTCGGCTAGGCTGACACAATAAAGTTTTTGAATTTGAATTTGAATTTAAACATAAAAGAGAGTCATTTGCTCTGGAAGAAGACAGCAATTAGAAACACCTAAAGCGCTTAACTACCAGTGGACGCATATTGTGTGTCTCAGATCGTTGTTAAGATCCTTCAGCCGTGGAAGGAACATGAATACAAAGTGGTTTCAGCAAGAGGTATACATCCTCATGAGCCCCCGCGACTGAAAGCCTGCCTGTCTGGAGTTCAAAGTGCTCGTCATTTGCTGCTTTAAGTGCTCTGAAATTAGCAGTCATTGCGAAAGAGGTTTGTTTAAAACGTCTTTTTCTCTCACATCTTGTGCATGTTTTGTCCATTGTTTTAGCGTAGATTTTCCGCAAAATACTGAACTGAAATGGATCTGCGTTTTAAACTCCCTCCCCCCCCCCCTCCCCGCCCCCCCCCTCGCACACACACACACGTACAGACCTCTTTTCGGTGCCCCGTCTTTGAAATCACCTTCGTGGTGGACAAAAGACGTTAAACCCTAAAAGTTTCACGTTTTCTTCCCCCCCCCCCCCCCCTCCTCCACCACACCACCATCGTCCTTTAATATTTTGACAGTTCAGAAAACACGGTCTCGTCTCTGGGTGCTTAACTCATTCTACCCCAAGACCGAAATCCCCAAATTTTGAAGTCGGCCTCTGAAGACTGCGTTGCAATGCAGGACACAGATCGACCATGATAGTTCGAGGGTGATGCCAGAATAGCTTGGCGCCCATAGGCGCCAAGCTATTTTGGCATCACCCTTGAGTTATCATGGTCGATCTTTATCTTGCTGTGGTGTGTCTGGGGTAGAATGAGTTAAAATAAAAGTCTGAATGTCACACGCCCAAAACTGATTTTGGGGACAGTGAAAAACAGACACACTTCTATAGTAGTATCATAATAATCATGCAGATTTGAGATCAGTCATTCTCGAGATGTGTGCTTCAGACAGTACTTATCCAACCTAAAGCCTGAAAAAGATGGCTAAGCAATTATACGTCTCAGAAATACTGCCCTCCTGAAGGTACACATACATAGCACAATTCGATAAACAGTGAAATATACCATAAAGTCACGTTTTCTGGATTTAAAAAATCAAAGTTTCGAATTTTGTAGCCCTCAGCATCCTAGAAAGTTCTTGAAAATAATCAAAAATTATAAATAATCACCACTTGTATAACAGGAAGGAGGCGAGGATCTCTTATCCCATCCACTGCCGGGACACAGCGAACAACACACAACTGCAAGAGGCACGGATCCTCATGAGCCCCCGCAAATGCGGGGGCTCATGAGGATCTATGCTTACGGCTGAAACCTTTTTACATCCATGGTCCTTGGACGGCTGGACCTCTTTCGCGTTGATCTAACAACGGAGGGCCATGAAGATCTATGCCTCTGCTGAAACCATCTTATATTCATGGTCCTTGGACGGCTGGGCCTCTTTGGCGTTGATTTAACATCGGAGGGCCATGAAGATCTATGCCTCTGCTGAAACCATCTTATATTCATGGTCCTTGGACGGCTGGGCCTCTTTGTCGTTGATCTAACAACGGAGGGCCATAAAGATCTATGCCTCTGCTGAAACCATCTTATATTCATGGTCCTTGGACGGCTGGGCCTCTTTGGCGTTGAATGGGTTAACAAAGATATTCAGACGCACAATCTGCGATCGATGGCAGGCTAAGGTTTAAACTTTGTCACCCGACATGATCAGCTACATGAATTGTGCCAGTTTATAATGACGGTTTTACGCATGATAGTTCAAGGGTAGTACCAGAGTAGCTTGGCTCCTTGGAAGGCGCCACGCTACTCTGGCACTACCCTTGAACTATCTTGACCGATCCACTTACAGCTATAGTGTTTCAGGGATGAAAAGGCCGGCACGTTACAGCCCTGCTAGTTTATGACGTGTCGCATTAGGCGACAAAGTGACTTTCTCGAAGTTTTCTTTCTCGTGGAAGACTACCAAGTAACAAAGTAAAGTAGGTAAACTGTCAAGTTTGATCGAAGCACAAAATAAAAAGATAGGAAAGAAGGGTGCGCTAAGCAAGTGACTGAAAGTAGTGAATATGGAAGCCCCCGTATCGCATATTGACTACATTTCCAGCCCCACTGGAATTCCCCCTAGATTTCCAGCCCAACTGCTGCACAATTCTCTCCCCTGACAGTGCTTTTACCTACTTTTCTTTGTAATCTTCCAAAGATATTAGCACTGGCAGTCACCGATTTTCTTTTCATTTATTACTACAATATCGACTGCAACCCCTTCCCCCCTTTTAGTAGGTTCTTTATTAAGGTACATGGAAATTTATCTCTAGGTGGAGGCATGGACTGTATGCCCCTGCAGACACCACAGTAAAATGTGGCTGTCTTTGCAGGTATGCAAAAGTTCCTGCCATCCTCCACTACGCCTCTGTCTCCAATCACCTCGTTGTGGCGAGTGACGCTAAAAATCAAGAAACAACAACAATAACCACTACGCCAAATGATATGCAGACGAGGTCGTTCTTCCGAAACAGCTGTCCACACCGGCAAAACAATCCGGACCCTGTTGGGGCACCTAGATCTACATTTCAATGCATCATGGGGCTGGAAATCTAGTCGATATGCACCGCTTCCGAGGGCTTCCATATTCACTACTTCCAGTCACTTGCTTTACGCTCCCTTCTTTCCTAGCTTTTATTTTTGTGCTTCGGTCAAACTTGATCTATGATCATTGGTCGATGCTGCACAATTCTCTCCTCTGACAGTTCCTTTTCCTACCTTACTTTGTAGTCTTCCTAAAATATTTGCACTCGCAGTCGCCCTTTTTCTTTTCATTTATTACTACAATATCGACTGCAACCCCTCCACTCTTTTAGTAGGTTCTGTCTTCGGGTGCATGGAATGTATGCCCCTGCAGACACCACAGTAAAATGTGGCTGCTGTCTTTGCAGGTAGGCAAAAGTTCCTGCCTTCCACCAGTATGCCGAATGGTGTGCTGACGAGGTCGCCAAAACTGAAACACCTGTCCATACCGGATAAACAATCTGGACCCCCCCCCCCCTCCACCCCATCCCCCCTTGGGGGACCTAGATCTAAATTTCCATGCATCAAGGTGCTGGAAATCTAGTCAATATGCGATACGCCTACCTTCGGGGGGCTTCCGTATTCACTACTTCCAGTCACTTGCTTAGCGCTCCCTCACTTTCCTATCTGTTTGTTGTTGTTGTGTGCTTCGATCAAACTTGATCTATGATCATTGGTCGATGCTGCACAATTCTCTCCCCTGACAGTGCTTTTACCTACTTTACTTTGTAGTCTTCCAAAAATATTAGCACTGGCAGTCTCCCCTTTTCTTTTCCTTTCTCGTGCTTCGGTCGTGAAAGGAGACTCTACATTCTTGAAAAAAAAAGTTTTCAAAAGTCGTGATGGATAACATTAATATGGAATATAAAAATTTCTGTGATCATAACTGCTTGACATGATGGTAATGATGCTGTCATTAGTGGCAGGTGTAATATCACACAACTTTTACGCAGGAGAAGCGAAACTGTTTAACCCAAGCTAATCTAGTACTTCCCTGGAATTAATCATAACCGGTGCGTTCCCTGCGGCAATTTATCAAGTGTTACACGCCAAGCTTTTCCACGTCCCTAGCATATTCCTGAAGTCTCGAGTCACACCCAACGGGAAAAAGGCCATCGGGCTGATGTAGGCCAACGGCGGCAGACGTCGGCCAGATGGCCTTTTGCGCGTTGGGCAGCGATTTCCTTCGAGGAAGACAAATTTGTGAGAATGTAATTTTTTTTGGGATAGATCTATACTCGAGACGTGACGCATCCGGATACGCGGCATAAAACCGCGTATCGAAATGTGGAACGCCTCGAATACGCTAACCCTTTTTAAGCGCATTAAAACTAGGTTCGGCTATCACATTCATTTTCTCAAGGACGAATACTTTTTGCTGTCTAACGATCGAATCACCCAATCAACCAGCCCACAGCTGCGGCCATTTGCAAGCGGATACGAATCTTCCGGTTCTTTATGATGACGTTTGGGCCACGGAAATGATTGCAGTGTAACACCAAGGATACTGGTTTCTATATTTGCTTCGGAGGGGAAAAGGTTAAATTAATATCTTACTCACACGACAGTCGTGATTTGTATGATGACCGCGCGTGATTTTCAATATCATATCAAATCCTTGATATCATTAGCGATGCAATTTTTATACCTCGGTTGCACGACTCTTCCAAATTTAGTGTCCTGGCTCTTATTAGGTATTTCCCTAAAATAAATGTCATTACCAATAACTGGTGCGCCGGTCTGGGATTTTGGACACTACGGCTGTCAGCGTAAGGTCCAAAATCAGAGACCAACACAAAGCCATTAGGTTGTTCTGAATCACGATTTGCGTGGCGTAGATTTTGTGTGACAGGTCTCATTGGATGAGGTGTGAGGTGATCATTTGGTCTGCGAATATATTTCAACTTGTGTCTGTAGGGGCAAGTTGCATGAGTGAGCTTGGTCCTGCGCCAGCCACTTGGTTCGTTTGCTATCGCGGAGCACCTTGCTTAGTGGCTGGCGCGGCCCGGGACTACGCTCGCTATCGAGGAGCACCTTGCTTAGTGGCTGGCGCAGGACTAAGCTCACTCATGCAGCTGACCCCCCCCCCCCTTCCCCCCGCTACACCTTAAAGTCTCAAATCATAGACTATACCCAAGTTAGTGCTGAACAGTCCCTCTGGTGAAAACTGGAGAAAAGCGGCTGTGGTCACGTGGGAATTTCGTTTTTAGCTACATTGTGTAATTACTTCTAATTATATATAGATTACAAGACGATAAGTGTGTGCTGGTCTGTGATTTAAACAAAAAATCAACTTACGACCGGAGGCCGTAAGGTCCAAAATCACAGACCAACACACTCAATATTAATGCATTTTTGCACACACATGATTGATATACCTTTCATGAGTCAAAACCTGCACTCATGGTGATGTCTGGTGTTCAAAGAGAGGTGTACACTGTTATTAGTTTTAATCATAACTACAGGGTTAGTAGATAATCACAGGGTAATTCCCATTATACGGGGTGCAATTGTTTAAGTTTTAAATATAGGTTCGAGGCGTGTGCGCTTAACCCATTCAGCCACTACAACAGGAGATGGGTCGACCATGATAATTCAAGCGTAGTGCCAGATTAGCTTGGAGCCTGTCGGCGCCAAGCTAATCTGGCACTACCCTTGAATTATCATGTTCGATCCATCTCCTGCAACTGGTGCATAGTCGTTAGATGAGGCCTCCAAAATTTGGGAAAATACGTGCGCCGGGCTGAATGAGTTAATGAATGCTGAACCTCTTTGGAGACCGTTGTGGACTTTGAAAGGTTTGGTTATAAAAATGGTCACAGGCAAATAATGCAACTTTAGTTAGTTTGTTTGTTTGTTTGTTTGTTTGTTTGTTTGTTTGTTTGTATGTCTTTGGTTGTTGGTTGGTTGGTTGGTTGGGTGGGTGGGTGGGTGGGTGGGTGGGTGGGTGGTTGGCAGGTTGTTTTGTTCGTTGGTTCGTTGATTCGTCATTCGTTCATTTGTTCGTTTGTTGGTTGGTTCGTTCTTTCTTACGTTCGTTCGTTCGTTTGTTTGTTGTCGGTTGGCTGGCTGGCGGCTTGGTATTTCTAACTCGTTCGATCGTTCGTTTTATTTATTTATTTATTTATTTATTATTTATTTATGTATTTCTATTATTGTTATTTTTAATCCTTCATTCGTTCTTTCATTAGGGTTTTGGTAGTTGTTTTGATCTCCTTTATAAACTTGTATGTGCCGGACCATGCTTTATTAAGGCAAAGACCGCTTTGGTCACTGGTCATTAACTCCCCATGTTTGATTTCCATAAACAAGGCATTATTACTGTCCGAGCCTCAGATGTAATGCCGAATTGGGCAATTAGTTACATACATCACCCGCAAGCATCCGTTAACACATTCTGCCCCAGGACCGAAATCCCCACATTTTGAAGTTGCCCTCTGAAGGACTGTATTACAACTCTAGAAACAGATCGAGCATGATAGTTCAAGGGTGGTGCTAGAATAGCTTGGCGCCTATGGGCGCCAAGCTATTCTGGCGCCACCCTTGAACTATCACCCTCGATCCATGTCTTGCGGTAGTGTGTCAGGGCTGAATGAGTTAATACATGCGCTGACACAGGGTCAGGTGATTATTTTCGGTTTTATTTATAGGAAGAGGATAGTTGGGGCCCTATTTAAGCTAACTATAATGATGGCAGAATTTGAAATTTCTCTTCACTGTCAGCACGTATTCCTTTGATCTCTTCTAACATATTTTCTGCTCGGCAACAAATAAACACAATCTGCTTCGACAATTGTCTTTTGTATCTCATTTACTTTTTACTCTTGTTATTATTCATTTTTTTTAACCCCTTCACTGCCAGTGGACACATGTTTTGTTTCAGAACTCTGTTAATTCAAGGACCACAAGCCACAACAGCACGAGGAACGTGGATACAAGTTTGGTCTATGCAAGAGACATAGATCGTCATGAGGCCCCCCCCCCTCCCCCCTCCCCCCCTCCCCCCTCCACCCCGCGACAGCGTGGGGGTTTGGGGTGGGGTGTGTGTGTGTGTGTGTGGGGGGGGGGGGCTCACGAGGATCTATGTCTCTTGCCGTTGGATCGTGCTTTCATTTTCTTGAGTGACAGCGGAGGAGAGGTCAATATTTCTGTCGACGAGTATTCGTTTAACTCATTCTACCCCAACACCGAAATCCCCAAATGTTGCCGTTGTCCTCTGAAGACTGCATTGCAGTGCAGGACACAGATCGACCATGATAGTTCAAGGGTGATGCCAGAATAGCTTGGCGCCTTAGGCGCCAAGCTATTCTGGCATCACCCTTGAACTATCAAGGTCGATCCTTATTTTGCTGTGGTGTGTCTGGGGTAGAAGGAGTTAAACTGCCGGTTTGAGGTGGGTTGAAGGTAGAAAAATAGTTCAAGGCCTCAGCTGCGCACGTCTTCATCCTTATTCCTGGACAAAAGCTGTGAGCCGACTACTTAATGAATGACTTTGCCCAGCGTACCCGCCAACGCGCGGACCTCATCGCACATGATTCGATTAATTAAATTTAAAAAATAAACCTCACCTCATTGAATTCTCCCGTGGACGTAAATCAAACGCTTGGTGGCAAGTTGTTTTCCTGTGCATGAAAATACAGATGTGAAAGATCTCTGCAAGAGGTAGAGATCCTCATGAGCCCCCGCATTCGCGAGGGCTCATGTGGATCTATACCTCTTGCAGATTATTTTTGTGTGTTCTAGTCATTTAGCGAAGGAGTATCCAGCTAATGAAACACGAAAATGGTTGTTTTCTTGACCGAGAACAGGCAAACAAGCGTAAAATCGTTTTTGGCACTTTCACGAACCTTAGTTCAAATGGCGAATGTTCCTCTGTTAGGGGGGGGGGGGGGGCATAGATCCTCATAAGCTTCTGTAGGATGACGATAATCTCTGCCTTTTTATTGTCAACGATCAGTTGATTTCGCTTTACGCGTATATGTGTTTCACAAGAGTTCAAGTCGCGGCGGATTTAGTTTTTTTCCGTGTGTGGGTGTCGATGTTGTGGTTTGCGGTGTTATCAAAGTGAAAAGTGAAAGCAATTCAATTATCTGGTGATGTAAACAACGGAGAAAAAAAAAACACATTTCGTTATAACTGGCAGGTCAGAATGCCATTTTACTCCCCGGGCTCGCTCGGGTTTCACTCATTCTACCCCAAATCCCTAAATGTGGCCTTTGTCCTCTGAAGACTGCACTCTAGTGCGGGACACAGATCGACCATGATAGTTCAAGGGTGATGCCAGAATAGCTTGGCGCCCATAGGCGCCAAGCTATTCTGGCATCACCCTTGAACTATCATGGTCGATCCTTATCTTGCTGTGGTGTGTCTGGGGTAGAATGAGTTAACGATGTTGTTGACCCGTCACTGCCACTGGACGTAGGTTGTATTTTGGAAATGATTGACAGTTCAACGCTAAAGATCCCCGGCCGTCACAGGAACATGGATAAATAGTGGTTTCACCAAGAGGCATAGATCCTCATGAGCCCCCGCAAATATGTAGAAGACTAAAAAGAAACCACACACATCAAAGAGGCATAGAGCTTTATGGGCCCCCGCAACCTACTAATATAAATAAACACATACGAATCCTTACATATACAATAAATGAAAGAAATGTTGACTGTGACTAAATGGCTAAAAGGTATAAATGGTAAGAATTGGCACATAGTGGCCTGACGATGGCCAGATGGCCTTTGCGCACTGGGTAATAACTCGTACTATTGGAGTCGTCATAGAAACTCCCGGCTTAGTAATAGAAGGTATGCCCTAAATCAGTAGTGGGTCAAAAATTGCACGGACTTCAAACACTCCGTGGATTCATCCGGCCCCCTCCGTCTGCACTGAAGAGGCATATATTCTCATGAGCCCGTGTATCCGTACCCAGGGAGGTTTAGCATCCTTCGTCCATGCACTCCCTGGGCAATGGAGGGTACAACACCCCCCTCCAGCGAAAAACAAAAACACATACAGGGGGATTAGTAAGAATCAACCTGCCTCAAACAACCATATTATGGGAAAGAGAGGGTGAGGCCTAAAAGAACCGGGCCTTGGACTGTGACCACCAAAGGAGAAAAAAGGAACCCACGCCACCGACTAACAAGACGGGAAACCCGGACTCCCACTGGAGACCTGGCTCTTCCCTCAACGACCCAGCCTTCTGCGGCGCGGACAGCCATGACGAAGGGTTGAACACAAAAGCGATGCGCGGACATCAGCGACAAACAGTCAAAAAATAGACCCCCTCCCCACCGACCCCCCCCCCCCCCCCGGACGAAATCAGCGAGAGCTGGAAGTCCCCATCCCTGTTCAAGTTAAATTTGCACTTGCACTTGACGTGTATCCGCATGGGCTCGTGACAATACATGCCTCCCGCTCACATGGAGTCGCCTCATGGATGCATGCCGCAGTGATCGGGGCGGCTGTCCAGCAAAACGATCGTCTCTTTAACCCCTTGCCTGCCGAGAAGCAAATTAACACAACTTGACCCAGCTGCAATAGGTATAGATCCTCATGAGCCCCCCGCAGTTGCAGGAGCTCATGGGGATCTATACATCTTGCTGAAACCTCTTTGTGTACACGTTCCATTGACTGCTGCGGATCTCTGATGTTGAATAAACACTGATTTGAAAAATACAGTGCGAAAGTGTAACAGTTAATTTTTACTGTAAAGGGACGCAAGCTACTTTCTGTTCTTGCTGTAAAGTGCTTGACCTACTGTCTTTGACCCGATTCTGATTTAGAATAACTCCTATATATACCGTTTGGGCTCCGTGCGCCCGCACGCTCAGTCATAGCAGGTTTCTCTCTATTTAGTTTATTTGGCACACACTCATGAGTATGTCATTGTGAGGGCCGCACACACACATTCTATCCACTAATCAAGTTCTACAAGAGCTCTGAAATGTCATGTTTGATTTGAAAGAATGCTACAGAGAAGCAAATTTACGCCATTTCGCGCGCCATTGTGAAATAACCGATTAGATTTCAAAACAGCGTTAGAATGGATGCAACTGAATTTACGCCAATGTGTGTAGGCCTGGCATTGCGAAATTGCTGGTTTAATTTTCAAACAGTTCCACAAATTGCAAATTCACGCCATCACTTGTGCTACTACTACCACTCCCCCGAATGTTGAAAGAGCTCAGAAATCGGGGGAACTCTAATGATTATAATCTGGGACGCGCTGGGGACACATTTGCCGAAGTGCACGTGGGAGTGGGAAGAACACGGTAAAGCAATCTAGACTAAATTGAATAAATTAAACGTCCAGTGATATCTCCAAATCCGAGTGGAGCGAGCAAGACGCAGGGATCATCACACCTCTCCCCCCCCCCCCCTCCCGTCCCTCCCAAATACTGACTCAGGCCATTGGGCCGAAGTAAGCCACAGTGGGCCCGCGCACGAATGTGCGGCGGGCCCACTGTGGCTTACTTCGGCCAGATGGGTTTTTGAGTACTGGGTTCCCCCATTCCCCGCCTACAACTTTCGCCGGCTCATACAGGAATGCAGACCTAGTTTTGTAAAAGCAAGCAACAAGGTCTAAACCATCAAAATAGCTGAAGGTCCGCTGACAGTTCAAATGGAGCTAGCCAGAAACAAAGATTCTCACTAGCCTGCGGGGACTCAGGAGGACCACTACGATGTAATGTTATTTCGTTAGACTACCTCTTGAAGAGAAAATATAATAATACGCTGCACATGATTCAAAACGCATAGATCTTCATGAACCCCTGCAAATTTGCGGTGATGGGGGTGGGGGTGGGGTGTGGGGGGGGGGGGGGGGGGGGAGGGGGCTCATGAAGATCTATGCCTTTTGTAGATGAATACTGGCGTTACATGGCAAAAGGTTGTATGTCCATTTTTTAGAAAAGCGAGATTTATATTGTCATACAATGGAAATCTCGCTTTTCTCAAAAATGGACATAGTGGCTTTTGTCATATGACGGCTGAGCATTAACACAGTCTGCCTCAGGCCCGAAATCCCCCAATTTTAAAGTTGCCCTCTGAAGGACTGCATTTCAGTTCTTGAGACACATCGAGCATGATAGTTCAAGGGTGGTGTCAGAATAGTTTGGAGCCTATGGGCGCCACGCTATTCTGGCATCACCCTTGAACTATCATGCTTTGATCATTGCCTTGCTGTGGTGTGTCGGGGCTGAATGAGTTAATCCCTGTTGACGTGTGCATGATGTCTTGTAGCAATGTGTTGCCTCCATCACTGGACGTGTCTGACGATATTCCGACAATCAGCATTGTCTATTCGTGGTGATGTGGGCTAAAAGGGATCATGGCCATACAAAACTGATGTGTGTTGGTTTGTGATTCTGGACCTTACGGCTAACGCCGCAAGGTCCAGAATCACAGACCAACACACACATTTAGTATCGTCCTATTATTTTCCTCCTTTAATGCGGGCGGTTATTTGTAGGGACACTGACTCCGGGTATTCGTTTATACTGCCGTCGTCGGTTTTTTCTGGACATAACTGACGCAGTTCCGGCCATTAGAGAGTACCCAATCCTAAAATAGTAGCGTAGAAACCTGGGGGATGGAGGTGGATTGGTGGGTGGTGGGGTGGGGGTGGTAGCGACCGGGGAGCTCTTGACCCCCCCCCCTCCCCTCCACCCACTGAAAAGAAGTATGGGTGTACCCTCCCTCCCCCCTCCCCCCAACAAAAAAAAAGGGAAAAAAAATATATTTGGCAAAAAAAAAGATAAAATGATATGTTTTGTCATTTATTATTTGTAGAACAAGACATGTTTGAAGAAAGAGAAAATTATAAGATTTGATTCTTATGTTTGATTTGTACGAGGTTGGTTGGATCGTCGTTTGACTGCGCCCTACCCCCCCCCCCCCCCTCCTCCCCTCCCCTACCCCCCCCCCCCCCACCCCAATCATCATCGTTGTTTTTTTTTTTAAGTTTGGACTGTAAAATGTCAGCACACGCTGTCCTCCCCCCCCCCCCCCCCTTCCCCCCCCCCCCCCCCCCCGACCAGCCCCCCCCCCCCTCCATCCCCCATCCCAAATGAAAAAGATCTTCCTAAGTCACTGTAATCAGTGTATGTACGTGGGCTGCAATGGCTAATGCGTGTTTATGCCTATGCTCACCTCCAGAACCTGTGGTACTGAAAATACATTGCACTGAAGCATCAAAGGCCAATGATTTGTAGTTCTGTGGTTAAATGTACTTAATCTGTGAGTTTGGACCTAATGGCTCCAGGCTGAACGCTTTCAATTCATGTCAGCACACAAGAAAAATATATATGTACTGCTTAATAGACATGACGCAGATCCGGTCAGTCTTTAAAATCACAGGCGTAATGAACACCGAGGACCTCCTCTGAGTGAAAAGCGTAGGCCAAAGTACCAGTCAGAGGTACATGCAGTAAAACCTTTGAGCAACCATCTTTTTTTGCTAGAAAAACGCAGTCTTAATGGACAGGTGCTCTCTAAAGAAAAGTCTTGATGGACAGAAAGTGTCGCCTGTCACAAAAGACCATCATTGAGGTGGCTGCAGCCACCTCAATGATGGTCTTTAATGACAGGTGATCTCTCATAAGGGCGGTCGCTCAAAACAGGTTTTACTGTATTCTCATTTATTCTACCAGCTTCTCTTGAAATAGGAAAGCCAGTTATTGCTGAGGGAGTGACCATTGGAAGTAATATAGCTTGAACTAGCGTGAACCGATCTTAAGGAGGGACGCGGCAAAAATTCTCATGACCACCCTCCCCCCTCCGCCACCTCCCCCCCCCCCCATCCCCCAGCAGCTGCAGGAGCTTATGATAATCTGAGCCTTTCGCAACTGATGGAAATAATGACTGCAATACTGACACAGCACTGTGCAATATGCTGCACTGATCTTCCTCCTGAGAAGAAACGTAAATAATTGTAGTCAACTTGTTTCAGCTTCAACAAGGAGCGTACATATATATATATATATATATATATATATATATATATATATATATATATATATATATATATATATATATATAATTTTTCAATAAATTCTGAGAATGCTGTGCTAATGCCATGGAAATCAGGCTGGTAAGCTTGCATTGTGTCATCAGGACATCAGCTGTCCTTTTGTGACTGCGTCGCTTATTAGATCTTTTGAGCCTTCCACTGAACACCTACTACATAAGTAATAGGGACTACCCCAGGCGCCCCGCAACCCGCTGGAGAATATCCAGTCCTCCCCCGAGAGGGGAGGCTAGTGCATGAATATTCCCAAACAGATCTTGGACCTGCTGGATAGATTTAAGATTTTGCCGCCTACGACGGTTTCAACCCAAGGTGGGTCTCATCAGGTAGGCATACGGCGTAACCTGAAATTGCAAACACAACGCATATACTAGAAGCCGCCTCCAGAATTTGGTAACAACCACTAGGCCAGCGTGGATTGCATCCCTAAAGCGTTATGGCATTAGCACAGCATTCTCAGAATTTATTGAAAAATTATGTCCCTTGGAGCTACTCTGATTGAGTGCATTTTTTGGCTTGGGCGACGCCTTTGTTATAAGTAATGAATATATATATATATATATATATATATATATATATATATATATATTATATATATATATATATATATATATATATATATATATATATATATATATATATATACATCCTGAGTCCCTTCGGCTGCAAGGGTTCATGAGAATCTATGCCTTTTGCAGATCAAAAGGAACTGAGGAGACGAGTGCTGGTCAAATCAAGCATTGCCCAATAATGGTGAGTCACCAATGCAGGAAACCCTTCATTGATCTGATTATACGCTCGTACACTTGTTTACAGCAATGTCTTGCTAGGACGATTTTGAGGATTGCTGACCAGTCAACAAAAGTTCATCAGGCCGACCTCGGCCACAGTTGGCCCCTGCTTGTCCGTGGGCGGGCCAACTGCGGCCGAGGTCAGCCCGATGACCTCTTGCGTACTTCCTGACTACTTATTTCGTGGATACTTGCTTTCTATTTTGGTTCTGGCCGCCGTACACGAAAACATTCATTCCGCAATTTACGAACATAATAATAAATTTCAAAGACGCGTGCTTATACGGCGCATTCAAATTTTACCAAAACTATAATCAAGAAGCAACCAGCTAACCAACAGACATTAGAAATCCATTGAAAAGATTGTCCATTCATCAATACAATCGTCAGTATACTATATAGGCCTATTCCAAGACGCAAAAAGTTGTCGTGACACACCCGATTAATTTTATGGAAATGTTTTACCAGATTAAAAAGGAAACCATTCTTGACACTTTTGACAAAGAAACAAAATGATGCAGCTTCACTGCCGAGAAAAATTGAACACCACATTTCTGCAAGGAGTATAGATCCTCATGAGCCCCCGCAGTTGCGGGGGCTTATGAGGACCTATGCCTCTTGCTGATACCACTTTGTGTCCATTTTTCACTGCTAGGACGGCGCTGGAGCTCTTTCGCATTTGAATTTTCACAGATTTCGGACATTCAAGGTATGAACAGTGGAAGTCAAAGGGTTAGCTGCTGGCTTTTTAACCCCTTGACTGCCGGGGAAAATGAACATGATCCAGCTGCAAGAGACATAAATCGTCATGAGTCACTGTAGTTGCTGGGGATCATGAGAATCTACGTCTCTTTACTGACATCACTCTGAATCCGTGTTCCTGGGACGGCTCAGGCTCTTCGGCAAGAATTAGCCAAACTTTCACTGAGAAGTGCTTCGGCAAGAATTAGCCAAACTTTCACTGAGAAGTGCTTCGGCAAGAATTAGCCAAACTTTCACTGAGAAGTGCTTCGGCAAGAATTAGCCAAACTTTCACTGAGAAGTGCTTCGGCAAGAATTAGCCAAACTTTCACTGAGAAGTACTTCGGCAAGAATTAGCCAAACTTTCACTGAGAAGTGCTTCGGCAAGAATTAGCCAAACTTTCACTGAGAAGTACTTCGGCAAGAATTAGCCAAACTTTCACTGAGAAGTGCTTCGGCAAGAATTAGCCAAACTTTCACTGAGAAGTGCTTCGGCAAGAATTAGCCAAACTTTCACTGAGAAGTGCTTCGGCAAGAATTAGCCAAACTTTCACAGAGAAGTGCTTCGGCAAGAATTAGCCAAACTTTCACTGAGAAGTACAATTTGAGTCCAATGGCAGTGTAAGGGGTCAACAAAAAAACAAAACTTGCTTAGCTCATTCTACGCCAGACACACCACAGCAAGATATGGATCGACCATGATAGTTCAAGGGTGATGCCGGAATAGCTTGGCGCCTATGGGCATCATCACCCTTGAACTATCATGGTCGATCTGTGTCCTGCACTTCAAGTAATGCAGTCTTCAGAGGACAACGGCAAAATTTGGGGATTTCGATCTTGGGGTACAATGAGTTAGGCCGGGTGCTCGCGATTTATCTCTACACTGCCGGGTACACCTACAGCTGGCTGCCGGGTATCGCGCGGATGTGATCGTCCAGCCAGAATCCGTCCCAATAGGCATCTCTAGATCAAATTAAAAGATCTACGGGCCGATGTTGGCCGTAGTCGGCCAGCGCACGACAGTGCGCTGGCCAACTACGGCCAAAGTCGGCCCGAGGGTATTTTGCTCACTGCTCTTGTTGGCCCGGGACTGCGCTGGCCGGCTACCACGTCAGTCTGAGTGAGTGACGTATCAGTGACGTGACCCTGACCGCGCATCAATATTTTGTTGTTTGCATCTGTCTTCATTCCTCCTACTCACTCTCTCAGAAGTGACAGCACGCAAGAGCAAGACGCATAGAGCGGCATGAGCCCCCGGCAAGCCGTGGGAGGACGGGAGCGGAGATCTGAATAAAGCTCAATGACTTTTTTTTCATTTTTCGGATACTGCAGTTACGAAAAATGGTGTGGAGTCGGATCGTGTTATCACCTACACCGTTGTAAAATCAAGTTTCATTGATTCACCGGGCATTGCTTTTTGTCAGTTGGCGGCCTAACTTCGCACATCATGTATTGTGGTCCTCTGTCGTTCGATATGATCTCCGATGGGAAGGTCTTTCAGTGAGACTCAGTGGAGTGAGGATCTCGCAACTAACCCATCCTAGCCAAGCCAAGACGAACGTTGTCAGTCCATTATAACTAGGGTCACCTAAACCGGCCCCATGCGCCTCCGCAAACTGCGGAGTCTTACTTTTACGGCATTGATTTGTGAAGTCTGGCGTTCGGTGATGGCGCGGCCGTGAAGCGAATAGTAGGCCGGAGACGTGAGATCAGGGCAGAGCGCGCGATAGGGAACTGAAGACGGGGCATGCAGGGCATGACGTACATGAGAGAGAGAGAGAGAGAGAGAGAGAGAGAGAGAGAGTTTCACACTACTGGTTGTCGAAGACAACCAATATGTCGCACGTGCAAGCGGCAACTCCCCGCCAAACTCCACACACGCACACACGTACACACGCACACCACGGCGCTGATGTAGGCAGCGTAGGGAAGGCAGGCTCACACCAGAGGACTGAAAAAAATCACTGCCGCCACTTCGATTCGCCTCACACAAACCACCGAGTCTATCACCCACACGTACAGCGCGCCAGCTGGGCAGTGTCGGCCGATACGAGCTCGGTACTCTACTTTTAATGCTTTGACACGCCCGGCATCGTCACACATTAATGTACGCAAGTGCACGTCAGCATCGCGGCACTGTGAACTTTTACTCGAGTTCACGAAGGAGAATCTTTGTTAAATAAGTCGACCGGTGACGAAGACCTTCAGTGGTTGCGGTCTTCGGAATTCAAGCCAGCCAAAAGAAAGGTGCTGGATGACGTTTTCAGTCTTGGAACTTGACACGGCTTTAGCTGATACAGTGTATTGGCGCGACCATCCTCAGTCCGACTTGCTCGTTTTAGTGAAACATCAAACTGTTTGATCGACTGAAGTTGTACAAAGTTTAACGGAGATTCCAGAGGGGGGAAAATTAGTTGCAGTGGATTCCGCAGAGGAAGCAGACCTAAATAGCGGTCGAGCTGGCCACACGCGAGGTTTGTTCTTCCGCCGTGGAGAGAGACGTCTTCAGTTATTGCGCGGGTGCTGATGATGGCTCTGGGAGACCTTCAGCCTCCGCCAGTCACGGGCACGGCCATTTAGTTGTCTTCAGCTGGGACTTTCAGTTTACACAGGTAAGACTCGTTCTCGTACGTTTTACACGTATAACCTATGTAACCCCGACGCACTACAACAGGAGATGGATCGACCATGATAATTCAAGGGTAGTGCCAGATTAGCTTGGCGCCGACAGGCGCCAAGCTAATCTGGCACTACTCTTGAATTATCATGGTCGATCCATCTCCTGCTGTAGGGGTTAGATGGGTTAAGTGCTCATATTTTGGGATACGCTTGCTATTTCTGTCTTGCTCTCTGGCGGCGACCACGCGCAGCTGTATCTGTTTTCGTTTATGATCGCCGGGGCGGTGCAACTATGTTACGCCGTTCAGTTCTTGCAGTAAGAATCCCCAGTCAGCTAACTCATTCGGGTCGATTTCGGTTGTAGCTATTAATGACGCGTGCAGCCGCCTGTGCCAATGTCGAATGCGGCCGATGTCGGCCCGAGGACACATGTGTTGCAAACGAGTCAGCCACCTAGACGAGTTCGGAAGGTGAACGGTTACTCTAAGATGATGCAACATGGTGCAGGGCTAGTCTTTGGTGATGCAAGGTTTATTTTATTGTTTATTAGTTTTCCGTGAGAGAGAGAGAGAGAGAGAGAGAGAGAGAGAGAGAGAGAGAGAGAGAGAGAGAGAGAGAGAGAGAGAGAGAGAATCGAACTGAAACTATTTTTTAAGGATAACGACAGTAGGCACACAGGCCTTTTTCCACGTCTGTCCTTAACTCATTCAGTCCACCGGCGGCCGTACTGATTTACCAAATTTTGGGGGCGTCATCTAATGACTATGCACCAGTTGCAGGAGATGGATCGACCATGATAATTCAAGGGCAGTGCCAGATTAGCTTTGTGCAGGGTTTGTCTCGCAGCTGGGGAGCCTGAGATCAAGACTCTCTAAAATCTCGCTATGAACTAAGCGTTTCCTTCAACACTCCGCCCGGCCGGTCGAGGAAAATAAATTTTGCATGACCTATGGATAACTATATGCACAAGTTGCATTACCTACAAATATTTCTGCACCTTCCAACTTATGATCACTTAGCAGAAAATTTGTATGACATGTTACATAGAAATATTGCCATTCCAATAGTTAATATAATAATTCATAGTCTGGTGGGTAAACTATTATAATACGTAATTTGTGTGTGTGGTTGGATGTTAATTATTGCTATTCTTTGATATTCATAAGTTGTGTGTTTGGTTGATTTATATATATATATATATATATATATATATATATATATATATATATATATATATATATATATATATATATATATATATATATATATATATATATATATATATATATATATATATATATATTGTTGTTGTTGTTTGTCTAATATCACCAATGTGTGAAAAGACGGTTAAATAAATTCCTGATCCTGATCCAACTTATACATGTAGTAATCAATAGGTGATGCAACTTGTGCATAATAGTTATGCATAGGTCACGCAACGTATGGATATGGGTATCCCCGCATAGGGTGATGCAAAGTTTATGCTTTGGGCCGGGCGGAGTGCTGAAGGCGAGATTTATAGTGGTGGAGGGGAGACAGCACTTTACCATTCACGACTGTCCTGTTGAATCCTGGCAGACATTATGTTATGGATAATCTCGCGAAAACACTTTAGTCGCACCGAGTCCTAGGATCGTGATTAAAAGTTGCTCTCTTAAGACTACACACAAAGACTAGACTGATAGTCGACCATGATAGTTCAAGGCTGGTGGCAGAATCATTAGTTGGCACTAAGCTATTCTGGCATCACCCTTGAACTATCATGGTCGATCCTAATGTTTCTCCTTGTAGTGTGTCGGAGCTGAATGATGCGTTTCATTATTTTGCTTTTTTGTTGTTGGAAAGAGTGAAAGAAGGATGTATGCGAAGATGAGACTGCAGACTGTATTTAGTACACCAACATGACGTTTTAGAACTGGATGCAGTCGAGTTCACTCAATTTTTAGATGGTGCAGGCACAGGGTGATGCGATCTTGCGCGTGCACAAGCTATTAGTCTTACGTCGTGTGAAGCAAGTTTAATTGTTTTGCATCTTTTTCAAGCAACCTCACCTCTCCCCTCCCCCACCCACCCCCCCCTTCCCCCCCCCCCCCCCCCCCAGCAGCGCCGGGTGGGCTGGAAATGATACCGCAGACTAGGAATAGAAGTGAGAGTTCATTCTCCAGGTGGGATGCTGTGGGCTCACACCTTACATGTACACAGGGCACCTTCCTTCTCAGACCTAATCGTACGTTGAACCCCAAACAACAGGTACTCTGTGTTACCTGGATGCCGAACGGGAACTGAAGCAGATCTCTGTCAAGCAAGAGGCATAGATGAGCCCCTGCGGATGCACGGGCTTATGAAAATCTATGCCTTGTGCAGATGGAAGGATTTGGAGAAAGCATTGTACCCGCGCCGGCAGAAAAGAAAGCCGAGCAGGTGATGAAACAATCTCACTGCCGAAAGGTAAGGACAGTCTGCTAGCTCAGTTGCTGGCCCCCGGGTAACTGACACACCTGCCTGCAAATGTTTCCCATTATTCCACCAGCTGGGTACCTGCCTGCCTCAGTGCTGTCAGAGGCATGGATCCTCTGGAGTGCCCTGCAAGGCTGCTGAGGCTTATGGGGATCTACGTCTCTTGCTCGGGGTCTGTTTCTACTACCTGCACTACTCTGCCAGCTGCACCTGTAATGAAGCAGAGCAGACAAGGTGCTATTTTGGGACCAATGTCTTGTGTTTGTTTTTGTTTTAGTCTTGTGCGGATAAAAGAAACTTTTTGAAATCCTTCTGAAAAAGAGCATAGATACTACTTGCAAGTCTAATCTACATCTGTTCAGTTCAAACCCCTTATGAATTTAAAGAAGTACCCAACGGAGAAAGAAATTTATGAATTTAGTTTTATACGATTGGGCTTTTGTGACGTGAAATCCATGTTTGGAAAACACCATCCGCTCTAATCCCCGTCAGTGTTGTCACTAGCAGTGGCCATCGCCGCAATCCTCGCGATAACTAGTCCGGGTTAAGACGCTGACTTGGAGTCAAATTATCTTCGACTCTAGCATCCGGCCACAGGGGCCTGACGATGATGACTAAATGCAAATCCGCTTCGCCACTGCTCAATTCAGATGCGTAAAATTGCTTTCCATGCAATTTAGTCTGCTGCTAATGTACCGCGATTTTCATATCGGATTCTTTGGGGGCTCGTCCGTTAAAATTAAACTACCAGATTAATTTGTTACCCTCGGGGGGGGGGGGGGGGGGGGGGGGGGACGTATTACGAAGCGAAATGACGGGAAAGTCTGAGAATCAAATAATTAGTAGGTACCCAGTAAGCAAAGGTCCTCAGGTCCACTGACGACGGCCGCAGTCGGCCCGTGCGCCGGTGTGTTCGGACCCACTGCTGGTGTCGTAGGCCCCAAGACGTTTTACTATTCATAACAAAAGTAGTGACAGTTAAATATTTTGCTGACGTTTGTCACGTGTTTATGATCATATGCTTGTCCGGGATTTCGGATCTGACGGCTGTAAATTAAGCTGCGCTAGACGATGGGCAAAAACCATCGATGGAGCAGCACTCAGGATCTGGAACTCATCCCCCTCATAAATCCGATAAGCACTGACTTTATCCGATGATAGCCGAGGCGGCCTGGCTGCCTATATCAAGATATGAGTTTTAGCCTATCTCGCAGACGGACACGAGACTTTTCGTCTAAGTGCACTGCCAACAGCCTATGGTGTGTGTGTGTGTAGTCTACGTCTGGCGCGAGAAACATTGTAAGGAGAATGTTGTTAGGCGGCCCGTTTACATTTTGCCTGCACGCGTTGTTCTTTTAAGCAGTTCTTAAACGTTTTATACACACATCTCAGTTAAGATTGCATGCATGCACTGATGAGAAGACTCATGCGCGATATCATAGTCAGCCAATGCGGTTTTATGATGGTGATGAACTGAAATAATAATAATAGTAGTAATAATAATAATAATAATAATAATAATAATAATAATAATAATAATAATAATAATAATAATGTATATTTTTAAGGCGCCTATACTTTCGATAGAAAAGCTCTAGGCGCCGTACAAATGACATACTAACATACATACATCTTGCATCCTACAACATATATATATATATATATATACAGACCGGTCGCTCTGACCTCAGTTGTCATGAAGACGCTTGAGCGCCTCGTCCTCCGGTTTCTGAGAACATTTACCGACCCTCTGCTGGATTGTTTTCAATTCGCGTATCGCGAAAAACGTTCCGTGGAGGATGCGGTGTCACTTGGTTTGTTTTATGTTTTACAACACCTTGAAATCCCAAACACCTATGCCAGAATTTTATTTGTTGATTACAGTTCTGCTTTTAACACCATTATTCCATCTAAATTGTACCAGAAGATCCAGCAAATCGGAGTTCCAGAGACATTGTGCCTCTGGACCCTCGATTTCCTGTTGATGAGACCACAGGTCGTTAAAATTGGTGGAAATGTGTCATCCACCCTCACTTTATCCACGGGCACGCCTCAGGGGTGCGTGCTCTCCCCTATGCTCTACTCCCTGTTTACTTATGACTGTGCTTCATGCCATGCCAGTACTAAAGTTCTGAAATTTGCAGATGACACCACAGTGGAAGGGTGCATTACAAACTCAGACGAATCCGCTTACCGTAGTCAGGTTGAGACTCTAATTAGTTGGTGTAATAACAACAACCTTGAACTGAACTCTGGCAAAACAAAAGAAATGATTGTGGACTTTAGAAAGAAACAGTCCCCTCCCCCTCCCCCTCTTGTGATCAATAGTGAAATCATTGAAACAGTCCAGAACTTTAAGTTTCTTGGCACTACCCTGTCATGTGACCTGAAGTGGGAGGAAAACACTCGCCTTATCGTCCAAAAAGCACAGCAGCGCTTGTTCTTCCTGCGACGTCTGAAAAGTTTCGGTCTCGGTGCCCACATGTTGATGCAATTCTACCGAGCTGTGATTGAGAGCGTGCTCACCTTTTCGATCACGGTTTGGTATGGTTCCATCACGGCCAAAGAGAAAATCAGACTGAGTAGGGTGGTCAAGACCGCTTCAAAAATCATAGGCAGAGATCTTCCTAGCCTGGACTCACTGTACCAGCAGCGTCTCTTACGTAGAGCACGTCTTATCTCCAGTGATTCCACCCACCCCGGCAATGAGCTTTTTCAAATTTTACCATCAGGGCGCAGGTACAGGTCCATCAGTACCAGGACCAGCAGATTCCGCAACAGTTTTTTCCCTCTTGCTGTTCACGCTCTCTCTGATCAACCGGACTAATTGGAGAGAGCGCGAGTGGCGAGTGAGAATGATTGTGTACAGTCAGTTTTTACCTGTATCAGATCTCTCTCTCTCTCTCTCTCTCTCTCTCTCTCTCTCTCTCTCTCTCTCTCTCTCTCTCTCTCTCTCTCTCTCTCTCTCTCTCTCTCTGTGTGTGTGTGTGTGTGTGTGTGTGTGTGTGTGTGTTTAGTCTTAGTAACTGACATCAAGACAAATTCCAATGTTTTTATTGTTTTGTACATGGAAACATATGGCAATAAACCATCTTATCTTATCTTATCTTATATATATATATATATATATATATATATATATATATATATATATATATATATATATATATATATATATATATATATCCTAACATAATACACTCACGCAACAAGATATACAAGAAAAATAAGAATAACAAAATGAACACATCAACAAGAAATGCTCACACACACAAAAGATACACGTAGTACCATAAACTAATAACGGATACACTAGACAGCTCTCGTTGACAACGACTGAAAAATTATAACGGTGAATGTACTTTTAAAGAAATAAATGCGTCTTTAAAGACTGCCGGAAACTATTGACTATTGAGATGATCATGATATTATTATTATTATTATTATTATTATTATTATTATTATTATTATTATTATTATTATTATTATTATTATTATCCCTTTGCGGCGTGTCGGTAGCGCTCGGGTTTCTGTCGCGATGATTCCTACAGAAATCATCGCGACTAGAACCGCTGCCATGGGTCAACTTATTATTATAGTATTGAAATCGTCATTATTGTTTACTTTTTATCAGCCATCGTTTGTAGTAAACACTTTCAGTTCGAAACGTGCACAGATGCATACATTCATGTCTAGCTCAGTAGCGATATCTCTAGGGATCATTTCGCCACCGACCTTGCCTCCAGGGGGACGTCCATGACTGACTGAAAGTGAAACATGATCGGGAAGAACGAGTTTATTTAGAACACACCCACAACACAGAACGTGCCAAATCACTCTAGAACCCTTCCCATATCTAGCATCTACCAACGCCAGAACATAAACGTCTACCCGAAGCTTGCGATACCCAGTGATCAGTTAACTAAGAATGTTTGTGAGTCAGGCAAATTGGGTGCAAAGCTCATTACGGGGTGCGCTCAGCTACGGAGTCCGCACTTTTCTGCTGTCGGTCACTTTCCTTGTTTGTTAAGGGGCAGAGATGTAAATGTGCATGAGGCATAGCTTCTCATGAGCCCCTGCATCTGCAGGGGCTCATGAGAATCTACGCCTCTTGTGGATTTAAGACGTTGACTTCAAGTCAGTCCTCTGTTTGCTGAAGCCGCGAGACGTGCATGTACAAAGGGTCCATATACTTAATATTATCCGGCACTGATGCTCATGAGAATCTGCGCCTTTAGATGAAAGAAGAGGCTGGAGAACCGTACACTGTTCAGCATGGTCTAGATGTTTTCAATATGCTCTTCCATTTGTAGAACATGCAGTGATGAACGTGTACTGCGTCACATCCTGTCTGACAGAGCGCCCATCGTGTCTAGATTTACGCGATCCAGTCCCGTGACCCGTTTCTGCAGAAGAACATGGATACAAAAAAAGACAATCAAGTAGATTCAGTCATCATGTCTCCGCTCCTGCCTCCTGGCCGTTGCCGTACACGCCGCATGCCTCAAAACTGAATCTAGCAATAATTTCTCTTTTGTCCAGCAATGTATTTGATTGTGTTTTGCATCACATGACTTCATTTGTCCCACCGGCCATTATGATTCATGTACTGCATTTTAAAAACTTTTTTTCTTACTTTCCAGTTACACGAATCCGTGCTGTAAAGCTGTTACAATTGGTTGGTTGGTTGGTTGGTTAGCCGGGTCGGGGTTTAACGTCCACGGCACCGAAGTCGGCAGTGACTCATAATGGACGGCCCTAACGGGCGGGCTATGGGTTACAGGGAAATCTATTGCGTATGGAGTACGACCTGAACACTGATCAACTCAGGCGCACTCCAACTGTGCCATTTTGATTTACCAGGACATTCCAACGGATATGCTATCGAACAAGCC
Organism: Semisulcospira habei; assembly: GCA_036245525.1. Lineage (NCBI taxonomy): Eukaryota > Metazoa > Mollusca > Gastropoda > Semisulcospiridae > Semisulcospira > Semisulcospira habei. Next base: position 116,171,996 of record BTPG01000008.1, read on the forward strand.
CGTTCTTTTCCCCCTGGATTGCGAGTCCAGCTACCGGGGCCGGGACGGGGATTCGAACCCACGACTCGGCGATTCCCTTCGCTCACCTGCTCCGACGCTTGACCGCCTGAGCTATTTCGGACTCTGAATGTTACAATTATGAACGCCTACCCTACTTAATGTTTTAGCACCCTCCTTTCCCTATGCACGTGCGCATGTTTAGTCGAGCGTGGAGCCTTTTCTGTAATCCCTTACTGAACCGCAGGGGCAAGGCGACCGCTTTACCCAGCTGCAAGAGACATAAACTCTCACGAGCCCCGCCAAGTTAATCTGGCACTACCTTTGAATTATCATGGTCGACCCATCTCCTGCTGTAGTGCGTCAGGGCTGAATGGGTTAAGTAGTTTCAGACGCGCAATTCTTGATCACTGGCGACGAAAAGGTTGAAAACCCTAACTATCTATCGGTCCCTGGGTCGTGCAGCCACAGCTGATGACGTGTAATATCAGCGTTGTGCTGAACGTTGAGTGACCCTAAACACAGTATGTTTTTTTGTTGTTTTTTTTTTCCATGTTGTGTGCATGAGGGTGCTAGTCTGTGATTTTAGACCACACGGGCTTAGATCGTAAGGTCCAAAATCACGGACCGGCACACATATGATTCACGCTGCCTGTTTTACAGACATGCAGCAGCTGCTTTTCATTACTTGCGGTGCGTCGATTACATCAGTTTTGTGTATGATCGAATTTTAACTCCTCCACTGCCGGGAAACGCTGAACAGGATCCAGCTGCAAGAGATATAGAGCCTCACGAGCCCCCGCTGTCGCGGGGGCTCATAAGGATCTATGTCTCTTGCTGAGAGACACTACTTTGCTTCTTTGTTCATTGTGCCGCTTCGGACTCGCTGGTGTTGAATTAATTTGAACCGGCACTGACAGTGAACATGGACCTAACAGCAAGAGACATATTCATCATCATGAGCCCCCGCATTCGCGGGGGTTTATGAGGATCTATGTCTCTTGTGTACACCACTGTGTATCTTGACACCACTGTGAACGGCCTGGACTCTTTTTGGTGTTGAATTACTGAATGCATTAAGAAAGATTTCAGAAACACAATTTTCCTCCACTTGTGTGTGTGTGTGTGTGTGTGTGTGTGTGTGTGTGTGTGTGTGGTGGGGGGGGGGTGGCAGACGCGCAGATGTCGTTACCAGTCTATGATTATTTTTACGAATTAATCAGTCCAGTAATACATTCTCGGAGAATACATTCTCGGAGGAGAGCGTTTCGGGGTCAGTTTCTTTCTGAAATGATGCAGGTACCCCCTGTTTTCTACCCACGTGATGATTACAGAATTAGACGCGGGCGCGGCATTTTGTATTAGAGACTTGCTCAGTTTGTCCCATTGAAGATTTCAAGAGTTAAGATACCGTCTTTGGTACATGGAAGCTAACCTCATTGCACTGAGCCTCTTCAGAAGAATCTAACTGACCCACACTCAACCTCTCTGCAGGCTGCACTTCTTTTTAATCTGCGTGACATCTCCAAGTTTAGCCTTCATTTCGAGAGAAATGATAATGTCATGTTCCAAAAGGTCACATTATTTCTATATCTGTCGAAACACAGATCGTTAAAGGCGTTGACGACCCCAGTGCACTGAATCGTTTCTATTACTCTACATATGTCAAGGTCAGTACTGTTACCTGAATAGCACCCGGGAATTAATTACGGCTGTAGTTCGCAAATTGTCGCTCTTCATTACCGCCCGCCCGCAGTTCTGTCTAATCGCCGGCTTCTGATCCTGCAGGTAGTTTTTTTGTCTGTGAGAAGCACAGATTCTCATGAGCCAAAGAGCCCGAGATAAATCCTCATCCGTATATTTGCAAGAGGCATAGATTGTCATGAGCCCCTGCAAATGCAGGGGCTCATGAAAATCTATGCCTATTGCTGACCAGCTCCAGAGAAAAGCGTGTAAAACTGATGCAAAAGAAATACTCAGCACGGAAACACGCTTTCAAAGAAGAACACAGTGGAAGAACACAACATTTAACTTAGAAAACCTTTTTATGTTTTGTCCTTTCAAAGCGCTTTTTTTATTTGCTGGGTGTTTTATTCAAACTTTATTTTAATTTTTTTAATTTTTTTTATTTTTTATTTGCTTTTTGCATTTGTGCATGCTAGTTTTGCATTTCAGTATGCAAAGACAACAACATCAAAATTACAGTGTTTATTATATCTAATTACTGCCCAATAATCAAAAAGGCCATCGGGCTGACGTCGTCCGCCGTTGGCCCGCGCACGGTCGTGCGCGGGCCAACGGCGGACGACGTCGGCCCATAAGATTTTTGCGCACTGGGTTATATTCCGAAGCGTGCGCGTTTCTTCTATGCCGTCGGTTTTTTTTTTTTTTCAGTGCAGGAAAGGGCGAAAAGTCAACTGTGTGTACGTGACTGGTGTAGAGTAGAAGCAAATAATTATGATGTAAACTATTGAACCACCCCGTAATGCCAAGTTCAACACAACTGTTCCGTCAATAGTCAAGGTATTGTTTTTCGCATTGCCATCCGCACAGACACCTGTTTCTCGGTTCGGCAAAAACACTCCGCTGCGGCGCGATATGGATCAAGCGGGATAGCCCATAGTGGCAGTCCAGGGGCGGATCTGGAAAGGGGGAGGTTACAGGAGTTCCGGACCCCCCCCCGCCCCTCCCCCGCCCCTCCCCCGCCCCCGACCCATAAAATGCTGTAACAAAGTTCCTTTTCGGGGTGTCTGGACCCCCCTTCCCTCCCCCCACCCCCTGCTGTTTGGTTTTTTGGTGAATGGTGAGACTTTTAAGATGCACACACCACCTCTCTGTTAGACCCCCCCCCCCCCCCTTTCCGCATTCCGATTTTACGGCCTCTGGAAGCAAGGTCTAGCGTCGGGGAGGCCTTTTGTATCAGGTTGAAGGTCCCAAACAAAAAGTTGGAACCCCTCCTCCCCCTCCCCCTCGAGGTAACTGATCCGCCCCTGCAGTCTGACTAGTTTGGCGCCTTTGGTGCTTCACGTGCCCTGAACATGATGCCAAGATCAGACCAGCCCTGCCCTGCAGTCAATACTGCAGACCCTGCTTTGATCGCCGACCCTTATACAGCCACCTAAATGATGTCTTTAATGACAGGTGGCAGTTTTTAACCCTTTGCGCACCTGTCCTTTCTGACCATTAATTTTATCTTGAACAATGTCTTCAAGCAGGTTGTACTGTATTTTGTTATCTTACGTTGCAGGAGTCATCTGTAGACGATTCTCACTCGGCAAAAACATCTTAATGTTCAATATGAGTCATTGGCCTCAATGGCTCACGGGTACCATCTGGTCAGTTTGGCAGTGTTCGAACCGCTTTTATGAAGCCACGATAAACCCAGCCCTCAAGTCAATATTTTTGTGTTTACCATTTCAATCTATAGTGTAAGCCAATGAATATTACTTGGCAAAAAAAACACGTAACTGTCGCAGAATAATATATCTTGGTGCCTAATGAGTAGTGACTGTTCAGCTAGACTTCTTTAGAACAGCAGGTGTGCGGTAAATGATGTCATGATCAGCCCAGCCCTGCGGTTAATATTTTCAATAGTTTTCCATAGTCATCTGTAGACCATTTTTCACTTCGAAAAAAACAGTCGAAATCAACACATCCGCGGGATATGCTCGACCGTGAGAACTCAAGGGTAGTGCCAGATTACCTTGGCGCCTGAAAAGGCGCCAAGGTAATCAGGCACAACACTTGAGTGGTAATTTATCTGGCAGTGTACCATGTGGTGTGCATGGTGATTCTTAAATGCAAACTCTTTGCCTGTGAGTGAAGCTTTCCTATGGCAAATGCATTTCTTCATGGACATTATTTGTACACAAATGGGCTTTTGCACTGGACCGGTACCACCATGGTATGTTTTTTCAGCGACCTACAAACACATCATTGACTTCATACCCTAGAGCTAGGTCGACCCAGAATCCATCTCCTGCACTGAGTTGGCAGTGTAAATACGAATTGTTTGCCACGCCTGCAGTCAAGCGGCCCAGGCTACCTGCCGTTCGCTCCCACAACATACCACTGTCTCATCTCAGTGACTTCTGACCTTTCTGTTCATCTTGAGTGTTTGTACACTCTTTCATTTCTTCGATGTGAATAGACGTAAATGGAGCCATAGACAGCCTGCAAGAGGCATAGATCCTCATGAGCCCCCGAAACTTGCGGGGGCTCATGAGGATCTATGCTTCTTGCAAGTGAAGGTCTCTCTATGACTTTTCTGGCTCATTGTGTAAGCAGAGGAAAAAGTATTCTGTGGCCTCAGATGCCAACTGAGAAAAAAAAAGAAAGAGATGTAGTTGTGGCTTGTGGAGGCTCATGAGGATCTGTCCCTACTGCACCTTGCCGTCTTCTTCTTCTTCTCGAACGCCGTCACACTTGGAGTTTGGCTCTCAAAATGAAATCTGTGGTCTTCTGTAGCGCCTCCACAGGCCCGTACAGTTTCTCTTGTAGAGTGGCGGGCTTCGGCCATATCTCCTCCCTCAGCGGCTGGTGGTTCCCACAGTCCTGGAGGATGTGCTCTGCGGTCTGCTCTGCTTCTCCACAAGGGCACAGGGGAGACGGCACGAGGTGGAAGCGTCTGTGCAGGTGGAAATTGAGTCGGTTGTGCCCGGTCCTCAGACGAAAGATGGTCACCTGCTCTTGTCTGGACAGCTGATGGTAACTGTCTAGGGGCCGTTGTGGTGGTCTGTACACAGACTTAATGATGGTCTTCATCTCTGTGAAGCTGACTCCATTTTCATCTTGTTCTTTCTCTGCGCCCACTTTTGCCATTCTGTCAGCTTCTTCATTGCCGTAGATGCCACAGTGTGAAGGGATCCACTGCAGCACCAGTCTGGTGCACTTGATGTTTTGCAGTGCCTCTTGTAGACGTGGCAGTTTGCTTGCTGTTGCTGCCTCAAGGACAGACATGGCATCAGTAAGGAAGACAATCTGGGCATCAGGGTCTGCAGTGCCACCTTGCCGTGATTTCAGACTTGTATCAATAAACTGCGTCTGTATTTAGCTGTCAGTCGGCGATGGAAACACGCAGTACGAGAACGCTACAAAATAGTGTGTAGTAGATAAATATTGCTCACCTACGATCGACACTCATCGCGCTACTCGCTAACATCTCCACCGCCAGTGGACGCCGACAACGCTTTTGAAATCATTGTAAAGTCGATGTCAAAGATTCCCAGCAGTCAAACGAACATTGATATAAAGTGGGTTTAGTAAGAGGTATAGATCCTCATGAGCCCCGCAACTGTGGGGGCCCATGAGGATCTATACCCCTTGCAGTTGGATGATGTTAGTTGTTTTTTTTCCTCTCGGAAATTCACACTGTCACGTACACCACATCTGATTTGTACCAGCAGGAGGCAAAGATGCTCAGAAGCATCTGCGAATGCGACAGTGAAAGATGTAGATGGAATGGTCTTTGGGAACTTAAAGACGCAAAATGTTTATAAGCCCATGCAATGCATTTGCACGTGTGAATCTTTGTATCTTGCGGGTACTGGGAATTTCAGTGGGGATGACTGTGTACTTATATAAATCTTGTTTCCCACTCTCTCCAAAATACCCTGGCTTGCGATGGCGGATTCGATCAGGATATTTCGGGAAATGGCAAGAAATCATAGGATGGCGAGAAAAGCTATTCAAAGATTGTTACTCTTTCTTCACGTCTTCTTCTCAGCGTAAGTGTACTTATGAACATCATTATTATGGCGTATTCACGCGTACTCACATTTAAAGGCGCACGTACTGCGTTCTTTATGCATTACTTTTTTTTTTAAAACCGTAAGTATGGACTACACTTGCGCTTTAACCCTTTCAGCGCCAGCTGAAGGAGACTGTGTTTCTGCAATCTTCATTAACTCATACACCCCGACGGCCGTATTTCCCAAATTTTGGAGGCGTCATTTAACGACTATGCACCTGTTGCAGGAGATGGATAGACCATGATAATTCAAGGGCAGTGCCAGATTAGCTTGGCGCCGACAGGCGCCAACCTAATCTGGCACTGCCCTTGAATTATCATGGTCGACCCATCTCATGCTGTAGTGCGTCAGAGCTGAATGGGTTAATTCAACACCAAAAAGCCATATTCGTCTCAGTACCATGGATTCCGAGTGGTGTCAGCAAGAGGCTAAGATCCTTATGAGCCCCCGCAACTGCGGGGGCTTATGAGGATCTATACCTCTTGCTAGTGGTTGGTGTTCTGATTTTCTTGGCACTGAACGGGTTAAGTACTGCATCAGAAGAATTGATTACTGATTGCTGAAAGAAAAGAAAGATTGACTACTTTTTGGATGTAAGTGCATTATGAACTACATTCGTCGTACATATAGACTGGGCAGCTGGGTGATTATAAAGACACATTAATTACTTTCTCGTCTAAGAATGGCCGTGGAAACCCATAGCCTGCATCCCTTGAAGCTAAATATGGTCCTTCGAGTAGTGCACCGTCGTCTAGTTAAAGCTAATTTTGATCTATTGAACACGACTTTCACAGCTTACTAATTAGCTCCTTGTATCGAGCAGATGAGGTCTTAGTATATATTCCCCATTGATTTCAGTCTGGTTTTCACTGACTTTCAACTTTTGCCTTCTCTCGTGTCAGAAGCAGCGATGGAAGATGAAGAGTCGATTCAAAGCTGCAAGCAAGAGGCATAGATTCTCATGAGTCCCTGCAACAGCAGGGTCTCGTGAGAATCTATGCCTCGTGCAGACTAAACAGAAAAAAAGAGAGCTGGAAATCCCTGGAAAATGTGCTGCATGCAGGTAGACTGAAAACTGTGTTTAGTTACGGCCGTACTGTGGACGTGACAACCTGGAATCTAATTCAGGTAGGGTGAAAAGGTTTTGTTAGTTATAGTCCAGTCGCACGTTTAACTCATTTAGCCCCGAGGACGAAATTATCCAATGGAGATATCTTCTGAGGAGTGAGTCATAGTTCTTGGAGACGGATCGACCATGATAGTTCAAGGATGGTGTCATAATCGCTTGGCGCCTAGAGGCGCCAAGCGATTATGACACCGTCCTTGAACTATCATGTTCGATCCACATGCTGTCGTAGAGTGTCGCGCGCGCGCGCGCGCACACACACACACACACACACACACACACACACACACACACACACACACACACACACACACACACACACACACACACACACATATAACCCAATACCAATAGATGCATAAAATAAATACATATCTTAGGACTTACTCCTAACTCTAACCCTAAAGCTGGAATCAGTCGGTCAAAATGAAGCATATATAATCACGAACTCCTGCGGTTACAGGGAAACATGATAATCTACGTCTCCTGCGAAGGCAAAAAGAGCTTGAACACGGTCTGAGTAGGCTAGTAGTAGGCTAGGATTACACATGTATAGTCCTAATTAAACCGAGCCGCCGGCTGCTACTGCATCTAATGCATATAACAGACCTGAAAATACATAATTACGCAGGACATTAGACTAATTAACTTGCTGGAGACATCCTGCCGTTCGCTGAAATTATAGCAAATGAAAGAAGCTGTACCTTCCCTGACCGCTATTTTGGGCCAGTCAGATTCTAAGACGCATTGAACGGCGGATCGAGGATTTCCGAATTTCCGAATTCTCTCCACTGATTAGCTATTCATGGCTGATTACTTGGTAACGGACGATTTTCATTTTACTTCTTTGATTTTTTTAATTCGTTTTTCCTCTCCCCGTTGATTTTGCAGATTAGCTGTAAGACTATGTGTGCTGGTCTGTGAACTGGGGACCTTACCACGCTGTGGAGCCGTAAGTTCCAAAATTACAGACAGCACACAACTTATTTTGTCAATGGATTCTGGAGTTGGACCTTCGACCATTGCCCTTTAATGAAACTGCGTATCCGGTTGCGGCACGTCTCGAATGAGTTAACGAGATTGAGCCGTGAAGTCCGCAAGTCACAGACCGGCATAAATTCAGTTTTAATTTATCCTGGTCAGTATAAATTTATTTTCTGAATGAACGCTTGAGTTGGATGTCAATGCCCCACGTTCACGAGATGCAGTCGTAAAGTGCAAAATCACAGCACACAGCGCATAATTACTCTCTGAATGAAGTCTGCTGCCGGATCAATGCATGTCTAGCTACGAGCCACGTATTACGAGACCCGTGGGCGTGACAGCCGCTTTCCTTTCTCCGGATTACCAACGGAAACTTGAATGAAATCTAAGACATATTTACATAAATGTCGATAGTCAATAATGCTGGGGAGGATTTATCCACCCCCTTATGAAAGTCTTCAGTGGTTGGAAATATAGGCTGAGGAGGGGTGGGGTTGGGGTGGCCGGGAAGTGGGATAGGGAGAGGCTGGATTTGGGACACACGTGGGTGTAGAAGACGCCGACTTTGCAAAATCCTAGCAGGTTTTATGCTCACGCATTAACCCCTCGACTGCTACAGACGATACCGTTGGACGGAAAAAACGCGTAGCGTCTTTTTCGCCGAACGGTATCGTCAGTAGCAATCAACGGGTTATAGCTTTGTCTGAATTTTAGACGCAAAGATATCCTGACATTACCCCATCACGGTCGTTCGATCCACCGCAGATGGTCCTAGAAACGAAACAGTCTTGATCCCTCTTTTTCTACACCTTCTGGAAGGCACATGATGCCTGCTTAGTGATCAAAATCCCCCTGCATTATTTTCTCTTTCGTCTCCGATGATTGAAGTCTGCGAAGTGTGTTGGAAGCTGTAGAACCATTATAGTCAGGTGGTTCATTCATTACGACATCCGGTCTGCAGCTTTGATATCGGCGGGAAGCCGTAAGATTTTAAGCCGGTTTCATTAAAGGATTTCTTGGGGCTGTGTGTGTGTGTGCCGGTGTGTGTGTGTGTGTGTGTGTGTGTGTGTGTGTGTGTGTGTGTGTGTGTGTGTGTGTGTGTGTGTGTGTGTGTGTGTGTGTGTGTGTGTGTGTGTGTGTGTGTGTGTGTGTGTGGGTGTGTAACAACCGCCTTCCATCTGCAACAGGAGTAGATGCTCACGAGTTACTGCTTGATACAAAATATTTATTTAGAAAAATCCGAAGTCTTTATATGGCTTCAAGTTGTCAGCCATCTGCCTATATACTGACGAGTAAAAAAAATTGTGACATCATTCGTGTCATCGGAAACAATGTGTTTCCGATGACTCGAATGATGTCGCATTTCTTTTGCTCCTCAGTATGCTTACAACATATATATATATATATATATATATATATATATATATATATATATATATATATATATATATATATATATATATATATATATATATATATATATATATATATATATATATACAATCCGCGTGAGCCGCTGTGAGGACTCTGAAAGCCCGTAGCCGCTACCACCATTTTTGGAAGAAGTTATAACATGAAGTCCCGCATCCGTGCCAGCCGAGACCTTTAATGACAGAACACAGATACAACTTCCCAATACGCGAAATTTCGCGTATTGGGAAGTTGTATCTGTGTTTTTTTATCAAATAATCCTTGCCGAATGACAGTCGTCTTCATCGGTCTTGTTTGTGGATCTTGCATTGGCCCGTGAAGTCACGTGTTCATTCAGTACGATTTCCGGCCTGAAGAATAGTCATCAGTATGGGAAGTCTATCCTACTCTGACTGAAGAGAGAGCTCCTTGAATGGTATTTTTAGCTCTGTGATGAATTTTTTTTTTTAATTCAATGCGAGAGGCATAGATTAGTGTACTTCTGTGTTAGACAAAAGCGCTGAACTCTTGATGGCTTTGCATCAGTCTCAGAGAGTCCTTCAATGAGTCTCTAAGAGTTCGTCAGTTATGGCTTCTGGCTAGTATTCGGTGTTTGTAGTCACTCGTTTGCTATATCGACTACGGATAAAAGACTGAAGTCTTCATAGCGAGCCGGCGAAAACCACCCTTGCCCTGACGTCTCACTGACGGCGGCTATGCACAGCTAGTATGTTTGATTCGCCTTTGCTCTTAATGAAGTAGTGCTCATTGTATTTATCAATGCGGTGTCCTCGGCGGGGATCCAGCTTTGTTCTCCCTTAACCCATTACATCCTGAGGCTGAATTTGTTAAAACTTGCTTATTGTCCTATGAAGGCTACGTTACAGATTAGGAGATAGATCGAACATTTTTAGTTCAAGGGTGGTGCCAGAATAGCTTGGCGCCTCAGGCGCCATGAGCTATTCTGGCACCACCCTTGAACTGTCATAGTCAAATTTATTTCAAGCAATAATGTATCAGGATGGAAAGGGTCAACAAAGATCTGAACTCTTAACAGTTTCTTTCTTTCTTTATCGGGAAGCTGGATTCCCGTGGAGGACATCGCAAAGATAAATACGACGAGCCATTCGTTGATCCCTTCACTGCCGAGAAAAAGTGCACACGACCCGACTGCAAGAGACATAGATCCTCATGAGCCCCCGCGACTGCGGGGGCTCATGAGGATCTATGTCTCTTGCTGAGACCAATTTGTATCCATGTTTCTTGGACGGTTTTGGCTTATGATCGGTGAATGAACCAAGATGTCAGTTCGAAACAAAACTGTACGTACATGTTCAGGGGCAATGTTAATGTTAGAGGATGCAGATGATCGTCTTGGTCTATACCTGCGTATTTTTCTGTGGGCTGGCGATTGGGTGCCTGATAGGTGGGGGCAGGGGATCTAACTGTTTGCCTGTCCAGCGCTGAGTGATTCCCCTTGGTTTGTGTACAATTCTGCCAGCGCTAGCCTCACCTATCTGGTTTGTGAATGTTAAGAACAATTTGGAATCGAAGTTTACTTTGCTCTGCTGTGTATCTTCGCTTTACCCTCTCCCTTGCCGCTGTACGTACATTTTGGTTTCTGAAATCTTTGTTCATTCAACGACCAAAAGTCTGACCGTCCAAGAAACGTAAGACACAAATTGGTCTCAGCAAGAGTCATAGATCCTCATGAGCCCCCGCAAGCGGGGGCTCATGAGGATCTATGTCTCTTGCAGTTGGATCGTGTTCACTTTTACCTCGGCACTCAAGATGTTGATGGCAAAAGTGGACTCGGTTCTCCATAATTATGCTGTGTGCGTACTAATGCAGGGACTTCGTTTTCCATGAGCGGCTCGTTGTAATGATGTGCTCGTTCATCTTGACGTCCGGTTAGAAGACGTCGTGCCACGTTGTCATTGTTCTCATTGTTTTTCAAAACTCTGCTCTGTTAAGAGTCGGCTCTGCCGTATTTTCAATGAGCGACAATTGAAGTACACGATTTTTCGGTCAGACGATGTTGTACCAGTGTGCTGGTCTGTTATTTTGGACCATACGGCTCATAGGTCATGATGTCCAAAAGCCACAGATCATCACACAAGCGGCCACCTTTTACAGTTGTGTTTGGTTGTTGGTTGGTTGGTTGTTGAATGGTTGGTTGGTTTCTTACTTTCTTTCTTGCTTTCTCTCTCGATTTCATTTCTTTTTTTTTTTTTTTTTTTCTTTCTTGCAAGCTAGCACGAGTTAGTCCCACCCAAACACTTTAACCCAGGTGATGTGGTTTCCGTTCTGCGTCAACTTTTCACGTGACGGAAGAGGGGAAAATGTCCTCGGGCTGAAGTCGAAACGCCCCGAGATCCTTTTGTTTACTGCTGTTATAACCCAGTAAACAAAAGACCATTGGGGCAAAGTCGGCCGCAGTGGGCCCGCGCACGAATGTGCGCGGGCCCACTGCGGCCGACTTCGGCCCGGTGGCCTCTGCGACCTGGATTTTAAAAAAAAGAAAAGAATTCTAGGCCTACTTTCATTAATATAGCCATCCCCGAAGCGTACATATAGGCAGCTGTAGCGTAGGCAGCTGTAGCGTATCCTACAGTCACTCGTTTTAATCCGCTTGTGCATGCATGCAACAGCCGGTACTTTTCACAAAACAGGCATGCACAAAAGGGCTTAAGCCTTTTGGTTGTCGGTAGCGCTTTTTGTCGAGGTGATTAATGCAGGAATCGCCTTGACGAAAAGCGCTACCGACAGCCAAAGGGTTAGCGGAAAGGAGAAAAAAATAGTCCACTGCGGGGCAGATTTCTAATGCAGCTGATCAAGTGTAACATGAAGGAATCCGATTTTTCTTCTTTGACGTCATATAATGACAGTTGGTTGGGTTTTTTTTTTGTTAGTGTTGTTTTTTGTTGCAATTAAGCAGCAAATTACCATGCGCGTTTGACGAACGCAGTTCCTAATTGAGCCCAAAAGACGCATTCATTCTTATGAGCATCAACAGTTCGCGTGGTCCTATGGGAGTCTATTCCTTCTTGCAAGTGGATCTGCGTTTGCTGTGAAGATGCATATGTTATTTTCTAACATCCGGCACATGTAGATCATTGTATGTCTGAGACCGGATTATTATTGAGCTTCACGTCATGACTTCTTTGTCTGGTATGATCAGATTTGGCAAACCCATCCAGCCGTGAATACCGTAACACGATTTTGATTGACCAAGGTAGTTCATGGGTGGTGCCAGAACAGCTTGGCGCCTCTACCAAAACATTTAACAAATACTTTACAATTCTGACTTCAAAACAGCATTAATTTTGAATCACACTGGAGTCACACTAGACACACAGCGACCAAATCGGCGACGCATACGACGCATGACATACAGATAACTCAAACCAGCAAGATACATACATTTTCATGTGCTCCCGCTCCCTGCATGGTCTGATGAGGATCTATGCATCTTGTAGTTGTTGGGAATTTCCTGTGCTTTCGGTTTAACGGTTCTCCACATGAATGCAGGTATATCACGTTTCACCACACCGTCCGTCCGTGATCCATTTTTCAAACTTAACCCTTTCACTGCGAAAAAAACAGAACATGATTCAGCTGCAAGAGACACAGATTCTCATGTGCAGGATTTGCTTCTTTCTTCTTCCTCGGGATCCTGGCTAATTTCGACCTCCGCAATTACTTCAAATTACAAGAATTCCGTCTTACGTGGCTTTAAAGTTTTGAGGTGTGCATTCATTGAGCCTTATCTGTCAATAAAAAGTCAGACGATAAACCGACTCTACAGAAGGGCTTTAATGTGTGCATTCTCTGAGCATCATCTATAAATGTTTAAATCCTGTGCAGAAGTGGCGGAAGTATTTTAAGTTTGAGCACGTACGTGCGAAATGACATGAATGTATCAGTTTAAAATGCAATGTCTGTAACGGGACAACTTCAGTTTGGACACGCGAGCAGGCTGCAAAAGGAATATCTTTAGAGCACGTCAGCACTATAAATAATCTTTGTATTATTATTTCCACAGTATAAAGACTGAAACAAAACATCTTCAATTATTACACGTGAATGGGTGCTAAAAGAAATATTTGCACTGACGATCGTCACGAAAGTTACATAAACTGAGCGGAACCTCAACAGTTTGTGTGTGTGTGTGTGTGTGTGTGTGTGTGTGTGTGTGTGTGTGTGTGTGTGTGTGTGTGTGTGTGTGTGTGTGTGCACGTGACCGAGTGCTAAAAAAAATATTTACACGTACGCCATGAAAGTTACAGAAAGGGAACCGAACCTCTTCAGATTATTTGCACGGTGCTAAAAGAGATATTTGCGGCCGTGAAGAAACAGAAACAGAACCTTTACAGCCTGGAGTAAGCGCAGAGCGATTATAAGTACTGTATAACTTTTTCAGTTTTGCCACCTGACCACTGAGGTGCTTAAAGACATATTTGCACGTCATGAAAGCAGCAGAAATAGAACCTCTATAGTGCGAGCGTGCAACGTAGAACTAGGGTTGTGAGTGCGGGTCTGTAAATTTAGGCCTTACTGCCTGAGGCCGTAAGGTCTAAATTCACAGACCAGCACATATGCATGCCACAATGAAAACTTGTAAACCCGTACACTGCTAATATTATGGTGTTTAATTTTTTCTATTCTTTGTTTGCAATACCTGGATAGACCTACATACTTCTAACAGGACGTATTGAGTCTTCAACGAGTTTACAAGTACTAAAAGACTCGTTTACGAACCCAAAAGTAACGGAAATGAAGAGAACTTCTTCTGCGCACATGCTGTAATTCTTTAAAAAAAAAAATAGTTGCATATTCAGTTTTACAAACCTGAAAATAGCATCAGTCTGTCACGACTAACATTCAAGAAGCTCGTTAATATTTTGTACAACAGACACAGAGACACAGATCTTCGTCACGTGTAGAGAGATTTCTAGACCAATTGAGTCTAATTTGTAGTCCAATTTAGAGTCACGAAATCGATCCGGCTGCGATAGGCAGGCCGTCTGGGATCGATGTCTTATCTGTGTATAACCCAGGGGCCAGTTGCATGAGTGAGCGTAGTCCTGGGCCAGCCACTAAGCAAGGTGCTCCGCTATAGCGAAGCACCTTGCTTAGTGGCTGGCCCAGGACTAAGCCCACTCTTGCAACTGACCCTAGGTCTTGCCACGCTGACCGCACCCTCCACGCCACCATCAGAGTATGCAAATGAAGCTGGACCTCAGCCTGACAGCAAAAGTCGTAGATTTCCACGAGCCCCTGTGGGGGCTTGTGTGAATCTATGTCTCTTGCTGAGTGACAGCTGATGGGCGAACGTTGTCATCAGTTCTGAGATTCCTGCTGCGTAAGAGAAAATATTCGCTGGCATCCTGCTCTGTCAGGTTCCTTGCTTCCGGACATTTATGTAAATTTCCAGTAGAATTGGATGACTGTGTTTGCGATCCTCGTTAGTCCTCAGCACAGGGAGAGGGACAGAGAAAGAATCGACGCAATCAATGAATCGTTATCATCGGAGAGAGAGAGAGAGAGAGAGAGAGAGAGAGAGAGAGAGAGAGAGAGAGAGAGAGAGAGAATCAATGAATCAATGAATCTTTATTTTACAACGGTAAAGATATTAACAATGCCAGAGGCAATGTCATTTTTCAAATCTGCCGTTGCTACATCTACAAACACAACAATTACATTACATTAATACATGTATAGGACGAACGCCTACGGTGTGTTGGGGGAGTTGGAGCAATGGTAAGGGGAAAAAAAAAAAAAAAAAAAAAAAAAGAGCAACAACACAGCAGCACTATACATACACAGCAGTAGAATGGGTACATTACTAACAATGATATCTACGTATATAAAGCAAAGCTTGAAGATAGTTATGGCTGCGAAGATAAATGTTCAAAAAGACTTTTCGAGAGAGAGAGAGAGAGAGAGAGAGAGAGAGAGAGAGAGAGACCTACTACTCTAAACTTCGCTTTTTTTGCCAAACAGGGCAATCGAGGTGAAAAAGAAGGTTTGTTTAAAGGCCGTCTGCAGACAAAAACAAAAGTCTGGGTGGAGAGAGAGAGAGAGAGAGAGAGAGAGAGAGAGAGAGAGAGAGAGAGAGAGAGAGAGAGAGAGAGAGACTAATAGAAAGAGACAGGCAATACCTAGACATCAAAAAGTAGGACAACAATAATGTCTCTCTCTCTCTATGTGTGCAGCTTTGAAGTTTCATTTTCCAAATGAAAAAGACAGACACAACTCGAACTCGCAGCTCAAAAGAAACGCCCTGGTGGGGGCATCGCACGCCCAGCCAAGCAGACATCACTTACAGAGCACGTACAGCTGGCTCCTCGCCAAATAAGTCAAACAAACTTTATCCATTTACAATAGGCATAGATCCTCATGAGCCCCCGCATTGCGGGGGCTCATGAGGATCTATGCCTCTTGTTGTCTCATTTGCATCAATGCATTCCGCAGATGGAGTGGCGTTCGGTCGATTATTCCATGTGAATGCCCTCATAGGAGTTAAAGGCCGAAGCCACTATACTACAGCATCCCTCAAAGGAACATTGAAATAACACACTGAGCTACCTTTTCAGTACTAACATGATCTACGCAATCTAATGAGTCCCCTCATCTTGCATAGGCTCATGAGAATCCGTGCTTCGTGCATATGGGGAATCTGTCCCCTTTAAAGAGAAGGAGAAACTCCGGTCTGACTGAGCTCACCTGAAATGTTTTCTCCAGTTAATCACGGGTTACCCAAGGTAAAGAGCTTTCCATTGCTTAATCAGAGCGGGCAAGGAGGCGGGACGGGTGCCAAGACCTAGTGCATGTACGCTGGCTGTTCTGGCTCTCGCGCCTAAACAAATACAGCATCTTAGCAGCGAACCTTTCAACCTGTAAGTGTCACAGATCTTCATTAACCGTCGAACGTCAGCAAAAGGCATGAGCTCATAAAAATCTAGCTCGCTGAGTTAGAACGTCTCTACGTTTTCGTCACACAGACGACGGGGATTTTGCTATGTGTGTGCGGGTCTGTGATTTTTTACTTTACGGCTGAAAACCGTAAGATCTAAAATCACAGCCCAGCGCACAGTAGTTTTCAAGCATCTGGAGAGGCCACAAGAAGGAGAGAGAGAGAGAGAGGCGCCAAGAGATGAGGGCCGGAGTAAAGTTGAAGATGTCGCTAATTGGCCGGGAATGTTCGAACAACAGCCTGTGTGGTCGAAGCACGCATTGAAATAGGTATCGATAATGAGTTTAGATGGGCCTACTTTCGGTGGATTACTGAAGAACTCCAAGACCCAGTGGAAATGATCACGGTAAGTAGGTCGCCAGGCTGCATTTACGATTTTGCGTATCTCCTTTTTGAAGGACGAAGAAAGCTGTGTGGCAGACCCCGATTACTTATTACTATATATCGTTTAATTCACGTGCATTTATATAATTATGTTTTTGGTGTATTTGGTTTTCATTTGTGAGTCATGACTGCGCGCGCAATACCGAAGCAAATTTCTGAGGTTTGACTATTGACTGCACACACAAAAATTAAATCAAAATCTTGGTTTAAATATATTTATTTCTGTGAATGACTTCAATTGACAACAAACATGAGTTCAGTCATATTAACAGCAGCTCTTGAATATTGGCTCTTAAAATCTGGTTAAACTGGCTTTTGAGGGTGCGAGGGTGATCGACTGCAAATGATATGATATGACGTCGAAAGAAAGTCGCTTGCTTCGAATGCTTACCCCCTAATTCTATATGGATCACACATTCAGATTTTGACACAGCATATGTCCGCTCTTTTCGCTTCTCAAGTCATGAATTTACAGCTGCGTGATAGCTTTTTCTTCTAAAACCATATCATCTCGAACATTTCGCAGAAGTCACGACATAAAGTAAAATTGGTGTGCACAAGAAATTGCATCGTGACAAAATACCGCCTCCTTTCTAACCTTTCCATCATGTCTTGGGTGATGTCTGCTTCAACCAACAATGTCCGCCTGCAAGAGGCATGGACCCTCATGAGCCCCCGCAACTGCGGGGGCTCATGAGGATCCATGCCTCTTGCTGGTATCATTTGTATCAGCGCTCATACGCCGGAGTAGATCGGAGGTTGAAGTTGCATCGGATGGTGTCCTTTTCGAACGTCAGTGCTTCGATGTAGCCATTTCGTGATGAGCTCCGGCCTCAGATCTTTCTCGTTTGCCCGAAGTGCAGAGCCTCACGTATTACGCTGCAATCTCCATGGGATCTAGATGTGTGTTGAAATGAGATTTTGGACCCTTACAATATAGGCCGTATGGTCCAAAATCACAGACGAGATCATTCCCTGTACTGGCAGAAGTTTACCTCTTCGCAACCACTGGTCGAAAACTGTGTTGCTGACATCTTCGACGCCGGCTAGAACTCCAGCCGTCAAAGGAACATGGACACACAATAGTGTCAGCAAGAGGCATAGATCCTCACGAGCCCCCGCGGCTGCGGGGGCCCATGAGGATCTATGCCACTTGCAATTGAATCGCGTTTGCTTTTTTCTCGGCAGCGCATTGAAAAGGTTAATCAAATTTACGTCTGTGCTTCTCGAAAAGAGGAGGATAAGCGGATTTTTGTCTAAGACTATTATTTAAAAAAATCCGAAATGGGGTAAGCAGATCGTGATATTACTGCTTCTATGCACGAAGCCTAGCGTGCATGCACAGTCTTTCGTTTATTAGCATCATCCAGTGAAAGCCCAGTAACCACTTTCGTCATAGAG
The DNA here is from genome assembly GCA_036245525.1 of Semisulcospira habei. Classification (NCBI taxonomy): domain Eukaryota; kingdom Metazoa; phylum Mollusca; class Gastropoda; family Semisulcospiridae; genus Semisulcospira; species Semisulcospira habei. The sequence goes on from BTPG01000008.1 coordinate 116,190,027, forward strand.
CATGACGCACTGAGCCGAGGGACATAAATCTTCATGAGCCCCCGCTCTTCTTCTGATTGCGGGGCCCCATGAAGATCTATGCCTCTAACATCTTGATGGCACGTGAGAGCTTTCGTTGATAAGCTTCTTTGTGGGTTTTTTTTTTTTTTTTTTTTTTTTTCCTCTCTCCCGCCATGCCCCCGGTACGTAGTTGCGCCGTGAACTTTTGATTTCGATATTTTATGTCCAATGATGTTGCACGAGAGTGAGATGATGACGGTGCTGCTGCTGATGGTGATTTCGGTTATTTTTTATTCTTATTATGACTTTGATTATCATTATGCAAGCAAAAAAACGTTTTCGGTTTTCGAGACACAACACAGACTAGCTGACGCATGAAAAGTTAATGTGCTCTAAACTAAATCTGTTTCTGAAATGTGGTCGAATTTTTGTTGCAAGTTTGTAATTTGCATAGATATTACACTCTGTTGTGGCAATAATGATACACCAAAAGGAGTCAGCACAATGTACGACTCGGTATGCTGGAATTCCTCTTCAGGATACCTTTTAGATGATAAACCAAATGAAGACAGAAACAGGCTTAGAAAAGACAGTTACAACACAAATGTGCTGAAACCGACTTTTCTAATCGTGCTTCTTTCTTCGTTTGGGTTATTCTCTGCATTTGAAACCCTTGGTATGCAGTCATCCTTTTGGTGTGGATGATTTTTTTTTAAAAATATCTTTTAGATAAAGTGCCCGGCTATCACGTAGATCTTAATACATCTAAGGTTTGACCTTTTTCAAAAGCCACGCTTCGTGTAATCAGATTTCAGTATGAAAATGCCATGCATTACAAACTTGACACACTGACTAGCTTTCTGTAGGAAAGTTTCCAGGCATTTGGAAACCAGTTTCTGACCCATTCGATGAGTCATTCACATACTTTGCACTAGTGGACAAACCATTTGCACTGCAAGATTCATAGATTCTCTTGAGCCGCTGCCGGGGCAGAGCAGGTGCTCATGAGAATCTATGAATCTTATTTGCAGGGCTCAAGTCTATTGCTTGTCAAACTGAAGATGATGTATTAGGGTTTACGCTTTCTGGGCACTTTCTTGTAAAATCTATCAGCCATCACATTACATCTGCAAGATTCATAGTCTCATGTGCTCCTGCTGACGCAGGGGCTCATGATAATCTACGAAATCTTGCTCGCAGGAATCTGGCCCGTTGCTCTGCTGACGGACGATGATACTAATAAAAATTTAATACGATTTTGGCGTTTTCGGGGGAATTTCCTCGTCATTATTATCTTGGCGGCTTGGCTGTCATCAAGTGGAAAGAAGAGGCAATCAGCCGCAAGTTTTGACCTTTAGCGAGCCCATTCACATTGATGGCTGGAGCAATTCGGCACAGGACGCAGGAAGTCCCAGCCTTAATGAGAAAGAATTAAAAAAAAATAAAAAAAAAATACTTAAGTCATTCACGCAGCATCCGTTTTCGGAGACAGTTCCATCTTAATGAGAAAATAAAGAAATAAAAGTAAAAAAAGAATACTCATAATATTCGTAATCATGCACCAGTTTGATGCGCGTACCACATGTCATAACTCTGGTTTAGCTTCCTCGGTCCTCCATCGTCATGCGTTTTGAGGTAACCGGTCTTCGATCACGCATAACGGATGGAGTTAGGTGAGTAGCGTTCATCAGTCATATGACTGAATTAACTGTATTGGCAACAATTTGTAATCAAAACAACTATGTTTAGTGGAAGAGAATAATGTAATATACTTTATCAATTCTGAAAATACTAACGTCATTAATGCGCCCTCAAAATGTACATTTTGCCAGTCGGTAGCCAATTTTGTGGAGAAAATTGCTACCGACAACCAAAGGATTAACTTGGGAACGTTCTGCGGACTGAGTTGAACTGACTTTGCAATCCAGGTTTTTGCTTAAAACTATGTCTCTTTAGTGAAACAGAACATGTATTTGTATTCTGCAAGTCCAAACGTCTCCAAATGCCAACAAGATGTATCAATCTTCATGAGACACTACAGGCCGCGGTGGCTCGTGACGTCAGTTCTATGTGTCTACCAGATGCCGGCGGAATCGGAATTTAGTCGCCTACTACAGCCCATCAGGGTCTTTTAAGGTTACTGACGCGGTTTTGACCGTGGAGTGGACAATGGGCAAGAGGCCAAACTCGCATTGAAGAAATTCGTGCGTAGCACAGTCTTCCCATCTGCAAGAGGCATAGATCCTCATGAGCCCCTGCATACGCAGGAGCTCATGAGGATCTATGTCTCTTGCTGTCAAGGATCACCTGTTTTATCTGCATTTTTTTAAATACAAAGTCGGGCATTGGAGATTTTAGCGTTACGTCAAGCGGTAGAGGTCAACTGACTTTTTGCGGGAACTGGTTTAGTTGCAGGCGAAAGCAGTTTATTCATGTAACCTGAGGTAACAACATTGTTGGCCGCCTCGCCGCTTCACAGGTTATTTTTTGTAGCATTCCAGTTGTTGTGCCACCTTGATAAGATTTATTTTCCCTGTCACGAATCCACATAAAATAACGTCGGGCCTGCGAAAATAAAAGTGTATGAAGTTTAAGCACATGCACGCACACGCTCGCAATCGCATCAGTGCAAGAACAGAACTTGTGTGCAAACGCGTGCTCGTGCACTGCACACTCGCGTATACACATGCTGGCCGGCACAGGCAGGTTCTGTGCGAGCACACATGCAAATGCACAAGCACGCACTGCACTGCCGTGCACGCATCTTTGCCCTCATGCATTCACATGGGGTTGTTATCCTTGTATTGCAACTTGAGTAACTTACTCAGGCTCGTTAACCCCCACAATCTGCGTGCAGCGACCTGTGCTGTGAACAGCATAGGTGGCCGCATGCGCCAAAGGGGTTAATCCGAAGAAAATGTCAAGTGGCTGGATCGCGAATGAAACGATGCTGCCATTATAGCATGCTGTCCTGCATCTGGTGCCAATATCTGTGCATTCAGAGTAGGCCATCAGCCAGCATCTTGCATCTCCAAGAGGTTTGGATTCTCATGAGCACCTGCAGGGAATCTATGTCTCTTGATGGTTTGGATTCTTCACATTTACTTCTATGTCTGCTGCTCAGATGGAGCAGAAGAACTAAATATGCAAAACACAATCTAAAAACAGAAAGATCTGTTTCATTGTTATGTTGAACTCGGTCGGTCATTGATCAATTTTTTCCATCTACATGACACTTAGATTCTCAGTTAACCCATTCAGCCCTGACGCATTACAGCATGAGATGGGTCGACCATGATAATTCAAGGGCAGTGCCAGATTAGCTTGGCGCCAACAGGCGCCAAGCAAATCTGGCACTGCCCTTGAATTATCATGGTCGATCCATCTCCTGAAACTGGTGCATAGTCATTAGATGACGCCTCCAAAATCTGGGAAATACGGCCGGGCTGAATGAGTGAAGGGTCTCTTGGGAAGGCGCAAGGCCATTATGGCACTAGTCTGGTGCTGTCATGGTTGACTCACATACCGCGACGTTAGCTTTGCATGTAAACGATTTATCTCCTATTGCTGAGAAAAACTGAACATGACCCAACCGCAAGAGGCATAGATAGTCAGTTGCGGGGGCTCATGAAGATCTATTCCTCTAGATGACACCACTTTGACGCTATGTTTATTGGAAGGCTTGAGCTCTTTTTGCTGAATTTAACAAAAACTGATTTCGGAAACAAACCTTGAAGAGGTTACAATTTACAATTTACTATGATTTGTTTTCATTTTGCTTTTAGTTTAATGCACAGCTGTGTACATTTCCAAATATTTTAGCTGTGATTGTTGTTCATTATTTCATCGCTGTTGTCGTGTCGTCGTCTGTTCTGCTTTTGTCTTTTTGTCTGTTTATCTAACTTCTCAAAACAACTCCAGTGCACGTGAAGAGTTGGCGGTTTTGACAACACAGCAATGGTGTTGCCTTTCTCAAGTTACCTATTTATCAGTTTCTACGATGACGCAGTTCCGGTGTTTATATTCCACAGTTAGAGTCTAAGATTACAGTCAGTTACCAGGGCGACAGGTGTGATCATGATTTACTTCTGTGACTGATGTTTAGCTTTGCTCATATAAGAGCTATTCGAGTACTAACTCGGAAAAGATCAGTTTTGTAGTGATGTCGAATTGAAAGGCTGGGAATGTTGTTGCAGTACAGTGGAACTTTCCCACTCGTAGGTTGATATTGGCTTTTATCTAGATGCATAATATGATACGACCCCTGCTGGATTGCAGCTAAATGTGTCGTCCTTTATTCAGAAAAGAAAACTGACCATTGTGTGGTGATGCAATACTTCCTGGTTGCAACCGTGTTTGCTGCGGTGAAATGTCAGTGCCATTTGTAAGCTGATAAGGCATAAAATCACAGACCTGGGGTCAGTGGCATGGGTGAGCTTAGTCCTGGGCCAGCCACTAAGCAAGGTTGCTTAGTGACTGGCGCAGGACTAAGCTCACTCTTGCAACTGACCCCTAGTGCACAATGCTGCCCTGTTGTGAAAAACGAGATGTTCATTGTAATACATTGTAAATCTCGCTTTTCACAAGAATGGACTTACTGTCTTTTGACTTCAACGCGTACAGTACGTAGGCCTACACTAGCTTTTGAAAGAAAAAAAAAGGTGCATATGTACTGTCCCATCATCCACTCTCCTCTTACTACGCCAAACTGAACCGCGACTAGGTACAAAATATGTTCTGGTCTGTGATTTTGGACTTACGGCCTTAGGCCTTAAGGTCCAAAATCACAGGTCAGCACACAAATTAATCTGCGTCTTAATCTAAAATCCCTAAAGCATGTTCTTAATCAAACGAACTTTTGATCGGCAAACCTAGATCGGAGAAGATCGGCGATCTTTTAGTTTGTTTCTTAATTGAGGTTGAACGAACCTTGGCGAACTTCAGCAAACCAGGTTTGCCATGGTTCTTTTTCTTAACTGAAGTGCTTGATTCGGCGTACTTACTGTCTGCGAAGGTGTTCAAAATGGCTGCCGCTATGCCGCTTCGCGATTTGGACGATTTTTGTTTTTGTACTCCTTGCAGTAGCGATCCCACAAACAGCGTTCCGCCTCCCACAAATCAATAAAAATAGGTTTTGTTCTTCGCACGAGTGAAATATCGCCATCTGCCATAGTTGTTTGAATCGGTGACTATCTTCTTGTCTCCAACGCAGAAGAGGGTAAAAGTTTTGACCAATCAGAGAAAAGGTTCGCCTTTGTTTGCTCAACACGCTGAGCGAACCTTTTCCGACAGAGAACTATGGTTTGCCGAGGTTCGTGAACTACTTCGAACTAGGTTCGCCGTATCTTTAGATCGTCCAATTAAGAATCAACCTGGTTAGTCCGAGTTCGTGAACTCTAGTTCGTCAGAGTTCGCGAACTAAAGTTCGTTTAATTAAGAACATGCTTAACGAGTTGCTTCTTTTTGTTTGTTTCAGAACGGACAGATCAGTACAAACACAGACGACACCGAAGTCTGCGTCTGGGTTTGCTGCTGTTGAAATCGGTCATTCACAACGACTCGGTACAAGCTGACTCCTCCACGCACATCGTCTCCGCAAAACTACTGCTTCACATCTCAACAGAAATAATTATTTCGACGATCTTCGCCTTCAATAGAGGGTACTTCAGTGGTCCACCGATCTTCAATCCACGATCCACCAATTTCGTCGACACAGTGTCCTCGATCTACTTCACATAAACTTTTCGGCATCCTGTTCTGCATATCAGCCTCTGGGTGACAAAAGGAACATTTCCGGTGAGCGTCATTCAAATCAGCATCCGGAGTCCTGTTCGTCATATCAGCATCCGGTGTACCAGTTCTTCAGATCACCCCCGCGTTGGCAAGACGACGAGCATCAAGATGAGCCTGGAGAGCAAGATGAGTGTAGAGAGCAAGGAGAACAAGTCTCCGCGGAGCAGCACGTCCGACAATCTACAGCAGCTGTCTCTGAAGGAGCACTACGAGGTGGAGAAGGAACTGGGCCGGGGCACCTATGGCAAGGTAGCTACTAATAATGCTTTGCTATACCGTGATTTTGGTCACTGTCACTCATTAACACATTCCAGACGTGCCGCATCCGGATACGCGACGTAAATCCGGATGCGGTGCGTCTCGCATGTGTTAACTGATTAAGTCCCGACACACCACAGCAAGATATTCTGGCACCAACTTTGAACTATCATGGTCGATCTGTCTCCTGAACTGTAATGCATTCCTCAGAGGACAACTCCAGAATTTGGGTATTTCGTACCTGGGACACAACGGGTTAATGACCGAAGTTGGTTGTTTTTGCAGGCGCGCACCTAAACTAATTACACTTACGTCGTGTTAGAACCCAAACCAAATGAGTTCAGATACCACAGCGGCCGGAAGATGGAGCGAATTTGATAGTTTATGGGTAGCGCCAGACTAGCTTGGCACCTTTGCAGGCGCACACTAATCTGACAATACCCATGAACTACTATAAGCATCCAAGCGCCACGTTATATTATACATTCCCGCCCTGGAACTTCATGGTCGAAGAATGTGGCAATAATGGTGCACGGACATTGTAGCTTTTAGACGCGAATCAACGTGCAGACATCAATGTAAGCCTATTAGCCATTCAGCCCTGACGCACTACAGCAGGAGATGAGTCAATCATGATAATTCAAGGGTAGTGCCAGATTAGCTTGTGCCAGATTGTCGGCGCCAAGCTAATCTGGCACTGCCCTTGAATTATCATGGTCGATCCATCTCCTGCAACAGGTGCATAGTCGTTAGATGATGCCTCGATAATTTGGGAAATACGTGCGCCAATCTGAATGAGTTAGTTTCGTCTGTTTTTCTCTCTCTCGAATACACTGCCATGTGCGAGTAATGTAGTCCTCGTCTGCAATCAGATTTGAGCTGATAAACGCGCAGGATCCGTTTTCTCTCTGTTATCTCTATCGCTGTTATAATAATAATACATAGTATTTATATGGCGCATTTCTCATATTTATAATATAACTCAATGCGCAATGAGAGATAATCGTTCATATCGGATTTTCTCCAGATATTTACTCGAAACGTTGTCATTGTGTCTCGGAAACAAATACTTTCATGCACGCCAGCGCGAGGATTACCTGCTAATAAACGTTCACTGACCTTGTTATTATTATGTGTAAACCCTTAAAGCGTGTCCGTAGCGGTTGTAGTCGCCGCGATCATTCCGGTAGGAATCATCGCGACTAAAGCAGCTACTGACACACGCAAAGGGTCATAGGTTCACGGTCTTCTTCGGCTTGGAAGGTCTCTGACGTATGCTTGTACTGGTGGGCAAAGGACACTATCGGCTGTCATTTCCCAGTAAGGCAAAGAAAATCGGGTCCACGTTGGCCGCAGTGGGCCCCGCGCACAGCCGTCTCAGGAAGAGACACATATCCTCATGAGCCCCCGCAGTCGCGGAGGTCATTGAGTATCTATGCCTCTTGTGGTTAGATCGCGTTTATTGTTTTCTCGGCAGTGAAGGGGTTAAACAAACTGTACCAACACAATCAGAGAATGTAAATAAGGATGCATGCGTTGAAGTCGTTGCTTCAAATTGTCGCTGATGACTAAGCCGCCTATTTTTGTTTGTGTTCAGGTGGTGCTTGCCAAGTGCCGACACACGGGTACACAGGTGGCGCTGAAGCTTCTGCCCAAATCCAGCACCAAGTTGCGGGATTTCCAGCGCGAGTTCCAGCTGTCCTACTTCCTGTCCCCGCACTCCAACATCATCGACACCTACAACGTGGCCTTCGAGACCAGATCGTCTTTCGTTTTCGCCCAGGAGCACGCGCCTCTTGGAGATCTCTTCGACGCCATCCCACCACAGCTGGGCATGCGGGAATCAGACGCCAAGGCGGTGGTGAAACAGCTGGCCTCCGCCCTGGAGTTCATGCACAGCAAGCACCTGGTGCATCGCGATATAAAGCCTGAAAACGTGTTGGTCATGTCGCCAGACTTCTCCCGCGTCAAGCTCATGGACTTTGGCATGACGCGCAAGCACGGCACCATGGTGCGCAAGACCAACGGCAGCATCCCTTATACGCCGCCCGAGGTGTGTGAAGCCGTCCGCAACGAGAGCATCTTCGTCAGTTCCTCGGCCGACGTATGGGCGCTGGCGGTGCTTCTCTTCTGCATGCTGACGGGCAACTTCCCCTGGGAGAACGCCGACATCGGCGACATGTATTTTAAAGAGTTCGTCTTGTGGCAGAGACGTAAGACCACAAAGTTGCCGTCCCAGTGGCGCCGCTTCACTCCGCGAGCCATGAAGTTCTTCAGAAAGGCGCTGGACGTCAAACCAGAGCGGAGATGCAACGTGTGCGAAATCCACAAGTACTTATCCGACTCGTGGACGCAGAAGCCGCGAAACAACGACAGTGAGGAAGATTCCGGATCCTCAGCGTCCTGCGACCACATGGACGAGCTGGCCACCATGCTGCAGGACCACGGGATAGAGACACGCGTGGACAGACGGCTGCGAGAGAGGCGCATCTCCGAGTGGCTTCTCTCCTTATGACTATTGACGCTGCGTGTGCTGGTCAAGCCTTTCCGCATGCTGGCTGAGATCGTCGTGCTGATACTCTGGTGCGCGTGGACGCTACTCGCGTGTGTCTTTACGTGCACGTGGACCCTTCTTGCGTTTGTGTTTAAGTGCGTGTGGACTCTGCTGTCGTTTGTCTTTAAGTGCACATGGACGCTGATACTGTTCATCTTACGGTTGCCATGGAAGCTGGTCACATTGACCTTTCGATGCACTTGGACGATGGCGAGATGGGGCGTGTCCTACTGCCTGCTGGTGCTGGTGGGTTTCGCGATGACACATGGGCTGTGGACAATGTACCACCGAGGGACCTCTATGTCACTTATGTGGAGATCTCTCAATCTGACCTTGCCGAAGAAAGGGTGTCACTTCTGACGTGCTGCTGGTGTTTTAATGGCAAGAACTGGCTTCGACGCTCAGTCTGAACACAGTGCTGTATTTTGCAATAAGTCTGAACACGTCTATTACTGAGCACAAATGATGCATAACTCCACGTGCATTTTGCTGCTCGCTAGGACTCATCAGTATAATGCAGGCTTATGAGAATATAAATGTGTTGACTCATTTAACGCGCGCTGAGAAAGTGTCGTATACGACACTTTCGCACCTATTTATTCAGCGCGCTTTGAATGAGTTAAACACATTCGAGACGTGCCGCATTCGGACACGCAGCTTAAATGTCGCGTATCCGGATGCGGCACGTCTCGAATGAGTTAATCCAAGCCGGCCATAACTTGATGATACACATGTGGTCTGCGAGTTGGATGCTATACCTACCATCAGCAAAGGCCATCATAGTCACCACTGACCAACACATTCGCCATTGAACTCGTGTAGAAGTGGGGGTTATCGTCCCTGTGGGACGCTGGGAGTGCACATGCGTGTGGCACTTGGGGACTTATGACTGACTTGCAAGCCTTTCGTTCGAGCGGACTGCGGGTCGTATTTGGACTTTCAAAACCGAGCCCGCCCGCTTTTGCTGACGGCGGCAGCGGGTCGAAAACACGCCCTGCTGTCCGCACAGCCAAAATGTGGGCTGGGCGGTTGCGAAATGCTGGAACAATTGACGTTCTGTGAAGAAACAACCTTGCTACCCAATACTCTACAAAGCGGAACCAATAGATGGCGCCAGAGAGTTATCAAGAGACCAAGAATGGTTCATTTATATTCCTGCCATGGTTTGACTTTTGAAACATATACCATCGTACTTACTTTTCACGAGCGAGTGAAATAGGCGATGTTGGGTTTGTTGCCATTACATATGCGATTGTGACAGTACAGTCAAGTCTATACAATTTTCCATGCAATAATCTAGGAAACATAATGTTTCATCTCAACTGCACTAGTTATGGAAATTATGTCTTTTGCCATCGTGAAGATATTACGTTAAACTCTATTTTGCATGCAGCCACCGTGGTCCTGTGAACAGTACCGGTGGCTGCGTGCACAGTGAGGTAACCCTTTGAGTGCTACAGGCGATACTGCTCGGCAGAAAAGACGCGTATACACTAGTAGCACTCAAGCGGTTAAAAAGATATATTTCCCCAGCAAATTTGCGTGATAACGTCCATGACTTAGTGCGTTACTACTGTTTGTTGTGTGCTGTAGCAGTATTTTCATAATTTTGCTCATTAACATGCAGTGGCTATTTTCATATGAAGACTACATCTTTCAGAATAATGTACTCGTTTTTATAACGCATGGTTCGTGAAATGCCGAGTGTGACATTATATCAACTGTTGCGTGCGTTGGAACTTTCATAAAACATTAACCATTGTTGTATGTGACACCGGTGTGTGTGTGCGCGCGCGCAAGCATATGTGTGTGTGTGTGTGTGTGTGTATGTGTGTGTGTGTGTGTGTGTGTGTGTGTGTGTGTGTGTGTGTGTGCGTGTGTGTGTGTTTATATCCATGAGTGTTACGTGTGTGTGGGTGTATGGGTGTGTGTGTGAGTGTATGTGTGCGTGCTTGTGTGTGCGTGCATGCGTGTGTGCGTCTGCGTGTGTACTAAGAATGTCGTTAGAGTGCAAGATTATGTCAAAACGAAGATAGACTAAATGCGGTTTTCGTCTGTGTGATATCTAGTTTCTCCTCATAAACTGACCCGCTCGACTTACAATGTCAGAGTATTATTGTCAGAGTATTATTGTCAACGTTTCAATGCTGGAGTATTATTGTCAACGTTTCTTTCTTCACACCCAGAGTAAACGTGCAAGAAATGAGCCGCCCGTGACAGTTCAAGGTTAGTGTCAGATTAGCTTGGCGCCGTAGCGCCAAGCTAATCTGACACTACCCTTGAACTGTCATGGGCGGCTCATTTCTTATACACATTACATCAAAATCTAAATTTTTCTCCGCAGACGAGTCTAATGTTCAGGGTACGCGCTGTTTGTGATAGCATGGTGGATACTCTATGATGTTATTTTCTGTCTTTGAAGAGGTCTGCTAACTTACAGTGTGTGGCATTGACGAAGTGTTGGTATTCATGAACAATTGTTAATTTATCTTCAACCTTGTGTTTGCTATTAATGACTGCCCCTACTCCTCAAGTCCATTAACAGTGTGTGCTGGTCTGTGATTTTGGACCTTACGGTTTGACTGCCATATGGTCCAAAATCAAAGACCAGCGCACGTTTTGATCCTCCGATTGTTTTTGCATTTAATTGTTAATCTCTCTTGTCTTTCTGACTGGCTGTTTGTGATGCGAGCATTACATATTCATCATTGTTTAATTTATTTCTGTCTGTCGAGTGTATTTTCACATTGTTGTGACTGTATGTTTGAAAAAGTTGACTTCTGATAAATAAATAAATGAAAATTGTTGAACTGATTTACTTGTTGAAAGTGTCCTGTGTAGGTGTGTTTGATTTATTCTTCTTTGTTTGTTTGTTTGTTTGTTTGTTTGTTGTGGACAGTAAGTGTACAAAAAATCGCACACACACACACACACACACACACACACACACACACATACACACACACACACACACACACACACACACACACACACACACTCATAACCCAACACAAATAGATGCATAAAATAAATACATATCTTAGGACTTACTCCTAACCCTAACCCTAAAGCTGGAATCAGTTGGTCAAAATGAAGCATAGATAATTACGAACTCCTGCGGTTGCAGGGAAACATATAATCTATGTCTCCTGCGAGACAAAAAGAGCTTAAACACCACACCACAGCACAACACACACACACACACACACACACACACACACACACACACACACACACACACACACATACACACGCACACACACACGCACACAAACACAACATAAACACAAACAAAACACACACACACACACACACACACACACACACACACACACACACACATACACACGCACGCGCGCGCGCAACTTGCACAACGCACGCGGCGACGCACACTGTCTCATGCGCACACATACGCCATTACACGCATGCACACACAGTCAAACAATCAAAGTCACATCCTTTTCAGGTTATTTTTCATTCCCTCCAAATCTACTACAAGTATTTAAAAGTGGAAAAAGCAACGCAACAGAAATCCTCAAAACAGTGTGCTAAATATGGATATTTTTAAAAAAAAACATCTTTCTTGTAATCTAAAATGTAATGCTTGATCCAGGTGGGTGAAAAGAAAAAAAAAAGAATCGAAAATCTTTCAGCAATTTCATTTAACCCATTATATCCTTAGGCTGATTTTGTAAAAAAAAATAAAAAAAAATAAAATTGCTTACTGTCCAACGAAGGCTACATTAGGAGATGGATCAACTGTTTTAGTTCAAGAGTGGTGCCAGAATAGCTTGCTATTCTGGCACCACCCTTGAACTATCAGTCTAATTGATTTCAAGCAATGGGTGTATCAGAATGAAAAGGGTTAAACTCAAATTCAGCTTGCAAAAATCACTGCAAAAGACGCGACAAATAAGAATTTAACACCGTCACTGCCAGTGGGGGCAACTCGTGAAACCATTCCGTGAAAATTTCAGCGTCAAAGATTCCCTGCCGTCAAAAGAAACATGGATACAAAGTGGTTTCAAGCAAGAGGTATAGATCCTCATGAGCCCCCGCAACTGCATGACGATCCGACTATACCTCTTGCAGTTGGATGGTGTTCGATTTTATCTCGCAGCGAAGGGGTAAATCTCGTGACTGCCGGCACTCGGCGAACAACTCCCATACAAGAGGCATAGATCCTCATGAGCTTCCGCAGCTGCAGGGGCTCATGAGGATGTATGCCTCTTGCTAAGACCACTGTATATTCACGTTCTTTGGACGGCTAAGGGTCTTTGGCGTTGAATTAATCAAGATTTCAGACCGAAATACAATCTGCTACCACTGTCAGCGAAGGATTTAAGATATTACAGGTTTACTTCAGTTATGTGGTGTCCAGGTTCAACGCACTCCCTTCAATTGCTGTACATATTTTCTCTCATTAATCCGTACGTTTTTAACTCATTCTACCCCAGACGCACCACAGCATGATAACGATCGACCATGATAGTTCAAGGGTGATGCCAGAATAGCTTGGCGCCCATAGGCGCCAAGCTATTCTGGCATCACCCTTGAACTATCATGGTCGATCTGTGTCCTGCACTGCAATGCAGTCTTCAGAGGACAACAGCAAAATTTGGGGATTTCGGTGATGGGGTAGAATGAGTTAAATCACAACGGGTAGAAATGGAACACAGCAACAAAGTTGAGGACTTTAGTTGGACTGAGATACCTCGATTCAGCTTACTGGAACATGGACCAGTCTTGTTTTCGTGCCAATTAAGATTTGATAAATATTTTATATCGGTTTTGACTTACGGCTTAGAACACTAATAGCCTTTGGCTACCAGAGTCAATCTATCTCTCTTCATTGGCTGCGCAAAATTGCAGGGTCACGCCACTGTTGCTGCAGTCAACACTCTTACAAAAAGCATTCGACAGCATAAGAGTTAGTATAGTTCACCTTCAGCGTCAACAGAAGGCGATAGATCGACATGATAGTTCAAGGGTAGTGCCTGATTAGTTTGGCGCCTGTGGCGCCAAGCTAATCAGGCACTGCCCTTGAACTATTATGGTCAGTAAATCTTCAGCTGTTCACGCACTTAACCATAGAGCAATCGCAAACGATCGAACTATGCCACTTTACTGGCTTCACAAAGAGAAACAAAATTAGTTTTGCTCCTCGCCATTAAAAAGCAATGGAATATTTATAAAACGGTCGCTCCAGTTCACACGGCTTGAAAGTGGTGAGGTCATCCGGGAGAGTCAACTGTGTTTGAGCAACCTGGCGCTGGATGTGAAAGGGTTAACAAGGAGAAGACCCGGGGCACGGTCTGAGCTTGGATTGCCGTGTGCTATTCTCGGAACCAACATCGATTTGCGAGCATCCTGAAGTCATAAAGGTTATTGTGTGGCTGAGAACGGGGTGAGAGAGAGAGAGAGAGAGAGAGAGAGAGAGAGAGAGAGAGAGAGAGAGAGAGAGAGAGAGAGAGAGAGAGAGAGAGAGAGACTCAGAGAGAGACAGACAGACACACAGACAGACAGACAGAGACAGACTGAGACTGAGACAGAGACAGAGATAGAGACAGACAGACAGACAAACAGAGACAGAGACAGAGAGACAGAGAGAGAGAGAGACAGACAGACAGACAGACAGACAGACAGAGAGACACAGAGAGAGAGAGAGAGAGAGAGAGAGAAGAGAGAGAGAGAGAGAGAGAGAGAGAGAGAGAGAGAGAGAGAGAGAGAGAGATTTCAAACAACAACCAAAAAAAAAAAAAAAGAAAGTCATTAATTTTCGTTCTGATGTCGTTCGGGTCGCCCAAATAAAAACGTGGCAAGTGCATTTTAGATAAATCTTTTTTAAAAAATCAAGCCGGAAGAAGGTAACATAAAGAACGAAAATACAAAGCCTAGAAAACATATATATAAAATCACATGATGACGACAAGACGACAACGATAAAGCTAACGATGTCATGATCATCGTGCATGTGTGTACGTGTGTGGGTGTATGTGTGTGCGTGTGTGTGCGTGTATCACTGTGTTTGTCACTGTATGTGTGTGTGTGTGTGCGTGCGTGCGTACGTGCGTGCGCGGGTGTGTGTGTGTGTGTGTGTGTGTGTGTGTGCGTGCGTGTTAGTGTGTGTGTGCGTGCGTGCGTGCGTGAGTGAGTGCGTGTAAGCGTGTGAGTGCGTGTATGTGTGTGCGCATTGGAGAGATGAAGATGGTGATGAACGATTCTTGCGCGCGTGCGCACGTGAGAGAGAGAGAGAGAGAGAGAGAGAGAGAGAGAGAGGCAAATCCCCCTTGAGTACTTGGACCATAGTAGGGTCCTTTTCACATTCAAGCTCTTCCTAATTAAATGCCAAATCGCTAGGAAGACTGACATCAATCTGTAAGAGGCACGGAGCCTCAATTCCTGCACGAGACCGACAGTCTGCAGAGTTTGTCTCCTGACGCATGCTTCTTGCGGGAATAGTCAAGCCTTCCTTACATATGTGGTCCTTTAAAGAGAAGATCGTCGTGATTTCACCAAGAACAAAAGCGAATGAGAGGCACTCGGGGAACTAATTTGATGTCCTCTCGGACACTGTCACTTTTGTAGAGAAATCCAAGCATCTGCAAGTCACAGATCTACATTAGCCATCAACGCCTCTTGTTTATCGCATTTTACATCAGTCTTTACTGCGAGAAAAGTCAACGGGAGTTCTATCTGCATTCGCACTGAAAGTAATTTCTGGAGGGATGCCAACAACAACAACAGCAGCGACAACAAAAACTATACTCACTTCGGGATTGGTTGGTTCAGTGGTTAGTTCGGGGTTTAACGTCCTCGGCACCGAAGTGATAATGGACGGCCCTGACGGGCGGGTTATGGGGGACAGGGATAGCTATTGCCTATGGAGTACGACCTGAACACTGATTAACTCAGCCGCACTCCACCTGTCCCACTTTGATTTACCAGGACCTTTCAACGGACATGTTATTGAACAAGCCCGTCTTTTCCCCATGGATTGCGAGTCCAGCTACCGGGGCCGGGACGGGATTCGAACCCACGACCCGGCGATTCCCTTCGCTCTCCTGCTCTGACGCTTAACCGCCTGAGCTATTTTGGACTCTTCAGATCGGGAGAGACTCACAGGCTAACGTAAACCAATTACTATTTTGTTGTGAGTGCTAGTGCTAATTTTGAGGGATACGGACTTCCAGCTCTCGCTGATTTCGTCCGGGGGGGGGGGGGGGGGGGGGGGTTGGGGGGGGGGGGGTTATGTTCTGACTGTTTCTCGCTGATGCTCGCGCCTCGCTTTGATCAAGTTTTCGTCACGTCCTTCCGCGCCTTGGGAGGCTGGGTCGTCGGGGGGGGGGGGGGGGGGGGGGGTGGGGGGGGGGAGTAGTGGTGTGGCTTGGTTAGATGGTTAGATGTACTTAACTAGTGGGTGTTTGTTATAGGTGTATCGTATACTTGGTGGTGGTGGACCATGTTTTCGGGTCGGGGTTTACGAGGCCTTCTAGGATTAGTGGTGTGTTTAATTTATCTGCTAGCAGGGTTCTGGTTTGGTCTATGTTCGCACAATCCAGCAGTACGTGTTGTGTCGTGAGTATTTGGCCACAGGTGCATACTATTGGGTTGGGGTGGACTAGGTATCTCACGCCCCCCAAACGGATTCTTGCTAGTCTTGACTGACTGATCTTTTCTCTTGCCTAGGAGGAGGGTAGGTGTGTTGTTAAGTGTCCTCGCGAGGTTCTTGCGTCTACCTCTTTTGGAGTGGTGAAATTCTTTGGCCCATAGGTTTTGGAAGGCAGGCCGGAGGGCATTCGACCGTTCGTTTGCTGAGAGGTAGATTGAAGAAGGTCGATTCTTGGTCGAGGCCTTTCTTTGCTATCCTATCTGCTCGTTCGTTGCCTGGGATCCCCACATGGGTGGGGACCCACATAATTTTGACTGTTTGACCTCGCTCTTTGAGTTCTGTTGCTCTTAGTCTGATCAGGTATGTTAAATCTTCTCTGAAAGAATCTAGGTTCTGGATCGCTTGTATTGCTGATAGGGAATCCGTCACTATGAGTATGTGTTTGTCTTTCTGTAGGTCAGCTTTTATTACTTTAATGGCTCCCATGATGGCCGTGAGTTCTGCTGTGAAAACTGATGTGTAGTCCGGTAGTTTTAAAGCCCGACTCGATTTGTTGGGGACGTGAATACCTAGTCCGGTTACTTTGTTGTGAAGCGCGTGCCGCTAATTTATAGCTGTCACACCAGGCTCCCCAGTAGCAAAACGTCTTCGGGCATACAAAGGCCGCAGTAGGCCAGCGCGCACAGCCGTGCGCGCTGGCCTACTGCGGCTTTTGTGGGCCCGAGGACCTTTGCTTACTGGGCTCTTAGGATGTTTTGACAAGATTTAAGAGCACTAAAAATATACCTGGGACAGACTTCACGGATATAAACTGAGTTACTGTTCTTGGGCAAAGTTTGAATATACAAGGTGCAGCTGTCACATAAAAGAAGAGCGAAGCTGTTCTCGCGTGATCTAAAACATTGTAAAAACAAATCAAAATTAAAATACGCTAGCTGTCTAAAACATCTGGTGAAGTAAGCGGGTGTCAATGCGTCTTGTTTCCGCCAGCAAAAGACACATATTCCCATGAACCCATGCGGGCGCAGGGGCTCATGGGAATGTATGCCTCTTGCAGACGACACTATATCTTTACAGAAGGATCACTGGGGGACGGAATCGAAGTTCTGGCTAGAAAACATTAAACGTTTAGGGCTTAACGTCTTCTCTCTACCAAGAAGGTGATTTCAAAGACGGGGCGCCGAAAATAGGGTTTGAACAAATTTTGACTCATGCTGCATTTGAACCCGGGACCTTTTTGACAAAAGTCGAAAGCTCTACTACCGAGCCACCCAGCTCCCCCAAAGTTCTGACAAGAGTTTCTTGCCCCTGAGCATCGGCATCCTATTGACGCTCCGAGTCAGGGGCACGAAACTCGTTCCAGAACTTCGATTCCGCCCCCCCTCCCCCCCCTCCCCCCCCCCGACCCCTGTAGATGGACAGATGAGGATGGCGTGTAGCCTATTCTTAAACAGGTAAACGCGAAAACAAAAACAAAACAAAAAGTGTGTGAATGTCTGTGGATTAAGATCTCATCGTTTCAATCCGAAAGGCTCCGAATAAGGAAAAGCATCAAATCAACATGTTTCCAATGCGCAAGAGGCCATCGGGCCGATGTCGGGCCACCGTGCGGGCCAACGGCAGCCGATGTCGGCCCGATGTCCTTTGCGCACTGGGTTGTTTACTTACACGTATTTTGGAGAGACGGCATATATCCGAAATTAAAGATAGCTTTTTTTTCAGATAGGATGCCGGTGCTGCTAAAAGCAGTACATATAATTAGCTTTTTCGTAATTACTCAAGTCGTCTGGAGGCATACGTGATCAAAGTATTGCAGAAGCAAGGGAAATAAGAGACCTATCTTTTAAATGGAAACTGCCAGTGGATGCAGACTGTGTTTTTCTGCACTCTTTCTTAATTGCAAAGAGCCCAACCGACTGGGAGACATGGATTCACAGTGGTGTCAGCACAAGACATAGATCCTCTTGAGCCCCCGCGACTATGTCTCTTGCAGTTGGATTGTGTTCACTTTTTCCCGGTTGTGAGGTGGTTAAAAGGAGCTACGTGCATCTGCCGGTGTTTACATGCTAATAATGTGGCTGCCCTGTGAAGGAACACGACAGTGAGTCGTGAAAAGCGACGTTTTCATTGTAAAACAATAAAAAGTTTGCTATTCCCCAAAATAGACGGCAACTTTTTGCCTTCACAAAGAAGATTGATATAAATAGATGGCCTTGCTTTGACGTGCATGACGCTAATTGTGGCTCTCTAGCAAAGCGAGTTGATGAAGTCGATGCGAAATAGAGAATCCCAAAAGCGGAAACAAACACATCTTACAAATAGAAATGCGCAAATAGGCGTGTTGTTACTTACTTGAGCGCATGGATCTAGCTACTACTGCCCAGAGGACAAGATGGGTCCAGGGCAAAGTAGTCGGGCGGACACCGGTCCTTCGTTGGCGAGGCAGAAATCACAAGGGTCTAACGAATGGGGCATATCAGACGTGTTAAGAAACCTGCGAAAGCATTTCCAGGAACAGAGCCAAAGGCTACAATACAAATCGATCGCCTCCATAATAGGCGCTCAGAGAAAGGCAGCGGACGCTGAGCAGAGCTGAGAGGCTAATAGAGATCAGTCTATACTAAACCAGACCAATAAAGGCACGATATCGAATGGAACTATGGCAAAGACTTCTGATGGGTAGAGCGGAGGGCGTACGGGCCGCCTTTCATAGCGCAGAGATCCCGTCTTAACTCATTTGAACCCACGGCCGCATTTCACAAATTTTGGAGATGTCACATAACGTCTGCATACCATTTGTATGAGATGGATCGACCATGCTAATTCAATGGTAGTGCCACATTAGCTTGGCGGCTGACGGCGCCAAGCTAATCTGGCACTACTCTTGAATTATCATGGTCGATCTATTTCCTGCTGTGGTGCGTTACCGAACTGAACTGTACTGAGAGATGATATATACATAAATGAGAGATGATGATATTATATTATATTATATTATATTATATTATATTATATTATATTATATTATATTATATTATATTATATTATATTATATTATATTATATTATATTATATTATATTATATTATAGTGAGCAGCATGTTGCTTGATATATTGCCGATAACAGGCAGATGTGATTACGAGACCCGAATCAAAATGTCCGAGTCATAAGACGAGGACTTTTGATTCGGGTCAAGTAATCACATCTGTCTGTTTATCGGCACTATAGCAAGCAAAATGTTGCTCAGAATAATGTATGTACCCAGTCTAAAATAAAACTTTACGAGTCCTTCTGATTACCGCCATTGGTGCTGAAGTGGTCAATTTCGCTATATTTAGACATGAAACTTCCCAGCTTGACATTACTAACTGAAATGTACTCAGCGCAAATCCACCTAGGCGTACATTTACCCAGTGCAAATGTGTTTCTCTGATTTTCCATTTATTTTTAGAACTAAATAAACTCAGCGTGAATTTTCACAGCAGGATTCCACCCACCATAAATCGACAAAGCTTGAATTTACTCAAATTAAAATATCTCAATGGAATAGCAAGAAAGCACACATTTACACTAGGTATATTTACGCCCAGGTTCATTCAAACTGCGTAGATTTTCAATGGATATTTTCACGTTTTTTAAGTCCCTTCTACTGATTTACAGAAGGGACTTTTTAGGACGGGACGTAGCGGGGCGAATTTAATAGCATGTCCTTGATGTTAAAGGCGGCCAGGCTAAAGCTCTAACAATTGAAGTAACCAGATAAAAATTACGCCATGTCTAGTTATGCTAACCCCGTAGCTGAACGTACATTTGTCGCGAAGCGCCGTATGCGCGTATGTATGTATGTGTGTGCGTATGTATGTAAACAAAAAATCTCCGATATTTCTGTACACACAAGCTTGAAACTTGGCGAAATAATTTCTTAAGTGGGTGGCTAAGAGAGCCTCCGAGCATATTGTAATTGGATGTCTCATTAAAGACATAAACAACCGTTTATAGGAAGTCGATTGACCCAGATTAGAGCCCGTAATTATTTTCATATTTACTTGAACTTTTGCATATAGCTAGTTTGGATAATGACATTGGATGAGTTTGTTAAGCAGCTTTGTATCCTTTCAACTTCTTTAGTAAAAATTAATTCTTTTCAGAAAATAATTAACACAGTAAAAAGCCTTCACTTCTAGAGAAAGTCAGTGCCGGTGACGTAAAAAAAAAAAACAACTCTGTCACCACTCACTGAGGCTCTAAATACGACGTAATTCTCTCTCTCTCTCTCTCTCTCTCTCTCTCTCTCTCTCTCTCTCTCTCTCTCTCTCTCTCTCTCTCTCTCTCTCTCTCTCTCTCTCTCTCTCTCTCTCTCTCTCTCTCTCTCTCTCTCTCTCTCTCTCTCTCTCTCTCTCTCTCCTTCTCCATGCCCATATTAAGACACACTGTGATTACTGCTCCACTATCTGGGATGGATGCAGTGACGTACATTTAAAGAAACTTAACTCATTGTACCGTCGAGGGGTAAAGTTAACTGTACCTGGTCCCTCTCCCACCGACGAAAAGTTTAGAACCATCCGACTGCTAAACCTAAACAAACAGTTCACATTTAATCGATGCATACTTATGCATAAAATTCTTTACCATAAAACCCCATCTTACCTTCGTATGTTATTTTTGGATAGTCAAAGACAAAACACGAGGAACAGTTTGTTACAGCTACCAAGGGCCAGGCTCGATATATATAAAACCAGCCTTTCGTTCTCAGGTGCCAAAGCCTGGAACAAACTACCACCCCAAATTAAATCTATTTCTAATTCTAGAACCTTCAAAACTCGTTTATATAACATCTTGTTACAGTAACTTACTACCTGAACGGACTACTTATATGTGTGTGTGTGTGTGTGTATGTGTATATGTGTGTATGTGTATGTATATATATATATATATATATATATATATATATATATATATATATATATATATATATATATATATATATATATATATATATATATATATGTGTGTGTGTGTGTGTGTGTGTGTGTGTGTATGTATGTGTATATATATAATTATTATTCACTATTATTGATATGTGTGCGCATTATTTGCATTGCTTTTTTCCAGTTTCAGTATTTCTTCATGTTTCGATTTATTGTGTTATTGTGTTTCTTACTCTTTGCTGTTAATATTTCTTTTCTAACAGGACAGTTTGTAAGAGAGGCGTTTCGCCTAAAACTTTATCCTGTCAATAAAACGTTTCATCATCATCATCATCTCTCTCTCTCTCTCTCTCTCTCTCTCTCTCTCTCTCTCTCTCTCTCTCTCTCTCTCTCTCTCTCTCTCTCTCTCTCTCTCTCTCTCTCTCTCTCTCTCTCTCTCTCTGTAAAGCTTTTGATCTTGTCGACCATGATCTTTTAATTAAAAAGCTTGCTGCCTATCAGCTGAGTGATGGCACCCTTGACTTCATTACATCATATCTAAATGGGCGCACACAGTACGTCTGTGTGAATGGTACAAAATCACGTTAGGGGGTGATAGAGCACGGAGTACCACAAGGATCCGTCCTTGGTCCATTATTATTTTCAGTTTTTATAAACAATCTTCCCTTACATATATCCGACCCCCGTTTAATCTGTAGTCTCTTTGCTGATGATGGAACTCTTCACGTGTCATCGTCGGATGTATCCTGTATAACCCAGTCCTTACAAAGCGGCCTGAATGATGTTTCCGAATCCTACTAAGACCAACTGTATGTTAATTACTACTTGACAAAAGCATCAGCTGAACCCGCCTCCCCTACAGCTCTATTTGAATGGGCAGTCTGTTGAGCAAGTCAAGGAACAGCGTGTGCTTGAAATCATCCTTGATGACAAACTGTGTTGGCAAAGCCATATTACCAAAGTGCGTAAAACAATATAAAAACTTATTCTTACTGTCAAAATTAAGGCTTTTTTTACTAACGAACCAACAAGGAAATTTTTTTACTGTGCTCATATTCAGCCACATTTGGATTATGCCTCCTCAGTTTGGGATGGGAGCAGTGATGCTAATCTCAAAAGGATGAATTTGCTTCACAGGCGGGCAATCAAATTAATCGTTGACAGACCCATACAAGTCATTAGTACTGATTACAAGTTCAAGCTGCTGGATATTCTACCACTTGACAAGCAGTTCATTTATTATAAGTTGGTACTCATGCGCAAAATCACCCTTACAGACTCACCAGCCTATCTCTCTAATTTGTTCGCACTTGCCCACAGAGCTAGTCGAACATCAGGGAACAATCTGGTAGTACCAAGGCCCTGCTTAGACAAGACGTCCCTCTCCTACTCTGGTGCAAAATTATGGAACACAGTTCCTGCAGACATTAAAGCAGCACCTTCTTTACTAAAGTTCAAGAACCAACTGCATAAATTTATTAAGAACATGTGAAAAACATATTGTTCATTTTTTTTCACATACCGTCAATGACTGCAGAAACATTTCCTTATACGTATTCATGTATCATAATACTTTGGACTTGCTGAGGTGTTCTTTGACATTTCTTTTGCAGCATTACATCATAATTTTTTTTAATGTTTAATGTTCGATGTTTTGCTTGGTGTCAGTGTGTGTGTGTGTTGTGTGTGTGTGTGTGTGTGTGTGTGTGTGTGTGTGTGTGTGTGTGTGTGTGTGTGTGTGTCTGTGTGGTGTAATGTGAGCATTGTTTATTTGAAATGGAATTATTGTTGCCTGTACTTTTCACTATTATGTATACTTATATATATATAATTATGTGTATGTGTGTTTACGTGCATGCTATAGCTTAGCAAGGACATGATTGAAAAAAGGTCATTGAAGGTACCTAATCATTTATCCTTGAAAAATAAAGTTTCAATTCATTTCATTTCATCTCTCTCTCTCTCTCTCTCTCTCTCTCTCTCTCTCTCTCTCTCTCTCTCTCTCTCTCTCTCTCTCTCTCTCTCTCTCTCTCTCTCTCTCTCTCTAACTCTACACTCACCTACACACGAGAAGAGACATGTTTACAGCACAACAATAAATTTATTTCTGTGCTGTTCTTACTCGTTAAGGGTTTAAACTGAGTGAACTTGTACTGCAGATATCTTATGTTGATCTGCTCGTGACAGATGATATTAATCATTTCATCTCTGCATGTTTGGTCAAATACCATCATAGCAGTGCACGTGTGAGACGTGTGTTTACGGGACCTCGTATCTTATAATCGACTCGAACTCCTTACTACATGTAGCGCACTTTTGTCTTGTGTCGACTTACTTTCTATTGCTCATGTGACTGTCTATATAGACTATAGATTTTACGGGAAAAGTCAACTTACTTTTATTATTATTATTATTATTATTATTATTATTATTATTATTATTATTATTATTATTATTATTATTATTTTAATATTTTTCTTTCTTCCCGTTAAAGCGTATCTGAGCAAGTCAGATCAGTGAATATTGGTGAGTGCTCGTTACATTTTTCCAGCCTCACAAATATTCTCTTATTTGTCTTAGATAACGTAAATGCTTTGTCTAAATAACGTACTCCCCCTCCGCCCCTTTTCTCCTCTCTTTTCTGTTTAAATTTCACTTTTTCCGTGAAGTTTGCTGTTTGTTTGCCTTACATTTGTTACTTTTATTACTCGCATACTACTTTTTGTTCCTGTATTCTACTTCCCCTTAGTTCCATTACTTAATTTTATCGCCAAAATTACCATACAAGATAATGTGCAAAAAAGGCCAAAATTTTCGAATCGGACATTTAAATGTATATCACCTGGCGAACAAAGTGCCGGACGTTTGCGTTTATGTTAATTCACCTAGTTACTTTCATCTCTTTGGTATAACCGAGACACGCCTTGCCTCCAACATCAGTGATGAGGCCATCGCCATTCCAAATTACTCCATTCTTAGGCGCCGACATCCGTCAGTCCAGGGTGAGACAGGTGTAGCGGTCTACATCCACAACTCAGTTAAACACATAACCCGCAGGCGCCGAGACTTAGAAACTAGCAGTGTGGAATGTATTTGGATAGAGATTAGGCAATCTAAATCCCCTCCTTTACTTGTTGGGTTTCTTTACAGA
This sequence comes from Semisulcospira habei, assembly GCA_036245525.1. NCBI lineage: Eukaryota > Metazoa > Mollusca > Gastropoda > Semisulcospiridae > Semisulcospira > Semisulcospira habei. The sequence continues at coordinate 116,214,323 of BTPG01000008.1, forward strand.
AATCCTGCGGCCAATTTTGAGTGGTATGACAACTTTGTACACTTGATTGATAAAACAGATATTCATAAAAGCGAACTTCTCCTTCTAGGGGATTTTAACATTGACACTCTTAAACCTCACCCATCATGGGAGTGTACCACTACCTTAGTCGGCCTTCAACAAATGGTAACATCGCCCACTAGAGTTACGCCATCATCAGCCACTGTTATAGACCATATTTATACAAATAAACCGCTGGCAATTAGCAACGTTCACGTTGGTAGTCTTAGCGTAAGTGACCACTATCCGGTAAGCTGCACGTGGCTGTCCAAGCTTCCAAAACTAAAAAAGCAAGGACATACGTGCATAACACACAGATCATTTAAAAAGTTCAATGAAAATACCTTTCCGTCTGATCTAGCTTCTGCAGAATTTACTGAAGTGTACAATGAAACCAACCCAAATAAAGCACTAGATTCGTGGTATCACATCTTTCTCAGAGTGCTAGATAAACACGCGCCCTTGAGACAACAAAGAGTTAAATACGCCACTTTACCACCTGGCTGACTGCGGATCTTATCGAGGCCATGGAGCACAGGGATGAGCTGAGAAGAGAGAAGCGCTTCACCGATTACAAGAAAGAACGTAATCGAATAAAATCCATGGTTCTGAAGGCAAAGAAATTACTTTTCGATAAAGTTATTCACGAAAGTAAAGACTGTGCCACAATATGGCGTGCGATAAATTTAGTTACTAGAGGCACGAATAAAAGCACAACTCCTTTACCACCGCATCTCACAGCAAACAGCTTCAACAGCCACTTCGTCTCCGTAGCAGAATCATTAATCCCGCCGGGAACTGAGTCGCATGACTATGTATGCCCGGACAACTTAGTCGATTTCTGCAAGCAGAGAACTGCCAGCACAAAACCTTTCATCATACCCACTATAGCGGTCCATGAAGTTGGTAAATTAATTACATCCTTGGAAAATAAAAAATCATCAGAACTGGATGAGATTAGTGCGAAAATACTCAAGATATCCCTCCCATACATTGTAGAGAGTATCACTTATATCTACAACCTCTGTATTAATTTCAATTGTTTTCCAGACGCATTTAAAGACGCGAAAGTAATACCTCTACCTAAATCTAAAGATCTTAGTGAAATTAATAATTTTAGGCCCATATCACTTCTACCTCTTCTGTCCAAGCCCTTAGAATGGCATATTCACAAGCATCTATCTATATACCTGGAAAGCCGAAAATTAATCTATTCATTGCAGTCGGGCTTCAGATCAGAACACTCATGTCACACTGCGCTGATACGGATGATAGACACCTGGTTATCTTCCATCAATGACTCAAAACTTACAGGAGTCATGTTTCTAGATTTTCGTAAAGCCTTTGATCTAGTAAACCACGAAATACTGATCAAGAAAGTATCCATGTACACCAACAACTCGGCGTCATTTCTCAAATCCTACCTCGAAGGTAGAAAACAAAAGGTATTACTAAATGGCTCATACTCGAATCAAGGTTTAGTGAAGCATGGCGTACCACATGGCTCTATTCTTGGTCCCCTTCTATTCTGCTTGTTCATAAATGATCTTCCTCTTGCGATAAAAAAAATGAAAGCGTTACATGTGATATGTTTGCAGATGATGCTGCTGTACACACGCCAGACAAGGATATATCAAACATCAATTCACCACTGCAAAACACACTGCAAGATATTGATGAATGGTGCAGTCATAATATTATGATTTTAAACCCGGTAAAAACGGAGAACATGGTAATTAGCACCCGCCAAAAACACCAGCTTGGCTCTCTCTCACTCAGTCTGTCCCTCCAAGGCAAAACCATCAGCCAAGTTACTAACCATCGCCTGCTAGGAGTCATGGTGGACAACCAGCTTAGGTGGCAGCTACACATCAGTAACGTTTGTAAAATTGTCTCCAGAAATCTGTACATCCTAGCAAAACTTAAACACATTACTGATATGGAGACACGTCAACTGTTCTTCAATGCCCATATTAGATCGCATATAGACCATGCTTCTACTGTGTGGGATGGTTCGAGAGATGTCAATTTGAAAAGACTGAACTCTCTACATCGGAGAGCTGCCAAACTAATACTCCCTGATCCCAGCTTAACTACTGACCAAAAATTGGCAGCCTTAAAAATTCTGCCCCTGAAAGATCATCTAATTTACAATAAGGGAATGGTTATGTTCAAGGCATTAAACGATATTATGATAGTGTTGGTGATCGCCCAGATTTTGTAGATCCTAATCAGTTTGAACTTGATAAAAAGGGTAATTTATATTTAAATACAGACAGAGGAAAAGTACAATTGACTTATTTAAAAAACCCCGCTAAGTTTAAAGCTTTAAGTTCGATTAAAAGTAGTGTTGGCGGTGAGGCAGAACTGCAGCGTTACCTTGGTGTTGGTAGTGAAAAGTTGCCACCTAGACTTGTTAGTACCCTTCATGATGTACAAACAAAATTGCCGACTGGTCAAGAAATTGAAATGACTGAAGTAACAAAACTACCAGAAATAGCAGACACAGTAATACAAGAAACTTCATTTACAGAAGGTCAAATAAATGAGGCTATGAAAACAATAGAAGACTCTCCTTTGCCAATGCGGGAAATTATGGGGTTGAATAAAGCACTACAGTCAATAAGAGGTGAGCTTGTTAATAATGTAGCCAAACTAGGCGAACTTGATAAAGACATTGAAAGGGAAAAAGAAAAACTGGTTAAAGCTAATGATGAGAATTATGACACAGAAATGAAAGAAAGAATACAAGAAAGATTAAATAAAATGTATACAGAAAGATCTGCGCGACTAGAAGTTATTGAAATTGGAAAAGAAAAACTTAAAACACAGGTCAACAGGATTAGAGAAACTATACAAAAAATACTTCATGAAGACACAACTTTGGCTGAGAGATTGAAAACACTTTTCAGAGAGCAGGGTATCACTATTGCAAGTTTAATTACTGCACTCGGATTTATTATTAGTACTGTAGTGTTAGCTGTAACAGGTGGTGGTAACACTATCATAAAACGAGTTAACTTTACTTTGTAAAAGTTCCTGTTGTAAAAAAGAAGTATTACTTGTACCAGACATATCTGTTACACTATTATCAGAAACATTTATGTCATCCATTTCAATATCATCATGACCAAATCCTCCTGCTGCCATTGTTTTTATTAATTTAATTTTTTGTGCATAATAAAAATGACATCGACCTATGGATCAAAGTTAGACCCATACAGAAAACTACATGAGCCTCTTGGTGTTAAGGGTATTAGACAATCAATTGTCATCACTAACAATCCTATTACTATAGACCAAAACCAAACCCTTATTGTTAAGTTTCCTAACCTAGGTCCCAATGATGTTATTGTTCCTGATACTTCTTACCTTGCATTTAATATTGAACTTTCATCAACAACAGATGTGAACAGAACACTAGTTAGAAACATAGGTAAAGCAATTATTAAAAATATTAAAGTTAAACTTGAAGGCCAGGAAGTGTTTAGTCTTGACGATGCTGATGTATTCTACTGTTATAAAGATCTGTGGCTTACAAGTCAAGAAAGAGAAGACCGTATTTATCAAGGTATAGAGACTGATAATATTACTAAACTCAGAATAAATGCAGGAGACAAATCTACAACATCTGCTGCTGATGTTATTGTGGCAGATACATATGGTAATAGATTTTGCATTCCACTTGAATTTGAAATCCTAACATCACATTTACCTTATTACCAAGGAGCACTAAATGACCGTCTGAGTTTCGAGCTAATGTTTAATGACTACTCCAAAGTTATCAAATCAACTGATATCCATGCATCATACAAGATCTCTAACATTTCCTTAGAATATGAAATTGTAACACATGCTCATCTAGCTACCCTCATTCGAAATCAGTACCAGTCAAGACTTCCAATTTATTATGACCGTGTGATAAGACACAGTTTAATTAATAAAAACAAAAGTGATCAGATTTGGAACATCAACCTAAACACTCCTGCTAGGTCACTAAAAGGCATTCTTATTTTGTTTGTTCAACCAGCAAATCCATACGCTCCTACTCCAGAAACATTCTATAATCCAAAGATTACTAATTTGTCTTGTACTATTGAAGGCCGTCCTAATCAAGTGTATGCTTCAGGTATGCTACCTTACCAGCACTATGACGAGATCGCAAAATATTTTGCAGGTGGAAGGATTAGAGAAAAACCATCAAACATGGCATCTAAAAATCTGCATCTGTATGACGTAAGAATTGTACAATACCTAGTAGACAAGTATGCACTTTGGCTAGATCTGCGTAGTACGGATGATGACTATCTACATGGGTCAGGCCGTACTGTTGAAAATGGTAGTGACGGAATCACAATTCAGATACAAAAAAAGGTGGAGCAGTAAATATATATTTGTATCTAATTTTTGATGCCAAACTAAATATTGCAGAAAGCAGACTAAGTGGACACATATATTAATTATATTGCTTATTAAAATGAACTTGATGACACTTGACCCACACTGTGGTTTATTTTGTGGTGCTACAGGGTGTGGAAAAACTGAATTTGTTCTTAATCTCTTACAAACAAGATACCTTCATCATTTCGAAAACATTGTGATATTTTGTCCAACGATCAAACACAACAAAGCTTATCACAACCGTTTATTCATTTGGACTGACAGCAACATTTACTTAGTTGACCCTGAGAAAAAACTGAACGACTACCTACATTATTTTTACAAACAATTTGAAGGACAGTCAACTTTGTTCATTGTCGATGACTGCTCTGCAGAAAAAGATATTGTTAAAAAGAGAAACACACTGGCAGAACTGGCCTTTAGTGGCAGACATGCAAACATAAGTGTATAGATTCTCACTCAAAAATATAATGCTGTACTGAAAGATTTTCGAGAACAGTTAAAGTTTATCTGTTTGTTTTACTGTAAGGATCGTGACAGCTTTGAAGACTGTCTCAGAGAAAACGATGTTATACCAAATAAACATGAACGAGACTGTGTAAAAAACAAACTGACATCAACTAAGCATCTAAAGCTTATTTTAAAGACAGATCAGCCCACAGGGTATGGGTTAGTAAATTAATTTATACTTATGGTTTGTCTATAAAAAATGATGGACAGACAAGAGCAAGTGGTTGATGTTACAGACTACTTTAAAAATATCCAGCACTTTGAAGAGATAAGATCAAATTACAAAAACACATTTGCGCTTGCTTTAACACCAATGACAGTACCAGCAGTTATATATGTGACATATAATGTGACTTTAGAATATATTGATGAGTTCCCATTTGGAGGGTGCATTACTATTAATTTTAAGACAAATATCTTCAAAGTTGATGATGATGACTGGTTTGAGTTAGTGTGTGAACACATGCACCAACAACTAAAAGGACTAAATGTGTATATTGAAGTTGTTACAATCAATAAAGTGGTATTATACAAGGTGTAATTTTTATATTATTTTACAAATAAAAATGATGGACAACACAATTGATGTTACAGACTTCTTTAGTTATATCCAACACTTTGATCAGTTAAGAAAAGATTTTAAACAGCCGGACATAAAACCATCATCGCCAGCAATGATTTATGTGTCATATCAAATGACTTTGGAAATATTTGAGGAGTTACCATTTGTAGAGTACATACCTGTTGATCTAAAGACACATACCTTTGAAGTTGATGATGACTGGTTTGAGTCAGTGTGTGAACAAATATTCAGACAACTATGTGAACTGAATCTGTTTATTGTAGGAGTAACAGTCAATAAAGTGGTATTACACAAGATGTAATTTTCTATTATTATTTTGTCGGACAAATAAAAATGACAGACAATTCTCAAAGCTTAAGAAACGTGTTTCACACAATTGACTTGCCTATATCTAATATTTTTAATGTATATGAATCAATAGAAAGATCTTTTTTAGTCATACAAGATAATCTTCTTTCCGGCAGTGTAAAGATTCAGATTGTTGCTAAAATAGAATTTACGAGGGTAGATGGTGAAGTTATTGTAACGTATATCTCAACAAGACAACATACAGTTAATTCAAGAAGAGAACTAGAGAAAGAGTTTAGAGAAAGATTGTTACCAGACTTCCTTAAAGCAATTGACAAAGCAAAAATGCGGGGGTCTGGTTAGCATGAAGGTCGTGTACATGAACTTCAACTAAAGCAGTCAAGATATCATCCTATACTAGGTAAATCATGGATACCATTGCCAAAAGAGGTTGCAGACAAAAAGGCTGTAGTCAATATTCAGAACAATGACAACTATTGTTTCATGTGGTGTGTGCTTGCTAAACTGCATTTTGTAAGGTTAAAGCCTGAACGTGTATCTAACTATACCAATTTTGTAAATGAACTCAACTTCAGTGGCATAGATTTCCCTGTTAAGGTAGAGGATATAGACTTGTTTGAAAAACTAAATCCTGGTATATCTGTAAATGTGTTTGTTTGGGATAATGAGTCTGAGAACAAGTTACAACCAATTAGAGTATCACAACTTGCCCCAACCTATGGCCAGCCAGAAAATAAGCATGTTGACATGTTACTAATAAGATCTGGCGATAACTTTCACTACACAATTATAAGAAATATGTCAAGACTAATTCACAATCATGTAACAAAACACAATGGTAAACAGGAAATATGTAAGAGATGCTTACAAAGGTTTTCATCTATTAAACTAGCAGACAAACATGTAAAGAACTGTAGGTCTCTTGATGACATTCAAACAGAACTTAAATATCCAGAGCCTGGTAGTCAAGTATATTTTAAAAACTATGGAAACAAACAAAAGTTACCATTTGTAGTTTATGCCGATTTTGAATCACTAGTTGTACCATATAAGGGTTCTGTTCCAGAATCATTACCAAAGACTATAAAATTGAGTGATCAAGTGGTGTGTTCTTTCGGATACATTCTTGTTAGGTCAGACGGTGTGCATTCAGAACCTGTTATTTACAGAGGGGAAAATGCAGCAGCTATGTTTTTAACAGAAATGAGGCAACTGCATGGAAAGGTAGTACAGTATTTTGAAAAGTGTCAAATACCTTTGGTGATGACAAAAGAAGATAAATTAAATTTTGATACAGCAGTGATGTGTTGGATTTGTGAAGATGCCCTTGATGGTGATAAAGTTTGCTACCATGACAACATAACTGGTCATTACATAGGTGCTGTACATAGCAAATGTAACTTGTCTTTAAAAATATATCCTAAAAAATATAAACTGCCAATCTTCTTCCATAATCTAAAGGGGTATGATTCACATATTATCATGCAGGCTGTGGATGAGTCTTACAAAAAAATTAGTTGTATTGCCCAGACAACTGAAAAATACTTGACTTTTAGGTTAGATAAATTATCATTTTATGACTCAATGCAACATTTTTCTTTAGGTCTTGCTAGTTTGGCAGAAGGACTGACTGATTTTCCAATAACAAGTAAATATTTTGAGCCAGACTTAATTAAAAAAGGTGTCTATCCCTATGAGTACATTGATCACTGGGTTGTGTTTGAGGAAAGGATGCTGCCACCAAAAGAAAAATTTTATTCTACACTAAATGGAAAAGGTATTTCTGACTCTGATTACCAACATGCTATTGAAGCGTGGGATAAACTAGGGTGTGAAACGATTGGTGACTACCATGACCATTACTTAAAAGCTGATGTTTGCTTGCTAGCAGATGTATTTGAAAGTTACCGTGAAAAGGGTTTGTTACACTACAGTCTTGACCCTGCTTGTTACATAACTAGTCCTGGCATGACATGGGATGCATTTTTGAAATCTAGTAAGATTTTTATAGACTTGTTGTATGACCGTTTGATGGGTAAAATGGTTGAACGTGGATTGAGGGGAGGCATTAGTATAGCTGCAAACAATTATGCCAAAGCCAACAATAAATATCTTAATGACTTTGACCACTCAAAGCCAATGTCATTTATTACATACCTGGATGCTAATAATTTGTATGGTTTTGCAATGTGTGAATTGTTGCCCTTGAAAAACTTTTGTTTTCATGATTTATCACAGTATGGCATAAAAAAATTAACAAAATATATTATGGCTCGTAAACAAAATGATGCAAAGGGTTGGATATTTGAAGTCGACCTAGAGTATCCACACCATCTACATGATTACCACAATGATTATCCATTAGCAGTTGAGAAAATTAGTATGACTGGGAAAAAAGAAGATACTAAACTTGTACCAAATCTGAATGACAAATTTAATTATGTTTGTCACTATCGCTTGTTACAGTTTTACATCAGGCATGGATTAGTACTAAAGAAAGTTCACAGAGGTATTCAATTTGATCAAAGTGCTTTCATGAAAGATTACATAATGAAAAATACAACATTGCGTGCGAGGGATGGTAACACTGCATTTGACAAAGACTTCTTTAAGCTTATGAACAATGCCTGTTTTGGTAAGACTATGGAAAATCCTCATCACAGAAAAGATGTTAGACTGGTCACAACTGAATCAGGTGCTATTAAGCTTACAGGCAAGCCACAGTACACAGGGTATAAAGAATTTCATCCATCATTGTATGCTGTGACACTCAAAAAAAAGATTGTCAAACTGGACAAACCAGTATTCATTGGTATGGCAATACTCGAGTTGTCAAAATTGTTAATGCTTGAATTTTATTATGATTACTTTAAACCAAAGTATCCTGAGTGCCGTCTGCTATACACTGACACAGACTCTATGATCATTGATGTGCCTACTAAAGACTTTTATGAAGACATGAAAACAGAACTGCATATGTATGACACATCTGACTACCCTAAGGATCACCCGCTGTTCAGCACACAAAACAAAAAAGTGCCTGGGAAATTTAAAGATGAACTAAATGGAGTGCCAATATCTGAGTATGTTGGACTGAGATCAAAAATGTATTCTATACTGCATCAAAAGGGTAGTCAGTCAAAAGCCAAAGGAATAAAAAAAAAACAGCGATAAAAAATAAAGACATTCGACATGAACATTATAAGCAAGTATTAGATGGAGAACTAATGCCTGATTATCCAAACAAGACACTGAGGTCAAATAGACACAATATTGAAATGATCCAAACACATAAAAAGTCTCTAGCAGTTGGAGACACAAAACGCGTGTTTCACACTAAGGAAAAGGCTTATGCACCTGGGCATTACAGGCTCAAGTTATCTGAAAAAATAGCTGATGAACTGTTTGATGAACTAATTGATGAATTGAAATGGTTAAAAATGAGTAACAGTGTCTGTGGGAATAATCTGTAATTCTTCTCTAACAAATGCCCTCTTTGGTGCAGGCTCGTACGGATAATAAATCGATGCATTAGCGGAAGGAACTATTTTTTTTATATTGTGGACAGATGTAGACCAAATTGCATCAGTTGCCCTACGTCTAACGTCATTCTCAGCTTCACCTGGTTGATACAAATATCTCACCTGTTTTGTAAACAAGCTAGTGTCTGGTGATGTTGATGTTTTTATTTCTGACGGTATTGTTTTCAATTTAATAGCATCAACAGGTTTAGGGTGACCCTCATTATTTATTGCTTTTATAACAGATGGTAATCTCTTAACCCACTCAGTGTTACGTGTGTCATGCATGAGTTCCTTAGAATACTGATAGATCAAAAGTCTCTCTGATAATTGTTTGTTAAAGTTTTCTACAATAGCCTGTGATCTGTGCACACCTGGTATGCCTCGCCGCACTAGCACTCCATGCTTTGCAAATAACTGATTAACAGCGCCTTTAAATTCAGATCTGTCATCAACTTGCACAAGCCTAGGGTATTTTAAAGGACCTCGACTATATATCTTTGTTAAAGCAGTGGCCACTGTTACAGCATTTTTGTCAGTTATGGTTTCAGCTTCCTTGTACCTTGAAGCTATGTCAACAACAGTTAGTGCATACTTGTATCGTTTCTTTCTTATTGTATCATGTGGCAAAAACAGGAGATCCATTTGGTGGGTGTCATTAGGGGTAGTGTTTACAAAATGAGGTCTTGTTATTTTTCTTGGAGCAGGTAAATATATTTGCCAAATTGCCTGTTTTTTGAGCCACTGATTTATTTGTTCGAGTGTAATATCCCCACCCACAGCTGCATGCAATTTTTCTATTGCTGTATTCCCTTTCCAGTAGCCAATTGGGGAGTAATATATTTTGATAGTTTAGCGTCTGCCATTTTTTCTAGCAATATAAACTCCTGTAAAATATACTAATGTCATTCCTACTAAAACAAATATTATTTCTCCATTTTTTTGTTCTGGGCTTGGTTGGTAATAGTCACTAAGTTTTGGTTGTGGAATGGACATGTCTTCGCCAGTTACAAGATAGTATTTTTTGATTGCGTCATCGACGTTTGAAAATGTATGCTGTGCGTGACCCTCAAGTTTTAGTTTTTCATTAATAAAATCAAGTTTCTCAATTCTTTGCTTCTCATAATCCTGTTGAGCTTGAGCTAGTTTTTCAGATGCCTCATTGTGGCGCTTCATTTCTTCTGCTGATTCTTCTTTACTCACTTTTGAAAAGAAATAGTTTGATCCACTAAAAGCCAATGCGTTAATAACTGCACCACCAATCATAATAGCTATTGATGCCATACTTTTATTTACGTAGAAATATTTTCTGGAATAATTCCTTGCTTGACTAGAAAATCTTTTGTTGCAATCGATGCTGTTATAATAACTACTAGCTTAGCACTGTCTTCGAAGTCTAATTTACTCAGGTCTGCTGATTTCATTTTGAGAAGACTTTTTCCAAGCATAGAATATGCTACCGATAGTCCACTTATTACGGCAGAGTGATAGATGAGGTTAATTATATTCTTTGTGTCGCTCATTTTTTTATGCTACAAAAATTAAAATAATAAATTTATTTATTGCATGTAAAATGGGTCCACGGCTTTGGGTGTTACTGGTAATGTGGCGACTACTTCTTTTATTTTTGGAGTGCTTGATTTTTTGGACACTGTTTGAGTCTGTGGTTTGTATTTTTTATATAATTGGTAACCTACGTAACCAAATCCGACAACAAATCCAGCAACTATATATTTTGTTGTTTTAGTTGTTTTTCTCTCACTTTTAGATGGTTGTGTTGGTTCTGACGTAAGTGGAACTGATGATGTTGTGTCAGTCTTTTCTGTTAATGCCTGATACTGTAATTTCTTTTGTCTGTTATATTCAGCTAATCTTTTACCAGCCTCTATTCGGCCTGGACTTTTAGTCTTAGTCACTGTTTGAACCTGTGTCAAGGCAGGACTCTGATGTGGAGTCGTCTGGGTCTCGTCCATTTTCTTCTAATTTAAAATTTAATTTAGAAAAATCAAAATGACTACTAGTAACAAGTAAGGTTACAGCAGGTGCAAGGTAATTCCCAAACTTGTAAAACATAAGGCATGCTAATTTACCTATTGAACTTGAAACTATGGGGTTGCTTTCGAGATCATGTGAAAGACTGTCAGTATCAACAGGTAGGAAGTGACTTACAGCTTTTGTGTATAGACATATGAGAGATCGACTCAAATCGCGTGTCATTAGTGAAGCAACGTGATTTTCATATTTAGAATGTAGCTTGATTAGCTCGTCAGATGTGAGAGACTCTATGTCTTCTGTCATGTATTGTTTACCAAGAAAAGCTTTTGATTTTCCAGAAACAACAACAGAAAGAAGGCGTTGTTTTTTAAAGTCTAAGTCTTTGTTTTCTACAGCACAGATATCGCTTAGAAGTAGCAATTCATCTTGATTCATTTTATAATGTAATATAATAATTTTGCTTAAAGAAGTTAATGGAAACATTAATTATTTAGGTGGTGATCTACCTTAATAATCGCATGTTGACTGATAAAAAAATGGCTAGGTGATTAAAGCATCGGTTGGTGTGGGTTTGTCTGAATGGCTAGTTAATTATAATAAATCTATAGAGAAGGGGTGGTTATGAAGTCTCACTTTATATAAAAAATAATGCTTAAATAATTTCCGAAATGAAACTAAAATAGTTAGGTAATAAAGGTATTGATTGTATTTGTTGGAGTTGGTTTGTCTGAATAGCTAGTTGATATAATAAATCTACAGATTAGAGAAGGGGTGGGTTAGAAATCTCATTATATCTATTTTTTCGAAATGAAACTAAAATAGTTAGGTAATAAAGGTATTGGTTGTATTTGTTGGAGTTGGTTTGCTTAATTACCGTGCTAATTAGAATAAATCTACTAAATAGAGTAAGGGTGGTTTGGGAATCTCACTATTCCTATCTCTGCCATGTAGTTGTGTGTACGCACGCAAACTGCACACATGCACGCGCATACACTAACACGCAACGAGTGCAATTATGCCCAAACAAATATAAATACAAACACACAAACGTGCACGTGCAGCGGTGCGCGTATACAGAGAGAGAGAGAGAGAGAGAGAGAGAGAGAGAGAGAGAGAGAGAGAGAGAGAGAGAGAGACGCTACGCAAGCAGAGCAAATTTACCTTTCTCCGTCGTAAACATGTATCGAACCACGCTTACCATACCACCACCACCGCCGCCATCAAAAGAAGATTAGAACTAAATGAAAAGAAAAGGGGAGACTGCCGGTGCTAATATTTTAGGAAGTTTACAAAGTAAAGTAGGTAAAAGCGCTGTCAGGGGAGAGAATTGTGCTGTATCGACCAATGATAATAGATCTAGTTTGATCGAAGCACACAAAAAAAGATAGGAAAGAGGGGGTGGGCTAAGTAAGTGACTGGAAGCAACGCATATGGAAGTCCCCCCCCCCCCAAAAAAGGGGGGGGGGGCGTATCACATATCCCACTGTTCCAGCTCCTTGGTGCATGGAAATTTATATCTAGGTCCCCTCAAGGGGATCCAGATATTGATCCGGTGTGGACAGCTGTTTCGGTCTTGGCGACCTCGTCAGCACTGGTGGAAGGCAGGAACTTTTGCCTACCTGCAAAGACAGCCACATTTTACTGTGGTGTCTGCAGGGGCATACATTTCATGCCTCCACCTAGAGCCAAATTTCCATGCACCCTAAGAGAGAACCTATTAAACACACCGGCTCAATATCTGGACTCCCTTGGGGGACCTAGATTTAAATTTCCATGCACCAAGGGGCTGGAACAGTGGGATATGTGATACGCCCCCCTTCGGGGGGGGGGGGGGGGCTTCCATATGCATTGCTTCCAGTCACTTACTTAGCGCACCCCCTCTTTCCTATCTTGTGTGTGTGTGTGTGTGTGTGTGTGTGTGTGTGTGTGTGTGTGTGTGTGTGTGTGTGTGTGTGTGTGTGTGTGTGTGTGTGTGTGCTTCGATCAAACTAGATCTATGATCATTCGTCGATACAGCACAATTCTCTCCCCAGACAGTGCTTTTACCTACTTTACTTTGTAAACTTTCTAGAAGATTAGAACTGTTTTTGTGTGGCACTAATTGCATGTACAATTGTCACCATGACCGGCGGCGGTTTTGCTTTTTAAATTAACTCATTCAGCCCGACGCGTCGTATTTCCCAAATTTTTTAGGCGTCATCTAATGACTATGCACCAGTTGCAGGAGATGGATCGACCATGATAATTCAAGGGCAGTGCCAGATTAGTTTGGCGTCGACAGGCACCAAGCTAATCTGGCACTACCCTCGAATTATCAAGATCGACCCATCTCCTGCTGTACTGCGTCAGGGCTGAATGGGTTAATCCAATTCACTGAAAGTAGCAGTTATATAAATAGTATTTCTGTGCAAGAAAAACAGCAACCACCCCCCACCCCACCCCCTCCCCCCACCCCCCCCACACACACACACTCTTTCACTCCCACCCCCCACCCCCCACCCAAAAAAAAAAAAAAAGGAAAAAAAAAAAGGAAGATAATAATGCATTTTGCTTCTGCGTCTGTCCAAATTGCACCGTTGAATTTGCATCTGAACTGTTGCTGAACCCTTGTGAACATGGAAACGCTATTCATAAAGTGCTCCTTAAGCCTTCATTGTCGAGAAAAAGTGCTCATGATTCAACTGCAAGAGACATAGATCCTCATGAGCCCTTTCAATTGTGGGGGTTCATGAGGATCTATGCCTCTTGCTGACACTACTTTTTATCCGTGGTCCTTGGACGGCTGGGGTACTCTTTCGTTGAATAACCGAATATTCAATAGCACAATCTGCGTCGACTGGCAGTGTAAGAGATTACTGCCAATGGATATGAATTATATTTCTGAAACCAACAGCTTACTGAATACATGAAAAGCGATTGGTGTGAGTAACGTATGGACCCACTCCATAACGTTTTCCCGTCTTTGACACATGTATTGATATATTGTATAACATGCCAATTAATATTAATGAATTTGCTTGAATTTCCTTCAGTTCCCCAAATCCCTTGCGCGCAAAGAAGACTCCATCTTGTGATTATACTTGCATTTTCAAAACGAAAACGCGAAATATGCTCACACTGCAGCTCCTTATGTGTAGTAGTAATGAAATACTTCTTAGTGTGTATGAACGCTCGAAATTGATATCCTACACACACACGAACGGAGAAAATACGTCAGGAAACGTGCGAGCCGCTGGACTGACAAGTGAAATTGACGAGATGTGAGCTGGCGATATCGATAATCTGAGAAAATAACTAAATAAACAAACCTACTGGCATTTTCCGCAATTATGCGTGATCTAGTTACAAGTAGAATTTACTGAGTAACAAGCACGGTTATACAATGCACTGATGTCTTCATAGTCAGACGAAATCTACGCGCTGACAGCGATATGCAGTCTTCTGCCATTCAAGTCTTTTGTCTGAACACCGCAATCAGCCTTAAAATGAATGACGCGAGGCATTGTTTTGTTTTGGACTGGGTAATAAATTATATTGAGCAACAGTTTTGTTTGATATAGTGCCGATAAACAGACAGATGTGAGTACTTGAATCGAATCAAAGTGTCCTCGTCTTACGACTCAGACATTTTGATTAGGGTCTCGAAATCACATTTGCATAGTGTTATCGGCACTATATCAAGCAAAATGTTGCTCAATAATATAATATAATATAATATAATATAATATAATATAATATAATATAATATAATATAATATAATATAATATAATATAATATAATATAATATAATATAATATAATATAATATAATATAATATAAAGCCTGCATCAGGCATATATAATAATGAGACACCTCTCTCTCTCTCTCTCTCTCTCTCTCTCTCTCTCTCTCTCTCTCTCTCACTCTCTCTCTCTCTCACTCTCTCACTCACTCTCTCTCTCTCTCTCTCTCTCACTCTCTCTCTCTCTCTCTCTCTCTCTCTCTCTCTCTCTCTCTCTCTCTCTCTCTCTCTCTCTCTCTCTCTCTCTCTCTCTCGCATTTGCGGGGGCTCATGAGGATCAATGCCTCTTGCAGTTGTGTGTAATGTTCACCGTGTTCCGGCAATAAAGGGAGATAAAAGGTGTACTGATTGATTATTTTATCAGTTGCTGGAAAATGTATACATTTCGTTTGCACGGACGAGTCTCAAAGCAAAATATTAACACGCCAGTTTGAAATACGTACGATGATCATACTAATAAATATGCCAATGCACGGTGAAAAGCTGTGGTGAAAAGAAGTGATGGATAGTTCGGTTTCGTAACACGGCAATAGGAGCCACTAATTTGCCCCAACGTGACAAATCATCTCAGACAGTTAACTCATTTGCACATAGTGACGACTTCGGCAACTGTGGGAGGCGTTCATTCAATGTCTATGTATCAGCTGTGTTCAGTGCGCAAAGGCCCTATCGAGCCCGTAGTCGGCGGCCGCAGTGGGCCCGCGCCGACAAACGTGCGCGGGCCCACTGCAGCCGACTACGTCCCGTAATCCTTTTGCGCACTGGGTGAGAGATGGATCGGCCGTAATGGAGTCAAGCCAGCAGTTGGCACGAGCCTTCAACTATTAAGGCCGATCTATCTTCCAGTGCAGGTAAAAACTATTTCTGTTCTCAAGGTACTCTGTTTCATTGCGCAGACCCTACTTGAACTGTGTATCTTGCCGAGGAGGAGGGCCGGAAAACCCGACAAGGCAGCCGCATGAAAAACTCCACAAAGGACATCACTCCGGTCAAACTGCAAACTAACTGTTTGCTAGCAAGCCGCATTATCGACCGAACTACTTACTCAATTATTTTTTTTAAATGGCGAAACCAGTCGGAAACCGAGAACCTGTTTATGCCTTCGGATGTGAACGTGCAGGATATCATGTGTCATACCAGAACAATTCTTCTGAGACGGCTGTAAAATGGGAGGTGTTTGGAAGAAAAAAAGTACGTACCAGCTGCAGAAAAACAACAACTGAGAAGGTCCATCAAGTCTTAAGTGTAGTACCTGTAGAATTATTTTACACGCACATGGTAATACCCTTAGTATGTGTGAGCTGGCCTTAGTCGCATGCTCCGCGTTAAACCCAAATAACTAACTAAATACCCTGAATGTCTGTCTACTTCCTTCAGATGAGGCAATAAGTGAGGTCTTAAAAACTTGCGATCTTGCAAAGTTAACGTCAAGAAGGAGAATGAGAACAACAGCAACGTTTCTTTGATGATGTTTTTGTTTATACACAGACCATAGAAATCCTACGTCAGCATTTCCCATCTGCAAAAGGCCTAGATCCACCTGGGACCCTGCAGCAGCAAGGGGCCATGAGAATTTATGCCTCTTGTTGAAAGCTATTGGTCTTATTTGTATCTTTAGACGAAGGAGGTCGTTCAAGCTGAATTCTACAAGGCGCAGTGGCCCCTGAGAATATTGCCTCTTGCTTACAAACAATGGGTTCTATTTAAATCTCAGACGGAAGAAGTCGTCCAGGTTTAATTCTAAGACTGTTTTGTTTCGCGTGTCCGGACAGGATGTGCGCGCTGTGAATCCCATTCCTATTTCCGGCGGGGTTTCTGGTTTTTCTGTTACAGGTTTCTTTTTGGGATCTTCTTTTTGTTGCTTTGCCTGCACGTGTTATTTATGACTCGCCGTAACTCTGTGATCGTCGGAGTGTTTCTCACCCTCTCTGTAATGACCGAGTTGAGAATTTAAATCCAAGAACACATCACTGAGGATATTATCTTGAGGATTTACGCACACTGTTCATAAATCATTTACTCTCCTTGGACACAGACTGTATGTTTTTGAAATCATTGTAAATTCAACGGCGGATAGGACTAAAACTCCCCGAGGCGTCAAAAGGTTTCAGCAAGAGAAATTGATCCTCATGAGCCCCCGCAAATGAGGAGGCTCATGAGGATCTATACCTCTTGCAGTTGGGTGATGTTTACGTTTTCTCAGAAGTGAACCTGGTTAAGAGCGTTGTGGAAATATAGCAACTGTCACAAAGCGTATAGACATTCACTGCAGTCTCACTTTGCTTTGTAAACAAAATGTTCGTTTGTCACAAAGCTCTTGACCTTTTAGGGCCAGGAAGGCTGAAGACCTGCCAGTGTTAGCTGAAGAGGTGGAAGCAGCCGTACGCGGCCTGAAGGGTGGAAAGTCTCCAGGTGTAGACAACGTACCTGCTGAACTGTTGAAACATGGAGGAGAAGTAACAACGAAGGTCCTCACTACACTCTGTCAAAAGATCTGGGAGCAAAAGAAATGGCCAGTAGAATGGACACAGTCTCTAGTGATCCCGCTCCCCAAGAAAGGAAACCTGAAACAGTGCCAGAACTACAGAACTATCAGTCTGATAAGTCACCCTAGCAAAGTAATGCTTAGAATCATTCTCAACCGCCTCAAAACTTTCGCCGAGGAACTGCTGGCAGAAGAACAGGCTGGCTTCAGAGTTGGAAGAAGCACTGTAGAGCAGATTTTCAACTGCCGCGTCCTGATCGAGAAACATCTGCAGCATCAGCGCGAACTCTACCACAACTTCATTGATTTCAGGAAAGCATTTGATCGCGTCTGGCACGACGGACTCTGGCAAGTCATGAGATCGTTCAACATAGAGGAGGGACTGATCCAAATGATAGAAGCGCTTTACAAGAACGCCTGCAGCGCGGTTCTACTTAACAATCAGTCAGGCGAGTTCTTCAGGACGACGATCGGTGTCCGTCAAGGATGCCTGCTCTCTCCTGTCCTTTTCAACATATTCCTGGAGAAGATCATGCAGGAAACCCTCCACGACCACCATACTTCAATCTCTATTGGTGGCAGATCCCTGTGCAATCTTCGATTCGCAGACGACATTGACCTCATGGCAGGCAGCAATAGTGAGCTCCAAAACCTGACAGACAAACTTTCAAGTAGCGCAGGGTCTTATGGCATGGAGATCAGTACGGATAAAAGCAAAGTGATGATCAACACCACAAGCGACAGCAGCAGCAACATTCACATGAATGGCCAAAAGCTAGAAGAGGTCAATAGCTTCAAGTACTTGGGAGCCACCCTGTCCAAAGACGGTAGTTGCATAGCAGAGATCCGTATCAGGATAGGTACAGCAACATCCGCAATGGCCAGGCTGGACAGGATATGGCGAAGTAACTCCATCAGCTTCACCATCAAGTACAGGCTTTACAAGTCCCTCATAGTGTCTATTCTACTCTACGGCTGTGAGACTTGGACACTGCTTGCAGACTCAGAAAAGAAAATCCAGGCCTTTGAGAACAAGTGCCTGAGGAAGTTGCTCCGCATCTCGTACCGCGAGCACAAGACCAACGAATATGTACGGAGCATGGTCACTTCCCTGGTGGGCCCACATGAACCCCTTCCGGCAACCGTGAAACGGCGCAAGCTTGCTTGGTTTGGCCACGTGACCCGACACAACACCTTGTCCAAGACTATCCTCCAAGGCACTCTCGAAGGAAGTCGTCGGCGAGGTCGTCAGAGAAAGAGTTGGGTCGCAAACATAAAAGAATGGACCGAACTCGAGATGTCAGACTTGCTTGCCACCGCCCAAAATAGAACTCAGTGGAGAGCACTGTCTGTTGCTGCTGCCTTTCAGTCCCCCCAACGCCCAGTTCGGGCAAGGGACTGATGATGATGATGATCTTGGGTAATCCAGACGAAAACGGTGACTGCCACTGAAGCGTGTAAAATACAGAAAAGAACCCAACGAAGAAAGAAACACTCTGAGAAAAGCCAGCTACAATACAATGGTGCGGTAACTGTCTTTTCTAAACATATTTCTTTCTTTGTTGGTTTATTCAAATTCTTGGGGGGGGGGGGGGGGGGGGGGGGCTTACAGACATTTATTTTAGTCAGTCGCTAGCCTCCAGCATGTGTCTAGCGCTGATAGTGGAAAATGCGCCCACGCTTTGCGCCCACATGGTTGAATTATCAAGTCACGTGTCCTAGGTCTAGAACCACCTGCTTGTCCAGTCGGTAATTTTCCTACACTGTCCGGTTATCTATTCATCAAAATTTCCCTACCTCTAATTCTATGAGGAACAACAACAACAACAACAACAAAAGTCTGCAACATGCATGCAATATCATAAGTGAGGCTTCTGTGGGGGCTCATGAAGATAATATGCCGCTTGGTTGGTCAGTTCATGGTTTATGATTCAGCCTCTTGGTTTGATCAACGCCCATACGCGCTCCATTCCCTGCCTTAAGAAGTCTACCCATTGTGCCAATGTTGGTCTAGATTTCTGTTGATCTCTCGTGACCTTTTATCATCCCCTGCCTTTCTCTACACATCTGCTTTCTCAGGTTTCTCACTACGTCTGATCTGCCCATTCGCAGGCCCTGTGTGATTTCCGCCTTGCCAGCGAGGGTGTCTGCTCTTGCTCTCCGCATCTTGCCACGTGTGCGGGTGGTACAATCACGTGCATGCCCAGTCGGTGATTTTCCCTTATTATTCCACACTTTAAACTGAAAACACGGTTATCATTTTTCTATTTAAATTTATTTCCAACACATCAATACCATATTGTGTCAGCAACCATATCAATCAGTGAATCCAGTGGCGAGGAGACTTCAGTAAATACAAAGTGGTGGGTATGTAAGCTGTTTGACCGCGGGTCACTGATCCGCATCCTCATCTGCGTGGTACAGCGGACCAGGCTATGTGCTGGTCTGTGAGCGGACCAGCTTCTCGCATGAATCAGAGAGACTGACCAACTGAGAGGGCCGCTTATTAGGGCCCTAACCAACGCGCATGGTCCCGGCGGCTGACGTGGCTAGCGTGCCCTAGAAGAATTTTCGTAAGTTCTCGTCACTCAGTGGACATGACAGTCCAGCACTCGAGCGGCTACTGTTTTTCAGTGCGTTGAGCGCTAACCATGTCAGTGACTCAACCTCCTACTGTGGCGTAACACATGTACACCAGCGTTCTCCGTGTGGTATAAACAGCATTTTTATCTTACGATAAAATTGTAATTATCCCTATCCGTTTATCAAAACAAGGGCGCATACCCTTCTTTTCACTCATTAAACATCATATATCTGCAGTCATAGATCTTCATGAGCCCCAGCACCTGCTGGGGGCTCAGTCATGAAGATATAGGCCTATGCACCCACTCCATAAAGTTTTTCCTTCTTTTACACATGTATTGATATATTGTATAACAAGCAAATTAATATTCATGAGAATTTGTTTGATATACTTCCCTTCCCAAAATCCCTTGCGAGCCGACATTTTTCAAAACGGAAACGTGAAATATTTTCAAAAGGCAACATTACCAAGCTTTTTATATGTAGTAGTAATGAAATACTTCTTAGTGTGTACGAACAATCGAAATGTACATCCTATACACAAACACGAACGAAGAACAGACGCCAGGAAACGTGCGAGTCGCTGGACTGACTAGTAAAATTGACGATATGTCAGCTGGCGATATCGGCAACCTGTAAAAAGAAATAAATAAACAAACCTGCTGGCATTTTCCGCAATTATGCGTGATCTAGTAACAAGTAGAATTTATTCAGTAACAGGCACGGGTACACAAAGCACTGGATGTGCTCATAGGCGAAAATCTAAGCGCTAAGTCGACAACGATAATGTGGTCGTCTGCCATTCGTGTGTTTTGTCTGAACACCGCAATCGGCCGCAAAATGAATGTTTTGTTTTGGACTGGGTACATAAATTATATTGAGCAACTATTTACTTAATATAGTGCCGATTACCGACAGATGTGATTACTTGACCCGAATAAAATATCCCCATCTTACGACTCGGACATTTTGATTCGGGTCTCGTAATCACATCTGACGGTTATCAGCACCGCTATATCAAGCAAAATGTTGCTCAATATAATATAATGTCTCTTGCTGATGGTTTGCGTGCGCCTAAAATGACCCGTATGTGCAATCGGTATGTTTCCCTTTCCACTCATTAGGCCTAATGGACAGCCTACCTAGAATTTCACTCATTAGCAAACAAAAACTACCTGCAAGAAGCATAGATCTTCATGAGCCCCCGCGTATGCGGGGGTTCATGAAGATCAATGCCTCTTGCTGAGTGAAGTTAGATCTCTTTCTGGTATGACAGGAGGTCACGGTGATTTGGACGCTACACTGCAATTAACCTAGCAAACAATGATTCTGATCAATGTAGCGATCACAACGCAGGTATATACCACAAGTGTCTTGCCATTTCTCGACCCTCTTCACCATCTTTTTTAGCATGATGTTGAAGCAGGCCACAGTGGACCTCGATGATGACGATGCAGTGTACATCAGGTATCGTCTCGATGGCAGCCTGTTCAACCTCAGACGACTGCAAGCCCACACGAAAACCCTAGACCAACTGATTCGTGAGCTGCTTTTTGCTGATGATGCTGCCCTCGTTGCACACACAGAGAGAGCCCTGCAGCGCATCACGTCTTGCTTCGCAGATGCTGCCCAGCTCTTTGGACTCGAGGTCAGTCTTAAAAAGACAGAGGTCCTCCATCAGCCGGCACCCAAGACAGTGTACCGCCCTCCTCACATCACCATCGGCGAGTCTGAACTAAAGTCAGTGCACCAGTTTACTTACCTTGGCTGCATTATCACGTCGGACGCCAAGCTGGACAAGGAGCTTGACAGCAGGCTGGCAAAAGCGAACAGCGCTTTCGGGCGACTTTTCAAGCGGGTGTGGCACAATCAACAGCTGAAAACAGGCACCAAGATCAGCGTGTACAGAGCTGTGGTCCTCACCACCCTGCTGTATGGTTCCGAGTCCTGGGCCCTCTACCGCAGCCAACTACGACTCCTCGAACGCTTCCACCAGCGCTGCCTGCGAACCATCCTGGGCATTCACTGGAGTGACTATGTCACCAACGTCGAGGTCCTTGAACAGGCTGAAACTGTGAGCATCGAGGCTTTGCTGCTGCGGACACAGCTCCGCTGGGCGGGGCATGTCTCCAGGATGGAGGATCATCGCCTACCAAAGGTCACCCTGTTCGGCGAGCTTGCTACTGGACACCGTGACAGAGGGGCACCAAAGAAGAGATACAAAGACTGTCTCAAGAAGTCACTTAGTGCCTGCCAAATCGACCACCACCAGTGGTCTTCGCTTGCTGCGGACCGTGACACCTGGCGCTCCACCATTTACAAGGCAGCTGTCTCCTTTGAGGACTCTCGCAGAGCTAGCCTTAAGGACAAGCGGCTCAGGAGAAAAAACAGAGATGCCGCAGCTCAGAACCCTGGCCATACCTTCCCCTGCAGCCACTGCGGTCGAACCTGCCTGTCTCGGATTGGCCTCCGCAGCCACGAACAAGCCTGCAGACGTCGTGGGCAACTCCTATAAAATCTTCGTTCGCGAAGTCAAGCCAAGAGAGCGTATTTTATGTCCCACCAGCTCATTAGACCTCTACTTCCATAAACTTGCAAGAGGCCTAGATTCTCAAGAGCCCCTGCTGCAAGCGGGGGATCATCATGTGAAAATAAATCTTACTTTTTTAAGGAACGAGTCCACGACGTATAACCCAGTAAGCAAAAGACCCTCGGTAAGCAAAAGACCCTCGGGCCTACGTCAGTCTTCCATTAATCTATCTGCAAGAGGCATAGGTCTTCATGAGCCCCCCCCCCCCCCCCCCCCGCATATGCGGGGGGGGGGGGGGGGCTCATGAAGATCTATGCACC
Source organism: Semisulcospira habei (assembly GCA_036245525.1). Taxonomy (NCBI): domain Eukaryota; kingdom Metazoa; phylum Mollusca; class Gastropoda; family Semisulcospiridae; genus Semisulcospira; species Semisulcospira habei. The sequence goes on from BTPG01000008.1 coordinate 116,237,381, forward strand.
TTGCTGTAAGGAGTAATAAAGATATATACTAGAACATGGCTGTGCGCGGGCCCACTGCGGCCGACCTCCGGGTACACGGCTGCACAGTTCCTCACCCACACCGATCCAGCGGCACGTGACTGACGTAGAGACGGGAATCTTCTCTTCTTTCCTCCTTTGATTGGCATCAAGTTGCAGCCGAATGACCTGCTGTGGGCAACTCGCAATGCTCTCAGTAGCAGTCTTGAAAGGCACACAGTGTGACCTGTCCTTAAAGACCACCATGCACGTGGTCACAGCCACCTAAATGATAGGTCGTTTTTAATGACGGATGATCTGTAGTAAGCCTGGTCCCTCACAACAGGTTTTGTCACATCCCTTTATTATTCCTTACACGGATAAAGGCTATAGCATGTTTAATGCTGTTATTATTATTAGTAGCGATGGAGAAAGTATCTTCACGCTTTATTGCTACGTTATAGCAGAACATTTCCAGATAATTAGGACGTGGGCAACACCGTCAGCATATTCTGCGCTTTACAAAATGAGCGTGTAGACTAATCTTTCGGGTTTAGCAGAAGATGCGTTCTAGATCATCATTATGTATAGATTGAAGTCAATTATATGCCCACCATACGTTTATAGTACAAAGTAGCTGGTACTATATATGCCCATGCACCCTTAACTCATTCGCGGCCGACTGCGGGGGCTCATGAGGATCTATACCTCTTGCAGTTGGGTGATATTCAATGTTTTCTGCAGTGGTGGGGTTCAAGTGATAAGCATGCAGTTGTGCGCAAGTTACTATTGCGATTTACAACACAGATACCGAAAATAGGGGTGGTTGTTTAGTTGGCCCTGTTGTGGCTTTGTTATTTGTGTTATTCTTGTCGTGGCAACACGATCCGCCAATAAATCATAGAATTAGCCTGACTGTTCTCCCTGTTGTTCGTTTGCTTCAAACAAACAAACACACAGACAGACAGACAGAAAAACAAACATACACACAAACTAACTAACTAACTAATTAACGAATGAACGAACGAACAAACGAAAGAACGAAACAACGGAGATCGCCGAACGAACGAGCGAAACGAACAAACAAACAAACACACAAACATACAAAGAAACACACAAAACATAAGCAAACAGGCAAACAAACAAGCAAGACAAATAACAACAAAAAACAAAACAAAACAAAACACAAAACAATACTAAACGAAACAAAGTAAACTAAAGCACAAACAAAGCAAAGCACAACAAAACAAAACAACCAAACATAGAACTCAAACAAAACAATTTATCAAGTAGAGTGCCACTCCGCATACACTACAAAAGAAACACTGTCAACACATCTGTGTTTTTCACATGTCAATGATATTCTCACGTTCAGTCCTAGCTGCAAGACACCGGTGGATCGACAATGATAGTGCAAGGGTAGTGTCTGTTTGGCTCGGCGCCTGAAGGCGCCAAGCCAATCAGGCACTACCATAGAACTATCATGGTCGGTTTATATCCCACGATTTCATAATTTGACCAGTACAGTGCCGGCTAGCACTGGCTGTGTTTCTGCAATCTTCGTTAAGACAAAAAAAGCACTAGATGTCTCGGGAACGTGGTTACAAAGTGGTGTCAGCAAGAGGCATAGATCCTCATGAGCCCCCGCAATTGCGGGGGCTCATGAGGATCTATGCCTCTTGCAATTGTCTGGTGCTCAAATTTTCTTGGCACTGAACGGGTTTAAAACTTAGCACGCGATCCCAAAAGATACGCTGCTGGTGCAGAGAAAAAAAAACTAACAATTCAAATAATTGTAAACATGGGCATGATTCGTTCCATGTGCAAACTTTCAACTCAGCACGTGCTTGAAGTGGTGAAAAAGCATGTTTACGTTTTCGGAGGTTTTTTCCCCCCTTTCTCCCTCTATTACTTTACGACAGAGAAAAAAAGCATGTTTACAGTTTCGTTGTGTTAGATTTTTTGACAGATGAAAAACACATGCACAACAATTTTCATCGAATATGCAAATGTTGGACATGACCTGCTTAAGAGGGATTGAAGACTTTGAAGAGGAGAAACGCAGACTTTGTTGTTGTTTGTTTGTTTGTTTGTATATACGTAGGCTTGTATGTTTGTTTGTTTGTATGTTTGTTTGTTTGTTTGGTTGGTTGGTTGGTTGGTTGGTTGGTTGGTTGGTTGGTTGGTTGGTTGGTTGGTTGGTTGGCTGGCTGGCTGGCTCATTGGTTGTTTAGATAGTTGGTTGGTTGGTTGGTTGGTTGGTTGGTTGGTTGGTTGGTTTACTGGCTAGCTGATTGGTTGTTTGGATGGTCGTTCGGTTGGTTGGTTGATATTTGTTTGTTTGTTTGTTTGTTTGTTGGTATAGCTTGATTACTCGATTGTCCGTTTTGTTGTTGTTGTTGTTGTTTTTGTTTTGGGATTTTGTTTTTTTTTTCGTACTGTTGCGCATTTTATCTTTCTTTGCAAATTAAATATTTGATGTAATTGTTAACTTGTTTATTTTCATGCTTGTTTTACGGTGTTCGTGGTATGTGTGAGTGTGCGGGTGTGCGTGCGTGCGTGCGTGGTGTGTGCGTGAGTGTGTGCATGCGTGCTTGTGTGTGCGTATATATATATATATATATATATATATATATATATATATATATATATATATATATATATATATATATATATATATATATATATATATATATATATATATATACATATATGTGTGTGTGTGTGTGTGTGTGTGTGTGTGATTGTGTGTGCGTGTGTGTGCGTGCGTGCGTTCATGTGTGTGTATATATGTGTATAATTGTATGTGTGTGTGTGTGTGTGTGCGTGCGTGTGTGTGTGTGTGTGTGTGTGTGTGTGTGTGTGTGTGTGTGTGTGTGTGTGTGTGTGTGTGTGTGTGTGTGTGTGTGTGTGTGTGTGTTTAATCTATTTATTATGATGCGATTTATGCTCGTTTTTTCGTCTGTGCTCCGACGAAAACAGTCCGTTTTTTTTTTTTAAATGTAGAAACTGCCATTTCTGTCTGCGTAAAACATGGTTTCAGATATTTCCAGGGTCTTTTTATGGATGTTTTACTCTGGTTCGTGATTCATATTACAGAATAGCTGACAAAATCAAAACAGAGAGATCAGACGAATAAACACTGCAAATGCGCGGGCGAAAATCGAATCATGTTTGAAAGCCTTTTTCGCGACAAGCGAGAAGTAGGGCACGTTTTAGAATCGTAAGTTGACATTTTCACTGCCGAGAAAAAGTAAAAAATCACCCATCTGCAAGAGGTATAGATCCTCACGAGCCCCCGCAGTCGCGGGGGCTCATGAGGATCTATGCCTCTTGCTGAAACCTTGCTGTATTGTTCCGCGCTCTTTTTTTCCACATATGGGGATCTTTGACATTAATTTTACGATGATTTTAAAAACATAGTCCGAGTTCACTGGCAGTGAATAAGTTAACCACAGTGTACGCTCCACCAGATTATCTGTTTAAAATCTTTAACTATCTGTGCATGGAAGCCACCGGCAAACGGCAAGTTTAACCCCTTCACTTCCAGCGTTCGGCAGATCGCGTTTCTTAAATGTCTGACAAACTGAAAACCAAGTAGATCGATCCGAGAATAATGGGTATACAGAGGTGCCAGCAAGAGGCATAGATCCACATGAGCCCCCGCAGTCGCGGGGGCACATGCGGATCTATGTCTCTTGGTGTTTGGATGCTGCATGTTGCGTTCTGGCGGTGAAGGGGTTAACGGAACCGCTTGCTGCACGCGAAAGGGGGTTAAACTAGGTCACAGCCAATCCACCTCCAACAAGTAGCACACCATTTTGTTAGGTGCCTTCCAAAGTTGTGAAATTCATTAAAAGTTGATGAATGACAACACTCAGTCACTACTGACTCGCACGACTGCCACGAAGACGTAAAAAACTGGATGACAGCAAACAAGCTTAAACTGAACGACGACAAAACGGAAGCCATGCTGGTAGGCACTCACCAGAAACTTTCCCAGCTCCCTCCCTCTCTCCACCTTCAACTCGACAGCACCCCCATCTCCCTCAATGAGTGGGCCAAAAACCTCGGCGTTATCCTCGATTCCTCTCTTACCAAGACCCGCTTCGTCTCCGCGGCCACGGCCCAGGCATGCTATTTCCACCTCCGCCGCATCAGTCAGATCAGAAAATACCTCACTACCGAAGATGCCACCAAACTTGCTGACTCTCTCATCCTATCTCGCATCGACTACTGCAACTCTCTCCTTTCCGGCCTCCCTCACTCCACCACTTTCACTCTCCAGCGCGTCCAGAACAATGCTGCCCGCCTCGTCCTCAGAAAGAAAAAATCCGACACATCACTCCCCTGCTCAAACTCCTTCACTGGCTTCCCATCCCACAACGCATCCAATACAAGATTCTGTCTTTCTGCTACAAATCTCTGAACAACTGCGCTCCCGCCTATCTCTCTAACTTACTTCACCCCTACACTCCTTCCCGCTTCCGTATACCGTATACTCCGCTTCCGACCCTCTCCGCCTCCACATCCCCCGCACCAAACTCAGCACTTTCGGCCCCCACTCTTTCTCAGTATACGGTCCGTCCACCTGGAACACTCTCTCACTCTCTCTCCGTCAGAAACACTCTCTCTCTCTCCTCCTTCCAGTCCGCCCTCAAAACTCACCTCTTTCAACAGTTCTAGCACTATATCACCACACTCCCCACCCCAAGCTGACTGTCGTAATGTATTTCACTATTTGTGGTACGTGAGTCGTTGTCTAAAGCGTGCGCATGCGTGCGCGAGTTGTGAGTGCGCGCTTAAAGTAATAATTATTATAAGATAAGAGCATTATAAATACCGTAATTATTATTATTATTATTATTATTATTATTATTATGAATCTAAGATTTTCTCCATTCACAAAATTTCACTTCACCGGCATTTTTACCCCGCCAAGAGTTAATTACATATGGCGGAGTGTTGGCTGCATTGGCACTCCATTTAATTAAATGACACCTTCCTCTCAGACGATAAGATTCCCTGTATGATAAGGACTTCCCGGTGAGAAATCACATCATTTCATTTTTTTTTTTATTATTTTTTTTTTTTTTTTTTTTTTACTGAATTTCATTCATTCGATTCAGCTGACGTTACGAGGGCCATGAATCCCGTGCGTGTAGTTGGGGGTTGTCAGGCTTCATTACAGTTTTACCCCATTCACTGCCGAGAATGGAACGGTGAACACGATCCAACTGCAAGAGGCATAGATCTTCATGAGCCCGCGCAGTCGCGCGGGCTCATGAGGACCTATGCCTTTTGCTGACACCATGTTGTGTCTATGTTGCTTGAGAAGCAAGGGCTCTTTGTCGTTGAATTACGCCATCTGCGTCCCCTGGCAGTGAAGGGGTTAAGGGACAGAGAATAAAACATGTTGTTACTTCAAATGTGGTGCGAAAATAGCATGGCGTCTAGAGGATGCTGGTTATTCTGACGCCACCCTTAAACTTCCGCCGAAAAATCAAACAACGGTTAGAGGCGAGGCAATAGTCGTTGATTTATCCCCCCAAAAGTTGAACACAAAACTCTGTATGATTTCTTTTTCCCAAAAGTATTGGTCAAGCGCCTCATGGTGCGGGGGAGTGGGAGGGGGGGGGGGCTGGAAAGGACACGGAGGTGAGTGGGTAGGTGGGTGCGAGGGGGAAGGTATTCTACCCACACTATAAATATTCTTTGTGGGGCCAAGGTCCCATGTGTCCCTCCTCCCCCCCCCCCCCCCCGCCCCTATCAACCCCCCTTTCTCCTCCTCTCCGGTTTCTACGCAGGGTACAGCAAACAACGTCCACTAAAGAACCGTTTTGCTGCGTGCGACATAAAATAGAGATTTCAGCTGACAATAAAACTACACCTTCCAAACCATGAAACTACACACATAACGTAAAACACTTTCTCACAAATACTGCCCTGTGAAGGGAAAAGACAGTAACTTCATTTGTTTGTGAAACGCTCGATTTGCATTGTATTGCAATGAAAATCTTGCTTTCCACAAAAAAGGACTTGCTGTCTTTTGTCTTCCTGGGGCTGAATCCTCCCACACAGCGCTTACGACGGTAATTGGTATTGGGCAATGCACGGCTTTCCGCAGTCGCAGGCGAAAATCCCCAAAGAAGTACCACAAAATTGTGGTTAAATTTGGCCAGCAAGAGGCATAGATTCTCATGAGCCCCTGCGACTGCAAGGGCACATGAGAATCTTTGCTTCTTGCAGATGGTTTCTGTGCGGCAAAAGGACGTTACTGCATCTCTTCAATCTACATTAAAGTCTCGGTCGAGTGCTATCCGGAAGTTCCTCTGAGGACGTTTTAAATGTCAGGGTTTAACCCCCTCAGTGACGAGGCACGACACAACAAAGAGAACCCAACTGCAAGAGGCATAGATCCTCATGGTCCCCGCTTTCGCGGGGGCTCATGAGGATCTCTGCCTTCTGCTGACCTAGATCAGATGAGTGTGCCTCAGACGTACAGTGGCGAATCTGTGATGGTTTCCGAGACACCGTTTTGAACCTCAGACAGTGAAGGGTTAAAACCAATACGAAACAGTTCAGCAGCTAGCCCTCCCCCGCCCACACCCTTTTTCCTAGGTTCCTTCCATCTGCAAGAGCCAAAGATCAGCATGGGTCTCTGCAACCGTTCTGTGGACTGGGAGTAGGGGTGGTGAGTAAGGCAGACGGGGATGATGACCGCTGATGGGACGCTGTGAAGAAATTGTTTTAAATGTCAAGTTTAGTCAACAAGGAAATTAGTTATTAGGGTTTAACGCCCGAGTAGATCACCAAGGAAACAGCTTCAAAGGCAGGCCGTATTGACAAATCCATCTGCACAAGAGGAAGATCCTCATGAGCAACAGTAACTGCTCACGCGGTCACCGTGTCGATGGCATTGAGGACGAAGAGCGAATGACTGGGGACGTCATCATAGAGAATTTCTGACACGTCACAGCCGTCAATGCTGACGCAACTCTCTTGACTACAGTTGTCAATACTGGATATCATTTTTGTTCATTCTAGTAAGTAAAAGACCCTCGTGCCGACGTCGGCCACCGTGCGCGGGCTCACTGCGAGCGACGTCGGCCCGAGAACCTTTTGCTAAACTGTTTTGACCCCCCTTTTCAAGGCACATGCCCACATGAGCCCGTGTAACCTTTCAATCTCCGTAGCACTGAAAATGAATGAAGATGAAATATGAATTATCACCAATGCCCAAAACGTATGTCTGCAAAGGAAATCATAGAAATGTCAGAGTTGTCAATACTGACGAAAACTGTCCAGCATGTAGACTTCCTTTCATCTGAAAAGAAAAAAATTGATTGCACGGATCCACATGAGCTCGGTCGTGTAAGTACACGTTTAATGTCCTTGGCATTGAAGATAAAAGGTGAATGCCACTGGGGCGTCCTTATAAAGAAGTCCTGAAATGTCAGAAATGTCAATATTGACGAAACTCTTCTGCGGCTAGAACATCTTCCATCTGTGAGAGACATAAAAAGATTGATCCTCATAAGCATATGGTGGTAAAGATCAGCCCTATTTAGATACTTGGTCCTCGTTTAGAGTAACTTGTCGTTTGGTTTTTGAAGATTACGGTTCTCAATACCACTTTTTCAGACTTCATAGACATCTGACGTATATTTTTTATGAATAGACTAAAAAAGACAAATTAATCAACAGCGATAGTTCAAGGGTAGTGCCTGATTAGCTTGGCGCCTGTGGCGCCAAGCTAATCAGCACTACCCTTGGACTATCGCTGTTGAATATTTTGCTTGCAGTTGGAGAAGAACGTGAAACAGAAACGTAAGATCGACATCTGGCCACCCCCTCAATGTTCTCCCTATCAAGGTCTTCTGTCTCGCTTGAATGGTCTTGCTTGGGGAGTGTTTTGTTTACATCGACCTGCGATCGTTTTCTGCATGCTTTTAAAACACTTATCTTTTATCTTATATTGCACTATCCTGTCGATGGTTTTAAACCCAGAAGATACACTTAGCCTGAAGACCAGAGATGAAATTTTTAACAGGGACGCTCACTATTGACCGATATGAGTGATCGATTCAGTGATCGATATGAGCCACTGAGCGATAGCCAGGGCTCGTGTGAATCTTTGCCTCATGCAGAATCGAAGTCTTGGCATAGAAAGTTACCTGTTGTGTGTTTGTCTGCATTTCTGAGCACCGCACTGAAAGGTTAACTTAGTTAAATTGGGGTGATGCCGTTTTAAAAGCAATTAAGAGGTAAATAATTCTCATAAGCCTATGTGTCTGTAAGTGTTAGTGAAACTCTGTGCCACTTTGTGGAGGAATGGGGCAAGGCGAGGGGACGGTGTCTTCCTTGTTGTGGGCTAGTGGTTCGGGAAGAGCAGTATTGAAAAGGACGCCGCCTCCGCAGATCTCGAACACAAAGAAACCCATTCAGAAGCGGGCGTGTATTACGAGCTAAAGCATCTGTATTATGTTGACAGTAACCCCGGCGTTGCATTTGTGTTCACCGCTGTTATTGTTACGTCGATATTGCCTGAGGAAAAAGTGGTCCATAGAGTAGATGTGTGCCGACCTGTGATTTTGACCCTTGCAGCTGGAAGCCGTAAGTTCCAAAATCACAGACCAGTTCACACGTACGATAAGCACGTGTGGCCAGTTGCATGAGTGAGCTTAGTCCTGCGCCAGGCAATAAGCAAGGTGCTCCGCTATAGCGGAGCACCTTGCTTAATGGCTGGCGCAGGACTATGCTCTATGCTCGCTCATGCAACTGGCCTCTGATGGTTAGAGTCATCTGCCTCCCTCCAGAATAATGGAATGACGAATAAGTAATGAGTAAGAGGGCTGAATTCTCATGAGCCTTTGAAGCTGCGTGTGTGCATAAGACTCAATACCGCTCAGGGACGTGTAGGGGGTGTCTGCAGCAAGAGTTTTACAATTACAAATGTTACGGATGTGTGAAGCATGTTTCATGATAATACGCATCTCAGTCTTCCAATATTTTTACTTGCCATACATAGGGCTTTTGTTGAAGGAGCACCAAGTGATCACGGCCGGCTTCCACTGCATGTGCCCTGATCTGTATTCTTTTGTTGTACTTAGTTTAACCATTTGGGTGTCGGTAGCGGTTTTAGTCGCGACTGGATTCCTGTAGGAATCATTGCCACTAAAACCGCTTCCGACATCCAAAGGATTAAATAGTTAATTTTTCAGTGCCGCATTCCTATCAAAAGTATGAAAAAGTTTGAGAAAGTAGGTTTGTGTAGGTTTTGAAGTACTGACACTGGCTCTTAGATTTTATTTCAAGACCAAATAAATTCGACAACTTTGTCAAACTTTGTCAAACGTTTTTAATTGCTCCCTACGCTAAAACGCCTCAGGGACAACCAGATTAAGAATGTGTTTTTTTTTAATTATTATTGTTTTAATTAAAGACAGCTTGAAGACATAGCAAAATGTGGTTCTATCCGTGTTATTGAATAATAGCAATATACACGTGAGCATAAAAGTTCACTGTATATTACTCTTTTTCAATTCCATACTTATCGTGTTATGAATGTAATTATCTTCATAAAAATTATCGAACTGTGTACTTGTGTGTATGCCTATTTTGAAAACAGGATTTAAACTAACTATGCGTCCGCGCTGACCGTACAAACCTCTTACATTGATTTCCGGGCATACTTGCATGTTTCACTCACGGACAGATTAATTAAGACACATTAACTCATTGCGGTGCCCAAGGTACGAAATACCCACATTTTGAAGTTATCTTCTGAGGACTGTATTACATTTCAGGAGACAGATCGACCATGATAGTTCAAGGGTGGTGGCAGAATAGCTTGGCGCCTATAGGCGCCAAGCTATTCTGCCACCACCCTTGAACTATCATGGTCGAGCCATATTTTGTGGTGGTCTGTCGAGGGCGGGCAGAATGAGTTAAGACAGCTATGAACGAAATAACAACCGTAGCCTCACGTTAGGAGGCATTGTAACACGTTTGATATAATATATACTAGGTGTTGATATTCGACAAACAGTTTTATGCAATGTTGAGAATGGTCTGACAGCGCATAGGGAAGGAGAATAAGAATACGAATAAGAGTACTTTATTATCTCAAAAAGAGAAATTCTTTTCGCCACCTCAGGTGCAACTCGCAATCACACACACTCACACAACAGTTTTCAAAAACATTCACAATGCCTCGGGACGGGTGAAGCCCGTCGCCAAGGCGTCTAAATGGCCGGCGCCAACGGCCCCAAACCGACCTGAACCTCCCTGACACAAGCAAAACTAAAGACGGCCCTATCGTAGTATCTCTGTAACACATAATATAATGTTTTTTTTAAACTTTCTGCTTGGCTGAGACTAGTTACACAAATAAAATATATTTAAAAAATACGCAATAAAAATAAAAAAGACGAATACTTTCACAGTTGCTACATGGGGACCCGTCGCCATAAGAACAGCGCCAGCTATTAGGGACTGTAACCTCGAAATATTAATAAACCGTGTTGTAACTACCTTTTCTAAGCGTGTTTCTTTCTTTGTTGGCCGCATACATATTCTCTGCATTTTTTTACGCTAAGCAGCCACCTTTTCGGTCTAATTTCAGATAAAAAGAAAGCCCCCCCCCCCCCCCCCCCCCCGGATAAGCGGCGTTACATCCTGCGATGGTAACTACTTGTTATGCGTGAAGTCTTCTGCGTTCCATTTATTTAGATATGTTTATTTTTCTGTCTGCCGGCTTGATACAAAGCACTGCTATTATGTGCAATGTCGTCCTGTTTTCCAGTGCATGCTACTATAGTACTTCTAGCAACATCAAGAATTAAAATCAGGACCTTTCCATGCAAAGCTGGTCCAGATCTCTGATCTCAGCCTCATGAATACCAGCTCCTCCAGAACAACCGATGACTATCTTAACCAGACCAACACAGATCCACAAGGAGCCCTTATGAGGCATAGATCTTCATGAGCCACCGCGGCTGCGGGGGCTCATGAAGATCTGTGCCTCTTAGTAATCAGTGCATTGGATTGTTTTTTTTCACCGGGCTGTCTCCCCCCAGACGGTGATGGAGGGCTTTCTAAAACAGAATACAGATAGCGAAATCGAATGTGGCCGCGGACAACAGCAACATTCTTTTTTTTTTTTTTTCAGAAAGAAGTTAAAAGGGGAAAGGTGGACTGCGCACATCAATCAAAGTCAGTGTCTCCACCGCCTCATCTACCCCTCGCCCTCCCCCTCTCCGTCCCCACGCTGCAAATTCCCATCCCCCCCCCCCCCCGCCCGCCGCCCCCCCCCCCCACCCCCCCAAAAAAAAAAAAAAGTCGAATAAAATGGTGTGATAGGAAATCATGTCAGCTTTAACGTCATAACACGTAAACAGCCAAGAGATCTGTGAGTAGCGTTGCTGTGGGGCTCATAAGAATTCACACGTAAACAGCCAGAGATCTGTGAGTAGCGTTGCTGTGGGGCTCATAAGAATTCACACGTGGGTTGCTTTCACAAGACAAATTCTTTGCTCACTGGGCTTTCGCCACGTGTGGGATAACCAGTGTACATTCAGGGGAACTTCACTTAAAACAGCCCTCCATAGAAAACTAGAAGAGCAGTACATTAAATACTGGAACAAAATTAAGCGGAACAACACATCTAGACTGACATTCTATAACAAAGCAACTGATACATACGGAATACAAAGCTATCTAATTTACACAAAAATACGAGAACACAAACAAGCCCTAACGAAGTTGCGAGTAAGTGCCCACATGTTAGAAGTAGAAAGAGGCAGGTATACAAACACACCCCGGGAACATAGACTATGTCGCGCGTGTGGGCCGGAGTAGTAGAGGACGAAATTCACATGCTAGACGATTGTAGTTTATATAATCAGCTCAGAACCCAGCTATTTACAAGTACAGACTGCAATAAGCCAAGCCAACTACTAGTAAGAAAGGATGCACAATGCACTCTAGAAAAGTTTGTATTTGATTGCTTCTCCGTAAGGGAGAGAAACGTAACGACCAAACAGCATTGATACTGCGTATTCCTCTCTCTTCTTTTTTCACGCCCCGGACCGTCGGAGACTACAAGACCGGACGGAGCCACGGACCACCGGCGCTCACAGGAATAATACGGACGGGACTGCACGAACACAGACGCCGCGCGATGAACGATGAACTGACTTACTGCCGACAGAAAAGTGCAAAATTCCGTGTGGACTGAACGAGCTTTAAAGAATGATAAAAAGTAATGTACATGATAGTTAAGTCCGATCCCTATGTGTCCTTTGGCCCCAATGGGCCCCTCGACAATAAATGTTGTTCTGTTCTGTTCTGTTCTGTTCGTAAACAGCCAGAGATCTGTGAGTAGCGTTGCTGCGGGGCTCATAAGAATTCACACGTAAAAAGTTAATCCCATTTACTTCAGCGGTTTTATTCCGGATTACCTCTGTGATGTTTCGCGTGCAGTTGAGCTCACAGTATAAAGAGTTACACAAGTTGAAATCCTTAAAGCCTCCTCTACCTGATACCTCACATGTAAATGAAAGAGTGATCACTGCCAACTTGTGACATAGACACATGAGTGCGCGTTTTATAGTTATATAGGCGATCTACTGCCCCCACAAATAGAACAAAGGTTGCGCTAAGAGGATTGACGTGCGCGCACTGATCAACTATACATGGCGAGATTGCATGAAAGAAAGTGAGACAAAAACTATACGCACACTTTGTTTTATTCTTGAAAAAAAAAAGTCACAATGAAAGAAACACGCTGAGAGAGGACAAGTACAACACAATTTATTCAATTTTCGAAATGAACATGCAGAAAGAATACTTGCTTATCTATCTTAGGCGAAAAGTGTAGAGCCTAACTGTAGCTGTATTCCACTTGTACAATAGAGCTTGTTCGAAAATCAGAAGTACGTCAAAATTGCACGGGTTTCAAAGAAAACAGCGGATTAACCCTTTGACTGTCGAGAAAAAATGTAACACTGCCAACTGCAAGAGGCATAGATCCTCATGAGCCCCCGCAATTGCGGGGGCTCATGAGGATCTATGCCTCTTGCTGAAACCACTGTGTATCAACGCTCCTCCAACGGCTGCGGATCTTTGACGCTCAATTGACGACGTTTTAAAATCCCAAGTAAAAGCGATGTCACAAGTTTGTCCGGGCTTTTAATCTACTGTGTTCCTCAACACACGCACGATCAGATTTGGGAAATCACGGTCTATTATCAGAGGCCGGACATACTTCTGCCAGCGTCAGTTCACAGTGATCTAACCCGGGGCCTCTTGCAGATAAAGAAGCGTGCTTGAGGAAGCTGCAGACGTGTTTGGAAAAACGATACATCGCTAGATTGCGTGAAAGCAAAATGAGCTACAGCTTAGCTAGTACAATCTGTTCTATTCTCGGCACAGCAAAATTATCTAAGAGACCACTCCGCATGCACACTTCTGTGATAAACGCTAGATGAACATCCCTCTGCCTGTTCGTCAGAGGTAATTAGACCTTAAACAGGGCAAGCAACAGGCATAGAATCTCATGAGCCCCCGCAGGATCCGGGGGCTCATGAGAATCTATGCCTCTTGAAGATGTCCGCTGCAGTTTGCCAACAGTGCTGAGATGTAACTCTAGACAACAGGGCGAAGACCAAGCGTTTGAAGAGAAATTAACGAGTTCAACTCAAGTTGGATTTGTCTGTCCGACTTGCCGCTATCTCTTTTCCTTGCTTATGCTGATTCTTTCTCACGAACACGCGATGTACAAATCCATTTTCACTCCTTCACCGCCACTGATGATACCGGAAAGGTATCGCCAATAGCAGTCGAAGGCTTAATGACTATATCTGCTATTGTTTTTAAGCCATTCAGTGCCAGTGTGAGTCGACGCAGACTGAGTTCTGAAATCTTCGTTAATTCAACACACACCAAAAAAAAAACCTAGCTGTCCCACGAACATGGATTCAAAGTGGTGTCAGCAAGAGGCATAGATCCTCATGAGCCCCCGCAACTACGGGGGCTCATGAGGATCTATAACTCTTGCAGATGGGTGGTGTTCAATTCTTTTGGTCCTAAACGTGTTAAATTTAGTTTTCTTTCCACGTCTCCATCCATACCCCCCTCTACCGGAGCGAGTTATTTTGATCCTACTCAGTCTGCTCGGCCGGCGTTAATCCTTTCACTGCCGAGAAAAATGGACACTAACCTACTGCAAAGAGGTATAGATCCTCATGCGCCCCCGCAATTGCGGGGGCTCATGAGGATCTATGCCTCTTGTTGAAACCTCAGTGTATCCACTGTTCATGGGACGGTTGGAGCGTTGAATTGACCCACATTTCAGACATACAGTGAAGGGGTTAAGCCCCGATAACTAACTGTTTTACTGCTCTTAGCCAGTTTTGTACGCGGCATCTTGACCAGCTGGAAAACCCAGTTGGCTACGCAGTACACGAAGCAACACCTAAATTATACAGGAACTACTGAAACGCCGTCTAGGTTTTTTTACGCAGGCATTAAAGGAATCGTCTGGTCTGCGGTACTTTTTTCCCCGAATCAGACACATTTCTAACGCCCCAATAACTTCCTCTGTCTTGAAGGCGGAGATGTAAATGCTACTAAACACGACCAGCAAGAGGCATAGGTTTTGATGAGCCCCTGCAGTCGCAGGGTCTCGTGAAAATCTATGTCTCTTGCAAATGGAAGTGTTTGGCTTACGAATTGTAATATCGGTTACTATTTCAGGGAAAACCTTTGTTCCTGAATGCGATACACTTAATAAAGATTGCTTTGCGGATTTCAACAGTATTGCGTTAAGTTCAACTAGGCCTAAATGTTGAATATCTCACTGTGTGCTATTATGATATGGAAACACGGCAAAACATTACGCAACCAGCTCGGTCTCACGGCCATTCAGGCACTGGCACTAGTTTTCCTGAATGCGATACACTTAATAAAGATTGCTTTGCGGATTTTGGCAGTAATGTTTGCGAGGTTCATACAGACCTGGGCTCGGAAGTCCAAACAATTCATTGCGCTGTTATGATACGGAAATACAGAAGCATTGCACAAGCAGCTCAGTCTCACAGCCACTTAGGCACGGGCGCTAGTTTTCGAACTTGGGTGAAACTGAATCAGTTTGATTAACCCCTTCACTGCCAGTGAACACAAACTGATTTTTTTTGTTCTTTGTTAAATCAGCATCAAAGATCCTCAGCCGTGAAAGGAACATGGACGCGACGTGGTTTCAGCAAGAGGTCTAGATCCTCATGAGTCCCCGCAGTTGTGGGGTCTCATGAGGATCTAGTCCTCTTGCATTTGCGTGATATTCCAGTTTTCTCAGCAGTGAAGGGTTTAAAGCGACCAGCTCCGTGCGGTAGAGGGTTAATAGTTCTCAACTGATATTTACCTTATGCGTGTTCTTGGTAGTTCTTACACTAATACTTAACTTGTGACGTGTACATGTAAAGTGAAAGACTTTTCTGCCGTTTGTCTTCTTTGCTACACAGGAAAGTTGCCCCGTTGCGCACAAGGGGTAGTACTCTGTTGCTTGTGCCTAATCACATAGATTGTGAAAAGAAGGATAGAAAAGATTTAGTTAAGGCAAGGCAACATTGAAAACCCGTTGTATTGGCGAATTTCAGCCCGTACTGGGGCAGTTCGTTTTGAAAAGAAACTCCCCAAGATAATAAAGTACTACCCTTGAGCCATAATGGCCGATCTATCTCAATCCGGGTTGCCACTGGATGTTATACTATAGGGACTCAGGCCTCGATAACATTGTCAGCCACAAATCCTGCCGTCCCTGACTAAGAGCACGTCGGTGTACAAAAGATTTATTCCACGCTGTCCGTCAGAAGTGCCGCCCTGATTGGATAGGTTCAAAGACACACTATTCCAGAGCTGGGAAATACGAGGTCATGACGGTCCCCGCCTGAGTTTAATGGACACAAACGGATCAAAGCAAGAGGTGTAGATCCTCATGAGCCCTCACAGGTTGCGGGGGCTCATGAGGATCTATCCCGCGTGCATTGAGACGCATCCACGCTGTTTCAGTGCAGACGCTCCAGAGAGGTGAAAAAGATCGTGTAGGGGAACTTTGACATAAATGGATGGAGCAAGAGGCATTGATCCGCATAAGCCCCGGCATTTGCGGGAGCTCATGAGGATCAATGCCTCTTGCAGACGGAAGTTGGTTGTCTAGCTAACTTCGCTCCTGTGATGTGAAAAGGGTTCTACGGGGTTAAGAGGCCGTCTGGGGCTTTCAAAAAAGGTGGTCCTTCAGCAAGCTACCTCCACCAGCAAGAAGCACAGAGCCACATGAGCCCTGCAACAGAACAGGCTCATGACATAATTATCTATCTCGTTGATGAGGATCATCCCCATCTGTGTTTAGAGGCGGGAGACCGCCAAAGCGGCTGTTGGAACATTTCGAACAGACCACTTTTGCTGCAATTCTCGTTGGCCGTGTGGATCGAGAAAAATTACGAAGATCTATGTGAATAGAACGAAGGACATTTGCCTGGGATGCTTGTCCTAAAGACACAGAGCTTTCTCTACTTCATAGTGATGTCGTCATATCGTATCTGTTCGAAATAGCCATGCTTCAAGTATTTTAAAAAAAAATGTCATATAAAAAGAAACACGCTTAGAAAGGACAAGTACAACACAGTAGTGTGTAGTACTTGTCCAGTTTAAACGTGTTTCTGACGATGTTGGGTATTTGTTTGCATTTGACACGCTTAGCAGTCACCTTTTGGTCTGGATTTTACAATACTGCCAGGTACATTGATTACCTCTCTTTCGTGTGTCATGTAACCCCGATGGGTTCTTTGATTATCGACGTTCTAGGCTATGAACATGCCTTTAACGTTTATCACCAACTAAGTGGTATGGATAGACCATGATAGTTTTCGGGCAGTACACAAAGGCAGAACTCAGTTTTTGCACACACACACACACACACACACACACACACACACACACACACACACACACACACACACACACACACACACACACACACACACACACACACAGGTAAGGAAAACAATCTGAATGTCAAAACTCAAGTCTTTTTAGATGTACTGCATCTGAATACAGTTTCGGTACATTAATTAGAACCGGTTTTGTGCAAACACCATCTTTGCAAGAAAAATATGATCTTAAAATACATGTTCCCTCTCAAGTGAAATTTTGAATGGGTAAAAAATGTCACCTGTCGTTAAAGACCATGATTTAGGTGGCCATAGCCACCTCAATGATGGTCTTTTATAGAGGTGATCTCTCAATGCAGGCTGTGCTGTACAGCGACCATTTCACACTAAATAAGTGCATGTAAAGGCCCCGCCACACTTGCCGGTTGTGCCCCGATTTTGAAGCCGATTCCGATCCGATTGCGATCGGATGACGTCATATATCCGATCCGATCGCAATCGGTTAGGAATCGGGTGTTTAGAAACTGCTCTATTTTGCCGATCCGAATCGGTCCCGATTGTAAGCTTCAACCAA